>CM055823.1:4763824-5458858 GCA_029582265.1 Zoroaster sp. YZ-2022
AGAACATTACTACTCAATTGAGAATTCCACATGGTTGTCACCGCAATTAGTCTTACTTATCCTCCTCACCATGCAAAGCTACAAGTCTTACCTAAGCAGAAGTGAGATTATTCTGATTATCGTCCCCACTATGAAGTATTTGGAACATAACAAACAAATACCGCCTATGAATTATTTCCAGTTTGTCTGACTGCGTTTTAGAAATGGAATTAAAAACAACAGTACAGTATTTAAGATGTGGTCTTATAATGGTGCAGTACAATGTATGAAAGACCTGTTCATTCTCAAAAGACCGGAAGTTACTTCACACTAAACCAATCATTCGATTAGCCTTTTTGATTAAGTGATTGACATGATACACAAGATTAAGCTTACAATCAATAAAAAAAACAAGATCCTTTTGAAAATTGACACGGTTAAGAATATTATCGTTCACAGAATAATTAAAAAGGCAAGGGTTCTTAAGAGTGACACTTAAAATTGAACATTTAGACAAATTACGGTGTAATTTCCTGGTCAAGCACCAGTTATAGATCTTACATTCTCCTGAGGACGATCACAGCATACTGATTCTTTTCAGAAATAATTACTACTCAATTGAGAATTTCACATGGTGTCCACCGCAATTAGTCTTACTTAATAATAATAATAATAATAATAATAATAATAATAATAATAATAATAATAATAATAATAATAATAATAATAATAATAATAATAATAATAATAATAATAATAATAATAATAATAATAATAATAATAATAATAATAATAATAATAATAATAATAATAATGTAGACTTATATAGTGCATGTATCCACCAAACTGGTGCTCAAGGCGCATGACATTATTACCCCTGCTCATCAGGCACATAAATCATTCCTGAAACCATCTCACCTCCCTGGGGAGTGTACAGCTCAGTTGCTGCCATTTCAGCACATATGGGCTAATCAAACACAACAACCAACTCTGCACTCACAGGTACCCATTTACCCCTGGGTGGAGAGAAGCAATTATGGTAAAGTGTCTTGCTCAAGGACACAAGCACCATGGTCGCGGTTGGGATTCGAACCCACATTCTGATGACTTCATCAGAACATAAATCCGACGCACTAAACCGCTTGACCATGACACTACAACAACTTATCCTCTTCACCATGCAAAGCTACAAGTTTTACAGATCTTACTTATGTCTTTTTGTAAAGTTAATGCAATCAGATTAATTGTGTCTTAGGGCAAGAACAGGTCTTATAAACTGCGGCCAATTACATACATCTGCTATATGCATACAAATTTGCTTAGCAGAGAAAATGCTTAGCCAAAATCGGTTACCAGCCAAATTGTCACCTAATGTATATTGCTTCTGGGCCGGTTCTCAGCTAAACTTTGCTTAGCAGATAATTAAAGCAGCTCTGTGAACGTGGGCCCAGATGGTGATGCAACAAGACAAATCAAAATGGAGATCTAGCATCTAAGCAACTAAGATGAGATGAGTTTTGTGAAACAGAACCCTTCTATCATTCAGTCACATCTAATCAACTAAGATGAGATGAGTTTTGTGAAACCGAACCCTTCTATCATTCAGTCACATCTAAGCAACTAAGATGAGATGAGTTTTGTGAAACCGAACCCTCCTATCATTCACTCACATCTAAGCAACTAAGATGAGATGAGTTTTGTGAAACCGAACCCTTCTATCATTCACTCACATCTAAGCAACTAAGATGAGATGAGTTTTGTGAAACCAAACCCTTCTGTCATTCACTCACATCTAAGCAACTAAGAAGAGATGAGTTTTGTGAAACAGAACCCTTCTATCATTCACTCACATCTAAGCAACTAAGATGAGATGAGTTTTGTGAAACAGAACCCTTCTATCATTCACTCATCTAAGCAACTAAGATGAGATGAGTTTTAGAAACCAACCCTTCTATCATTCACTCACATCTAAGCAACTAAGATGAGATGAGTTTTGTGAAACAGAACCCTTCTATCATTCACTCACATCTAAGCAACTAAGATGAGATGAGTTTTGTGAAACAGAACCCTTCTATCATTCACTCACATCTAAGCAACTAAGATGAGATGAGTTTTGTGAAACCAAACCCTTCTATCATTCACTCACATCTAAGCAACTAAGATGAGATGAGTTTTGTGAAACCAAACCCTTCTATCATTCACTCACATCTAAGCAACTAAGATGAGATGAGTTTTGTGAAACCCAAACCCTTCTATCATTCACTCACATCTAAGCAACTAAGATGAGATGAGTTTTGTGAAACCAAACCCTTCTGTCATTCACTCACATCTAAGCAACTAAGAAGAGATGAGTTTTGTGAAACAGAACCCTTCTATCATTCACTCACATCTAAGCAACTAAGATGAGATGAGTTTTGTGAAACCGAACCCTTCTATCATTCACTCACATCTAAGCAACTAAGATGAGATGAGTTTTGTGAAACCGAACCCTTCTATCATTCACTCACATCTAAGCAACTAAGATGAGATGAGTTTTGTGAAACCAAACCCTTCTATCATTCACTCACATCTAAGCAACTAAGATGAGATGAGTTTTGTGAAACCGAACCCTTTTATCATTCACTCACATCTAAGCAACTAAGATGAGATGAGTTTTGTGAAACCAAACCCTTCTGTCATTCAGTCACATCTAAGCAACTAAGATGAGATGAGTTTTGTGAAACCGAACCCTTCTATCATTCTCTCACATCTAAGCAACTAAGATGAGATGAGTTTTGTGAAACCAAACCCTTCTATCATTCACTCACATCTAAACAACTAAGACGAGATGAGTTTTGTGAAACCGAACCCTTCTATCATTCAGTCACATCTAAGCAACTAAGACGAGATGAGTTTTGTGAAACCAAACCCTTCTGTCATTCACTCACATCTAAGCAACTAAGATGAGATGAGTTTTGTGAAACCGAACCCTTCTGTCATTCAGTCACATCTAAGCAACTAAGATGAGATGAGTTTTGTGAAACCGAACCCTTCACTCACATCTACAATCATATGAGATGAGTTTTGTGAAACCAAACCCTTCTGTCATTCAGTCACATCTAAGCAACTAAGATGAGATGAGTTTTGTGAAACCGAACCCTTCTGTCATTCTCTCACATCTAAGCAACTAAGATGAGATGAGTTTTGTGAAACCGAACCCTTCTATCATTCTCTCACATCTAAGCAACTAAGATGAGATGAGTTTTGTGAAACCAAACCCTTCTATCATTCACTCACATCTAAGCAACTAAGACGAGATGAGTTTTGTGAAACCGAACCCTTCTATCATTCAGTCACATCTAAGCAACTAAGATGAGATGAGTTTTGTGAAACCGAACCCTTCTATCATTCACTCACATCTAAGCAACTAAGATGAGATGACTTTTGTGAAACCGAACCCTTCTATCATTCACTCACACTAATCTCCATGTTGAGAACATGATGCAGAAATCTAATTCATAAAGAAATAAGATACATTGTATAAAACTTACATCATACAAAAATATTGACTTAAGCTGCAAAAAGCTTAAATTTAAAAAATAATTTTATGTCGTTTAAGTTTATTTTTTATTGTTTCAGATTAAGAATACCGACTGTGTCAAATTTCAAATTCCAAATTAATGCTCAGCTCTTTCCATTGTCTAAGACTGGGTGGTCATGTGATGCGCAATAAGCACTGTGATTGGCCATGGTTTATGAATTGTGATAGGTGACATTACTCTCAGTCTCAGAGAATCAAACCAAAAACACAAATTCTGATAACTTTTCTGCCAAATAAGATATATATACAGAACAGCAAAAGAAACGTCACCCCTAAAAATATTTATTATTTTCATTTTATAATTAATACATTTGGTTTAATGAAGAATATTATGAGTATGGAGTGTAACACGAACACAATGTGGCAAATTTGGTTGACCTCAAAATACGTCATGCATGACGTCTGAGGACACATAAGCTAAACACGTTCTCAGACTTAACAAAATTTAGGGGGGTGACGTTTCTTTTGCTGTTATGTATATATATATCTCCTGCCATATGGTTTAAATACCTTCTACTAATGATTGTTAGTCCTGAATGCCAAAATCCCATAGTTTTTGGACAGGCAAGGTTTGATTTCACCATTATAGTGTGGTTCTTAAACCATTTCATACAGCATGTCTTAATCCTAATATTGATCATATCATCATGTGGCCTACTTTGTAAAAAGTGGTAGGCGAAATGGCGGAGCATTGTTCATCTTTACTGCTGTTTTCCAAGCATAGTAAATGACAAATTTTGAGCTCATTTGATTGAAATCAACCTGTATGAACAGTGGCGTACATAGGGTCCAATTTTCAGGGGGGGCACTAGGGCATGTCATTACTTGAATCCTGCAGTCTCAAATAGGGACCTATTTTTTCAAAATTCTGAATGGGAGGGGGAACAGGGAAATGTGCCCCCCCAGCCGAGGCCCGTGCCCCCCCCATAGTTACACCACTGTGTATGAACAACTGCAGCCACAAAGTGGGGACAGCCACACCCCTACGGGTGCCTCATAGTGTCCCCCCGAATATCTTGGTGCCCCTAATTTCACCCTGCTGAACCAACACGACTTATGTTGCGCTTGAGTCCTTCCACCCACTCCCTATGTCTTCACATCGGGCAGGGCTTGAGTCCTTCCACCCACTCCCTATGTCTTCACATCGGGCGGGGCTTGAGTCCTTCCACCCACTCCCTATGTCTTCAACATCGGGCGGGGCTTGAGTCCTTCCACCCACTCCCTATGTCTTCACATCGGGCGGGTCATGACCAAAGTAACCATACACTGTTTTAATCAGTTGTGGTTTCTTCCCGTCTGGACACAGCCTGTGCTCATTGCAAAATGCCTTCAAGACAGCAACTGTTAACTTGTGCACCTATAATTCATCAAGAGGAAAAAATATTTGTAATTATGTGTTGATTTAAGTGCATTGCTGATTATCCACCTCCCCCCCTCCCCGATAAGTACTTTCCATCTAAATGAATCAAAATTTTCCTAGTGTATATTAGCTAATTGCTGAAATTGTAAAAGTTAATATACAGTTTTGACAGGGAAGAGTTACGCTTGACAATTGTGCATAACCAAATTTTGGGACATACATAGTTGTGTGTGTAATGCTTATTTTGAATAGCAAATCATTCTGAATAGTTAATCATGAATTTTGAATAGCAAATCATGAATTGTGATTCGCAAATCATGAATTTCGTATAGCAAATCATGAATTTCGTATAGCAAATCATGAATTTTGAATAGCAAATCATGAATTTTGAATAGCAAATCATGGATTGATTATCGAATCATGAATTCTGAATAGCAAGTCATGAATTCTGGATAGCAAATCACAAATTCTGATTAGCGAATCATGAATTCTGAATAGCAAGTCATGAATTCTGAATAGTAAGTCATGGATTCTAATTAGGGGATCATGAATTCTGAATAGTAAGTCATGAATTCTGATTAGCGAATCATGAATTCTGATTAGTGAATCATGAATTCTGAATAGTAAGTCATGGATTCTAATTAGGGGATCATGAATTCTGGATAGCAAATCATGAATTCTGAATAGCAAATCATGAATTCTGATTAGCCAATTGTGAATTTTGTGTAGCTTTAACTGTTGGATCAGATTGCCGAGTGTAAAGATCGACGCAGGAACAAAATGCTGGGAGGGAGAGGGAAGGGTGGTCCTGAAAAGTAGAAGCATACTACAATGAAAATGTTGATGATTTTGAATGGTCCCCTAGATTTTAATGGGATATTTTATATTGTTTACATACTGTATGTTTGAGGAATTTGACCTTTTGACCCCTACCTGTCCTGCTTCTGCATACTTCATCATTGTGTACTCATCCTCTGGCATCTTCCTTTTGGACCAACTGCTTCCAGACTGATCTTCATTACAACATTTCCTCTGTTGGAAAATTTACAATGCCAGTGCTAGTTAGAGCCTATCATCAATACATTCTATATGAACCTCTAGCACCTCACACATGTACACTTATGAAGCCTCCCTTAGGCTCCTTAGCTGTCATTCATTTATGCTAGCCAGAGGCTCATTACATTCTATATGAACCTCTAGCACCTCATACATGTACGCTGAAGCCTCCTTAGCAGTCATCCATATATGCTAGCTAGAGGCTCATTACATTCTATATGAACCTCTACCACCTCATACATGTACGCTGAAGCCTCCTTAGCAGTCATCCATATATGCTAGCCAGAGGCTCATTACATTCTATATGAACCTCTAGCACCTCATACATGTACACTGAAACCTCGATCCCTCCTGTCATTCGTTTATGCTAGCCAGAGGCTCATTACATTCTATATGAACCTCTAGCACCTCATACATGTACACTGAAGCCTAATATAATAATAATAATAATAGTAATAATAATAATAATAATAATAATAATAATAATAATGTGGACTTATATAGCGCACGTATCCACCAAACTGGTGCTCAAGGCGCATTATAATTATCACCCCTGCTCATCAGGCTCATAAATCATTCCTGAAACCATCTCAGCTCCCTGGGGAGTATACAGCTTAATTGCTGCCATTACGGCGCATATAGGGCTAATCAAACACAACAACCAACTCTGCCCTCACAGGTACCCATTTACCCCTGGGTGGAGAGAAGCAATTATGGTAAAGTGTCTTGCTCAAGGACACAAGCACCATGGTCGCGGTTGGGATTCGAACCCACATTCTGACGACTCAGCCATCAGAACACAAATCCGATGCACTAAACCACTCGACCATGGCGTTCCAATATAAGCTCATTATATACTAGCACTTCACACATATGCATGGAAGCCCCAACTGTCATCATTTTATGCTAGCCTGAAGATCATCCCATGATGTGGGAAGCCCAGGGTTTAATTTGAAATAGTTTAAATAAATCAGGGGTTATATTAAAATCTTACCTTATAAGGAGGTTTCCCAGGTAGTCCCTCAGAAACACTTCTTTTGAATTCATCTATTTCTATGTCAGCTCTCTGGTTAATGTAGCTTACATCCGGGACATCATTGTTAATTTTCCGAAAACCGTGTATAAGCCAATCACATTGTTCTTGGATATAATTTAAAAAAATATACTCTTTTCAATAGGGTTGAGTTTTTAAAGTAATATTTGTAGCTTTGCATGGTGAATAGGATATAGTAAAGACTGTTTGCAGTGATGTGAAATTCTCTCAATTGAGTAGTAATTAGTTCTGAAAAGAACTGGAGGTTACAACTTGATGTTTTGATCAGTATGCTCTGATCGTCTTCAGGAGAATGCAAGACTCTGGGAGACGCTGCTGCTTTATTGAATTCGGTCTACGGCAGTTCAAGGTTCAAGCTTTATGTATTTCTACCCATTACAAATACAAGTACAAATAAAATAATGAGAGATACTGTACTCTTGTAAGCATGAATGTGTGTTGAGCTGATAAGCAAAAAGGTGTTTAAAAAATGTTGGAGCGAGAACACCATAGGACAGAGATAAATCTTACCTGTCACCGTCTTCTTATAATTTTCAGTCCTGAATTGGAACTGGAGTTTGTTGATCATCTCCTTGGCTTTGTCAGTCTGCTTCTTCTTTATCTGGTTTCTCTCCTCTTCATCTTGTCCATGGTTATCCTTGTCTTTGAGTCTCTTCACTTGAATAGAAACAACAGGACTAAGTGTGATAATCAGATATTCATAATATCAGAAGTCTATAACCTACATGAAATGTGCCAGCCTGCCATAACCCAGTCCATGTACCCACATGAAGTGTGCCAGCCTGCCATAACCCAGTCCATGTACCTACATGAAGTGTGTCAGCCTGCCATAACCCAGTCCATGTACCTACATGAAGTGTGCCAGCCTGCCATAACCCAGTCCATGTACCTACATGAAGTGTGTCAGCCTGCCAAAACCCAGTCCATGTACCTACATGAAGTGTGCCAGCCTGCCATAACCCAGTCCATGTACCTACATGAAGTGTGCCAGCCTGCCATAACCCAGCCTGCCATAACCCAGTCCATGTACCTACATGAAGTGTGCCAGCCTGCCATAACCCAGTCCATGTACCTACATGAAGTGTGCCAGCCTGCCATAACCCAGTCCATGTACCTACATGAAGGGTGCCAGCCTGCCATAACCCAGTCCATGTACCTACATGAAGTGTGCCAGCCTGCCATAACCCAGTCTATGTACCTACATGAAGTGTGCCAGCCTGCCATAACCCAGTCCATGTACCTACATGAAGTGTGCCAGCCTGCCATAACCCAGTCCATGTACCTACATGAAGTGTGCCAGCCTGCCATAACCCAGTCCATGTACCTACATGAAGTGTGCCAGCCTGCCATAACCCAGTCCATGTACCTACATGAAGTGTGCCAGCCTGCCATAACCCAGTCCATGTACCTACATGAAGTGTGCCAGCCTGCCATAACCCAGTCCATGTACCTACATGAAGTGTGCCAGCCTGCCATAACCCAGTCCATGTACCTACATGAAGTATGCCAGCCTGCCATAACTCAGTCCATGTACCTACATGTAGTATGCCAGCCTGCTGTAATCCACACCATGGCATTGTACTCCAATGTTGTTGTTCGCATGCACAACAAGCATGGTTACGAGTTTTGCTCTCTGCAGCCAACCTGCCGTGGGGCATCATGGGATAGGCGTTTCCACACAAAGCTAGTTCCGAGAGAACTAGATGCAATCTTAAACTAGATGCAGGCGAACCATTCTGTGTGGCAAACAATGGGCGTGTTCGATAAACGCTAAGATGCGCAAATAGTTCTCTCACACGCCGGTTAAGTCTCCCAGACTGCACTGCTTCTTTTTCGACATTTTGCACGTCAGTTTGTGGAACAAAATGTCACAAATGGGCTAAATCAATTGTTTTTGGAGTACTGTGCCATGGACTAGGTTAGTACACGAGTGGCACACTTCATGTAGGTAACAGACGTCTGGTACTGTGCTGTGGACTAGGTTAGTACACGAGTGGCACACTTCATGTAGGTAACAGACGTCTGGTACTGTGCCGTGGGACTAGGTTTGTACACGAGTGGCACACTTCATGTAGGTAACAGACTTCTGGTACTGTGCTGTGGACTAGGTTAGTACACGAGTGGCACACTTCATGTAGGTAACAGACTTCTGGTACTATGTTGTGGACTAGGTTAGTACACGAGTGGCACACTTCATGTAGGTAACAGACTTCTGGTACTGTGCCGTGGACTAGGTTAGTACACGAGTGGCACACTTCATGTAGGTAACAGACTTCTGGTACTGTGCTGTGGACTAGGTTAGTACTCGAGTGGCACACTTCATGTACGTAATAGACTTCTGGTACTATGTTGTGGACTAGGTTAGTACACGAGTGGCACACTTCATGTAGGTAATAGACTTCTGGTACTATGCTGTGGACTAGGTTAGAACACCCAGTGGCACACTTCATGTGGGTAACAGACTTCTGGTACTGTGCCGTGGACTAGGTTAGTACACGAGTGGCACACTTCATGTAGGTAACAGACTTCTGGTACTATGCCGTGGACTAGGTTAGTACACGAGTGGCACACTTCATGTAGGTAACAGACTTCTGGTACTATGCCGTGGACTAGGATAGTACACGAGTGGCACACTTCATGTAGGTAACAGACTTCTGGTACTATGCCATGGACTGGGTTAGTACACGAGTGGCACACTTCATGTAGGTAACAGACTTCTGGTACTGTGCCGTGGACTAGGTTAGTACACAGTGGCACACTTCATGTGGGTAATAGACTTCTGGTACTGTGCCGTGGACTAGGTTAGTACACCCAGTGGCACACTTCATGTAGGTAACAGACTTCTGGTACTGTGCCGTGGACTAGGTTAGTACACGGTGGCACACTTCATGTAGGTAACAGACTTCTGGTACTATGCCTTGGACTAGGATAGTACACGGTGGCACACTTCATGTGGGTAACAAACTTCTGGTACTGTGCCGTGGACTGGTTAGTGCACGGTGGCACACTTCATGTAGGTAATAGACTTCTGGTACTGTGCGTGGACTAGGTTGGTACATGAGCGGCACACTTCATGTAGGTAACAGACTTCTGGTACTATGCTGTGGATTAGGTTAGTACACAGTGGCACACTTCATGTAGGTAATAGACTTCTGGTACTATGCTGTGGACTAGATTAGTACATGAGTGGCACACTTCATGTAGGTAATAGACTTCTGGTACTATGCCTTGGACTAGGATAGTACACGAGTGGCACACTTCATGTAGGTAACAAACTTCTGGTACTGTGCTGTGGACTAGGTTAGTACACGAGTGGCACACTTCATGTAGGTAACAGACTTCTGGTACTGTGCCGTGGACTAGGTTAGTACACGAGTGGCACACTTCATGTAGGTAACAGACTTCTGGTACTGTGCCGTGGACTAGGTTAGTACACGAGTGGCACACTTCATGTAGGTAACAGACTTCTGGTACTGTGCCGTGGACTAGGTTAGTACACGAGTGGCACACTTTGTGTAGGTAAGAGACTTCTGGTACTATGCTGTGGACTAGATTAGTACATGAGTGGCACACTTCATGTAGGTAATAGACTTCTGGTACTATGCTGTGGACTAGATTAGTACATGAGTGGCACACTTCATGTAGGTAACAAACTTCTGGTACTGTGCCGTGGACTAGGTTAGTACACGAGTGGCACACTTCATGTAGGTAATAGACTTCTGGTACTGTGCCGTGGACTAGGTTGGTACATGAGGCACACTTCATGTAGGTAAC
Source organism: Zoroaster sp. YZ-2022 (assembly GCA_029582265.1). NCBI lineage: Eukaryota > Metazoa > Echinodermata > Asteroidea > Forcipulatida > Zoroasteridae > Zoroaster > Zoroaster sp. YZ-2022. The sequence goes on from CM055823.1 coordinate 4,774,628, forward strand.
AGACTTCTGGTACTATGCTGTGGATTAGGTTAGTACACGAGTGGCACACTTCATGTAGGTAATAGACTTCTGGTACTATGCTGTGGACTAGATTAGTACACGAGTGGCACACTTCATGTAGGTAATAGACTTCTGGTACTATGCCTTGGACTAGGATAGTACACGAGTGGCACACTTCATGTAGGTAACAAACTTCTGGTACTGTGCTGTGGACTAGGTTAGTACACGAGTGGCACACTTCATGTAGGTAACAGACTTCTGGTACTGTGCCGTGGACTAGGTTAGTACACGAGTGGCACACTTCATGTAGGTAACAGACTTCTGGTACTGTGCCGTGGACTAGCTAGGTTAGTACACGAGTGGCACACTTCATGTAGGTAACAGACTTCTGGTACTGTGCCGTGGACTAGGTTAGTACACGAGTGGCACACTTTGTGTAGGTAAGAGACTTCTGGTACTATGCTGTGGACTAGATTAGTACATGAGTGGCACACTTCATGTAGGTAATAGACTTCTGGTACTATGCTGTGGACTAGATTAGTACATGAGTGGCACACTTCATGTAGGTAACAAACTTCTGGTACTGTGCCGTGGACTAGGTTAGTACACGAGTGGCACACTTCATGTAGGTAATAGACTTCTGGTACTGTGCCGTGGACTAGGTTAGTACATGAGCGGCACACTTCATGTAGGTAACAGACTTCTGGTACTATGCTGTGGATTAGGTTAGTACACGAGTGGCACACTTCATGTAGGTAATAGACTTCTGGTACTATGCTGTGGACTAGATTAGTACATGAGTGGCACACTTCATGTAGGTAATAGACTTCTGGTACTATGCCTTGGACTAGGATAGTACACGAGTGGCACACTTCATGTAGGTAACAAACTTCTGGTACTGTGCTGTGGACTAGGTTAGTACACGAGTGGCACACTTCATGTAGGTAACAGACTTCTGGTACTGTGCCGTGGACTAGGTTAGTACACGAGTGGCACACTTCATGTAGGTAACAGACTTCTGGTACTGTGCCGTGGACTAGGTTAGTACACGAGTGGCACACTTCATGTAGGTAACAGACTTCTGGTACTGTGCCGTGGACTAGGTTAGTACACGAGTGGCACACTTTGTGTAGGTAAGAGACTTCTGGTACTATGCTGTGGACTAGATTAGTACATGAGTGGCACACTTCATGTAGGTAATAGACTTCTGGTACTATGCTGTGGACTAGATTAGTACATGAGTGGCACACTTCATGTAGGTAACAAACTTCTGGTACTGTGCCGTGGACTAGGTTAGTACACGAGTGGCACACTTCATGTAGGTAATAGACTTCTGGTACTGTGCCGTGGACTAGGTTAGTACATGAGCGGCACACTTCATGTAGGTAACAGACTTCTGGTACTATGCTGTGGATTAGGTTAGTACACGAGTGGCACACTTCATGTAGGTAATAGACTTCTGGTACTATGCTGTGGACTAGATTAGTACATGAGTGGCACACTTCATGTAGGTAATAGACTTCTGGTACTATGCCTTGGACTAGGATAGTACACGAGTGGCACACTTCATGTAGGTAACAAACTTCTGGTACTGTGCTGTGGACTAGGTTAGTACACGAGTGGCACACTTCATGTAGGTAACAGACTTCTGGTACTGTGCCGTGGACTAGGTTAGTACACGAGTGGCACACTTCATGTAGGTAACAGACTTCTGGTACTGTGCCGTGGACTAGGTTAGTACACGAGTGGCACACTTCATGTAGGTAACAGACTTCTGGTACTGTGCCGTGGACTAGGTTAGTACACGAGTGGCACACTTTGTGTAGGTAAGAGACTTCTGGTACTATGCTGTGGACTAGATTAGTACATGAGTGGCACACTTCATGTAGGTAATAGACTTCTGGTACTGTGCCGTGGACTAGGTTAGTACACGAGTGGCACACTTTGTGTAGGTAAGAGACTTCTGGTACTATGCTGTGGACTAGATTAGTACATGAGTTGCATACTTCATGTAGGTAATAGACTTCTGATTAACATGGGTTAATATACACCATAAACATGTTCACTACACTGGTACAAGATACTAAATGGGACATTATTGTCATGATCAGAGCAGACTTTCAACAGGGCATGGAATCCGTAGCCTAGTTTAAGATGAACACAGTGACTGAAAATTACTAGGTCATTTATGCAGTAGCAACGGTATATGTGACCTTATCATGCGGGGTATTTTTTTCAGTCACTGAGTTAATCTAAAACTAGCATTCCGATTCCATGCCCAGTTGAAAGTCTGCTCTGATCGTGACGATATTGTCCCTCTAATATGGGCATCCATTCTTCACAATGATCAATCAATGTAAAGAAACGAACCTTTGAAAGTCCACAATACCACCCAACATAGTGTGTTCTTTCCCTATTATGGACAATACACTATGAACAACTTCATCCGGAAAATGCCCTGAAAATCCGTTCTGCCGTGAAATAACAGTTCACTGTAATTTAACAGCAATTTCACGGTGTCACTTCCTCTCAGATATTGGCAATAATGTTCATGGTGGATTCACAGCAAATTCACAGCAAATTCGAGAATTAACGAGCTGCCCCAAAAACTGCCACAAGGAGTTCATGGCATTTTCACGGCGAAGGAATCCCAAGAGTATTTCATGGTGTTGTGTCATCGTGAAATTGCTATGAACTATTTATTTCACGGTAAAACGGATTTTCAGGGCATTTTCAGGGTAAAGTTATTCATAATGGTACATTTCAACCAACCATGCATGCTCTTTGAATTTTATCAAATTCTTGGGCAATTCTACTTCAATGTGTATCTCTTGATAAGTTAGAACACCTGTGTTCTGATGAATTCAAATTTAAATAAACACTTGGCACTGACTTAAGTCAGTGTACCAGACATTTCTTTTCAAATAAAATTTGCGAAAGCATTAATTACATCTTCCATACACTTTTTGTAAATGATCAAGTTTTAGAGTTAGGCTTCAAAAAGTGCTTCTTTAGAAATTTTGATTGTACCTTTTTGCATAAACTTATTTGGAAATTTTCTGAGTTCATCAGCATATGGCAATGTGATCAGATGAAATCCCGGCGGGGAAATCTCCACCCCGTGTTCATCAAGTTCCTCCTCCTGGTTCACAAATTCATATCAAAGAGTCATTCATCAGGTTTTTTGCAATATTCCACAATAGATGTCAACATTTCAAAATTCCAATTAATAATGAAACGTTTCCCACTTCCGATTGCGCATTTACACAGTGGCGGGTGCCATGATGAAACCGTAGGCTCTTTGCTGGTTCCTGTTTATTACCCATCGCACAAATTGGTACCCGACAAACAAGGTATCACACTATGAACAACTTCACCCTGAAAATGCCCTGAAAATCCTTTCTGTCGTGAAATAACAGTTCACCGTAATTTCACTGCAATTTCACAGTGTCACTTCCTCTCAGATATTGACAATAATGTTCATGGTGGATTCACGGCAAATTCACGGCAAATTCACAGCAAATTCGAGAATTAACGAACTGTCCCAAAAAAACGCCACGAGGAGTTCACGGCATTTTCACAGTGTTTTCACGGCGAAGGAATCCCAAGAGTATTTCATTGTGTTCTCACGGTGTTGTGTCATCATGAAATTGCTGTGAACTATTTATTTCATGGTAAAACGGATTTTCAGGGCATTTTCAGAGTAAAGTTATTCATAGTGTCAATACTATGATAACTGACGTTCATAATACTTTTCGGTAATTCAGAACTTACTTTTTATAGCACACAAGGGCTTTTTTTTTCGTTGGGCGGAAAACTTGAAATTCGTAATTTTTAAAGAGCAATTCATACTTTCGTAATTCCTGAATTTAAAAAAAATAAATACTAACAATTTGTAACAGTTGACAACTATGTGTACAGAGGTCAGCCAAAGTTAACAGTATTTTGCACCCACTCCCCGCCCGAGCCTGACAGAGGCAAAATGGGGGCGCACCCAGGGTCGCACAGCCTCACCCTGCTTTTAGACATCATTGGTGGCAAAACATTTGCGAGTTGATAAAATTTCTTGCAAAAAAAAATAATAATAAAAATGTTTTTTTTTTTAATTTTTAAAATCCAGCTCAAACTGGGCTCCGGGGCCCACTTTAGGGTTCTAGGCACTCTCTTATTCAATATGGGAGTTTCAAGTTTGTAAAGTATTCAGGCAAATAAGCAGTGCATTATGATTGCTTTATGATGACTTCTTTTACTTTTGATGGGGTTGCAAGAAAAACTGTAGAATACTCCTCAGGATTCAGGGTAGGCATACTTAAATATTTGGGGCATGACTTTGTATGAGCCATCAAAAGGTGGGACAATTATTGATATACTGTCGTCCCCCCACTCTAAAAAGTGGGAAATTAATGCATGTCCCCCAATAATATTAATTAGTGTCAAATCAAAACGCCTATGGACGGGAAAATGGGGTGGTCACACTATGAATAACTTTTAATACTCTGAAATAAATAGTTCACAGCAAATTCACAATGACACAACACCATGAAAACACCATGATTGAATTACTCTTGGGATTCCTTTGCCGTAAAAACACTGTGAAAATGCCATGAACTCCCCGTGGCAGTTTTTTGGGACAGCTCATTAATTCTCGAATTTGCTGTGAATTTGCCGTGAATCCACCATGAACATTATTGCCAATATCTGAGAGGAAGTGACACCGTGAAATTGCTGTGAAATTACGGTGAACTGTTATTTCACGGCAGAAAGGATTTTCAAGGGCATTTTCAGGGTGAAGTTGTTCATAGTGTGAGTTCTTGTTCCAGTGTCCTAACAAGTCTGTCCAAGATCATCTCTGTGAAACTGTTGGGGCCTGCCTTACAGCATACAGAGTCACAACAAATTTTCGACTTCGGGTGCTCTATTGCAAGAAAAATGGTAGCCTACTCGTTAGTAGCAGGGATAGGCTAATTTTTATTGAAAATTGTATTTATGGGCCATCAAAAAGTGGGGAGACGTTTGATATACTGTCCCCCCACTTTACAAAGTGGAGGGGGATGTCCCCCGTCCGCCACTGATTGACGCCCATACTAACAACACTATTTATTTACCTGAGGGAGTAATGCAACCAATCTGGGTGTGTTGTTGTCATGTTTGATCAATTTACAGATGGCCACCTTCTCCCTGGCTAAGCAGCGTTGATGAAGAGCAGAGAAAAGACGAGTACTTCCTTTGAACATTGTTTCTTCAGGGAAAATAAACTGAGGGGGTCGGACGTGGTTATACCGTTTCACTGTAGTGCTTGGTTTGAAGCCTAGTAAAAACAGACCTTACAGGAAAGAAAACAATAACAAACACATACTATTGGGATGAAATGTTTTAAAGTACAACATTGGTAATTTTCGCAAAACTGTTTCTACAAGTATATATACATTAAACAATCAAACTGTATCGTAAAAAAAAATATAACTGTTAGTGAAAAATGCAGTCAGCTTTTTTGTATATGACATAAAACACAATAAAGGGGCCACTTTGCATCCGTCACGTTAGCAGTTTTTCCAATGGTTGTTATTTATTTTTAAGTACCTGAAACCGACCAAAAAGTGTTTCAACATGTGAATGGACATGCAGGCTTATACTAGAACTAATTTGAGTTGATTTATTTTATTTACTTATTTTTTATTTATTTTTTTACCCTCAAATTTCCATAAATATTTGACGGAAAAAGTTACCTCACTTTTCCGTCCATTTGTTGATGGAAATTTTAGGCTAATTAAAAAAATAATAGTAATAATCAACTCAAATTATCTTTAGGATAAGCATGCATGTCTATTCAAATGTTGAAATTCTTTTTGGGTGGTTTCAGATATTTAAAAAAAAATTACAACCATTAGAAAAACTGCTAACGTGACGGTAGGAAAGTGGCCCCTTTATTGTGTTTTATGTCATATGCCTTATGAAAAAAAAGCTTAGTTTCACTGCTTTCATTACATAGACGTATCTCTTGATTTTTGAAATACAGATGCATTTACAGACAGCAATATTTACTGCAATACTGGCTATGCTGTGCATGTAGACTAGGTTAGTACACGAGTGGTTTATACAGTGATTCATAGATGTTGGAATCAATCAAATGAAATAATTTTTTTGTTGCATATACCATGATGGTGAACTTTCAAGACACTAGACATATGACCAATATGCGGCAAATTAAGCCGACAATGATTTCAGAGTGCCCACAAGCTGTGTACAATTCATGTAGCATCTTGTGCACAATCTAATGTCACCACTTGTACTGATGTCATGTTACTCTATTTAGACATAGGCATGTACGCCTATGGAAAAATTACCGTGAATTTCTTCATCAATGAATTTTTGAAGAATATTTGCACTATTTTGGAAAAATTCTATCCAATTTATATTTACTATTAATGTTTCACTCCTTAAAACTGCCGAGTTTAATTTGCAGAAGTTATACTTTCAAAAGGCTACAAAATATCATTTTTTTACCTGCATCACCAAAGTTGTTGAGTTCTTTTGTTTCATCTTCGGTAAAGTAAATATCCTTTCCTGCATAGTGCATATACTTACGCCGAGGCTGAAAGATAAAAAGAAAGATACAAAATGGGTAATTATTACCAGAGCAGATTATCAGATGAACAAATTAATATCTAAAAGCTTACTTAGTATAGCATTAGGGCTGTGTTGGATATCCGGGTATCCAGATACCCGACCGAAACTGTCATTACCCGGTTCCATTTTTCGGTTCCAATTACCCGTAAACGACTTTTTAAAATTCGGACTGAAATTGCGAACAGAAATCTGTGACTCTTGAACAATGTAATGTTTACACTTTTACAGACAAAATCTTTAAATTCAAGAGATTACACTCCAATAAAGAAAAGAGCGATAGTATGGTATCCTCTGTATTATAAAAGTCAATTTGTTACCATTTACAGTACATGTATTTGTACACCACTGGAGGCATGTTTTTAACAAAAATGAAAACGGGTATCCGGGTATCCAAAGTTTACTGATTTCGGGTATCCGGTTCTAAAAAAACGCACAGCCCTATATAGCATGATAGTGTAATGAAATGCTTTGACAACTGACAGTGAAACAGAGGAATCGCCGGTGGGAACAACAAACTTTCAATGAACTTGACGCATGCCAAGTCAAGTCGACTGTAATTGGATATGTGTGCGTCAGACTGGAATTAAGTCAGAAAGCTTGGACTAAACATAGTGACTCTGTTGTTCTGTTTGGCGAGAAAGGTTTTGTCAGTGATTCAGGTGTATGTTTTTGGATAGACAAAATCGTGAGTTTAGGGAGTGAACACTGAAACAAGTTGCTATTGTTGAAGATCAATAAATCAGTGTGTTTCCAATTGTGAATAATTGAGTGCATTTGTTTTCTGTTATGAATATTTACAAAGTTGAATTTTGTTTATTTAATTTAAACAACATTAAATTATCTGTATTTTGTATTTTCGATTTTAAATAATTTTTTATTTTACTTAAAGACCATAAAAAGTGCCTTGATGATTGACTAAAAAGTGTTTAGTATGTATTTAATTATTTATATGCTATTCCAAAAAATATTTAAACAAATCAGAAATTGTGGAAAAAAATCATAATTTGCAGCCATAACTGTTTTAGTTGTGACCTGTGGTGGCAGCAAACATTTTTACCTGTTTTTATGACATACTTTTACGGCGGTAGCTGGAAACAGCCGTACGGTCTGGCTGCCACCGTGTTGTCCATGGCTTGTACATGTAAATGCAGAATTTCGTCCATTTCGGGCTGAAATTTATAGTATTCACACTATGAATAACTTTACCCTGAAAATGCCCTGAAAATCTGTTTTGCTGTGAAATAACAGTTCACCATAATTTCAGAGCAATTTCACGGTGTCTCTTCCTCTCAGATATTGGCAATATTCGCGGCAAATTCAAGAATTAATGAGCCGAATTAATGAGCTGCCCCAAAAACTGCCACAAGAAGTTCATGGCATTTTCACGGCGAAAAAATTCCAAGCATATTTCATGGTTTTTTTCACGGTGTTGTGTCGTCATGAAATTGCAGTGAACTATTTATTTCACCGTAAAACAGATTTTCAGGGTAAGTTATTCATAGTGTCAATACCCCCTTATTTTGCCAACTTCAGCATCAGTATAATCTCCATCAAATGACGATGATGAACAACACAATTGGTCAGTACTACTTTTGGAAACTTCTTCAAAAACACTTTCAAAAGTCGTAGTTGGTAACTTATTTTTGCAGCTGTACGCGATGCAATATGCTTTGTGTACAAAACGTACCGCAGTAAACAGTTGTAGCGTTCACCCTGCTGTAAATGTACATCATCAAAATAGGCTCAGTGAAAGTGTCCCCGACGGCTTTTGTTTATTTCCTGCCGTTCGCGGTAGTGGCGAAGTACATTTTCATAGGTTTTTTGAAGGGTGAAATAAAAATAATGAAAGTCTTATTTTTGGTTATTCCTACTTAGAATTACTTACTTTTTAAAATAGGGTTGAAAATATTTACCATTTTGTATGGTCTTTAACATATTTATTTTACTCAGTATTCTGTTTAGCTAGATTCCTATTTATTCTGTTTAATTTGTAACTGTAAATTAATTATAATTCTTAACATATATTTGGAATCATCCTTTGAAATTGACACCACTGGAGGCAGTCCAATAATTCTCCCCACAAAAGGAAAATGAACCAAAATTGCCTGGGGCTCAAATCCTTGAGGTTAAAGGTTTTTCTCCCCTTCCCCACACCATAACGCTTTTAATGTAACATTTTTCAGGAAAATCCAATAAGAAAACTTTACTTTATGCGGAAGCTGCATTTTTTTCTTTGAATATTCGAACCGCAAACAACCATCCGGATATGATGCATTGATCGAATAATCAAATTTCCGGTTATTTGGCACAGCCCTAGCTAGACCGGCCCCCTGATTTTACAATATTTGTATGTTTCACAAGTTCACTACAAAATCTTACAAACTGCAAAGATCTGTGGTCATTAGCAGTTTCATTTGTTAAATTCCATGTAATAATAAAAATTAACATTTATAAAGCGGGAGGGCCGGGTGGGGTGGGGTACATCATGGGTGATAATCCCTACCTTCTCGTAATCTGCGGCGAATCTTATGGTTATGTTCTCCAACACAGCCTCTTTAGTGATAATCCCTACCCTCTCTGAATCTGCACTGGATCTTAAGGCTGTGTCCTCCAACACAGACTCTTCGGTGATAATCCCAACCTTCTCTGAATCTGCACTGGATCGTAAGGCTGTGTCCTTCAACTTAAACTCTTGGACTAAGTTGTATCTGTAGGCATATTAAGAGGATAGAAAGAATTTTAGTTATAGTTGATAAAGTTATTATAAAAACAGCCATGGAATATCACAGTGCCACTGCCGTCATTGCCCTGGTGTTGACATACATGTGCCCATTACAATGTTCCCATAGACATTCTGATATTCTAATGGAAGTGTCCTGTACTCAGGACAAGTGACCTTGCCCCTACAAAAATGAAATTCTAGGCCTGTAAAGGGGAAACCCACAGTAAAATAAACCTGTTTATACAATTATGATTTGTGATGTAAATCGGTGTCGGGTGGGGGTGATCTTGAACGTTGCTCAAAAAGGGGATAACCCCATCCCCTTTCCCCCAAACTCTGCTTGAAACATCGCTTTATAAATACCACTTCAGTTTTTTTTCCCCCCTCAATGCTATCATAAAGATGACACCCGAACAGACAAAGAAACAAACAAACAACAAATATTGAAACCAAATTTCCTCCTTTTAAGCACAAATTATTTACTAAATTTTTGTTTACCGCATGAAAAATTATGGAGGATGATCCTATGAACCATCTCTGCCGGGCCAAAAAGTGGGGGTATGTCGTCACATCAGTGCAACAAGGTCGTATCATAGTTACGACCTTGTTGCATATACATGGATTTTGCTCAGTGCAACAAGGTTGTATATTTTTACAGAGTTCCAGGATAAACTCGCAAAACCTGTGGAAGAAGACACAACATTGTTGCGCTAAATTGTTTTAATGTATGCAAATTTATCCACAGAGCTTCAATTTAGGGGTTTTACCAACTGGATCACCCCCGTTCCAAACAACGGGAGGGCTTCACGCTACATTTTATCCTCTGCAATTGTTTTTCAAGATTTTGAAGTTGATATAAAGATAAATAACACGTAAACTATAAAAACTCACATTCCAATTCCAAGATGCAGGCCTTCCCCCAACGTGAATTTGAGTTTTCTGACTGCCCGCTTATAAAAGGGTTTATATTCTCTGTTTACGATTGCATCAAAGTTTGCAGGAGCATCTAGGTGTATCAGAACACTGTCATCTCTGGAGTGCAAAAAGTCCTATATGTAGAGAAGATAAAGACAATGTATTGTTGAGTTGTTTTAACCCTAACCCCCTAGGTATTCTGGCTAGGAACCTTCTTTAACCCTAACCCCCTATAGGTATTCTGGTTAGGAACCTTCTTTAACCCTAACCCCCTATAGGTATTCTGGCTAGGAACCTTCTTTAACCCTAACCCCTATAGGTATTCTGGCTAGGAACCTTCTTTTACCCTAACCCCCTATAGGTATTCTGGCTAGGAACCTTCTTTAACCCTAACCCCCTATAGGTATTCTGGCTAGGAACCTTCTTTTACCCTAACCCCCTATAGGTATTCTGGCTAGGAACCTTCTTTAACCCTAACCCCCTATAGGTATTCTGGCTAGGAACCTTCTTTAACCTAACCTTCTTTAACCCTAACCCCCTATAGGTATTCTGGCTAGGAACCTTCTTTAACCCTAACCCCCTATAGGTATTCTGGCTAGGAACCTTCCTGATCCTCCCAAATCCTCCAGTGCACTTTTGGAAACATGCCCTTATCTTGAAAATGCACCCTGCATTTTCGTTGATCTTTCATATTCAGCACTTTCGTGCCAGGTAGTAATTTTGCCCCATATGAAGAGGTAAAAGTACCAGTTTCCAACAGTAGGGAATTCTTCCAAAAAAGTGCCCCTTGGAGGATTTTGCAGGATATGGGGTGGTTAGGGTTAATGGGTTAATGCCATTTTGTATAATGCATGTAAATGTGTATTGCTTCCCCCTGTTTGCACTGTAGCAGCGAGGGTGCATACCAAAAAACGCTCCCCCTCCAATGTTGAACTGGAAACCTTTGGGTGCATTACAGTAGCTTCCACGAAGTAACCCGAGTTCTTCACACGGGTGAGCCGCGAGTTCAACGTAATCAAACGAGCATCACGTTGAACGTTCGCCCTCTTGTGGTCGTTAAAGCGATGTGAAGAATGTCAAAGGTCGCACGGACTTTGTAAACAAAATATTTACAACAAAACAATCGCAAAGTAATTCTTTCCCGAGTAAAAAAGGAACTAATAATAATCTTATTACTTCGCAGGTTCATACAAAACAACACGTCTATTAGTACAAGAACAGTCTCTACTCACAGCTTCATTGTTTAATGGATGAAAATGTATGTCAAATTTCACAAAATTGCTGCACTGAAAACAAAAATGATGGCCATTCAGAATATTCTCAAAGTGATGTCATGCCACGACACTTACCCGGGTCTGCTTCAAGTGACCTGCTTCCCGAGCAGGTTTCTTGAGGCTGACCCAGATAAGCCCCGGCAATGATTCCAGGCATACTTGAATGCACTGGAGTCAGACCTGGGTAAGCTACTCGAATGCACCCAAAATCTCCATATTGTTCTCCCATACAAATTCATGGGATGAAACCGAGGCTGGTAGGAAAATAGGACCCTGTTTACATAGATTTAATTATACAGTGCACACCGAGAATTAGACAAAGATGGCCGCAGCGTGATAGATCTATGAAGGATTGTGTAGCAATATAACCCTTACACCTACATTATAGAACTTGGCATGATCAAATTCTTGACCTAGACACATGAGCTTTATCTGGACTTTTGAGGTTGAATCACACAGCTCCCTGGCTTTTTTCTTAGCCTGCCGTCGGATATCTGGTCGGTCACTGTGAGGGTTGTCAGTGTTGGTGAAGAGAAGAACTCTCTTATGATTTATGATCTCTCCCACCTCAGCCCTGAGTGGTGAAAATACACTTTTTGTAAAATATATCGGAATGTACTCACTATAACGTTACCCTGAAAATGCCCTGAAAATCTGTTTTGCTGTGAAATAATAGTTCACCATGATTTCACGACAATTTCATGGTGTCTCTTCCTCTCAGATATTGGCAATAATGTTCACAGTGATTTCAGGGCGGATTCACAGCGATCTTGAGAATTAATGAGCTGCCCCAAAACTGCCACAAGAAGTTCATGTCGTTTCCACAGCGTTTTCACTGAGTATTCCATGGCGTTTTCACAGTGTTGTATCATCATGAAATTGCTGTCAACTATTTATTTAATGGTAAAACAGATTTTCAGGGCATTTTCAGGGTAAAGTTATCCATAGTGACTGGATAAGTGACTTTTTTTAAATTTGACATAATATGAAAGTACTTCAGGCAGACTCTTACGTATTAAATGTTTAGATAATATTGGTCAATTTGGTTATCTAGTGATTTAATATCAACTGCACCTTCCCTTTAAGATAAATTCAACAAGGCCGTTGTTAAACTGCCACTGCCCCTATAAGCAATTATGGTTAGGTGTCTTGCTCAAGGACACAAGTGTCACGACCGGGATTCAAACCCACATTCTGCTGCTAACACCAGAACTTGAGTCTGGTAAGCTCGACCGCTCGGCCACAACACTCCAAAAGTATCGTATTGTTAATGTTGGCAAAACTGCTTCTAAAGGTATCCGTAGTTTCTTTGAATCAAGATAAACAATCAACCAACCTGTGAAAGTTTTAGCTTAATCAGTCTGAATGTTTGGGAAAAAATTGGAAATATTAATTTTCAAACACAAGAGGGCGGTATTCTGTCCCATAGTGGACCGTACTGCATTTAGGACTCTTTTGTTTCACAACGATAGAGGGCGGTATTCAGTCCCATAGTGGACCGTACTGCATTTAGGACTCTTTTGTTTCACAATAGAGGGCGGTATTCAGTCCCATAGTGGACCGTACTGCATTTAGGACTCTATCTTAACTTCAAACTGAAAATTACTGAACAAAATAATTGCCCTTTCTTGAAAATTACAGCACCTCAGACAAAATAATTACATTACAATTCAACAATTTTGTATTACCTCTAAGTATGAGGCAAATTTACTGAGGAAAATCATACCTTCTAGAGAAAGCATCAGAACAGACTTCAAGAGCATCAGTGAGTTTAAATGTAGCGTTATAGCCATATTCAGCTATAACCTTGTCCTTATCTGAAATTATAACAATGTTTAAAGTCATTTTTAGCACTGATTCCGATAACATTAAGTATAGATCGAGGTTCGCGAGAAATATCAAATGCATTTCAAAGTTTGCAGAGCTTGAATTAGCTCAACTGATTGACCTGTAAATTTAAAAGAGTTCTATTAACCCTCCTACTTCTGGTGCCTTTTTCAGACAAGTTGATGCACCATTTGAAACCATTCGTTTTGTGAAACACACCAAGGTGTAGTGTATCCACCATTCAAAAACCATTTGAATGATTTATAAGCCACTGTGTAGTACATTCACCATTTGAAACCATTCGTTTTGTGAAACACACCAAGGTGTAGTGTATCCATCATTCAAAAACCATTTGAATGATTTATAAGCCACTGTGTAGTACATTCACCATTTGAAACCATTCGGCTATGGAAACACACCAAGGTGTAGTGTATCCATCATTCAAAACCATTTGAATGATTTATAAGCCACTGTGTAGTACATTCACCATTTGAAACCATTCGGCTATGGAAACACACCAAGGTGTAGTGTATCCACCATTCAAAACCATTTGAATGATTTATAATTAAGCCACTTGGTAGTACATTCACCATTTGAAACCATTCGGCTAACACACCAAGGTGTAGTGTATCCACCATTCAAAACCATTTGAATGATTTATAAGCCACTTGTAGTACATTCACCATTTGAAACCATTCGGCTATGGAAACACACCAAGGTGTAGTGTATCCACCATTCAAAACCATTTGAATGATTTATAATTAAGCCACTTGGTAGTACATTCACCATTTGAAACCATTCGGCTAACACACCAAGGTGTAGTGTATCCACCATTCAAAACCATTTGAATGATTTATAAGCCACTTGTAGTACATTCACCATTTGAAACCATTCGGCTAAGGAAACACACCAAGGTGTAGTGTATCCCCCATTCAAAAACCATTTGAATGATTTATAAGCCACTGTGCAGTACATTCACCATTTGAAACCATTCGGCTATCGAAACACACCAAGGTGTAGTGTATCCACCATTCAAAAACCATTTGAATGGATTTGAATGGTAGTAAAGCTTGCTACCAACACTGTTCAAATGGTATCACCATGTGTGTACAAAACCAATGGGCATTTTGGTAAGTGGAAATTTTGAATGGTTTCAAATGGTCAAACAGTAGGAGGGTTAAATGAACTATCTCGCCCTATGTTGGTGTCTCCCAAATTGGCAATATTTGCATTCTGAGGGCACTATCAGAAGCCCTGAAACCCATATTACCAGAGAATTATGCCCCAAGTTATGAAGCTAGATTTGGTTAGTGACTTTTTATATACGTGAATTAGCCACATACAAAACTGACCGGGTACTTCAACAAAGACAAATTTCTGTTTCGAACCTTTTACGAGAGCCTCCAGTTCTTCTATTTGAGAAACACTAGCTTGCTGAAGATCCTACCAATTAAAATAAGAAATACTAAAAACATAAATACAAAGTTACGAGGGTCTGGAGGTAGTCGCATCACGGAGTACAAGTAATAGTAATCTTTTGCTTACATAACTTGCTATAGCTACATCTGGCTACCTCTGACTACCTCTGGGTTTTACAATTAAACAATAGCGCTTTGTCAAACTTAAATGGATTTTAATGAGGGAAGATCTAGAAAATAAACATCTAGGAAATAAACATTAAGTAAAGATTAATTTGCGGTGACACCGTGTCAAATTCTCAATTGAGTAGTAATTAGTTGATTAATTTGCAGTGACACCGTGTGAAATTCTCAACTGAGTAGTAATTAAGTAAGACTAATTGTGGTGACACCACTGGTGCTCAAGGCGCATTATATTATTATCCCTGCTCATCAGGCTCATAAATCATTCCTGAAACCATCTCAGCTCCCTGGGGAGTATACAGCTCAATTGCTGCCATTACAGCGTATATAGGGCTAATCAACCAACTCTGCCCTCACAGGACCCATTTAACCCCTGGGTGGAGAGAAGCAATTATGGTAAAGTGTCTTGCTCAAGGACACAAGCACCGTGGTCGCGGTTGGGATTCGAACCCACATTCTGATGACTCAGCCATCAGAACACAAATCCAAGGCACTAAACCGCTCGACCATGGCACTCCATTTATATGTGATTGCAACATGCTAGCGTTTAGAGTGAATCAACAATATGATAAAGCAGTGCTCTCTTACAACTTCGTCGCATTTTAATCTGATTTCATAAAAAAAATTTAACACACTTTGTAAAACAAAAATGGAACTTCATTTTCAAAGAAATATATATGACATAAAATACAATAAAGGGGGTCACTTTCCTACTGTCACATTAGCAGTTTTTCTTATGGTTGTAATTTTTTTTTTTGAATAGACATGCATGCTTATCCTAAAGATAATTTGAGTTGATTATTACTATTATTTTTTTAATTACCCTAAAATTTCTATCAACAAATGGACGAAAAAGTGAGGTAACTTTTTCCGTTCAATTTTTATGGAAATTTGAGGGTGAAAAAATAAATTTAAAAAATTTAAAAATAAAATAAATCAACTTAAATTAGTTATAGTATAAGCCCTGCATGTCCATTCACATGTTGAAACACTTTTTGGTCGGTTTCAGGTACTTAAAAATAAATAACAACCATTGGAAAAACTGCTAACGTGACGGATGCAAAGTGGCCCCCTTTATTGTGTTTTATGTCAAACTGTGAAAATCATTGAATTCTGCAAATTTGCAGAAGATTCATCCCTGCTTACCTGCAAAACATAAATATGTTCATGGTTGCCATGGTTTTGTGTTTTGTCAGTTCCAAAGAAGATAACTCCATGCCTGTCTGTATTATACAGACTGAATAACTTGTTGGTTATTAAATTAAGTACGCACTGAAAAATAAAAAAATTAAAGATGTAATTTAAAATGAGAAGAATGAAAAAACTGATGGATGGTACAATTGGTTATTACCTGATTACAAAATCATTTCAGAGAAACGCCACAAATATAACCTTTTTACTCCAAGTGTTTTCAGTACAAAAAAATGAAATCTTTTTTACACTTTTCTCATTACTTAGACTCTGCATTGAGCTCAAACTTTCACAGGTTGGTTGTGTAATGTATATCTTGATTCAAAAGCAGTTTTGCCAACATTACCAATGTTGTACCTTCCCTTCAATGTACATCTTGATTCAAAGAGAGTAATTAGCCTACTCATAGAAGCAGTTTTGCCCACATTACCAATGCTGTACCTTCCCTTCAATGTATATCTCGATTCAAAGAGATTAAGCATACTCATAGAAGCAGTTTGGCCAACATTACCAATGCTGTACCTTCCCTTCAATGTATATCTCGATTCAAAGAGAGTAAGCATACTCATAGAAGCAGTTTGGCCAACATTACCAATGCTGTACCTTCCCTTCAATGTATATCTTGATTCAAAGAGAGTAAGCATACTCATAGTTTACCAATGTTGTACCTTCCTCTGTATATCTCGATTCAAAGAGAGTAAGCCAGTTTGGCCAACATTACCAATGCTGTACCTTCCTTCAATGTATATCTCGATTCAAAGAGAGTAAGCATACTCATAGAAGCAGTTTGGCCAACATTACCAATGTTGTACTTTCCTTCAATGTATATCTCGATTCAAAGAGAGTAAGCATACTCATAGAAGCAGTTTGGCCAACATTACCAATGCTGTACCTTCCCTTCAATGTATATCTCGATTCAAAGAGAGTAAGCATACTCATAGAAGCAGTTTGGCCAACATTACCAATGCTGTACCTCAATGTATATCTCGATTCAAAGAGAGTAAGCATACTCATAGAAGCAGTTTGGCCAACATTACCAATGCTGTACCTTCCCTTCAATGTATATCTCGATTCAAAGAGAGTAAGCATACTCATAGAAGCAGTTTGGCCAACATTACCAATGCTGTACCTTCCCTTCAATGTATATCTCGATTCAAAGAGAGTAAGCATACTCATAGAAGCAGTTTGGCCAACATTACCAATGCTGTACCTTCCCTTCAATGTATATCTCGATTCAAAGAGAGTAAGCATACTCATAGAAGCAGTTTGGCCAACATTACCAATGTTGTACCTTCCCTTCAATGTATATCTCGATTCAAAGAGAGTAAGCATACTCATAGAAGCAGTTTGGCCAACATTACCAATGTTGTACCTTCCCTTCAATGTATATCTCGATTCAAAGAGAGTAAGCATACTCATAGAAGCAGTTTGGCCAACATTACCAATGTTGTACCTTCCCTTCAATGTATATCTCGATTCAAAGAGAGTAAGCATACTCATAGAAGCAGTTTGGCCAACATTACCAATGTTGTACCTTCCCTTCAATGTATATCTCGATTCAAAGAGTAAGCATACTCATAGAAGCAGTTTGGCCAACATTACCAATGTTGTACCTTCCCTTCAATGTATATCTCGATTCAAAGAGTAAGCATACACAAATAAGCAGTTTGGCCAACATTACCAATGTTGTACCTTCCCTTCAATGTATATCTCGATTCAAAGAGAGTAAGCATACTCATAGAAGCAGTTTGGCCAACATTACCAATGCTGTACCTTCCCTTCAATGTATATCTCGATTCAAAGAGAATAAGCATACTCATAGAAGCAGTTTTGCCAACATTACCAATGTTGTACCTTCCCTTCAATGTATATCTCGATTCAAAGAGAGTAAGCATACTCATAGAAGCAGTTTTGCCAACATTACAAATGCTGTACCTTCCCTTCAATGTATATCTTGATTCAAAGAGAGTAAGCATACTCATAGAAGCAGTTTGGCCAACATTACCAATGTTGTACCTTCCCTTCAATGTATATCTTGATTCAAAGAGAGTAAGCATACTCATAGAAGCAGTTTGGCCAATGTTATTGATGCTGAACCTTCCCTTCAATACCAGTATATACTTATGGGAAAAATGTCAGTAAATGCATCCACCATATCATTTACAAAAAGATAATGAAAATGCACTGAGAACGTGGAATTTATGCCTCCAGAAGAGAACAATTAACCAGTTCGCGTCGGAGGCCATGTATACACGCAAATTGTTTTTGCACCGTGGATTGGAGAGCGTCTAAACACGCCAAAGGAAACTCCGGAATATTTGTATGCATGCTCGGTTGAGCCACCCGTGTACGGTGACATGCTCAGAAGACGTGGCCACGTGCTGTGGAAGCTTCCATTAATGTATGTGCGGGAAAAAGAAACTTTATTTCCGACGCGAACTGGTTAATTTGCAGAAATAAACATTTCATTGGATGTAGGATATTAAAATAAACTTGACACTAGGTAAGTTTCATGTAATTATGTGATAATTTATATTTTTCGAAAATACCAATAGTGTATAGGGGCTTTAAAACTGTTAAAATGATGACAATGAAAGAAAGTGATACCATCAGAACTCAGAAGAAAAACTCAGAAAGCAAACATTCACCTACGTTGACACTTCGTTGAAACGGGCTGTCATCACCATCAGAGCTTTTATGGAACATCGGCTCGCTGCAGTCAATGAGGAAGACAATGCCATCCTCAATCATGCAATCATCCTTGGTCTTTTGTAGATTGCTTTGGGAGCAAGATGAGGAGCTGGAGTTCTTGGCAGTAGTGCTTGTTTCTCTAATACCGGAGTCAGGTTCATTAACCGAAGCTGAGTAAAATACATTGGAGTCTATCAGAGAAACAAAAGGAAGGTAGCTTGCATATATGCACAGTGCGCATACATACCCCCAATGAGTGACCTTCTCTAGCCTCTGATAGAGGGCGATATTCACAATGTACTAAACTGCTCTATTCATTAGTAAAAGGTATTTTGTGCTCAGCTAGGGGATTATATGGACCCATATGGAGTGCCATGGTCGAGCGGTTTAGTGCATCGGATTTGTGTTCTGATGGCAGAGTCGTCAGAATGTGGGTTCGAATCCCAGCCGCGACCAGGGTGCTTGTGTCCTTGAGCAAGACACTTTACCATAATTGCTTCTCTCCACCCAGGGGTAAATGGGTACCTGTGAGGGCAGAGTTGGTTGTTGTGTTTGATTAGCCCTATATGCGCTGAAATGGCAGCAAATGAGCTGTATTTTCCCCAGGGAGCTGAGATGGTTTCAGGAATGATTTATGTGCCTGATGAGCAGGGGTAATAATGTAATGTGCCTTGAGCATCAGTTTGGTGGATATGCGTGCTATTTAAGTCCACATTATTATTATTATTATTATTTTAGGTCTGCACAAAGCATGGGCCTGGCCGCGTTTCAGGCTTGACTGTACCATGACTTCTCTTACAGTAAATTGACTCTGCTCTTAAATATATGTGCCTATGACCATTTTAAATTTGCTACCTTCTTTCCTTGTATTGACTTTTAGCTGGGCAGACAATGATGTTATCATTCTATTAGACTTACTTATTTTTCTCTAAGATGTTCCACTGTTGGTCTAATACTAAAAGAGGATTACCTTCATAGGAAAACATTCCTTATTCACTTACCTGAGCTGGTGTTAACGAACACATTAATAGTACTGTTGATTCCAATCGGTGTGAAATTATTACTGCCAGTGCTCTGTACACTAAAATTATCTACAGCAACATTTCCTGACGAAAGCGATGACAGTATAGACAACTGTTTAGAAGTTGATGAAACCAGTGACAATGTATCTGAACAGATTAAATAAGACATTATACTTTAAAGTGAATGAAAAACAAGGAGGGAGATGATAAAATGGTCCAATAAGTGTTGTTTTCACTGTGAACAACTTCACCCTGAAAATCCGTTTTGCCTTGAAATAACAGTTCACTGTAATTCCACGGTGTCTTTTCCTCTCAGATATTGGCAATAATGTTCACGGTGATTTCATGGCAAATTCACAGCACTCTTGAGAATTAATGAGCTGCCCCAAAACTGCTACGAGAACTGAGCCATCTATAGCCCTATGTTGGCGGTCTCAGCTCTGGGTTACCGTACTGGCACTCTACCAACTGAGCCATCTCTAGCCCTATGTTGGCAGTCTCAGCTCTGGGTTACCGTACTGGCACTCTACCAACTGAGCCATCTCTAGCCCTATGTTGGCAGTCTCAGCTCTGGGTTACCGTACCGGCACTCTACCAACTGAGCCATCTATAGCCCTATGTTGGCAGTCTCAGCTCTGGGTTACCATGCCGGCACTCTACCAACTGAGCCATCTATAGCCCTATGTTGGCAGTCTCAGCTCTGGGTTACCGTACCGGCACTCTACCAACTGAGCCATCTGTAGCCCTATGTTGGCAGTCTCAGCTCTGGGTTACCGTACCGACACTCTACCAACTGAGCCATCTATAGACCTATGTTGGCAGTCTCAGCTCTGGGTTACCGTACTGGCACTCTACCAACTGAGCCATCTATAGCCGTATGTTGGCGGTCTCAGCTCTGGGTTACCGTACTGGCACTCTACCAACTGAGCCATCTATAGCCCTATGTTGGCAGTCTCAGCTCTGGGTTACCGTGCCAACACTCTCCCAACTGAGCCATCTATAGCCCTATGTTGGCGGTCTCAACTCTGGGTTACCGTGCCAACACTCTACCAACTGAGCCATCTATGTTGGCAGTCTCAGCTCTGGGTTACCGTACCGGCACTCTACCAACTGAGCCATCTATAGCCCTATGTTGGCAGTCTCAGCTCTGGGTTACCGTGCCAACACTCTCCCAACTGAGCCATCTATAGCCCTATGTTGGCGGTCTGAACTCTGGGTTACCGTGCCAACACTCTCCCAACTGAGCCATCTACAGCCCTATGTTGGCAGTCTATCTATTTTGTAAATACCTTTGTTCTGGAGGTGCTATAGTTAGAATTCATTGAACCAAAGCAAAATAATTTGTTCTCCGTATTGATCTGGAACCGGGTCACACATGGGTTGTTTATGTTGGATTCTTATTAGTTGGAAAAAGGGAATCCTCTACGTTGACACGTGCTGAATTTCACATGCATTTGCACCGTGAATTTATCACGCAAGCGCAAAGCTGGTACGCTTGTCTGTGTATACATGAAAAGCATAGCTGTATGTGGCTCTGATAATCTTTCGCTACCTCACTGTGTGACATCATTTTTGGGGTTTTACCTGAGGTTTCACTGACGAGGGCTTGTGTTTCAGACAAACCACTGTTAACAGGTGGAAGCGCAGGGTCTGCATTACTTGTCCCTGGACCAGTATCTGAAGATGGCTTGATTCCTTTCATCATATTTCCATTTTCTGTTAAAAAAAACAAAAACAAAAAAACATTATTGGACATGCAATTTTAAGTGGTATTAGTTACAGTAAAAACTTAACGATAATATTTTTTCAGAGTAATAATTTTGGCTTTTGTAATTTTGTATTTAAAAACTTTATCCATGTTACAGGGCCACTAATGCTGATGGATGACAATCAAGGGGTCTGTGGGAACATGGATAATTTTGGCTATTGTAATTATTTTGTATTTAAAAACTTTATCCATGTTGCAGGGCCACTAATGCTGATGGATGACAATCAAGGTGTCTGTGGGAACATGGATAATTTTGGCCATTGTGATTATTGTGAAAATTTTGTCAAACATATATCGCCATTTTGGATATTATCGCGATTATTTTTTCATTCATGCATGACTGCTCAAGAGCCGATAAATACAGGTGCAGTGTATGTACATTTGTACCCTCTACAATCATCACAATGAATCACCAGCTTAGAGACAGGTACAATCGTGCCAATCGCACATGCACCATGGACATTGGCAAATTCCTTTGCATAGTGTGTATGTACTTCTGTAGGCCTCTGTACGGCGGCACCTTTGTGATCCAACAGTCGGCTAACCAATGAAGCAGTTTGTTTCTCACTTCTGAAAGCTGAAAAGACTGGCCTAATTTTGTTTCCATGGAATTTCTGACTCTACTCACAATTGCGATTTGTTTAACCAGTTCGCGTCGGGAATAAAAAAGTTTTTCTGGGCCCCTGTGCGGGTTTATTTTTCCCACACACACCGTGAATGGAAGCTTCCACAGTGGGTGGCCACGTCTTCCGTGCATGTCACCGTACATGGGTGGCTCAACCGAGCATGCATACCAATATTCTGGAGTTTCCTTTGGCGTGTTTAGACGCTCTCCGATCCACGGTGCAAAAAAAAATTGCGTGTATACACGGCCTCCGACGCGAACTGGTTAATTGCAATAATTTTTTAATCACAATATGCTGATTTCTCGATAACTTGATGAAAAGGTTCTCGATATCGTCGAATAAACAATTTCACAGTACAGTGATATTATCATGAGGGGCTTACATTACAATATCTGTGTAATTCAATGTGACATTATCCTGCATAATATAACAATTGAATTACTGCCGGGATTGTGCATCACTCCGACAATTAAAACCTCCCTGGCAGGACATCAATTCTCTGAGATGTGTTAGACATTGTTCCTAAAGACAAACAACTTTGAAACAAACTCATTTCGTGGGAACAAAGCCATGAGGTAAAAACCAGTCAACTGCCTGTTTTGACTATTGACCCAAATGTTCACACAGGGGCATTTTTGACTGTTTTTTACCGTCATTCTGACCACCCTCAACAATACCAGACAATGCTTTTACCGGTCAAAAACAGTCAACTCATGTAACTGTCCTTACTACATGTATGAGGTTTGACAGTGTTTGACTTTTAAGTGCACTAGACATACTTTAGCAAGTATATCGACAGTTTGACTGATTTTGGGTTAATTAACCTATATCCACATTAATTATGTAACATCAAATAAATACAGTACTGGACAATACCAGACAATGCCAGTCAAAAGTAGTCAACTCATTTTGACCGCACGTACAGGCAAGGTTTGACAATGTTTGACTTTTAAGACATACCTTGGCACTCCGATATCAAGTACAGTCGATTTTGACCTTGCACGCACGAGGTTTAAAGGACTGAGCAGACTTTCAACAGTGCATGAGAATGTGTTGATATTGTCCTAGTCCTTAAGAAAAAAGGTGACTTTGAGATAAAACTGGCTTATTTTGCAGCAACATACATCAGGACCTTACATCAGATCCAGCCTGTCTAAATCTTTGTGTCCTCTTTTCCAGGTGCAAATACAAAATAAAAGCTTATATTAAATTTAAATGCAAACAAATATTATGCCTTATTTATCAATATTGTTCATCATGTCCATCCATGTTAATGTGTTGATGTTCAGGATTTAAATTTAACCTCCTATGCAATCAGGGCTATAATAAATGAAACATCTGAACCATTACCAGGCCTACTGTTAAAAACCTAAAGTTTTTTAAATCTCAAAAATGTATAATCCATGATACATTGCAGGCCAAATATTGTCAGTTCAACATAATCACTGCTATTTTGTTTTGTTTGTGGCATACAGTTTGATTTTGTAGATTACATGTTGGACAGCAGTTTGTACGTATCCGACCGCCAGTTTTAAAGAACTGAATTTTTGGATCGGACTTTTTGGAGGTTAACTGGAAACCAGAATGCTGAAAATTATTACTATATGTACCAGAAATGCATGGGATGGCAACTGGATGACTCAAGTCCCGATAAAAGAAACTGTACCACTTGTTTGAAATGTAACTGCAAAATTGTATACAGTTCAAAATAACCCAAACAACAATTGCTGTAATGAAACATTGGCATTTTATTGATATCCAAAATGTCAAGTTTTGACCACGATAAACCAGTTCATCAGTGGGCATAACAGCAGTGGGCTCGAGAATTACCGATACTGCTTCAAGCCCTCAGCGAGGTTGGTCAACAGCATTTTGGAGAGTTTCATCGAATAATGTCTCATGACACCTGACTCAGTCTTTGGATAAGATTGCTGCTGGATTCTGCCCTGAAAACTCGGTTTTACCATGAAATGCTCAAGCAGCTCTGCCGTTATTCCTGGCCCTGCCAACTCGCATCTCCCAGCTCATCCACCGGTGCTCTATGGGATTTCAGGGGAGGCGCGAGACTACATGGTGTTGATGTTCGCGAGGAAGAGACAATGGAAATTGCAGTGAAATTACGGTGAACTATTACTGAAAACAGATTTCTCCAGTTCTGGGTGGTCTGGATGGCAGTTGTTCATGTCAAGTCTATCCACATTTTCGCTGGACTTAGTGAGATTCTGCAATCCACAAAGGATTCGTGGCAATAATGTACCAGTTTACTGTTAATGTGCGGCACAGTTATCACAATTTGGGCCACCCCCCTGTTGACAGCGGGGGCAATCGACAGTATAATATTAAAATATTCTCCAGACACGCTAATGCCATCAGGACTGATCCACAGATACCTTGACTCAGTCGCTGAAAGCGATCTACGTTCCCTAGGCCAGGTCCGCTGATGCTGCTGGCACCATCTAACTTTCCAGTTTATATGCGGCGATCCCTGCTCCACTGCTAGTCACCGGGGCCTCTGTATAGTCTTCACATCCAGATCCAAGTCCAATCCAATCGTGAGTATTTATGGAGATCAATCTGGGTTTGCGCTATTCCGAGTTTCTGCCGCAAAACTTGCAGAAACACTTTACGATAAGTATCCTGGGTTCTTTTACGCATTACACAATCACACTGTCCTGCCTTGCAGTGGTGACTCTTGGCCTCCCATCCGGTCTGTCATCTGCAATTGGAGGTGTTGGCGATATCGTCTGGTGTGAACAGCCAAGGCGACTGCCACCTCCACGGTAGCTGGCAACACCAGAACTTGCAGCATGCCCAGACGCCGCCGTTGATCCTTGACAATAGGTGGCATGTTCATTGAAACCCATCCTTTAGCTGCACTTTAGTGGGACATCAAGTGCAGCTCAGGTAAAACCAGTCCCATACTGCCTTGGTTTTGGACTGTTGACCCAAAACAGCTGTTTAACAGCTGTGCCGTAAGTGACCATTGAAGGTTCAGTGACCATCGTGACCGTTTTGTCCTGTCATTTTGACACTATTGTCACAAATAAGTTACACAGTCAAAAACAGTCAACTCATGTAACTGTCCTTGACTACGACATAAGGTTTAAAGGTGGTAAATTTCTTTTGCGTTTCAGACATACCTTGGCAAGTCCTTCAACATTTGACTGAAGGGAGATTTACCCTTGTAGTCATAGAAGGGTTAATTAATCTATATCCATCATTAAGTGGATGTTAAAAATAGTTTTAATTTCTGTAATGGACAATACCGATAGACAATGCTTTTTAACTGGTATATAGTCAACAAAATTCAAAAAGCCCTGTAAATGTACTTACCACATGTACAGACAAGGTTTGACAATGTTTGACCTTATCACTGCACTAGGATATACCTCGTAAGCGTATATCAACGCATTGTCGATCTTTTGGCCTTGACCTCAATCTCGGGTTAAAAGGACAATATCATTATGATCTGAGCAGACTTTCAACAGGGCATGGAAATCGTGTCCCAGCTTTTTGAAGATGAATCAAACTATTACACTCAACCCTGAAATCCGTTTTGCCATGAAATAATAGTTCACCAAAAATTTCACGGCATTTGGTGTTTCCTCTTGCTCATCAATAATGTTCGACAGTGATTTAGGGCTCACGGTGATCTTGAGAATTAATACCTTATCAAACCTGCACTACAAGAATTTTCTTGTTTTCTACATCTTGGCCAATTTTGATTCCAAGAGTATTTCATGGTGTTTTCATGGTGTTTTGATCATGAAATGCTGTGTCAACCAAAACGATTTATTTACGCAACAGATTTCAGGGCATTTTCAGGGTACCATTTTGATGTCAACAAAGTGAGCGTTCAATACTGGCGAATTTATGCAGTCAGCAATCGTCGTTTAAACCTATATCATCAGTAACACAATGAGTTAATCTCATAATCTTGTGAGGTCCCTCATTTTGGGCCAAATACAATATTATTATTTTTTAATATTTAAATTAAATCGGGATAAATATTTCGCATTTCAGAAATCAAAGATTGTTCAAAAATCCATCCATCTTTGGTTTGTGTTCAGGTTGAATGTAATTTTTTAATTTACCAGGCTAATAATATAATTTATAAAGTTGTTCTAATATTTTTAAATCAGGGATGTATAATCTTTCTGAAAAAGTATACTCACGTGTCAAAAATATATAAGTCCTCAGATTTGAGTAATTGTTTTGTCATTGATTTAGACTGTTGGAAAGATTATTATTTTTTAACACATTTTTTAAAGGTTTCTTGTTGTAAATCAGTCACTACAAACAAACTAATCATTGAATTAGCCTGGAAATAGGATTATTCTTCCTCTTTTCCCAAGCATTCCAGTGATACCAACCTTTTGAAAATCGGGTCCAAGAATTTTCTGAAAGTTATGATAGAAAGGAAAATCTAGGAAAAGTCTGAAAACCATCATAATTTACAGTTTCTTTTGTTTTCCTTATAAAATATCTTCGCCATTTACAGGCTAAATTATTCAACATGTCGAACTTCCTTATTTTTAACTGGTTAGATGGTTGCATATCAAAATTCTATTCAAAAAACCTTGACAATGATACCAGTTGTATTGGAATCTGTTCCAAAAACCTTATCACACAACACGTATCTCAACTGTCGCTAAGTGAGAATGGTTCAAGGGAGAACCAATGTCAGGCAACCCGTTTTTCTCTACTGTCACTAAGTGAGAAATATGGTTCAGTGAGAAATATGGTTCAGGGAGAACCATGGGGACTTCACTGGTTAATATGGTTCAGGGACTTCACCCGTGAAGTCCCCATAGTTCAATGAACCATATTTCTAATCAGATTGCCATACAAAATAACAACAATTGAATATCAGGAACATATAAAAAAGGCAAGTGGCACAAGGCACTGTTTTCTCCTTTTTTTTAAACATCCTTTAATTAATAATATGCAATATATATTTGTTGTCAATGGGAAGAATATTTCTAAAAGAAAATATGTTCCAAAAACCGAAATGAAGAGCTTCTTTAATTAAGTTGGCCGTTATTTAGTGTGATCGTGTTTCCCTAAAAAGTACCGTTCTGCAAATCAGAAATCAGCTGAGAAATCCTCCATTTGCGTGGTTTCTGGAAATAAAAACTAGTCTTTTCTTAATTATACAAATGTTATGTATGTAATTTAACTAATTCTTAATCATTTTCTCCATAATTTTGGTATAATAATAGGCTACGTAAAAAACATTAATTTTCTGACCGACCACCTTTCTCCTCCATTGACTTTGTGCACAGGCAAACGTGCGTTTGTTTACAACTTTTTTCCAAACCTATAACTCATTGCGCGCTCGTTTCCGATAAGGGTTTTTTCCTTCCCCTTTATATATTTTATTTTATAGATTAACAAAGATCTCACCTGAAGATTCTGTCCAACCGCAAACACTTTGCTGCTGCTTCGTTAAAATGATTTGCATGTTGTTGTCTCAATCGCTTTTCCCTCGGCATATCATAAAAAACGAATTGTTTGCTAAGGTCAGATAGAGAGCGAACTTGCTGCCAAAAGTTTACAATGTAAATATACCGCAGCGCACGCGTACGTACTAGATGTACTAGTACGTATAACGTTAACGCACGTGTGTGTTGTTGTCCGGTCAGTCATTTATCTTACTGTCACAAAACATTTTCCCATAAAAATACATGATGACTGGAATATGCCTAGTTTTTTTAATTTTTTAATTAGAATCATGTTAAGTTTTACATTCTGCAAAATGTTTTTTTTTAAATTAAGTAAAACTATTTTATCAAGAAGTTTTCTGGATCGGCAGATAAATAAACAATCGAGACCTTTTATATGTCACCTGCAAAACGTCAGAATTTGCATATTCACGAAGCAAAATGCATTATTCACGATACTGTGAGTGCTGGTCGCCAATATGCAATGTACATGTACATGTACTGTACATATGTACTAGATACATTGCTTAACGCGGAACACCAGGGACACTGTTGAATGCGCAACTGCACTGGTTACCAAGGTACTAGACGCATTGCTTATATCCCGCGGAAAACCAGGCCAGGGAGATCATTGACACCAACTGTAAAAACCCGGGAGCTTGTTTACGCCCACCAAGGCGCATTAACCATAATTATTGCACAAAGAGCTACATGTACATGTACAGTACATGTGTGTACTGTACATGTACACTGTACAGTACATGTGTGTACATGTACAGTACATGTGTGTACATGGGCGCTGTTTTATGCGCAAATAATCGCACACCAAAAGTATATTTTTGACACTCAATGACACAAAATGCACAACATATTTATTTCATTCAAAGAAATTTTGTACAATTTTGTAAAAAAAAATCAAACAGGTGTGCTATTGAAGATATTATAAAAAGCATGCCCATCCTGGCCTGAAGGGCATGCCTGCCAACCTGGCCGTAAAAAAGGTATTTTCTCTGATCTGGGGGCTTCAGTGCGGCCACTCGCGAGGGCATCACGGCAATGGCCGCCCGCGGGCCACTGTTAACTTGAAGGTCATAGCCTGTATAGTACTAGTAGTAGTTGTAGGCCTATTAGTACTGGTAACGTTAGGGTTTCCACTCAACAACTCCATCCACACTAATTTTAGCTTTACAGATGTATCGCCCATCGCTATTTTAAAGGCACCATTCGCTATTTTAACGGTCATTTAATTTTTCATCGGAAATTGCTTTTACTGGAGGAATTAAGTGAGTACAAACTGAATGCTGTATCTATCCTTGCCCCATTCTAGGGCCAATGCACTGGACTCCCTCTGTATCCTTGGCCCGGCCTAGCCCTGGCCACATGTACAAAAATGAAGCAATTTTTTGATCTGCTAAACAACCTAAAACTTAGTAATTAGGTAACCTTGCCCAAGCAGACACTTTGCCCAGTTCTGGCATAAATCCATTATTCTGGCATATCTCGCTTTCATGAAATAATTTTAAAATGAAATTTTTGAAGAAAAAAATAATAATAATACAATTTAAAATTCACATTACTGATCTC
Source organism: Zoroaster sp. YZ-2022 (assembly GCA_029582265.1). Lineage (NCBI taxonomy): Eukaryota > Metazoa > Echinodermata > Asteroidea > Forcipulatida > Zoroasteridae > Zoroaster > Zoroaster sp. YZ-2022. Next base: position 4,803,920 of record CM055823.1, read on the forward strand.
ACAAGAGTAAACTTTATGCCAAAAGTGTCGGCTTGGGCAAGCTTTTAGCAGATCAAAAGTTGAAAAATCGCTCCTTTTTGTACAGTTACATGTGGGGCTAACGTTAGGGCCCAAGGATACGGAGGGAGTCCAAATTAGAATGGGGCTAACGTTATATTTATCCAAAATCCTGTCTGAAATAGTTTTCTTGAAAAAACATTAATCTCATGTTGGCTTACGTGGTGAATTTGTAGAATTCTTGGCACTTGCAGTTGTAAAGTGGCGTTAATCATTCTCCGTTGAGAAACAATCTACAGAACATGGCAAATGCGCGCGAAAAGCTAGCCGGCCAGACATTGCTGTTCGGGAATTCCCCGATAAGGCCATGTAAAAATAAAAACTAGTCCTTTTAACCCTTTCATTACCGATTTGTTTCAACAGGATGTCCCACTGGTTACCGAATTGTTTGCCCAGTCATGCATGAATTCACACATTATTGCACAACAGTATGCATCCATTTACAGGCACTTTTTTCTAAACTCGTTTTTCATCATGAAGAATTTGTTGGAGAAAGATACATTCAATGAAATGATTGTTGCTTATGAAATTCCCTTTCATATGATACCAAAATCATTGGCATTGCATATAAAATGATCGGGTTATTTGTTTTACTTCCCCTGACTTCGTTCACAAACAGAGAGAGCATTTTGTACACATGTATGTGTATGGCGTTCCATAGCACAAATGGCCATTGAAAGGATTGACTTGTATTAGGCCAAAAACAATTTTTTTTGAATTGCCCTCCAGTGAAAATATTTGAAGGGGTCGGTCGGTCGGGATTTTTTATTTATTTTTCTCCTTGACTGTCATTTTAAGATTGAAATGCATTGGAACTGAAACCACATACCATGTTTTTCATTTGTATACCTATCAGCAAGGAATTTTGCTTCAGAATAAAAGTATCCCAAGCATTTTTGTTGTACTTTTCGCTGTGATTGACACAGCAAATTCATCCATATTGCATGCAATGCTCAACATGCAACATGTGAGTGGCCATTCGATTGGAAAACGTGTAGATTTGAGTCGCAATCGTTGGCACACAGTGTGTGCGAAGGCAGTGCACCATGTGAGGACCGGGGCCATTCGATTTGAAAACATGTAGATTGAGTCTTGGGTACCGGTAAATTTACCGGTAAAAAAAGTGGAAAATTTCACAAATCAAACGTATTATGTTTTATACAAAGAAAATTGGTAAGTTTCATTAATAAATAGGCCTATGAATGACCGGAAAAAAAAAAAACCCGACCCGAGATTTCAGCACTTTTGGGTCGGTCGGTGGAGGGCAACTCAACATCTTTTTTTGGGGGGCCTTATGTCTGATTTCTATAATAGCAACATGTAGGTTGGGCTATACCATTAGAAAGATAAGGAATCAGTCTTTCCAACCATAGCATGGGTATGGAGTGCGAAGAAGGGAAGAAATACAGCTGTTTTAAAAGCTGGTCATGATACTCCCAATTAAGTGCTGTGTGTGTGGTGACCTTGGTCGACTAAAGTCGCCAATGGTAGTGAAAGGGTTAAAATAATTTCAACACACATCGAAAATCAGGTTGTCTGTATTCCTTTTCCCTATTATATTTAATGCAGCAGCTGTAAAAACAAATAAGAGACTTTGTGATAAAAGCACCAAAATGATTTGGTATCTAATTGAAAACAGACGAAGAGGCACTGTCAAAAGATTTTCCAGAAATAGTATTTTTGCAGCCATGTTTTCCAGTCTTCAAAATCAACAAACTCGAATCTGTTCGCCCAAGGCACAGCCCATCCCCCAGGGTGCACCCCACTAAATAGTGAGGAATTCATGCGCCGAGCTGTTTATCATAAAGTGTATGTCCTTATCATTTTTTCCCCCTGAAAAACAAAGATTTGAGGCCCATACATTTGATGTTTTGTGTAAAAATGGCCTAATATCATAACCTGGGGTCCTTGACTTCCAAATGTGATTATTTTGGATACACTAGGCGCTGAAAAAGTGGCCTAATTTGATTTCAAGTGCAAGGCCTTTTTCCAAAATGGCTGCTTTTCAGTGTGATCGTTTTCACTATACGGTTTGTTTTTCATTGGGACAAGAATAACTTGCTGGAAACCTGGATAAAAGGTCATATATGGATCAATATTTTGGCTTTAGAAACTACTTTTTTTTAGAATGATTTTTTGAATATTTTGTATTTAGCACTGTCTACTAGTTTATTTAGTGGGGTGCACCCCGGCCCCACATAGATCAGGGGCAAAGGTTAGCGCCCTCTACCGGCAATTTCAAGTACAGGTACCTTTCTATTGAAATTAGTTGATGGTATAGTATAAAACTGAATTCATGAGATAAAAATTTCACGTTTATAGAATGAATATAACAAAACTCGGTGAGTTTCGCTACTGGTTTGGGTATACATCTCTCTTTATAGAGTAGATACATTTACACACATTACCTAAATATAATATAGTGTATACAAGGCCGTAGCGAGTTGGGGGTGTTAACACCCCCAATAATTTCCTTAGTCGGCAAATGAAGCATCAAAGGTACTAGAACAAATGTTTGACCAGACTAAACTTGGGGTTGCAGTCCACACCCCCTCCCCGTTGAACTACTTCAGAGATTGTCCATTTTTTGCGGTAAAAAGTAAATTTTCTGGTCATACTAGTGTTGCGTCGGTATATTTACCTACAAAATGTTTTCCCTACTCTGAAAAACCTTCCTACGCCATTGATGTCAATCGGCAAATTGGCTTCCATCCCCGGAAGAAAATATCATTTCATTTATTGATTGATTTCACAGGTAGAAAACAAATAAACACACATTTATATTAAATTAACAGAAACAGAGGTAGCACCCCTGTAGGATTACTAAAAAAAAAAAGTAAACTAAATTACTGATGCTACCACTTAAGTAAACGAACATTGAAGCACGCAAAATGCCTTCGCTACGCCCTTAGGCTATTAATTACGACTGTAGCAAAAATGCTTCTTGAACTATCTTTAATTATTTTTTGCAATATTAAAATAATTTCTTTTACAAAATAAATTGTCACAACACTAGACAATAGAGGGCAGTATTCATTACCATAGTGGACATCACTGAATAAATGACTATGACAAATTGGGCAAACTTGTTTCAGCGAAGGGCGATACCATCATCAGCCTCACAGCAAGTTCGTCTCACATTATAATTCGACAATTAGGTTTAGAATTAAAAGTGGTTCGATTCGTGCACACTTGATCCGCCTCCAATAGTTCGTCTTCATGGGTAATTGCCTCTTATGTACAATAATAACTGCATTCAACATCAGAACATTTACTTTTTATATATAACTCGTTACATAATCGACTACAATGTGTTATAACCTAAGAGTTAAATTCATACGCTTACACAATGGGTAACGAGGTGGCGAACAGACATAGAAACCCCATAATTGTGTACGTTAAATCAAATAATGTTCTGAATTTGTAAATTCCTACCTTATTTGCCATGCATTGTTTTTGATCAAGGAATTTTAGTTTCGAGTTTCAGCAGCTTATTCAAACTAATTAATCTCAACACTTGGTATAAAGAGGATAAACTATCAATCATACAAAAATAACATTCAAACTGATGTGGGTTCATCTTAAAGAAAAAAGGACATGTGATGTTAATTTTATACAAATTTCCTAGACGGTAACTTAATTTTGTAACATGCTTTTTGTTTTCTCAAAAACCGTTAGCACCTATATTTATGATATATTTCTACAGGGTTGAAATAAACGCACTGTAAAAACGGCGTTTGGAATTTAAACACTAATTTTTAAACACTTAGCTTGTACCCACTTTTTTACATGTTTAGCCTAAAACATGTTTAGATTGTGCTTTTCTGTGATGTGTACTATTATTTGGCATGTGTTTAAATTTTTAAACATTACAAATACCGATATTTTACCATCACTTTAATACTTCTTAACAAAATTGGTTGTATTAGAGATGTAAATACATTTATATTCTAATTTACTCAGCATAAAAATTAAAATAAATCACAAAATTACATGTACAATAATATAAACAATACACCTCATACATAGATACTGTCTTACGATTGGTTGAAAGTGTGCCACATGATATTTGTAATTTTTACTGTAATACCAAGCAAACAAGATAAGAAAAGACGATGCAGCTGTCGCAAAAGTACTTGTCCTACTACAGCGTTCCATTTTCCCACAGCTTCGTCTCAGGAAAATAGAACGGTCCAGGAATCCCCTCGGGAGGCTATTTTTACTGTAGCACTTGTATACAGTCAATATGGAGTGTCGTGGCCGAGCGGTCTAGCGCACCGAACTCAAGTTCTGGTGTTGCCAGCAGCAGGGTGTGGGTTCGAGCCCCGGTCGTGACACTTGTATCCTTGAGCAAGGTACTTAACCATAATTGCTTCGTCCTTCGGATGGGACGTAAAGCCGTAGGTCCCGTGTGTTGTATAATGCACGAAAAGTGGATTGTCGTGGCCGAGTGGTCTAGCGCACTGAACTCAAGTTCTGGTGTTGCCAGCAGCAGAGTGTGGGTTCGAGCCCCGGCCGTGACACCTGTGTCCTTGAGCAAGACACTTAACCATAACTGCTTCTCTCCACCCAGGGGTTAAATGGGTACCTGTGAAGGCAGAGATGGTTTGCTCTCTATGCGCTAGAAATGGCAGCAATTGAGCTGTATACTCCCCAGGGAGCTGAGATGGTTTCAGGAATGATTTATGAGCCTTATGAGCCTTATGAGCAGGGATAATAATATAATGCGCCTTGAGCGCCACTTAGTTGGTGGATACGTGCGCTATATAAATCTATACATTATTATTATTATTATTAATATTTGTATAGTAGTCGTGGCCAGGAAGAAAACAAAGACATTCAAACGAAGGGATGTAAGCAGCTTATAAATTGGCTAAAATTGACACAAATTACCATTATACATTGTAATATTACATTGTGGAAGTCGTCGGTTTGCTTGTTATTATCATAGAACTCCCTCCTGGGTGGATACGCCCATCGTTGGGTACAGTAGTTTGTTGCGTACTCGGGTTAGCGGTGGAGGATGGGTGGATGCGGTCAGAAGAGGGCGCTACATTTTTCTTTTTGGTATACACAACAGCCACCTAAAACAGAAAAGTATTTAAAATCCTTATGATAGCTGGAGTACGAAAGAAGTCGGAGTGTAGGAGGGGCCAAAACTGGGGGGGGGGGCTGCTTAAGCTTCGGTACGGGTGAGGATCCAAGACAATTAATTTCATTGTACCCCACCCCCTCCCCGGTCTGAGAACCCATCAAAGACTCCGGCTTGATAATGGTTACACAAATTGATTTGATATTTGCATGCTCTATACTGAGTATGACTGAATCAATTTACCCGCCAGAAAGTACCTAGTAGCCAGTGCTTTGGAAAAATTCCAAAAAATATCCATAGCTTACTCGGAAGTTTGAACCCACAAAAATTAAGTTCCTTCTTACTAGTACATGTGTCTTAACCTCTCACCAACCGAGCTTGCCCGATGACGATAGGCTTGCTAGAATCCTATAGCAGTAGGTACTGCAATTCGTATTAACTTCTTGCGTTGGGATGATAAAGAAATATTTGATATTTTTTTTGCCCTGTACCGCCACCTGTCACGTAGGACAGGCTTTGTTTTTTGTTGACTCCATTTCCATCTTAACTTAAAGGAGTGGTTTAGTTGTTCTGCGACCACAATCAAAATATTTAACGGGTGAACATTTTCCTTCGTGGAGAAGCCTGCATTTGGTTTTATTATGGGACTGGGAAATCTTCCTACAATAATTATGATCATACTTTATTTTATAGACCAACCTTTGGGAAGAACAGCATTGATAGCGTTGCTGTAGTGCAGAACATGACAAACCCAGCCAGGAGCGCGTAGGTAACAGACACAGCATCCGTCACCAGAATAGAGATTGGGACCACGACCACACAGCACATACACACATTGTAGATGGACAGTCCAACGTAGTTACTGTCGTTAAGTCCGGCGACACTTATGTTTCTAATCGGAGAACATTGGAAATCGTTATTAAGAGATGCAAGACATGAATAGTATGACCAATCATAGGCTTTAACAGGGGGAAGGGGGTGGGGTTTAATTCAGCGGTGTAGCCAGGACTTTTTCAGTGGGGAACAGGGGGCATTGCTTTTCAGTGGGGGCCCAGGTGTATGGGTTTCCCCTTTTCTTTTTCTGGGGGAACTATCGGGATTTTTGGGGTCCCCCGTAGCTACGCCGCTAGTTTAATCCCTGGGCTAGGGGAAATATAAATAATTTATTTATTTCTTTAAAAGGAGCAATGTCGTCAAGATAAACGAGGCATGGAATTGGAGTGCTAGTTTCAGATTAACTCAGTGACTGAAAATACCCCACATCATAAAGTCGTATTTGCGTTGCAGTGTACGTTTTAAACGATCACTGTGTGTTCATCTTAAACTGGGACACCGATTACATGCCCTGTTGAAAATGTGCTCTGATCGTGATGATAAAGTCCCTTTAATCTGGGGAGACCTTTCAGTGGAACACTGTTTTTCAAAAGGTGCCCAGAGAAGACAATACAAACATTAAAATACATATAAATATATTAGAAATATCAATTTGGGCTAATAAATAGTTTAAAAGAGTACTTTGCACAGTACCCTCTATAAGACCCACCCGATGTGCCGTTAACTGGATCCCAAGCAATTAAACCCAAGTGAGGACCCAAGTACGAAGACTACCCCCACCCCAGACAGCCACAGCTGACAGCCGAAGGAAGTAATGACTACCACCACTTTTTTGGCCAAGTCATTGAAACAAATCATTGAACAAAATTCCTCGATGGCACTTCATATTATGTTTCAATTTTGTTGGAGCATACCATTGTTTTCAAAATTTAATACTTAAAAGTTCTGAAAATTGTCCTCAACTTTGAACAGGGTAAAGAAGGCTCAGGGCAGTCAATGGAATTTGAAATCTTGAATAATTTACACTACTGATTACCACAGACACTCCCGAGGACCATCAGAGCATGTGGAAATATATAGCGCACGTATCCACCAAACTGGTGCTCAGGGCGCATTATATTATTACCCTGCTCATCAGGCTCATAAATCATTCCTGAAACCATATCAGCTCCATCGGGAGTATACAGCTCAATTGCTGCCATTACAGCGCATATAGGGCTAATCAACAACAACAACCAACTCTGCCCTCACAGGCACCCATTTTCCCCTTGGTGGAGAGAAGCAATTATGGTAAAGTGTCTTTACACAAGCACCATGGTCGCGGTTGGGATTCGAACCCACATTCTGATGACTCGGCCATCACAACACAAATCCGATGCACTAAACCGCTCGACCATGGCACTCCATACTGATCAAAACGTCGTGTTGTAACCTCCAGTTCCTTCATAACAAATTACTACTCGATTGAGAATTTCACATGTTACCGCAATTAGTCTTATCCTCTTCAAAGCTACAAGTTTTACCTACAGATATTGTTATATTTATTCTCTGGATTGAGAGGATTAGCCTAGTATTAGTGAAGCCTCCACACAACCGTTTTAAAAGTACTCATCAGCTCCTGGCATAGCCTAAATAATATTTAATTCTGATACATTTCACATAATGTCCCAATATGCTTTACATAATTGCCACTGGGCCAATATCATTCCTGTAATCTTTCTCAGCTCCCTGGGGAGTATACAGCCCATTATGTGCAGCCATATATTGTGTACCCTCACAGGTACCCATTTATACTCCTGGGAGAAGAGAAGCAATTACAGTAAAGGACACAAGTGTCACAGTCGCGGCCAGGATTCGAACCCACATTCTGACGACACGGCCATCAGAACACACGTCCAATGCGCTTAACCGTCAGGACACTGGTACAAGCGTGCGCGTCAGTTTGTCCAAGGGTTGGTCAACTAACCTCGTTTGCCATGCCAAGAAAGCACCGAATACCATAACGAATGCCTTGTATATGACGAGAACCATTAACCATATCACATGGTACGTTGATGTACACTGCACGTATACTTCCTCATATCGTATATACTTAGTCTCGTCTTCAGGCGTCTGATAATCAATAAAAGCAAAACATTTCAATAACAGCTCGTTTTCTAAAATGCAAATAATCACCCCTAGGTTTCAAGGAACTAAATTGATGGCAGATTACAGGTGCGTGTATCAAATGAATGTTCAAACATTAAAAGGAAAACATTTTATTAACAGCTTTTTTAAAATGCAAAAAATCACCACTAGGTTTCGAGAAACTAAATTGATGTTGCGTGTATCAAATGAATTTTCCAACACTCAAAACTAAAAGTGACGATGTGGAGGAAGTTTAAGAAACTATGAGACACTACATGTAATAAACGCCTTTAGCTGAATATAATACATTAATGTTATATCATACACACGCTTTAGCATGGAAGTGCTTAAAGGCCCAAGTATGTTGACCTGAGGAACCTTGAGGCCCAAGTATACTTACCTGAGGAACCGCTTTGCTGACGACAGTAATATGTTGCGGATCGATAATTTCCCTTGGGATTAGAATCGCCAGATCTACAAGCAGCAAGACGCATACGATTGCCATCAGATGATGGTCCTTGATAACCTTAAAAGAAAAAAAAATGTCAAACTCCTGGACATTGTTTTCATTGAGCAGCTAAGCAGAGAAAAACTGCTTACCGTAAATATTTGCTTAGCATATTTGTGTTGGTTACCAGCCAAACTCGCACAAAATGCGAATTGTTTTGGCTGGTAGTCTGTTTTAAAATGTTTAGCAAAATTTTCTGCTTCGCAGCTCTATGTATTGCAATTCATTTTGCTATAAAGCAGGTTGTGTTATAGTTACCAGCCAAAAATGAAAATGTACAAAAACGGGCTCTGACACGTACATTGCTTTTGAATTACCTTCTTTTTCGTCTTGTTGTGAATCACGATACTGTACACTCGCCACATTTTGGTGAACATTCCTCCAAAAGCTAAAGTGAAAGCTATAGAAAAGAGCCATTCACGTGCCTGTCAGATGGAAAAATATTATATCTTAACCCTCCTACTACTACAAGGGTCAAAATCAGTCAAAATGTTGCCAATGTATATAAGTGCACTTAAAAGTCAAACACTGTCGAACCTTCCCTGTGTAGTAAGTACCGGTACATTTATAGATCAAAATGAGTCAACCGTTTTAGACTGGTAAAAGCATTGCCTGGTATTGTTGAGGGTGGTCAAAATGACAGTAAAAAAAGTCAAAAATGCGTGCACATTTGGGTCAACAGTCAAAACAGGCAGTTGACTGGTTTTGACCACTATAGCTACTTGTCATTGAAGTTCAATAGTAGGCGGGTTAATAGAGCAAAGTTTGGGGGCAATTGTGTCATGGTCGAGCGGTTTAGTGCATTGGATTTGTGTTCTGATGGCAGAGTCGTCAGAATGTGGGTTCGAATCCCAACCGCGACCATGGTGCTTGTGTCCTCGAGCAAGACACTTTACCATAATTTCTTCTCTCCACCCAGGAGTAAATGGCTGCCTGTGAGGGCCAGGGTTAGTTGTGTTTGATTAGCCCTATATGCACCGAAATAGCAGCAATTGAGCCGTATACTCCCAGGGAGCCGAGATGGTTTCAGGAATGATTTATGAGCCTGATGATCAGGGTTAACAATGTACAACGCCTTGATCTAGGATATGTGCACTTTATTAGAATCGTGTATTATTCAAAAAATACCATTCCAAAAAATGTAAGTTTTGTTCTATTTTGGATCTATGGAACTTGCATCTGCGCCACACCGCATCTTTCCAGTTCTCATGTGAGAGACAACATATTTGTAGCCACACCCACTCTTTAATATCAATATACCATGCCATACTCGTTTACGTTTGGTGTTTCCTCTGTCGGTGCAAATGATTTTAGACTTTAGTCAAGGCGTGCTCGGCATCCCTGATCCCACACACGCGCAAAGTGGCTTGCCACGATCGCCTTGGGCTTTTCTCTGCGCATTAGGCATAATTGATTTTGACAAATAAGGAAACTGATTTACATGCATCTGTTTAGCCCTTCAATCGCGTAAGGTATACGTGGATTGGTCCACATTTTCGAATATTTCCATAACGTGAATAATTGTGAGAAGGCCAAGTTGGTGAAAAGGGGCGTGGCTAGCCACTCAGCGCTGGTTTTCGTGGGCGTGGTGCGGACAATCCGCAACAGGTTTTACCGACGGCGCCCTTTTTTGTAAACGAGTGACGTCATGCATGTGTTACATATAATTATTACCTTGCATATATTCAAAAGGCGAGTTCTTGCAACTATGGACTCGTCTATTCCCATGACAATCACACTCGTATAGGCAAACATTAGACCTGCCGCCACAATATTGTTGAGTCTGGGACTTGACATCTTAACCTGTCTGAAAAAGACAACAATGTCTCATTTAAGTCCTGTTTATCGTCAGAGTCTAGTCCCAATGAAATCCGTACTTTGTTACCCTCCGTTCGAGTCACAGATATACATTTATGTCAGGTTAAGATATACGGTCATAAACGTGTTACTCATATTATACGCTACGAGAGGGGGCGTTTTCACCCGTGAGTGTATGAACTTTCATTATAGAAATAAATGTCGAGTTGAATTGAAATTACCTGTGCTTTCTTTTGACGAAATTGAAGACAACAAAACAAGCTGCAAGGACGCAACCCAATCCAGCAATCACGCACGACGTGATGAATACAGAGGAGTTAATGACTTGGCTTAACTGAATTGTTTTTGTGTTGTCAGAATCAAATGGTGGTTGGCCATCTATCAAATTAAAGAAATATAATTTTATATACCAGTAATTGTATAATGACGCAACCTCTTGGCATGCTATCAAATGGTGGTTGGCCATCTATCACAAGAAACAAATGTATATATCAGTAATTGTATAATGACGCAACCTATTGGCATGCTATAGGCCGGTAATGTTTGAGCATTACCTGCTTAGCGTTTCGTTTCACCCTCAAATTATTTCTGGTATACAATACTACACCTGGTTATGACATGGATGAATCACCTCCATAGTGTTATTATGTAACACCAAACCACATTTTTTATGGGTTGTTCAACCCAAACAGTTGTTATTATGTACTCTTGTGGTTTATTCGATTATATGATATACAAAGTTGTATTCTCTTCTGGTGATCCCCAGACTGCTGTTCCCCAGGTTCTGTCGTAACACAGGGTTTGATCCCTGGCTATAAATATACACATCTCATGGTTTGGTTCAATGACTTCTGATCACAGCACCCCGAACAAATGTTAATTATTGACAATATCGGATACCGCCAACATAGGTCTAGATGGTAGAGCAGATTCATATCCCGCTCTAGAAAATAGTTCTTTGTTCATCCCAAACAAAATATTTTGTCGTTAAAAAGTACGACATATTTCTAATTATATTCGGAGTTGTATTTGAAATTAGAAAACTTATCTAGTGGTTAAATAACAAAAGTTGTCTCAACTTGAGCGTTGTAGCGTTTTTGTAGCGTTGACGATCCCATGGGCTTGGCGCGCTGATAGCCACACCCACTCCTATAAAATAAATATGAATGAGTTGAACTAACCATTTTGATACCATATATCACTCGTTTCCATTAACCACGTGATGTTTGTGTTTTTCTCATAAGTTCCTATGACAACTTCTTCCCCACCTGTGGAATGAAAGATAAACGCAGATTAAATGAAGGTTACATTTATGTATTGTTTTACGGGCGTGCATATACAAATCTATATAACTGTATTATAACTATTTCGTTTCACTTTTAAAAGTGTTAGTATGCTTGTTTTAAGCCTAAATTAGCGTTTTACTGAAGGCATTTGTACATCCCTCTTGAAATTATCAAAACATTTAATGGGAATATATTGGGTGGAATTTAACAATGTTATCTCACTTTCCATTTTAGCATATTGGTTTTCCCATTTAGTGCTGGGGGATCGGATGGTTAACCGGTTAACCGACTGGAACTGCACTAACCGTTTAAAAATGTACTAACCAATTAACCGAAACAATGTTCAAAAATAAATTTGAAAGAATTTGCCGCCCATTTTGTTGTTCTAGACTTGCATTTTTGCTGCGTTGGTTATTAAACAATCATTGGGGAAGTTTAGATGCTTTTTGATTGAAAATGTATACATATTGTTCCATTTGCCGATTATCTAGATTGTGTGGCGGTCGGGTGCAAACTTTCGGTTAACCGGTTAACTCCCAGAAATATTTCCTTTCCACGTATTTGTTTCATTCGTTTCATTTATTTCATTTAACCATGAATGTAGATTTCGGTAAACAAATAGTCCTAGATCAGATAATACGTTTCTCATCTTCAATTAAAATACCAATCTGCAAGAAATATCTTACCTCTATTTTGTTCAATTAAAAACAACCCAATTCTGTCCCCTCTATCAGAGAAGCTCACGGGGCCCTGAAAAATAAATGTTTTAAACTTTAGTTACAAAATATTATATAATATTAATGGAGCGAAGTTTGGGGGGCCAATTGTTGAAAATTGTTGGAGTGCCATGGTCGAGCGGTTTAGTGCATCGGATTTGTGTTGTCAGAATGTGGGTTCGAATCCTGGCTGTGACACAGTGATGCTTGTTCCTTCAGCAAGGCACTTTACCACAATTTTTTCATATATATATTGGTAAAAATAAGTTGTCACAACTAACCCTTGAGGGTTCTACGAGGTGACCTTGGAAACAAAAACCACCGCAGAAATAAATCACAAAGAAATCTAAAAATATATGTACATTAATTAAATATTTATTTACAAATTTGTTAATCTAGACACTAACCTTTATGCACTTAATAGGCAGGTCACAGTGCACGCACAGCTTGTCTGCCACGTACGCGTACTGTGTACACTGCCAAACTGGTAAAACTTGAAGAAAAAATAAACTATTTACAACTTAAAGAGGGGCTCTAAGGTCAAATTTAATTTTGTGATTTTCCAATAACTAGAGTCCTTATTAAAGTGTGAAAAAATTTCAAAAAAAATTAGTCTCTAACCTCACGTTAAAGTGATGTAAAATGTCCATGTCAGCCTAGTACATGTGAAGTATTGAAAGCGTTGGTCACAGAGAAGTATTTTTAAATATTTTTTTATACACTTTTGTGTCAAAATACAACAAATCTGGTAATTAACATTGACTTTACATTAAAATACCATAGCCTTCTCTCAGAAAATGTAAACATTTTGGCTCTGCAATACTTATTTTCTTTAAAAATACATGTAAAATTGGAATAAAGTCATTTTTACCTAATTTTACATGGCAGGTTTTCCGGCGAATAAACGAAATCTTTAAAAATTTATCTCAAGAACCGCTTACCCGATGTTGAAAATGTTAGTAACAAAATAAAGCATTCAGTGAGGTCTTTCATACAGAATCAAAATTAAACATGTGTATGTAATGTATGCTTATTTTTTTAGTGCTCTACCTATTAATAATAATCAAGATACTCATCTTTGACTCAATGAACATAATCCAGACACTTAATCTTAATCAGTTCTTAACCACCATCTTTAAATTTAAGTTTACAAAGTTCCCATTTTGTCTAAATGGTCTTCTTCTCTGATGCTGTCGTTGTACAAGTACACCCTCATTATTCCCCTTTTGAAAACTACGTCTATGATGTTGCTCCTTGACTAGCGTTTGTAGTCCCTGTCTCCGTCATTATGTGGGGCAGGTAGGATGCTTACTGTACCATTTGATTAAGATCTTAGCTCTAGTATCCAAACACGTGAACTTCATCGTGTATTCTGGTGTAGTAAGGTTGGTGCGATAAGCAGTTGTTGATGGGTGGTCGTGACAAGCAGTTGGATAAGGGTCATCTGTAAAAATTACAAATTAAAGTTCACTAGTAATTATGTCGTCAATATAAGACAAATAATGAGTTTTAATTTCAGGTAAAATAAAAAAACTGTTTCATTTCCATAAATATACTTCCAAATTAAATGAATAAAAACATAACTTACGATTAACTGAATACTGGTCAAGATTCCATTCTGTGCCCCTCAGAGCCAAGCTTCTATAGACCTGTACTATCTATGCTGGTGGCCTGGGCATCGGTGGGGAGAACGGTATGTACACACCACAACCACTATCTGGCATACTGACCAAACTTGCCACACACACGCTACAATCTTACAATAGACTGGCTGCTCACTCAAGCACGGCGCTGCATACCAAAAGCACTCCCCCCATACAAAAGTACAATTGTAAAGTAAAAGAACAGATAAATGGTCATTTGTATCAAACAATTATTATTATGTAATCATAGCCCTTGAAAAGCCTTTTAAAGTGCTCAAACTGGGTCCAGATGTGACAAAAGCGTGGTTGTGAAGCTTGAGGGGAAGGTGGGGGTTATACTGAAATATTTTTGTCTGGGGAACGGTGGGGTGGGCGGGGTGGGGTGGGCGGGGCGGGGTGGGCGGGTAGGGCTGGGCGAGCAGGGGTTAGTGTGGTCCACGGGATCAGTAGTATAGGGTGAGCATGGTGTGGTCCAGCGGATAGCCAGGACTTTTTCAGTGGGGAGGGGAAAGGGGGATGCACTGCTTTTCAGTGGGGGACCCAGGGGGTATGGGTTTTTCCCCATTTTTTCTTTTCCTTTTCTTTTTTTGGGGCACTATCGGGATTTTTCGTGGGGGGACCTGGGGAAACTGGAAATTTGTGCGGGGGGGGGGGGGCACGTACCCCCAGGCCCCACCCCCCGTGGCTACGCCGCTGGTGTGGTCCCACTATTAAATAGACCAGTCTTCTATGAATATATTTCTTTAAATTAAAGGGCCAATATCGTCACGATCAACAGGGCATGGAATCAGAGTGCTAGTTTGAGATTAACTCAGTGACTGAAAATAATACCCCATATGATAAGGTCATTATTACCGTTATTGCTGCATAAATGAGCCAGTAATTTGCAGTCACTGTGCTCATCTGAAAGACCATACAAAGTGCTTTTTTTACTCAAAAGTCAGTGTTCAGTATGTATTTAAATATTTATATGCTATTCCAAAAAATATTTCAGCAAATCAGAAATTTTGTATGGTCTTTAAACTAGGAAACCGATTCCATGCCCTGTTGAAAGTGTGCTCTGATCGTGACGATATTGTCCCATTGTTTGTGTTTTGTTGTTGTTGTTATTGTTTGTTTTTTCTAGGGGGGGGGGGGCTTGGATCCGCCTCTGATACCGTACCGAAACTCCATAAAACTGCACCATTCCAATTTGCCTTTCAAAGATGGCCGCCATCTCAAAGTCACCGTAGACGTATGATTCCAGTCGTTTCGGCTTCAGTTCTTCCACAGAGCTGTTTAGACCCAACGCTAAAGCCCACATTCCATCATGAGCGTTTGCAGCGACGTCTTGACCGTCAAGACCAATGCTCAGACCTGTGACGTCATTGATGTAATCTCGGAACTGCTGTGGTGTCTGCAAGAAGAATAATTACTCATAAAGCAAACTCAATTAAAGGCAAAGAATTCACACCGTGCATGAGCTGTTGAGGGCGCTTGTCATTCGATCACTGTTGATCGAGAGCGCAGTTGTTAGACCACTGTGGGCGAAAGGGTAGCGATATAGTACGTCGCGTTTTGGCGTATTTTGCAGTTGATGCGTACGCGCGGAATATCTCCAGCGATCATTGTCTGGTAGTACACGCGCGTTTAGTACCGTAACATACGCACATAATTTGTACGCACAACGCTCACACGTCTATCATCAACACACTGGGTGCAAATTCACCGCTAGAGGGCTACGATGTGCATTGAGCGGATAGTGCGTTCCGTTTGGCGTATTTTGCCGTTGATGTGCGTACGCGTAGTAATATAACATGCGCACATAACACCCAACCCTCATCATCATCATCATCGACGCTGTTCGTCTTTCGACATGGCGCCCTCAATAATTGTGTTCCAATGGTCACGGTTTATCGCCTTTTCTTGAGCCGATGCTAAGGTTTCATTCAAGTCTCTGAGTTCTTTTAGTATCAGAGATACCCATGTTGCTTTTGGTTTTCCTTTTGGCTTTTTTACATATCTGAAGTATTCTTGTAAGGCTTTCCGAGCTGGTGTGTCTTCAGGTAGTCTCAAAAGGTGACCTAGCCAAGATAATCGCCTTTTCTTGATCTTCTGGCGCCATCGTATTTGTGACACCAAAATAGACTGTCTCCTGTCTTTATCCTATCAAGGATAAAGACAGGCTCTCGGCGTACCATTCAAGGAATTTCATTGGATACGTTGTGCTGAAGAGCTGACGTCACGCTTCGAGGCTCGCGGGCTAGCTAACAACCAAGGTCAAAGTTGAATCTTGGGGAAAACATGGCGGCCGCGGCCAGTATATCCGGCGTAATTCACGAGCCTCAAAGTGTGACGTCAGATCATCAGGCTCACACCAAAGTGGCTATCATCAAAACAGTGGATGCAATTTTATCGCAAGAAGGACACGACGTATGGTGAATCATATTAGTGATGTTGGCAAAACTGCTTACCCGAATCAAGAACCAAGATATACCGTACATTAAACAACCAATATGTGGAAATTTCAATTAAATCGGTGTACACGTTTGAGAGAATTTTTGAAAATGTAATTGTTAAATTAAAAAATTGTACAATAATTATTATTATGTACATATACAGAGTATGCCAAAAAAGTGCAACATTGACAAAAAAAATTTTTTTAAAGGCAAAAAACACTTTGATGGAAACCTGGTGTAATGTCATAGGTAGAACAGTTTCTTAGCTACATGAAACTTTTTTCCCGGTCAATTCCAATGTTTTTTTTTAAAGGAAACTTGAGCAAAATTGCGGAAGCATGTCAAATTCTCATTGGGCCTCTCTGTGTGTTGGGAACCTTATCAGGGGTGTGAATGCTATCATGGCTGTGGAAGTAAATGAATGCACACATGATCAATGTGAATCAATATTTCCTTTTCTTTTCAATACATGTATAACATAACAATATGATCTAATGATCCTTTATCTCAATGATATTCACATGGTGAGTTGCATTTTTTGCTGAAATAATACTTTTATGAGAAAATAATGTATAAGTCCATTTTAGGTAAATTAAAGATATTGCACACTTTTGTGTTATTTACACAGATATAAAATAACAATCTTTGTAGATATTTACAAGTAAAGCACACATCAATAAATACATTATGTCTTCTTTATGTTATAAATAATGAAATTCAAGGTAAAAGTATCACTTATGTTTCTGGCATCAAATTAAAATGTCTTCTTCATGCATCATGAGATTCGAGTTCATAAATACATAACCCAGATTCAGCATGTCCAGGTGAGAGTGGCCCAAGTAAAATTTATACCCTTTCACTTAATTGATTGTATTTCTGGATCTAGGGACCCAAATGGGATGGGGTAAAAAGGGGGTGGATTGAGAAATAGTCAGGCTTTATTGTAAAATATAATTTCATTGAAGAAAAAAAAAAAAAAAAGTTTAATTTTTTGTTTTCTTAATGTTGCACTTTTTTGACACACTCTGTATAGTCAACAGCGGGTGGTATTCATTCGCATAGTGGACAGTGCTGAATTAAGCACCTTCCCCTTCGGTTACGGCACTGCTCTTGAAAATAATGCCTTAACAAAATTAATGCAAAAGCAATAGGCTGTGTTTATGAACTGTACGGCCTGCGTGGCTTGGCCTGATAAGGCCTAAAAGTGGAGAAAGTGCCTAAAAGCACTACAACTCTAACCATAACCCTTACCCTAACTCTAACGACCCTAACCCTTATCCTTGTTGACCACTAGTGACAACGACCGGATAACCATAACTCTAACCCTCACCCTAAACTCTAACGGCTCTAACTATATTCCCTGTTTACAACTAGTGACAGGCGCCGGGTAAAGTTTGATAGACATCTGCATTAAATCAATGTCATTGATATTGGAGATTAAAAATAAAATATATAATCTGTGTCTTGTGGGACTTTTGATGAGAGTGTCCTCGGTGTATATCAAATATCATATCCTACGTGAGATTGGTCTTACTGTCAGAAGTTTATTACCTACATGTAGGTAATAGTGTATCACTATTACCGTGTATCGCTGTTAAATTTTTTGTTCATTCACAGTACCGGTAAGTTGTTTTGTCATTGGCATTACGAAGACTTCTTTATTATACAGCAGATTCTTTGTTATACAGCAGAATTTTCCCTTGTGCATCAACAGCAGACCTGCTGTAACTTCATAGAGAATATAGGAACGTAACCATTTAGAAACAGCACATTTCTGTATGTTCACAGGAAAATCTGAAAACGACAATTTCTGCTTTAAATTTGTAATTCTTTTCAACAGAAAAAACTACTGCAGAATGCTAAAATAACTGTTGCAAACTGCTTACCAACCTAAAGGACATGTAGTATAAATGCAAAATCAATGTTACTGGCCTTAGCATGTTCTTTCTCTACGACAAAGAAAAATACTGTGGACTCACACGCTTGTATACACAACCTACGAAACAGTATACAGTGTGTATGATTACAATGCGTATAAATGTTTAATCATTCCATCCTAATCATATGGTTGAAGTGTCATATAAAACTCCCTTGCTGTTACACTGATGATGATATCAAATCTTCCTTTTTTGAAGCACTATCACTTTAACGAATTTAGTGAAGTATTGACAAATTCATAGTCACTGTTATCTTGATCAGGACACCGTGCGAATGGTGATCTATGGTATCGAAACAACCACAAAGATCACACGGCACCGGAAACAAAATGTACACTGGTCTATGACAACAAACCATACAATCTGATATTATGAGATATCAGCAGGAAAAAAATGCTTAATTTGGTTTATTTTTTAATATGGCATTAACATTATACACCTCAAATCTTATTCATCTGAAAAGTACACCAATTGTTGATGTTATGTGGAGAAATACAAAATGCACAATCTTTGCATACACATACACACACTTTTGCCCGGCGGAAAATCACCCTGGTACTCTGAAAGTCTGGGAAATTGTAAACAAATCAAGGTCCATAACATTTCCTTGATTTAAAGAGAGTAAGCAAAATAAAAACAGATTTGCCAACATTTCCAATGTCTTTCATTTAATATGCATTTTGATTCAAAGAGAGTAAGCATACTCATAGAAGCAGTTTGGCCAACATTACCAATGTTGTACCTTCCCTTCAAGGTATATCTTGATTCAAAGAGAGTAAGCATACTCATAGAAGCAGTTTGGCCAACATTACCAACGTTGTACCTTCCCTTCAATGTTTATCTTGATTCAAAGAGAGTAAGCAAACTCATAGAAGCAGTTTATCCAACATTACCAATGCTGTACCTTCCCTAATAATAATAATAATGTCGGGCATTTTAAAGCGCTTTTAAACAAGGTATCAAAGCGCTGTACATTATTACCCCTGCTCATCAGGCGCATAAATCATTCCAGAAACCATCTCAGCTCCCTGGGGAGTATACAGCTCAATTGCTGCCATTTCGGCGCATATGGGCTAATTAAATACAACAACCAACTCTGCCCTCACAGGTACCCATTTTACTCCTGGGTAGAGAGAACCATCTATGGTAAAGTGTCTTGCTCAAGGACACAAGTACCACGGTCGCGGTTGGGATTCGAACCCACATTCTGACGACTCAGCCATCAGAACACAAATCCGATGCACTAAACCGCTCGACCATGGCACTCCACTCCCTTCAATGTATATCTTGATTCAAAGAGAGTAAGCATACTCATAGAAGCAGTTTTGCCAACATTACCAATGTTGTACCTTCCCTTCAATGTATATCTTGATTCAAAGAGAGTAAGCATACCCATAGAAGCAGTTTTGCCAACATTACCAATGTTGTACCTTCCCTTCAATGTACATCTTGATTCAAAGAGAGTAAGCATACCCATAGAAGCAGTTTATCCAACATTACCAATGTTGTACCTTCCCTTCAATGTGTATCTTGATTCAAAGAGAGTAAACATACTCATAGAAGCAGTTTGGCCAACATTACCAATGTTGTACCTTCCCTTCAATGTATATCTTGTTTCAAAGAGAGTAAGCATACTCATAGAAGCAGTTTTGCCAACATTACCAATGTTGTACCTTACCTTCAACGTACACTTGTTTCAAATAGAGTAAGCATACTCATAGAAGCAGTTTTGCACGAACAATTTGTTTTCGAAGGAGATTGTGAGATTCGACGAGCCAAAGCCGTGTTAATTCCTTGACGCTTAAGGATGTTTGCAGAAATCCGATCTCTCGAGATCGTATCGATTTCTTTGAAGAGGGTCATTATTAACATCACGAGATTGCAAACTGGCACCCAGTGGAAGCTCTGCAACTTGATTACTTTGCTGAGAATATCTTCTGAATTGTTTTGCTTGATACACGAGAGCAAATTTAAGAGCAAATTGCTGGCGCTTGGAGGATGACCACTTCAAATAAATGTTTGGACACAAATTTATGCTTAAGGAGGTGAAAATCAACCGTGACCAAAATCCCTTCCATCCAGGATAAAAGGATTCCATTAAGATTAACTGCGTAACAAAACACCAGTGTAGAAATCACGTGTATACATTTGACCGTAGTCAGGAAGTGTCACTTTAGAAATTGTCCATTTTTTGGGAAAACACCTTACTAGTATTTAGACCTCTGAGTGAGGGCGCACTACCGTTGCCAAGGCTAGGTGACGTCATATGTATGAAAACACCTTACTCGTCAAACTCATGATATCAACAAATGAACTATGAATACTCAATACATGTGTAATTGTTGTATTCAAATTACAGTTTGTTTAACAGTTGTATTACAACAATAATTACCTTTCCAGAAACAGTCGTTTTATCTGTTCTACCGTTCATACTCCACGTAACAGTCATATAGCCTTCAGCCGACTGGAGGATCCGACTGCTGTTGCATCCTAGATTTTCTGCTTTAGTGCCTCTGGCCCACCATCCAGGTGTGTAATAACCGATGACAAACCATTGATACTTCGGGCCATAGAGTCCCAACTGGAAAGCCTTTGAAAGAAATTGTGTACATTCGTTGAGTCCAAAATGGTAAAACAATATATCCCTTGTGTGTGTGCCATGGTTTAGTGCATCGGATTTCTGTTCGAATATCAGGAATTTTCGCACGATTTTGACGGTAATGTCAGAAAATACCATGCATGAAACAAAAAACATGCCAGTAAAGGTGCATCAGAAGTTAACTACACGAAGTTTGCCACTTGTACTCTTGTAATTGTCCATACACCACGGCATAGTAGGCCTACTCCAAGAACAATGGATTTGGCCCATTTGTGACGTATTGTTCCACAGACTGACGTAATGACTCAACGGAAGCAGTGCAGTCTGGGAGACTTACGGTACCCAGCGCGCGTGTGAGAGAACAGCATCTCGCGCGCGCACCTTAGCGTTTAGTGTGTTTGTCCTGTGTCTAGATTAAGATTGCGTCTAGTTCTCTAGGAACCAGCTTCGCATGGAAACGCTTATCCCATAATGCCCCACGACAGGCCAGGCCAGGCAGGGTGAGCAAAACCCATAACCAATCTTGTTTTGTGCGCGTGCATTTGGAGTACAATGGCGTGGTATCCATTACAGCAGGGGAACGCTTCATGAAGGTACATGGACTGCGTTAAGGCAGGCTGGCACACTTCATGTAGGTACATGGACTGGGTTATGACAGGCTGGCACACTTCATGTAGGTTCATTGACTGGGTTATGGCAGACTGACACACTTCATGTAGGTACATTGACTGGGTTATGGCAGGCTGGCACACTTCATGTAGGTACATGGACTGGGTTATGGCAGGCTGACACACTTCATGTGGGTACATGGACTGGGTTAAGGTAGGCTGACACACTTCATGAAGGTAATGACTTCTGGTTGTATATACTCACTAAACAAAACACTTTTCGGGCAGAAGACTCGTAGAAGTTTCCAATGATAATACGGGCATCTTTATCCTGAAAAATATTCAAAATAAAATGGTTGAATTTTCGATTGTTTTCATCTTCAGTACTATTACATAAGCCATACTAAAGTCTTAATTTTGACGGATCTGATTTTGAAAGATATCTTTTGTGGCTCTTTGGTTTAAACAAAGGTGTGGTAAAAACAATCAAATAAGGCCCCCAAGAAAAGTCTCCGGTTTCTGGTCATAGGTCGGCTTCAAAATCGGTGCGTTGACGCGCTTTTTATTATTGTTTTATTTGAAAGAAAAATTGTTGTCATTTTTGTTTTTGCAAACCAGTGAAATACGTGGTACATATATACGCGTTTATTGGAACCAGATCAGATTTCCAAATTTGGCAAACTTTCATACCTCTATGTAAAACAAAATGTCGTTTAAAACACAGCACGGCAGAATTCCATTCGATCCAGCAATTTTGGCTGGAATTGGACATCGTTTCATAGCAACAACAACAACAAAAAAAAAACAAAAAAAAAAAGACGCGCGCGGAGACCAGAAACCGAAGACATTTATGTTGGCCTAATCCTTGACAATGTTTCATTCAATGTTTCATTCAATGTTTCATTCAATGTTTCATTCAATGTTTCATTCAATGTTTCATTCAATGTTTCATTCAATGTTTCATTCAATGTTTCATTCAATGTTTCATTCAATGTTTCATTCAATGTTTCATTCAATGTTTCATTCAATGTTTCATTCAATGTTTCATTCAATGTTTCATTCAATGTTTCATTCAATGTTTCATTTAATGTCTCAAAAGCTTATAACTTCCTTAACCCCAGAAAATAGCACATCAATATTTTGAAACAAATCAATCAGAGGGAGTAAGTGGTAGCAGATTTAATGTCTGAGATGAAAATTGTATGCGGCTCTGAGAGAACTGGGTGGTTTAATGGGATCAGGGGCCGATTTCACAAAGAGCTAAGATTGATCTTAACTGTGTATCAATCTTAATTGCTTAGCAAAGTGTGATGTCACAATACAAATCACTATGGTAATACTAACAACTCATCTTAAGATGAATCTTAGTGCTTTGTGAAATCGAGCCCAGGGTCTGCATAAACACGACTAGCATTTCAGATGATGTAGAATCTATCAACACCATGGCCAAGGCATTCTTCTCCGAACTACCTTGACCGTAAATCATTCCTTTTTCATGGATACAAATGGAGCACATTTTAGGCTGGGGGCTCGTGTAAAAAGCTTCCTGAATAATGTTCAATTCCATTATGTTTATCATCGTGAAATCTGTGATAAGTTGGAGGGAATGCAAAACGTACGCTTCCTTATGATCAAAAGGTAATGATTATGATTAAAAGGAAGGTAATTGATTTATTTTTGCCCTACACCGACGAGTGTCTGTGGAAAAAACTTCACAGGCGACTCGGGCAGGATTCCAACCCACGACCTCCTGCTTACTAGTGCAGACATCTTAACCTCTCGACCACCGAGCATGCTCGATGACAATTGGCCGGCTAGAATCCCATATAGCAGCGGGTAACATTATAAGAAGTCTTCTGAGCAACCGGATGTTCTACGTCACACTCAACAATAAGAAAAGCAGATGGTTCCACCAGACCAACGGGCTGTCGCAGGGCAGCGTCTTGGCCCCTCTCCTCTTCAATGTGTATACCAGCGACCAGCCCCTACCGGAAGGATGCCGCAGGTTTATCTATGCAGATGACTTAGCCATGGCAACGCAGCAGCATAACTTCCCAGAAATTGAGTCAACCCTGGAACGAGGCCTCTCAGATATGTCAGCGTACTGTCTGGAAAACCACCTGCGCCCAAACCCCGGGAAAACCCAAATCTGCAGCTTCCATCTCAAGAACAGAGAGGCTAAACGGGAACTTGACGTAACCTGGGACGGTATAAAGCTCGAAAACCACCAGCACCCAGTCTATCTGGGAATAACTTTAGATCGTACCCTCAGTTACAAGGCACACATCCAAAAGACGAGAGCCAAGGTTTCCACTAGGAACAACCTACTACGACAACTAACAAACTCAAAGTGGGGGGCTCAAAATCTTATTAACAAAGTATATTTCTGCCTCAAGAATCACTTTTGAACGTTAAAATCAATTAATTTATAGGTTAAATCACACACAATGGTATGTCAGCTTTGTACACCAGAAGTAGCTAAGAAAATGCGCGTACTTTCAATGAGCGCGCGTATTACGTGTCAATTTACGAACAGGGGCGTGTTTTCGCGACCCTAACCAGAAACTTGTTTCTGACGTCATATTCTTTACCAGAAACAAAACGGCGAAAACGCGAACGTAACCAAAAAATTGTTTTCAGTTTGCGACGTGTTCAATCATCAACGTTTCTCAAAATATACCGGTACGGTGTAATTCAATTTTTTGCAAAATAGAACTTACTCATGAGTGCTAGTAATAAACTTAAAAGATATATAAACGGGTGTACGAACAATCATTTCATCATGTCTTAACAAATAATCAACAAAATGTTCGTTACTTTTTACAATCCGCCATCTTGAAACCAAGTGTAACCGATCACAAACTTCGGTTCACGTTTGGTTAGAACAATGACGTCATCGCAGCACAACCGAACTCGCGAAAACGCTTAACCAATGACCAAAGCCCAAACATGTTTCTGGTTATACGGTCGCTAAAATGCGCCCCAGGATATAATGATACATCAAGTTACGAAGAGGATACGGAGATATGCAAATGGTTCGTATTATGCGCATATTTAACGCTTTTCAACAATCTGATAGGTCAATAAGGGATTTTGACAGCTGTGGATAAGCCAATTGGCACGTTACCTTTATGCGTTGTACCGCTTCGGTTGGGTCTTCAGTGAAACTCTCCGCTGCTATAATGGAAACTCCAGAACCTCCTTCCAAAATCTTCTGTAGTTTGTTTGTAACCTGAATGCGATTAAAACGTTTCTATTAGTTTTACTTTGCAGTACTTTAGGCCAAAAAAGTAAAGTCTCTGGTTTCTGGTCTCCGCGCGCGTTGCCTCAGACCCGCGCGTTGGCATTTTTAATTTTTTTTGTTTTTTTGTTGTTGCTATGAAACGATGTCCAATTGCAGCCAAAATTGCTGGATCGATTGGAATTCTGCCGCGCTGTGTTTTTAACGACTTTTTCACATATGGGTATGAATGTTTGCCCAATTTGTGAGGCTTCTCTCATCCGCCATACTTTGTATATGGGAACTTTTAGGCCCAGCGTATACCTGTATCACGTATTTCCCTGTTGGCAAAAAAGGATTAACCCCCACCCCCCAAAAAAAGCGCGTCACCGCACCGATTTTGAAGCCAACCGATGACCAGAAATTGTTTTGATTATAAATAAACATAAGGTTTATTTAGCCCTAAACATATCTCACGATATGCAAAAACGTTAATTCTATTACCGTGGACAAATGGATTAAAACTATTCCAAGAAGTGCGTAGAATGAGAATGACGACTGATTATAAAGATTCAGACTTTGTCAAACTCGGCACGAAAGGAAGAAAAATTATACCAAAAAAATAGTGGGTTGTGGATACGAATATTTAATGTTAGATGTGTTGTATGATTTATTATTATAAGTTGTAAAATCTGATTAAGAAGGGTAAAAGGGTTGTGTGGGAATCTAAGGTTTAATTAAAAAAAAAAAAAATTAATAATAATAATAATAATAACAATTTAAAAAATATATAAAAAGTAAAAAATTATGATGAAAATGATATTTTGTTTTGTGGATCTATGTAAAAATGGATTAAGAAACCGGAGTATTCGTATACTTCTGCCAGCCAATGATCGCTTGAGATAGTACTATCAACTGCAAAATACGCCAAACGTAACGCACTATCAATGCCCTGAAGATCAACGGTGATCTAATGACATGTGCCCTTAACAGCTCATGCACGTTGCGGATACACCAATCCAGATTTGGCTCTAGTCCATGGGGCACCTGAACTTTACACGTCTAGTCTTGTATCAAGACATTTATGAGAAATCTATTCGCAATACACAGCGTGCAGGTACAGCGCAGTGTGAACACATTCACAAAACGTCTGGGCTCTAAACTAAACCGTATGTGCAGTCAAGTTCAACTTTATTCATAATGTTACTAGACTGGCGATGATGAAAGACAAAATCGTCTTTCTCCTAATTTGATGTGGATACACATACGGTACGTGTTGGATGAACACAATGAGAGCTACATTTTTTCCGTGGAAGAAGAGTTTCACAATAAACTGGCAAAGTATAATTTCTTTCACCCCAAAAGTGGATACTATAAAACAACATAACCCTGGAAAGCTGGGCGGACAACATGGTGGATAGCAATAGTTGTCAGGTATAGTGTAACCTTATCAGTCAATCTGTGCTGTTTGATTATCAGGCTGGATCACTGTACATTGATATATTACTGGTACGGTAAATCAGAGGTTGTGGGGTGCCATGGTCGAGCGGTTTAGTGCATCGGATTTGTGTTCTGATGGCTGAGTCGTCAGAGTGTTCGAATCCTTGCCGCGACCATGGTGCTTGTGTCCTTGAGCAAGACACTTTACCATAATTGCTGCGAGGGCCGAATTGAACCCAGCCACTGGGGATGTACAAGCCAGTGCATGCTTAGTGCCGGTCCCTAGGCTCGGATAAATGGGAGGGTTGCGTCAGGAAGGGCATCCGGCGTAAAACCTATGCCAAATCAAATATGCGGATCATGATCCGCTGTGGCGACCCATAACGGGAGCAGCCGAAAGATGACAACAACGGTAACTCAGAGGTTGCAGGTTTGAGACTCCCTCATGTACAGGTTTCAATGTTCACTCTACAAAATAGATTGAATTCTCTCAGTCAGTGTTTTTGTTTGTTTGTCTGTCTGTTTCGTTTCTTACCCCAGCGTGTGGTTCACGAGTTTCATGTAGTGTAGCAACTTTAGCCCACCCAAATTGCTGAAATATTTCTAGCTGAACAGGTGGAAACTCGTCTGCAGAGGCAATGGTCCGGAAAAAATACGGGTATGTAGACCGTCGAGACAGTTCGACTGCAGATGACGCGAAGGCCATCTGAAATAAAAGAGTTGATAAATAATCATGTGAAATCTTACTTAGATCATTTACAATCATTACCAATAGAATAATCTCATTTACATTAATGATAGAATCTCACAGAAACTCATATAATCTCAAATAACTCAAAAAATCTCATTTATATTCTGATTCCTTCTTCACTCTAACCTTTACAATCATTACCAATAGAATAACAACACTTTAACAGGGTTAATTCCACCTCTTTGCAGGACAGACAGATATAGAAAATCCACTATCCCAGCTCTGTCAAGAATTTTATAAATATCTGGTCTGCTGTGTATTTTTATCCTTCGTCCTCGGAACCATGTTTATGTATTTGGATGTTTTTATTTTACTTTCGTTGTTTGTAAGTTTTAATGTACTTTTTGTCAATTCAATTTTATTAAGTTATTTTTTTATCAGTGTAATATTAGGATATTTTAATTATCTGACTGGTCCAGATTCTTGCTTGTCTTTTGTTTGTTTTTATTTTGCTTTTCTTTTGTTTTCCTTTTTGATGTATTTTCTTTTAAAATCTTCACTTATATTAATTTTATTCTTAATATTGTAAACATGTCATTATAGTATTGTTGTGATACTACCGACCATGTTTTATTTTTTAAACTGAAATAAATAAATATATAAATATATAAACATATAAATATAAATATATAAATATATATATATAAATATAAATATATAAATAAATATATAAATATATAAATAAACATATAAATAAATATATGAATAAATATATAAATATATAAATAAATAAACATATAAATATAAATATATAAATATATATATATAAATATATATATAAATATATAAATATATATATAAATATATAAATAAATAAACATATAAATATAAATATATAAATATATATATATAAATATAAATATATAAATAAATATATAAATAAATAAATAAATAATCTCATATAATCTCATATAATCTCATATAAATTCATTACAATCTCATATAATCTCATATAATCTCATATAATCTCATTTATAATCTGGTACCTTTTATCCCAAATTGCTCTTTGCTTGATTGAACAAATCAGAGTGTACAAATTTGCATTCGCATCTTTTGGATTCAGGAGCTATGTTGGAATTCCATGTGTCGAGATAGGCATTTATTTATGTAAATTTCAGTTCCACGAGCGATATAGGACCTGTACCGAACCAGCAGGCCTAATCAGAATAATAATAATGTATACCAGAAATGGTTTTGAGTCACGTTTCAAGTCGCTATGAATCGATTCTTGCAATTACCAAAATGATAAATGCTCCATAAATCTGACATTTTAATTGGTTGATCCATCAACACCCATAGCGCAATTCTTCCATCAGTCCGTATCCAGTGCAAAGGCGATGCTTCGACAGTCCTTTTAGTCCCATGATACTTACAAATCAGACTGACAGATCAATCATTGTATTCTCTTGGTAAAAATCTGTAATGGTTAAAAGACGATTTCCTACCTCGAAGACTTAAAAGCAATTTATATGATTGGAAATTCAAGGATAACAAATTGGTAAAATTTTAATTTGAAACTTAAGGTGAAGCTGACGATGGTATTAATTCTCACTAAAAATAATTTTGTTTGAGGTGCTGCCAATTTTAAGAAAAGTAAAATAATTTCCTGTTCGAAATTAGGAAAGAAAAAATGGATGCGTGCATTTCCCACTATTTTCTCATGATTTAGACTATGTTTTATTCACTCTAAAACCTCGAGTGCAGTCACTATACAAGCTCCTAAAAAGTGCTAAAATTAGCACTTAATTAAGGTGCTATATTCAGCACTTCAAGTATACTTTGTATATGCATTCTAAAAACGAAGTACTCAATATAGCACCTCAAGTGCAGTCACTTTTCAAGCTCCTAAAAGTGCTAAAATTAGCACTCGAGGTGCTGTATTCAGCACTTTGTTTTTAGAGTGCATACACAAAGTACACTCGAAGTGCTGAATATAGCACCTCAAGTGCGAATTTTAGCACTTTTTAGGAGCTTGTATAGTGACTGCACTAGAGGTGCTACATTCAGCACTTCGTTTTTAGAGTGCATATACAAAGTACACTCGAAGTGCTGAATATAATAATAATAATAATAATAATAATGTATGGACTTATATAGCGCACGTATCCACCAACTGAGTGGTGCTCAAGGCGCATATTATTACCCCTGCTCATAAGGCTCATAAGGCTCATAAATCATTCCTGAACCATCTCAGCTCCCTGGGGAGTATACAGCTCAATTGCTGCCATTACAGCGCATATAGGGCTAATCAACCAACTCTGCCCTCACAGGTACCCATTTAACCCCTGGGTGGAGAGAAGCAATTATGGTTAAGTGTCTTGCTCAAGGACATAAGTGTCACAGATTCGAACCCACATTCTGCTGCTAACACCAGAACTTGAGTCCGGTAAGCTAGACCGCTCGGCCACGACACTCCATAGCACCTCAAGTGCTAATTTTAGCACTTTTTAGGAGCTTGTATAGTGACTGCACTTGAGGTGCTATATTCAGCACTTTAGAGTGTGTATATTGTGATTCAAAAAGAGTAACCATACTCAAATATTACCAATGCTGTACCTTCCCTATAACAGTACTAGGACGAGTAAGTCATTTTAATGTGAAACGTATTTCCCCTGGAAAAGAAATGTCTGAGGTGTTTTTCATTTTTCAGAAAAGTACAATTATTTCCAATATGTTTCAGTTCAAATTTAGGAAACTGTACAAACTTGAAAATGAACTGATTAATTTAATTTGTCCTACACCGATGTGTGTATAGCACTGCATACTCAGTGCTTTCCGAGTGTCTAGTGGAAAAAAAAACTTCACAGGCGACTTGGGCGGGATTCGAACCCACGACCTCCTGCTTACGAGAAGGGCGGTTCATACTTCACGCGAATGTGAAAGCGAAGCGAAATTCCCGAAGGCAACAATAGTGATTTCATTGTGACGTTTGCAGTTACCCTAACAAATTCGCTTCGCTTGCAAATTCGCTTGAAGTATTGATTTAAAATGTATATCTTGATCTTGAAGTCCATATCTTTCCTTAAACTCACTTTATACATTGCTAGCCTTCAGCCGTCATGTAGGCATTCAAGTTTTAAAAATAGCCTTATCCAGGTTGATTGATCCTCGAGTTTTATTTGTATAGAAAGATTATTAGTCCAGTCAGCATCGTATTTAGTTGTCACGTCTAGGCATGTCTAGAATCAACTCTGATAAACGATGTTAGCCTATATGGAGTGCCATGGTCGAGCGGTTTAGTGCATCGGATTTGTGTTCTGATGGCTGAGTCGTCACAATGTGGTGCTTATGTCCTTGAGCAAGACACTTTACCATAATTGCTTCTCTCCACCCAGGGGTAAATGGGTACCTGTGAGGGCAGAGTTGGTTGTTGTATTTGATTAGCCCTATGCGCCGAAATGGCAGCAATTGAGCTGTATACTCCCCAGGGAGCTGAGATGGTTTCAGGAATGATTTATGAGCCTGATGAGCAGGGGTAATAATGTAATGCGCCTTGAGCACCAGTTTGGTGGATACGTGTGCTATATAACTTATAAGTCTACATTATTATTATTATTCATTAAATTTGAGATGTTCAAATTCGTAGTTTTAGCCAAAAGAAGCAATAATGTACTTCAAATGTATTCTCAAATAATGATTCCAGTTTCGTATAACACTTATACTTGGTGTATAGTTAATGATGGTATCCCTTGAAATATGTACGTGTAATTATGAGGTGTTATCGTTTAAAAAAATAGTCAAATGTTATTCACCAATAATAATAATTGCCGATTAAAATTTCTGAATGGAGATGATGTCGTCGAATTGTATGCGTAGTTTTACGCGCAGCACGCATGTGAACACGCAATGAATCTGATTGGTCAATAAAGGGTTTTGATTGACAAATATGGATCGACCAATGCGGATTGACCAAACTCACGGAGAGAAGGGAATTTAACACCCACATGGGCGTGGCTTACCTGAGTTAACGCCCAGAGTGACGTCACCCCTGTCAAGTCTTGCGTTACCGTGGATAGAAGCTCGCCAACCACTGAAATCTTAACTGGTGGACGGTAGTAAAGATCAAACAAAGCCGTCATCGCTACAGCGCTAGATGCCTGTAAAATACAACACATGGAAGGTATATAACTGGTAATTTAAAAATAACAAACTGCAATTTTAATCTATTTTTAATGAAACACAATCTTACTTAGAAAGTGTTTTATCCGAGTTCCTGTCATTTTTAACTACTGTGAAATTATTTTCAGTTCGACTTGAGTAAAGTGTACTCTTTGGAATGAACGCAAAACATCTGAATACATAATAAGCTAAACGCCACGTGTTTTTCTTATCTTTCGTTAAGAACAAGGTACAGGGTTCTGGAAATAACTATTTTCGAGTAACTCGTATCTCAACTGTCACTAAGTGATATGACATTACAGTTCAGGAAGAACCAATATTGGGCAACTCGTTTCTCTCTTATTTCTAAGTGAGAACGTGGTTGAGGGAGGATCATTTTTGTGTAAACTGACTGACTGACTGACTGACTGACTGACTGACTGACTGACTGACTGAGAGAGGCTTCTTTTTATTTAACTAAGAGTTACATAACTACAGTGGCATAGCCAAGGGGGCTGGACAGAGGGGGCCCCCACTTGTTGGCAAAATAGTGTCTGTCGGTAAATTAACAAACTTGTTGGTATTTCTGAACTTGATTTCAGGAATTCAATCTGTATTTTGACATAATTTATTGGTTCATTTGAGTTTTGTGTCGGTAAAATTACCCCTCCTCAAAAAATATTCCCCCAGTCTGAAAATTCTGGCTACACCACTGCATACCAAGGACCCAACATACTGATGCAAGCTATACAGTTATATCAATCATAGAAAACGATTGGGCAGTGTATTTCCGTAAAAAAATAATTGTGTATGGTCATGTTGTTTGTATGTTGTGTAACAAGAAAAATATTAATATGTATCACCCGTGTCGCTGTCTTACAGCAGTTCCGGATGATATCTTTTACATCGGAACACTGCTTACGCACTATATATTATTTTGAGCCTATAATCTTATGATCCGGACTTCAGGGATTGCAGACTATGAATCCTTATAAGGACGCAGCTGTAGATACATAACATTGTATATTGTATGAATGACGTACTTTCTTTAAAGGAAAGGTAAAACATTGTTTATTTGAATAAATTGTTTTTCTACACTGTAAAAAATTGTGTGAGTTCACAGTAGTTTTTCTGTTGAAAACAATCAACAATATACAGCAGAAATTGCTGTTTTCAGATATTCCTGTGAATATACAGAAATGTACTAACTGTAAATGAACAAAAAAAAATTAACAGTGTAATTATTATCTAATTGGTAAATCTTGTAGCTTTGCATGGTGAGGATGATAAGTAAGACTAATTGCGGTGACACCATGTGGAATCTCAATTGAGTAGTAACCCACCCCAGACTGAGGGATCTCCTATATCCTAAGTCAACCACCCTCCATCCCCCTGTGCTTGTTAACAACTGATTCAGTTCAGTGAGCACACACTCCTCTCCCCCAACGCCTAGGATCCTAGTCTCAACAGTTCCCGCCTGCGCGCCTCAACGAACTAATCCTCCAGCATCCATTCATGGGATGATCCTCCAGCAGTCTACTTAAGCAGCAGCATTTTCCAGAGTCCGGCATTCTCCTGAGGACGATCAGAGCATACTGATCGAAACGTCGAGTTGTACCTCCAGTTCTTTTCAGAACTAATTACTACTCAATTGAGATTCCACATGGTGTCACCGCAATTAGTTTTACTTATTATCTAATTATAAGATAAATGTACCAAGCAGCCTATTAATGTATCTTATCTGTTTTGTGCTCTCGTTGCAGATAAACATGAATACCTAGCCTAGTGCATGCACTGTGCAGTTCGCGTGTACCAATCGAGCCATACACCATGCGAAACATGCACACGTCAGTGGGGTCGAGTTGGTTACAATGTTAATGCATTCGAATCACCGTTTTGTAGTGTTTCAAAGTCGTAATACCATTATCAACAAATTACAGGAAGGTAATTTTTTGTAAAACAGAAAAACAGTTTTTCGCTGTTTTATTACACTGTAAAAACGTTTGGGCAACATGGGGTTGGGTAAGGTTATTTCTCCCAGAATTGGTCAGTATTTACCACAACTGTTCACATATTTTGGCAAAAAAATATCCAACATTGGGCAATAGTAAACCAACTGTGTAAACTGTTGATATGTTGACCAGTGTTGGGCAACATATCAACCGTGTTTGCCCAATATTTCTTACAGTGTAAATATAATAACGAGCACCCTTCCTGATGAAATTTGCACAGGTTATAGTTTTATGATTAATTCTTGAAAACTAGAGGATTGAATTGAACGTATGTTGCCAAAAATATTTATCAGTGTTGTACCTTGCCTATTTGACGTCTATTTTAAGCATACGATTGCATGTAAAAGTGTTGGATATATTTGTCTGCAGGGACAATATCGTCACGATCAACAGGGCATGGAATTGGTGTGCTAGTTTTTAGATTAACTCAGTGACTGAAAATAATTCCCCACATGATAAGGTCATAATTGTGACTGGCTCTGGCAAAACCCTAAACTTGGACCCAACTTTTCGGAGTGACCTCCCAAATTTATCGTGAAATTTAACAATGTTCCCAACAACGTTTCAGGATTTTTCTTTATCCATCCAAATCTAGAGTAAATGCTCTAACTCTGTATGGTGATATGAAAATCTCAAACTGGTCCCTGGGGTCAGTTTTTGATCTTTTCATGGCCGTTACGCATTATGGTAAATGCCGAGAAGTTTCGGGTTTTGCCAGAGCGGGTCACAGTTACCCTTTGTGTTGCATAAATGAGCCAGTAATTTTCAGTCACTGTGTTCATCTTAAACTGGGACATCGATTCCATGCCCTGTTGAAAGTCTGCTCTGATCGTGACGACATTGTCCCTTGAATGCATCCCGCTTAACGCAACTGTCACTCTCAGGAAATGTCGTCTGACATTACTCCAGTTTTATCCAACTGCCATTTCTGGTGTTTTGTAGGGCTGTGCGTTTTCGGTTATTTCAGTAACCGGATACCCGAAAATCTTCGGATACCCGAGTAACCCGAGTAAACAATTTGTAAAAACACATAAATACTCCTGAATGTATAAAATAACCAATATGAACACATGTTTCAAACAAAAGCCAGGAACTATATGTGAACGGTTGTCGGCAAATGTTACTTCTAAGTTCTAAAGCCTTCATCCAAGTTTTCATTTTGTTAGCAAAAAAAAATCAGAGGCTTTCATTATTTTGTGTGGCCTAAAATGTTCAGTCGGAATTTTAAAAAGTCGTTAACGGGTAATTGGAACCGAAGATGAAACCGGGTAATGACATTTTCGGTCTGGTATCCGGGTACCCGGCACAGCCTTAGTATTTTGTGGTCACTGTTCTACTGTAGGCATATACTTTCTTTTCAGAGCTCATTTTTCGAATCGATGAATTATCTCATTGCAAGAATGCTTTTTGGTAAAATTGCTTCAACAAAACAACAATTCCGGGTCCAAATAAATTACTCTACCGTGGTCAAAATTAATAGAATAAGAAAACTCCAAGATATACGTCTCCCATTCTTTTCAATTCAATTAATCAGAATTTATTTCCATACACTTAGCATACACAATACAATAATGAAATGTAATAAGGAAAAACTGGTATGGAGGCCTGGCCCAAGATAGCAGAAGATTGTAAATAGGGGTCGCTTTAATATAATAACACAGATAAAGATGAAGTCTTAAATTGTGTATCATTTCTAAGGTCGTTGCAATTTTTTTATAGCAAAAGTTTAACTTAATTTCCAACGACTGTGCCTGAAACAATCTTATCTGTTCTGTACTGTCGTTACAGATAAACATGAAAATATAGGCTTTTATAGCAAACGTTTAACTTAATTTCCAACGACTGTGAGCTTCCAGCCTACTGTCATGATGTTTTCATAAGGATATTTCCTTCTGTAGGCCTATGTTCACGAGTATAAATTTCAATCATTAAATGCGTAATTGTGCCTGAGAATATCCTATTGGGACATTTGCATGGAATCAACTCTATAAAACAACAATTTTGGAATTAAAAAATTGTAGAGTATCGGTACTCTACTACTGGGCCAAGATAAATAATTCATTCTTTGACAAATATTCCCAAAGAATCATGCTTCCTTTCAACCAAACGTAGGTTTGTGTTGTGTACTACTCAAAACTATTTAGGGAACACCGGAATAATCTCAGCTAAAGCAAGATCATTTATTTCAGATAAACACAATGTTTCACAGAATTGATGAGAAATAACTGCACAATGAAACAGATGATAAAGGATGCATGTAGTGATTACACATTTCATGACATGACTACTGAAAGAGAGAGGGGGTTGCAAATGAAAATCCCGGTTCATGGAACATTTCAAACCTATTTGATGTTAACAATCCGGTGTTCCCTAAATTGTTTTGAGTAGTATACATAGTGTTCCAATTTACTCCAGCGTATTTTTTATTTAACCACAACAGTGTGACAAGCAACACAATTTTCAAGGTCAAATTTTTATTTAATTCATGAGCATTTGTCCTTTAAAGGGACATTATCGTCACGATCAACAGGGCATGGAATCAGAGTGCTAGTTTTAGATTAACTCAGTGGCTGAAAATAATACCCACCATGATAAGGTCATATTACCGTTGCTGCTGCATTTTTATAATAATAATAATAATAATGTGTGGATTTATATAGCGCACGTATCCACCAACTAAGTGGTGCTCAAGGCGCATTATATTATTATCCCTGCTCATAAGGCTCATAAGGCTCATAAATCATTCCTGAAACCATCTCAGCTCCCTGGGGAGTATACAGCTCAATTGCTGCCATTTCTAGCGCATATAGAGCAAACCAACTCTGCCTTCACAGGTACCCATTTAACCCCTGGGTGGAGAGAAGCAATTATGATTAAGTGTCTTGCTCAAGGACACAAGTGTCACGGCCGTGATTCGAACCCACATTCTGTTGCTAACACCAGAACTTGAATCCGGTAAGCTAGACCGCTCGGCCACGACACCTTATTTATGAGCCAGTATAAATGTTCAGTCACTGTGTTCTAGGACATCCGATTTCATGCCCTGTAGTCTGCTCTGATCGTGACGGTACCGTCCCTTTAAGTGTCCTCAGTAGGTATATTATATTGTTCTCTGGATTTGGGCATGCATTTAAATCTGGTATTTGTAATTTGTTGTACAGACCTACATTAAATGGTTTCTGTTCAATCAATTAACGTTTGTAATCTGGGGTAAAGCTCTGCTGAGATGTCTTTGCGGTAGCAGGTACAGTTCTAGACCCACTTTTGTAATTAATTTAATTGTATTTTAAATAAAAGTAAGTTATTTAAATAAAAACCGTACCTTGATCCATTTTTTATTATTTATTTTTGAGAGGGGAATTTTCCTCCATATCCCCATTTGAAACTGCACCTTCATGTCAGATTGATAAATGGAAGTTGAAACGGGATTGTTCTTATTAAAGCCATATTTTCGTTCCGTATACATAAAATATAATCAATTTGAAATCGCTGTATGTTAAATGTTTTGATTTTGCCTTACATCGTTATATGTGTTATTTAAAATACCATAAGTTATTTAAATTACCTACATGAAGTGTGCCAGCCTGCCATAACCCAGTCCATGTACCTACATGAAGTGTGCCAGCCTGCCATAACCCAGTCCATGTACCTACATGAAGTGTGCCAGCCTGCCATAACCCAGTCCATGTGCCTACATGAAGTGTGCCAGCCTGCCATAACCCAGTCCATGTACCTACATGAAGTGTGCCAGCCTGCCATAACCCAGTCCATGTACCTACATGAAGTGTGCCAGCCTGCCATAACCCAGTCCATGTGCCTACATGAAGTGTGCCAGCCTGCCATAACCCAGTCCATGTACCTACATGAAGTGTGCCAGCCTGCCATAACCCAGTCCATGTACCTACATGAAGTGTGCCAGCCTGCCATAACCCAGTCCATGTGCCTACATGAAGTGTGACAGCCTGTCATAACCCAGTCCATGTACCTACATGAAGTGTGCCAGCCTGCTATAACCCAGTCCATGTACCTACATGAAGTGTGCCAGCCTGCCATAACCCAGTCCATGTACCTACATGAAGTGTGCCAGCCTGCCATAACCCAGTCCATGTACCTACATGAAGTGTGTCAGCCTGCCATAACCCAGTCCATGTACCTACATGAAGTGTGCCAGCCTGCCATAACCCAGTCCATGTACCTACATGAAGTGTGTCAGCCTGCCATAACCCAGTCCATGTACCTACATGAAGTGTGTCAGCCTGCCATAACCCAGTCCATGTACCTACATGAAGTGTGCCAGCCTGCCATAACCCAGTCCATGTACCTACATGAAGTGTGTCAGCCTGCCATAACCCAGTCCATGTACCAACATGAAGTGTGCCAGCATTGCATTGTATTCCAAATGCGCACACGCACAATGAGCTTGGTTACGGGTTTTGCTTCCCCCCCCCCTCCCCACCTCCTCCCGGGCCCCCTGCCCGGCCTGTAGGTAATAGACTTCTGGTACACTGACAAGCCTACGTGTAAAGATGAAACATAAAATTCAAATAAAAATTTTTAAAAATTCAAAAAAATTCAACAAAAAACAAAAAAAACGCGCGGGGAGTTTCATATGAAAAAAACTTTGAGTTATCAAACTGGGCTACATTTTCGAAAATTCTTCTGAAATAAACACCACGATACTATTAATTTTGTCTCCTATGCTATCATTGTATAATTATTATTTGTATTCATGTTTTTTCTTTGTTTCCGCGCCTTGAGCGCCCAGCAGGGTGGATATGTGCGCGCTACAAATCTTTGTTATAATTATTTTTTATTATTATTGATCATCAGTGGACTCGCATGATAAAAACCATATAACTGGAAAATACATTGAAGCCTACTATTTCTAAATGGCATTTTTTGATTAAAATGTTCGAAGATTGTTTTTTTTAGTCTTTTGGGTTCCATTATGTTTACGTAATCCACTTTTTTTTTAGACTCAAAGGGTATTAAGATCTCGCCGAGGAATTGAGTCGATAAAAGGTAATTCTATTACTGTTACTGAGTTAAAATTGCATACTCATGTTGATCTAACATAACGAAATGAAGTGGATCATAACCAAAGTTAAGCATATGTCTATTTTGTTTACGTTGTTAGATTTTACAAAGACACGTACAGGAAACGTACAACTATGGTACTCCCTGATTAAAACCCTACTACTACTACAAGCGTCAAAATCAGTCAAAATGTTGATATACTTGCGAAGGTATATCTAGTGCACTTAAAAAGTCAAACGTCTGTCAAATCTTACGTGTAGTATTAAGTACATTTACAGGTCAAAACAAGTCAACCGTTTTTGACTGGTAAAACCGTCGTCTTGTATTGTTGAGGGTGGTGAACCAGTCAAAAATGCCCATGTGTGCACATTTGGGGCAACAGTCAAAAGAGGCAGTTGACGGATTTTGACCTCTATAGCAACTTCCCACTATAGTGCATCAATAGTAGGAGGGTTTATAGATGAACTTAATTATAATCAAATGCTCACTTGATGCGAAGTTGGTGAAGGTACCAAACATCTGAGAAATTATTCCGTTTGATATGTTGTCAATAAATAAAAAAATATTTAATTAAAAAAACAAAAACGTGACATCTAATACAAATGTTATTTATTTTATTCGTTTGGGGGCATGGGGGGCCACAAGGATTTTCGATGGGAATTTAAGACACTAGTTGTTTTACATGTCTTAATGCCTTAGGGATCCAAATTCTGAGTGGGGGAGGGGAGGGGAATGTCTACGGTGGGGTGGGGGTCACATTCCCCGTATCCCCATAGTAACGTTGCCTTTCACGTACATTTTTTTATTTCCCACTTCTCAGTGTTCCAGTTGTTGTTGGACTTTTTAACCTCATAACAAACATACACAGAGTCATCGGTTGTATGGATAGATATGGATTGGGAATGAAGGAGAAAAGGGGAAGGGGAGGGGCTTCTGCCTTCTTTTGAATCACCGTGCATATAATTTGACAGTGCGTTTTTTGTGATCTCCCTAACCCTGCCTTTTGCCGTATGCCCTTCGTTTTCAATACTTGGTCCGCTCCTGTGGACAGTCACAATGTGTAATACAATGAATCGATGATTTGTTTATATCACAACATATTTTTGTGTTTTAAAAGGGCCGAAAAATGCCTAAGAATTGTATCACTCTACAGTACGTGATTGTGTTAAGACTTTATTTTCAGGTCGACTTGACTGAATACGCTCACTTTAATTTAGACAAGGAAAAATCTAGAGCACAATGAAAACAACTGGTATATTGCAGCGCAAACAATTTTAAAAGGAAACTGTGTCTTTTAAAGCAGGAAACGAACTCCTGACCAGATTTTAAGGGGGGTTTAACTTTATTTGCATCATTTCTTAACAAGTTTTGGGGCTTAACTTAAAAGCTATGATGCTTTAGGCGTTTTGAGGAATCCCTGGTTTCGTATTTAACAAAGAAGATACACAGTTTAGTATAACATAAATATTTGCTATATACGTATGGTAACTCTCACTTAGACAAATCAAAAAAGTGTCATTTGAAAATACTTATGTCTTTAATTTGAAATTCCTTTCTGCTGCCATGGTCAATGCGAAAAAAAGACAAGTGGTATGTGAACATTTGGTTGATGTCCCGAATTGAAAAAAATCCCTTGCTGCGTGTCGCCAACAGATTTTTTTATTTTATTGATGTTATTCGTCCGTCCGATTTTACTGAAGGCCCATGTTCAAATTTAAAGTGCCAATTTTCTAATTTTGTTTTAAATTATTAGACTTGTCTTTGATTAATTTTTAAAAATTTATAATTGAATGAACTAACAAAGTAAACAAACACGATATCTGAAAACACCGTCGATGTTCCTAATTTGAAATGTCTTGCTATGTACCCATCACTTACAGGGTTAACAATGGTATTTGAAAAAAAAAATCTCTCCAATTTGAACTTTCTTGCTACTTGTCTGTTTTAACAAACAGTTGTAAATACTAGGTAAAACTTGTAGCTTTGCATGGTGAGAATGATAAGTAAGACTAATTGCGGTGACACCATGTTGTAATACCAGTTGTAAATACTGTTGATGTTCCCAATTTGAAATCCTGGGGTCTGTCACTACCAAAGTTAAGAAAAATTGTATTTGAAAATACTTTTGATGGTTTCAATTTGAAATTCATGGGGTCTGTCACTACCAGAGTTAACAAACAATTGTATTTGAAAATACTGTTGATGTTCCCAATTTGAAATTCCTCGCTAAGGACTTTTTGAAAATATGATATAAATGATATTTGAAAATACTTCTTACCTTGGTGTCATTGTAATGCAAAACGAGTTTGTAATCTGCCAGTAAATCGGGCCGGCTGTTGATTTGGGCTATAGCGAGCTCAACAGCGGTAAGAGCCTGCAGTCCGTAATCACCGATCCACCCGGGTACAGAGAGCGGGAAAAGCCCGGCGACATGAAGCTCCGTACGCGCTGACTCCAGTCTTGACGGAAAATGCGCTCCACACAGAATGACAAATAAAAATGCGCCAAAAGACATGGTCTCTGTGCGTCAGTTCAACTGAATGAGATTCAAACTGGTTGAGAAATCTTCAATTTCACTTCTTTGGGAGGCTCTTTTGCAAGCAGGAAAATGCAAAATACTTTGTACATCTGTCTGGTGAGAAGATGATACTGACAATGTGGAAAAAGTCCTTCGTCGGCTACGAGTGTTGGTTTCTGCATGCATGTAGCCGACCAATCAAATTGCAGACATAGGGAAGTGGCTCTGACCAATTAAATTGCTAAGTCCAGGCACAGGTATGTGATCGACCAATCAAAGTGCTTAGATGGGACACGTGTATATGATGGACCAATCAGATAACAAACAATAACCTGTGACCGTTTGCTGTGCTGTTAACGAGATTGTCAATCGTCAAAGTGTCCGCACGAACTCCGCATTCACTACCCTCTGTGCGCATATCGTAGCCTTCTATAGCGGTAAAATTGCACCTCGTGTCTTGATGATAACCACTTTTGCGTTAATGGATCTTTATCACAGTGCAGCTACCTTGGTTTTCTTCCATACAAATCAATGTAACCAAACAGAGGCTGGAAAGGAAAAAAAGTCTGGTCCTTTTTTTAATGAGATTTATCATTATCATTGTCATTGGGTATACAGGGAATCTGACAAAGGTGTCTGCAGTGCAGTGTGAAAGGTCTATTGAACATTGTGTGTACACTTTATGCGCGTATATATGGTACTACGCGCGTGTCCTTCTGCAAGCCAATGATCGATGGCTGTAGCTATTCCACGCGTACGCATATCAATTGCCCAATATACACCAAACGCAACGCACTATTACTGCCCTATCGCCTCAACAGTGATTGAATAACATGTGCCCTCTACAGCTCATGCACGGTGCGAATAACGTGGAATTTACCTCACAGTTCAAACTGAGACTTGTGAGTCGCTAGATCAGCTCAGGAGACTTCTATTCTATCTTTCTCAATATTGAACTCCTCAGGTTAAAATAGTTCAAGGTATTTCACAATATCATTAACTTACAACCTTTTAAGTTTATATAATTTACATAGGAGAATGCCAAATGTATACATTTTCCTCTAAGGATTTGAAAAGTCAATACACAGATAGATTCAAGAACACGCGTCAAAGTAAGGTTCTCGATACAAGGATGACAGTTTATTAATAGGTCAATATGGAAAGCCTGCCTTCAATTTGTTATTGCATTCACGTGAAAAGACAATTTGCCACGTTTCATGTGGACATGGTGGATAATGGTTTGAAATTGGTCAGGGTGCCACTAGACAGTTATTTCTTGATTGGCATAGTTGCAGTTCCAAAGTAATATACACTGTAAAAAATGTTACTTAGAATTTAAACACACGCAAAAATAAACGCGCTTTGGAATGCGTTTAAATGCTAAACGGCCATCCTCTGTACATGTCACAAAGCTAAACGGCCATCCTCTGTACATGTCACAAAGCTAAACGGCCATCCTCTGTACATGTCACAAAGCTAAACGGCCATCCTCTGTACATGTCACAAAGCTAAACGGCCATCCTCTGTACATGTCACAAAGCTAAACGTACATAGCTTTTTGACACCGTCCTGTTCATATGGTTTTAGCATTCAAACACACATCACAGAAAAGCACAATCTAAACAAGTTTTAGGCTAAACATGTGAAAAAAGTCAAGAAATGTGTTTAAATTCTAAACACCATTTTTACAGTATAGGTTTTCCCGGCCAAGTTCGTCAATTTAGCAGTCAAGTTAGTTTTCGTGCGTTCGTATTACAGTAATTTTGCTTATCCGTTTACTACCACGGTTCCAATGAAGAATTTAGGCATTCAATTTCGTTTTCAGATTTGCGTCATTTCGGATTTGGTGCACATCCGTCATTCAATATCACCAGATTAACTTGAGGATTTGCACTCGAGTTTCATTTTCAATTTCGTTTACAGGCAATCAATTTCGCAAAATGGGACGTCAAAAAAATAATTCGCACCAATCTTTCTTTAATCAGGTGTTTTTCTCGTTAATGTTTCTACATTCTTGTTTCATAGTTTACTTTGTTTTTATCATTTGTTTCCACTTACATATTTCTCAATCAATGTGTTTTTGGGGGCATTCCTGAGAGGATACGCCATAAATAAACGTGTTACGCATTGTGGACACAATACGTCTTGCACCTCAATGATGAATCTCTACGTGCTGGTCCGTGTGATTTGACAAATTGCAGCCGGTCGAGCCCAAGCATGATGCGGTTGTGGTATGGTGGCTACGAAATCCCGAGGCTACGAGTTACTTAAAAGCATCAATAATGAACACGGAGTAACCATGGAGGAAGTTTTCTTCCTCCATGGAGTAACTAACAACAGAACTCGACGAACGGAAAGAACTGAAGAAATTAATTCTGTTCTTCACGTCTTCCTGCTGTGGCTGGTGGTTGCAGGAATGAACCAATTGCCACAATAGCATCAGAGTATATCGCCCTGAATGGTTCAATAAACACACAATTGTACGTTACTGTAATCCCATGCATGTTCTTGAAAACAAGTTATTTTAATAAACCTCAGAGAATGTAAATTCCCTATAGTGATAACTGCTGCATGAAAAGAGCACTTCTTTGACGGGGCGTGCAAGGAGCGGAAAATTTGCAATCTAACAAAATCGACCGATAATGCTCGTCAAACGATACAATCACGTACGTAAGGTCACACAAATGTGACTGGCTCTGGCAAAAATTTAATATTTTTTCCCATTTCTACAAATTTGGTATCAAATAAAAGAGGAAAAACTAGAAAATCAAACTATACCAAAATCTCACTTTTGAAAATTGGGTAGAAGTGAGATTTTGATATAGTTTGATTCTCATAGATTTTCCTCTTTCATTTGATACCAGATTTGTAGAAATCAGAAAAATCTGATTTCTACAAATCTGGTATCAAATGAAAGAGGAAAATCTAACTATACCAAAATCTCACTTTTGATAATTGGGTCCAAGTTTAAACTGAAAGTGCCATCCGACTTGTTGAGCTCTTGAGATAATTTATCTCAGTATAAAGTCGACATCCTAAAAGTAGAATGTCGTCATCCCGAGATAAATTATCCTACTTTCAGGATGTCGACATCCTGAGATAAATTATGTTGGGATGTCGTCATCTTAAGTAGATGATGTCGTCATCTTGAGACAACTTAGGATCTCAACAAGTCGGATGGCACTTCCAGACCTCCGTAGCCTACTTGGGTTTTCTAGACACGAGAACAAATTTTCACTAGGCCCAATTCGAGAATTTATGAAATACCCGATTCAAAAGCATGAAAATCGATCGATTTTTTATCAGTATGTTTTATTAATCACATTTTTTATACAGTCAAATTTCATTAACATTTATTGTAAAATACGTTCAGTTTCAAATTGGGAAAAGATGATATACAAGGAATTTCAGTCGAGGTCTCTTCTTAAAGGCCGGTCCATATACTTCAAGCTAAAGCGAATGCGAAGCGAAATTCATGACGTCGACAATGGTTTGCGGCAAATATTCGCGGCGAAGGTTCGCAAAAGTTGAACACATTTCAACTTGTGTGAACCATTAT
Source organism: Zoroaster sp. YZ-2022 (assembly GCA_029582265.1). NCBI lineage: Eukaryota > Metazoa > Echinodermata > Asteroidea > Forcipulatida > Zoroasteridae > Zoroaster > Zoroaster sp. YZ-2022. The sequence goes on from CM055823.1 coordinate 4,848,218, forward strand.
TGTACGGTCTACCGAAAAGTCAATTAGCCAAATTACAACGAGTCCAGAATGCTGCGGCCAGACTTGTGTTCAACACACCTAGGTTTCAGCATATAACACCAATTCTTCGCGAATTACATTGGCTACCTGTTTCGTTTAGGATTAATTTTAAACAATTTTTGTTAACTTTCAAGGCACTCCATGGTTTATCTCCAGTGTACATAAGAAATCTCATTAGTATTAACAAAGGTTCCCGTTATAATCTCAGGTCAAGTAGTAATGGTCTTGTTTTAGAGTACCCTAAGAGCAAGATGCTTGCTACGCTGGGTGCTAGAGCATTTTCATCGGCAGCCCCAGTGCTCTGGAATGCACCCCCGAGCCACATTCGCAATGAACAGACACTTGATTCTTTTAAATGTAAGATTAAAACATACATTTTTAATGAAGCTTTTGTAAATTAATTTCCTTAATTGTACTTTTGATGAGAACCAAGCCAGTTAGGCTATATTCCTTTAATTAGTATAGGTAGGTTAAAGGCGTCTGTTTCCGGGAAAGATCGAGAGATCACCGATGCCAGTGGGGTATATTGACATAGATCATCCTCTGGCGGGACAAACGTAACCCCATACTGAGGTTTGGGAGCTGGCTTGGCAACCTCACCTGTTCTTCTGTTTGTATTCATATTTGTTTATTTAATGGTGTGTTTATTTTTGTTATGCGCTTTTGATAATTTTTAAATTGAAACAGCGCAATAGAAATTTTTAATTTATTATTATTATTATTACCATTCACTGCGAATGACGTAAAATTCGCTTCACATTCGCTTTCGCGTGAAGTATGAACCGGTCTATGGATTCACCTTTGAAATGGCAGATAGCGTTTTTTGTAGTATTTCCTTTCAGTCTCAAACTGATGCCTTTCACGTTCCCATACAACGGACAATATTGTTTTATACTTGAATATTTCAGAAAATCTTTATCAAATTACACTTATATTTGACTAAAACGTACTTTAAAACCTAAAAATCCTATTATTTTTCGATAACCAATATTTGCTAATGACTACAATTCTTCTGACGAAAAATATATGTTCTCGACCGTCTTTTCTTTTACTAAACCGTTTCAAGGTAAAACTACCTTTAAGATAGAGTACACTTGCTTTCAAGATAAAAAATCACCCTTTGAATGTTTTAGCTTATTACGTTATGTGATGTGACGTCATAGGTCACATCGTGTATTATAAAAATATTGACTACTACAAGTGGTGCAATAAAACTAGCCTCACCAAGGAAGACTAGTTTTACAAGTGAAAACAGTCAATATTTATTTTATAACACCTCATACATAGATTCTGCACAATTTATTAAGAGACCTGCTACAATAAATCAAATCAACACATGATTTTCATTAACTTGACAACACTCCAAAATTAATTGAACTTCTGTAACACGTATTTATTCATGTTGTAACAACAGCATTGACGCGTTTAGACTATTTTCATTGGATTTCAGGGGCTAGTTCATTGGTTGCCATGGGCTAGTTCATTGGTTGCCATGGGCTTGTTCATTGGATGCCAGGGGCTAGTTCATTAGTTGTCTTTCCTTGTTTGCTTGGCATTACAGTAAAAATAGCGAACATCATGTGACACGCTCTCAACCAATTACAAGAGGTGTTATAAAATGTATAGGCCTATCGATGCATTTACAGCATTTTTTACCAATAATAAACACTGCACTGTAAAAATTGTGTTTAGAATTTAAACACCCACAAAATAAACGCGTTTAGGAATGCGTTTAATGCTAAACGGCCATCCTCTGTACATGTCACAAAGCTAAACGGCCATCCTCTGTACATGTCACAAAGCTAAACGGCCATCCTCTGTACATGTCACAAAGCTAAACGGCCATCCTCTGTACATGTCACAAAGCTAAACGGCCATCCTCTGTACATGTCACAAAGCTAAACGGCCATCCTCTGTACATGTCACAAAGCTAAACGGCCATCCTCTGTACATGTCACAAAGCTAAACGGCCATCCTCTGTACATGTCACAAAGCTAAACGGCCATCCTCTGTACATGTCACAAAGCTAAACGTGCTTAGATTTTTGATACCTGTTCATATGGTTTTTAGCATTTAAACACACATCACACAGAAAAGCACAATTTAAACATGTTTTAGGCTAAACATGTGAAAAAAGTGGGTACAAGCTAAGTGTTTAGAAATGTGTTTAAATTCTAAACACTATTTTTACAGTGTAAACACTGTATTTAAAAGGTCTGCAGATATCTAAGTTTCTGTTGGAGTGGTCCTTAAGGTAGCGATCAATTTGTAGGGTTTTGGTGAGAAAGTCATTCTTAGTTCGCCTTCGAGGCTGATGGGCGGGGCATCTTCTGATAAGGTGAAGGTGAACTGCTGCAGAAGATGTGACAAGAAGAGAAACAACTCCATCTTAGCTAGATTCTCACCGGGACACAATCGTCGACCTGAACACAATATAAGAACAACATGTGGTGGTGATTTCTTGTTTCAATTTAGTTATTATTATTTTTTTGGGGGGGGGGGGGGTGTTGAGTTAACCCAATGACCTACACCCCAAACACCTCAACACCCCCTCCCATCGCCGATTTAGTCATTTGTCTATTTTTAAAGTTTTGCTTCATTATTGTTTATTAATTAACATTGAAGCAGGATAGATTCATTGCTTGTCGAAACATCGCACATGGACGTTTTACTAATAATTTGGTGAAATTTTGTTGTAAAATATCTCATTCCAAAGTGATTTACTTCTCAAATTGATGGTAATTGGCCTTACGTTTCGAACTTAGCAAAAATCCATCCAATTTTTCCTTTGAGAAAGAACCTGCTAGGTTAGAAACGAAAGGCCAATAACCATTATTAGGTTGGTAAGCAGTTTGCAATCAGCTTATTCTCTATTGACTTACATCACCTTTACAAGGGACATAGTAATGGACCGATTATACATACATACATGGATTTTTTTAACATATCATTCGTTAACTAAGATTGATTTCCGTCGGTCATCTCCGATTGATGACTGAAACTCATGTACTTCTAGAATTTTCTACGCTTTGCTTCTCTGCAAAAATGGTCTAAATCTGACGCCCCCCACATTCTTCCTGGCTTGATCAATAAGGTTCGGAACTTGGTGCCCCCTTTTTTGTTGTTATTATCATTGAAAAGAAGTTGCTTAACCTCACTCGAGTTAGGCTGCCTGACTATGTGCGCCGCAAATTTGGCCTGCTACTTCTTTATAAAGTCTGAGATTGAACACAAATTTGCTGGTGAAATAACGAAAACACGGACGTTACATCTTCAAACAAAACTAAACGAAGTACGTGATTAAACAACTCGCTTTGGTCAATAATTATCTTGAGCAATTCATAAAAAAAGCATATGAAATACATTTACAATCACACAGAAATAATAATAATAAAACAATACCTCTACTGAAAGCATTCAATATTTTATCTCTTCGATCAAGCTTTCCTGTTTCGTCAATAAACCTCTCTGGAACGAACTTGTCCGGATCCCCGGAGTCTTTCCATATCCCGACATCTCGGCTCATGGTCCAAAAGTCAGCGATGACTATGGTGTCTTTAGGGATGACATAACCAAACAGTGTTGTGTCTTGAGATACGAAGTGTGGACCAACTAAAGGAATCACACATCCCAGCCGCTGAGACTCGCATATGGATGCACAGGTGAACGGTAACTCTGACTGATCTGATAGTTTGGGTGAGCGGTTGCGATCAACGACTCTGTCGATCTCAGCTTGGACTTGTCGTTGGACATCTGGACGATTTACAATGTATAGAAATGCCCAACGGAGAGTCGATACTATAGTCTCTGTACCGCCAAGAAAAATATCGAATATTGACAGAACGATGCTGTTATAGTCAATGTGGGTCGGCTTGTTGTTTTTCTTCTTCAGTGTCATTGCTCTGAGTAAGACATCTGTGAAGTCATTGGGATTATCTAGGTCTAATGTCTTACTGTGCTCGTCTACTTCGTGTCTTATGAAGTCTATCATGTAAACGACGAGGGACTTCGCTTCTTTAACACTCGGCAGGAACTTCAGTCGCTGCATGAACGGCATCATCGCCAGTATCGAACCGAAACCACGAATATCTGATAATCGATTCAGAGAATCGATAAACTTTCGATACCCGATGTCGGATTCATCGAATCTTTTACCGAAAGTGACTGCACAGATGACGTTGAAAGTGCTCCGTCTCAACACATCTTTAAGATCGAAAGCTTGGCCCTGTAATATCTTAATTTCCTTTGTAAGTTGTTGAACTTCGTTGGTGATTATTTCTTCAAAGGTTGTCTTGCCTGTGCCACGTTCATTCAGCAACATCGCAGTGTACATGCGTAACTCATGCCATTTCTCCCCAGAAGACAAAAAAATTCCTGGTTTGGAAGAAAACAATTTATCTTAACGCACCTTTATTTCAACCTAAATAAACGCGTTTAAATGCTAAACAGCCATCCTCTGTCACAAAGCTAAACGTGCTTAGCTTTTTGACACTTGCTCATTATGATATTTAGCATTCAAACACATCACAGAAAAACACAATCTGAACACGTTTTAGGCTCAAAATGTGAAAAAACGTGAGTGCACGGCTAGAAATGTGTTTAAATTCTAAATATCATTTTTACAGTGCATCATAAAACTAACCTTTGAACGTTTTACTAATAATTTGGTGAAATTTTGTTGCAAAATATTCCCAAAGTGATTTACTTCTCAAAATGATGGTTATTGGCCTTACGTTTCGAACTTAGCAAAAATCCGTCCCATTTTCCTTTGAGAAAGAAACTGCTAGGTTAGAAACGAAAGGCCAATAACCATTATTAGGTTGGTAAGCAGTTTCGAACTCAGCAAAAATCCGTCCCATTTTCCTTTGAGAAAGAAACTGCTAGGTTAGAAACGAAAGGCCAATAACCATTATTAGGTTGGTAAGCAGTTTCGAACTCAGCAAAAATCTGTCCCATTTTCCTTTGAGAAAGAAACTGCTAGGTTAGAAACGAAAGGCCAATAACCATTATTAAGTTGTAAGCAGTTTCGAACTTAGCAAAAATCCGTCCCATTTTCCTTTGAGAAAGAAACTGCTAGGTTAGAAACGAAAGGCCAATAACCATTATTAAGTTGTAAGCAGTTTCGAACTTAGCAAAAATCCGTCCCATTTTCCTTTGAGAAAGAAACTGCTAGGTTAGAAACGAAAGGCCAATAACCATTATTAGGTTGGTAAGCAGTTTGCAATCAGCTAATTCTCTATTGTCTTACATCTCCTTTACAAGGGACATAGTAATGGACCGATTGAATAATCGGTCCATTACTACAATAGGTGTTCACGTTTTTGAGAAAACAACAAAATCTCTTACATGTTTTGTTTTGATAATGTTTAACAAAAAGTTGTCTTTCTGCAATAAAAATCGACATATCAATTCCTAGCTGGCCAATCGTCATCGGGCAAGCTCGATGGTCCGCGAGAGGTTAAGACGTCTGCACTAGTAAGAAGGAGGTCGTGGGTTCGAATGTTTTCTCTAAGATGAAAGCACTTTAGATTGAAACGTACACCAACTTAACACAGAGTAAGGTTTTAGATGTTAATTTGATAATTTGGTAATAACGAAGTTGAACCTTCCCTTTAATAACTTATGGGATGAAATACAATTGAGAAGTAATAAATATTTACTGATAATTTCATATCCGGGTATTTGGAACTATCTGACATTTGTATGTTTGATACTTGGTATTTCTCTTGTAGGCAATAGGAACATGGTAGCGCGGTGTCTTCATTAACCCTAACCTTCCCAAATCCTCCAAATTCCTCTTTGCTAAAGTGAAGGATTTTGAAGGATTGAGGTTACATGCTACATGCTCTTTGCTAAAGTGAAGGATTTTGGAGGATTGAGGTTATTAGGCATACTTGCCTTTCCATGGTACATGTACATCCATGTTCGTTGTAGTGATTGCAAGGTAGGCAAAGTAACCTTGAGCCTTCATTTAATCCCAAATCCTCCAAAATCCTCTTTGCTAAAGTGAAGGATTTTGGAGGATTGAGGTTACATGCTACATGCTCTTTGCTAAAGTGAAGGATTTTGGAGGATTGAGGTTATTAGGCATACTTGCCTTTCCATGGTACATGTACATCCATGTTCGTTGTAGTGATTGCAAGGTAGGCAAAGTAACCTTGAGCCTTCATTTAATCCCAAATCCTCCAAAATCCTCTTTGCTAAAGTGAAGGATTTTGGAGGATTGAGGTTACATGCTACATGCTCTTTGCTAAAGTGAAGGATTTTGGAGGATTGAGGTTATTAGGCATACTTGCCTTTCCATGGTACATGTACATCCATGTTCGTTGTAGTGATTGCAAGGTAGGCAAAGTAACCTTGAGCCTTCATTTAATCCCAAATCCTCCAAAATCCTAAAGTGAAGGATTTTGGAGGATTGAGGTTACATGCTACATGCTCTTTGCTAAAGTGAAAGATTTACTTTCTGGAGGATTGAGGTTATTAGGCATACTTGCCTCTCCATGGTACATGTACATCCATGTTTGTTGTAGTGATTGCAAGGTCAGTGCTTGGGTCAGTGGACACTGTTTATTGCTCCATGCATGCAGGGAGGGTCCCTGGCCATGTACATGTATCATAATGATTGCTTTACTACTGGGATTTTGGAGCATTCAGGTATTTTGGAGTATTCAGGTAAATGGGCCTACGGAGTTAGAGTTAACCTCATTTGCACCGAGGCAGACTCTAAAGCACAATTTAAAAGTAATGGGTCTTGCAAGACGACAATGTTAAACTTACCAGAGGCATTTGGATCAGACAGAATGTCTTGAAGCAAAGCAGAAGGAGGTTTGGCAATCGCGTGTTGATTGACAAATGCTGACCGCATCGTAGTAAACTGTGTCACAACAACAACCAACTGCCCGCCAACATTAAGACTGTAAACATCATTCTTAAGAGCAAGACGTGACAGCCAACGACGAGTGTCACCTTCTTTCATGAGGGCAAGTTTGGGGAGAAACCCTAAAAGAGGCAAGCCTCTTGGTCCTGGTGGAAGGCGTTTGCGGTGTCTTAGAAGCAGTGCAACACCAAGAAAGATAACAAATCCGATGATAACTGCACTGAGATTGTAGATGGTTTCGAAACCGGCCATTTTGACGATTAAATCAAACCAAGTTTTTGTTAACGAAAAGTAGCTTGCATCCGTGTGTTTTAACCATCCTGAATAAAATGCAAGAATTCGACAGTGAAGTTCACCCGTTGTTGACCTGTCTGCTGTTTGCGTATGATAACTGACTCTATCAATATCACTGAATGATCCATTATCAAATAATGATCGCAGAGCAAGGTCCAATTTCTATGAATAGACGTCGAGGCTGAACTGAGCGCAGCTCTCGTTAACTGTGCACAGCTCCCGTTTACACATACGAGGGTCAAAGTTCAAACTCAACAGGGTCACGAGAAGCGTTTTCAAATGTTTAGACTAATGCATCGTACATAAAAAGTATATGTAAATCATTAGGCCAAAAAAGTTTCAGGTTTCTGGTCATAGCTCAGCTTCAAAATAGGTGACTTGCTTTTTTTTTTTTTTTTTTAAATTTTTTTTTGGGTAATCTTTTTTATTTATTTATTTATTTTTTTGAACCAAGTAGTGAAAGACGTGGTATATATTATTGGAATCACGCTACATTTCCCACATAAAAAGTATGGTGGCTAAGAAAGGCCTCACAAATCGGGCAAACGTTCACACCCCTTTGTGAAAAAGTCGTTTATATAACAGCACGGCAGAATTCATATCGATCCATCAACATTGGCTGCAATTGGACATCGTTTCATAGCAAAAGAAAAAAAACGAAAAATAGAAAAAGAAAAAAGGAAAACTAAAAAATGCCGACACGCGGGCTTTAGCAGCTTCAAGGGATCAAGGTGGGGGGGAATATAGTCCCTTTCTTCTTGAAGACGATCAGAGCATACTGATCGAAATCTCGAGTTATAACCAATTTGTTCTTATTAGAACCAATATTTACTACTTTCAAGAGAATTTTACATGGTGTCACCGTAAACAGCCTTAGATCCTTCTTGATCATCACCCTGCAACCGAACTCTTACAACAATACACAGTTTGGTATCAACACGCATGTACATTTTCCTAACATTGTTAATTTGTGCTCGTTTGCAGACTGCCCCCGTTTCCACCATGGATCCGCCCATAATTTGCACCCTTTCTTTTGGGCACATCCAGTCTTGTTGTAAGGCTGGTTCATTTTGTTGGGAGTAGAAAGCTTAAAGTTTTAACGTCCGATCTTTGAATCTACCACAAGAAAATGTCCATTTCAGCAAAACCGAAGACCTAAAAATACACAGTAAAACAAAGTGACCTTAAGCCTTCATTTAATCCAAAATCCTCCAAAATCCTCTTTGCTAAAGTGAAGAATTTTGAAGGATTGAGGTTACATGCTACATGCATGCTCTTTGCTAAAGTGAAAGATTTACTTTCTGGAGGATTGAGGTTATTGGGCATACTTGCCTCTCCATGGTATATGTACATCCATGTTTGTTGTAGTGATTGCAAGGTCACTGCTTGGGTCAGTGGACACTCTTTATTGCTCCATGCATGCAGGGAGGGTCCCTGGCCATGTACATGTATCACTGCTTTACTACTGAAGAATTTTGGAGGATTCAGGTTATGTGTAAGCAAGTGGGCCTAGGGAGTTAGGAAGGATTCAGGTTATGTGTAAGCAAGTGGGCCTAGGGAGTTAGGAAGGATTCAGGTTACGTGTAAGCAAATGGGCCTAGGGAGTTAGGAAGGATTCAGGTTATGTGTAAGCAAGTGGGCCTAGGGAGTTAGGGTTAATGAAAGAACAAGGAAACTAACACACTTCCATAAACTTAAACTATTTCCATGTAATTTATTTCATGTTTAACTATTTCATATACGACAAATCAATACCAAAAAATTACTCGTGAATTAATTAAGAGTTGAAGCACTGAACCACAAGAAGGCTAGTTTACAACGGACTTAGGCATAAAATCACATGTTACCAATTGTATATGATGCTACGTTCAATTAATTCACAAAACTGCTTAAAACCCTCTCAGTACCGAATTGTTTTGACATAAACAACCGCTGGTGACCGCATTGTTTGACCACTCAAGCATGAAGCACACATTCTTACACAACAGAAAGCTTGTGTTCAAAGGCCAATTTTACAAACTCTATTATCACCTTGAAGATATCGTTTTACAGCAAAATAAATAATAAAAAATATCTTACTTATTGAATTCCCTTTCATAAAATCCAAAAAACATTAAGATCGGTCAATAAATGTCCAAGTTCTCGGTCTTTGTTTCCTCAGTGTGATCTGTAAACTCAAACACTTTTTTGTACACAAACACATGGCGCTCCGTAGGTGTTTGGCATTTCGGATCTTTCCACTCCAATTTGAAGGGATTGCATAATAGCAACCTTATTTTATTTCACCATCAATGGAAAGACCCGATCTTGCTCTTTCCAACCATTTTAAGCTTGGGTATGGAGGGTGAACATGGACAAAACTACAGCTTTATAACAAATGGCCTTTGTGCTCAGTGCTTTTTTGTGTGAAAGCTTGGTCGACTAAAGTCACCTATGGTAAGGAAGAGGGGGTATGAGTGCAGTCGACTAAAGTCGCCTATGGTAAGGAAAGGGTTAATTAGTTAATTAAACCCAAAGGTGATACCTATATTTTTCTGCAGACAAGAAGTACCATTGTACACTCGCCCATAATGACTTTATATGCTAAAATATATTTTGGACTTAAAATTATTTGTGACCCACTCTGTGAAAATGAGTCACAAGTCGCAAATTGCATCTTTAACTTTCCTCATCTTTAACTTTCCTCATGATAGGATGGCCTAGTCCCAGACTCCCGACTGCCGCACACGCTCGTCTTCAAAACGATCAGAGCATACTTATCGAAACGTCGATTTGTAACCAACCACAAACAGTTTTTACTTATTTTCTCCCAAAATCCCAAATTTCGAGGACTTCGAAGCGTGGCGTCAGATCTTCGGCACAACGTATTCAATGAAATTTCTTGAAATCCCTTGCCTGTCTCTAACCTCGATAGGATAAAGATTAGGGGCAAGTCTAAAGACTGACCTTTTGGTTCTGTGTGCGGGCGCCCTTCAGCTTGTGACATTAACGCATAATAATCTATTGTAATTCTTTAAGAAAGTGCAACCTAGGGAATTGTTAATTTTTTATATTTTTTTATATTTATTATTGTAACTGTTTACCAAACCCATAAAAAGGTTAAAAGCAAATGTTCCATGCTTGATATAATACTTTGACAAAGAGCGAAACAGACACTGATTTCCCCTTAGACATTGGCTTTCATTTTAAGTGCTTACCTATGGAGATTAATAGAGGCCATATTCAAAGGCCACAACTATGAACATATTCGATAAAGCCAATTTAGTGGGACACTCACGTCCATCGGGAGAGATACAGGCTTTTGTTGACATACTAACAATATTTCATATTCTTTACTCAAAAATACCCCTGGGTCTTTTCTATTTTTTCTATTTAGCTGGATATGAAATATAATAACCACACGTCAGAGATGTGTTAATGATAATAACGTTTTGTGCATAATTATTTCTTCATTTTAATCTTCAGTGCTGTACATTATGGATACAGAAGCAGATATTTTCACTTCCTTTTAAGAATAAAACGAGTCTGTTTAATATTGATAGCTGGATCCACAGGGACCCAATTGACCGTCATCATCATGTTTGCTGCTGAGAGCTTCCCGGTTGAAATGAGCCGTTGGACGGCGACTGACGGTCCCAATCATGCTTCTGACATTGGGGTCTCCTTCACTAACAGCATTCTTACGATAAACTGCTATGACCTACAAAACATACATAATCTATATTTAACAAACTTGAATTAACATGATTATGAATTGTATTTAGTATCAATATGTTTTTTGGAACATTTTGGAAATTAATTCACTCAAATAATTTTACTCAAACGATAGCACCCGAGGTGGAAATAATATTACAAGGGATGCTTGATTCTATCATCAACAAGAAAGTTTTATTTAAAAATGAGATCATTTATGTATTATGGAGGGACGGGAGGTATGTCCCCCAATATTTGGGGTTTGACGTTGGGGGCGGTAATGGCAATGTCCTGCACTTATTATCGTCCGCCATGTTTTTTAAAGGACACGTTTCATCCGCAATTTTGTTAACACAAAGGTCTCGCTACAGTCAAGGTATCGCTACAGTCAAGGTCTCGCTACAGTCAAGGTATAGCTACAGTCAAGGTATCGCTGCAGTCAAGGTATCGCTACAGTCAAGGTATCGTTACAGTCAAGGTATCGCTGCAGTCAAGGTATCGCTACAGTCAAGGTATCGCTACAGTCAAGGTATCGCTGCAGTCAAGGTATCGCTGCAGTCAAGGTATCGCTGCAGTCAAGGTATCGCTACAGTCAAGGTATCGCTACACAGTCAAGGTATCGCTGCAGTCAAGGTATCGCTGCAGTCAAGGTATCGCTGCAGTCAAGGTATCGCTACAGTCAAGGTATCGCTACAGTCAAGGTATCGCTACAGTCAAGGTATCGCTACAGTCAAGGTATCGCTACCGAGGCCTACGATTTGTCTTGTAGAAAGCAGTCGTTCCTGTACTCGGTATTCGAGTACTTTGTACTCGAATAGAAGTACTCGAGTACTCGAGAGTTAATCGAATTCAATTGAATACACACCTTTGGGATGAAGAGCATGCATAATGACATGGTTGTGCAGAGTAAGAGAAAACCGGAAACGAGAGCATAGGTCACGCCAATCGAAGACACATTCAGCAACGACAGCGGAACGGCAACAATGCAACAAATGACTGTGTTGTATATAGACAAACCCACGTAATAACTATCGTTTAGGCCCGGAACATTGACATTTCTGAGAAGAGAATAATCGTATATTTTAAGACATTTTTAATAAACGCAGGGGGTCCTTCCATTTTATCTCAAGAACTGTTATCATGGACATTGCACTGACGTCATTAAGCAGTCATGTTTACACTCAAAGGCGCGGCACGTGTACGGACAGCGATATTTTTGCCTGCAGTCCAGAAATACCATTGTACACCCTATATGCATTTTATTTATTTTATCTTCCTTCAAAAATCGTCCACAGTCGTGAATTACAATTATACAGAAATTCTTTGCTTCTGATTTCAAGCTGAATAAACAGCGAATCCTTAGTTACTCAAAAAACGCATGCGTATTATACAAACAGAAAAAACTTGCTATAACTTGATAAATGCGCTAAAGGTAGGCATAAAATATTCACCTATAGGCTAAGTAAATAATGTATCCAATAATTAGATTAATTGAACTGTTCTTATTTGCACCTGAAGCCCTTGATACATTACCTTGTTGACCAAGCTAGGAAGGCGCCAAAGATAACCACGAAGGCTTTGTAAATGATTAACACCATGGTCCATGTGGTATCATTAACTGATATGCATTTGACATTGAGTTGCTCATACTTCCTATACATGGCAATGTCTTCATCTGTCTAAACATAAAATAAACAGATGTGATGTTACAACATGGTCTTTTATGTGACGCGTTCCACCGAAATCAGACACATTTGGGCAAGAAATCAAAATCGAGTTGGTTATTGATAATGAAAGTAGAGATCTTCAGCTTTACAATGATATCTTTCTTATATTAATTGGAAGTGTAAAAGCGGAATTACGTCATTTTTAAGTTTGTCTTTACGAAAACTCAAAACGGAGTTATTGTTCTTTAAAGTTTCATTTGGTATAATTTAAGTAATTAACTTCTTACAAAGGTACTTCATTTTCCCTAGTAACAGGCATTACAGAATAATAATATTGCCTTATTAAGGGTTTTATATACATTCATTTTTTATTTATTTTTTTATTTTATTACTATTTCTCAGTTCTGAGCTCTGCCCAAATGTGTCTGATTTCGGTAGAACGCGTCACATATTGTTTGAATCATGGTCTTACTATATTTATTCAAGCTAGGTATCAAAGATATAAATCAATCATTAAACTTAAACAAAATCTGCTCAAATGCGGTGTCAAGATTCGGGAGAAAAGTGTTCAGGATTGTTACGTACTAACACTTGGAGCAAAAAGTTACCGTCTGGTTACTCAATGAAAATGTGCATATTTATTTGTATTTTTAAGTTACCGTCTGGTTACTCATTGAAAATGTGCATATTTTTAAGTTACCGTCTGGTTACTCATTGAAAATGTGCATATTTTTAAGTTACCGTCTGGTTACTCATTGAAAATGTGCATATTTTTAAGTTACCGTCTGGTTACTCATTGAAAATGTGCATATTTTTCACGTTTTCTTTGAAATGATGAGAGCACTTCAGGCAGAATAATTTTTCACAAAAACAACATTCTTAAAATGTAAACACAATTCCAGAATGTTTGTCTGCACGGCCCACTTAATTTACACTGTAAGAAATATTTGACAAACACGGTTGATATGTTGCCCAACACTGGTCAACATACCAACAGGTTACACAGGTGGTTTACCATTGCCCAATGTTGTGGTAAATACTGACCAATTGTGGGAGAAATAACCTTTACCCAACCCCATGTTGCCCAACGTTTTTACAGTGTAATATCAGAGATATAGTATTAAGTTATATCAGGAGTGGATCAAGGGTGGTCGATGGGATGGGTACACAGCAGAAAAGGACGGGCACATTCTCCATCTTTACCCTGGATCCTCTAATGCTGTAGCCTGAAGATCTGTCGTCAGACTTCAAGGCTTGTGCATTACGCCAGATACTGGCCGCGGCCGCCATGTTTTCCCCGAGATTCAACTTTGACCTTGGTTGGTAGCTAGCGCGCGAGCCTCAAAGCATGACGTATCCAATGAAATCCCTTTAATGATGTGCCCGGAGCCTGTCTATATCCTTGATAGGATAAAGACAGGGGACCAGTCTATCAATGTTACTGCTTGGCCCAAATAACCAATAATAACACTTTTGAAACACTAGGTGGCAGCAGACCGAGCCCTCTCCCCGTTAATTAAAGGCATGATGGGTGCACCCCACTAAATAAACTCCCATAGTAAACAGTGCTAAACACAAAATATTCAAAAATCGTAAAAAAATACTTAGAAGTCCCACAGTTTTAAAAACCAAAAGAAAAAATATTGATCGATATATAACCTTTTATTTTCTTCTCTATTTACTGTCTAAAGTCCAGGTTTCCAGGAAGTTATCCTCATCCCAATGAAAACCACCCTCTACAGTAGTGAAAACGTCCACACTGAAAAACAGCCATTTTGGAAAAAGGCCTTACGCTTGAAATCAAATTAGGACCACTTTTTCAGGGCCTAGTGTATCACAGTTGGAAGTCAAGGATCCCAGGTTATGATAGTGGGCCATTTTTACATAATCCATCAAATGTATGGGCCTCATATCTTTGTTTTTCAGAATTTTTTTTGAGGATATACACTTTATGATAAACACCTTGGCGCATGAATTCCTCACTATTTAGTGGGGTGCACCCTTTAAAGAACAGATATGCCGGTAGGTCTGCTGTCCTCTACGACCGGTTTTTTAAGTGGTTCATTCTTGTTACGGCGCCACATATGACTTGCCTGTCTCTCACCATTGATCTCTATAATACCATAGATAATACCGACTGGATAGAAGGTTATTCGTTTACACTGAAGCCGCTGAATGCCATTACAATACTCGCATGAACCACGCGAAGCAATGTGCATTCCTGTTGCACTCCTTTTGTAATGTGGAGCATCAACATGGCTCTGTGGTGGCTACCCTCTACATTAGGTTTGTTTGTTTTGCACATATCCCGATCACAATCACCAGACAGTCCATACGGTTTAGACAGTTTACTGATCCGAATCCTGCTAGATCCAAGATGGCGCAAACGAAAATAACAAGACGAAAATCATTACAGAATTTATTAAATCATCATAAATAAACTTAAAAACAATTTAATTGAAGGCCAAAATAAATTATCATTGCTATCAGACGATATCTAAAACAGTTTGTCAAAATTTAGCGGATGGATTTTGCCACGGGCAAAGGGCACAGTTCAGTCGTAGTCTGGTATACAGCCGAATACAACAGGTATTATCTAGTGGCTGAGCTACGACATGGATTTGATCCCAAACGGTTTCTGTTTGTTATCACATTGCGCAAGGCACACGATCCGCGATCAGTGGTGAAACGAACACACCCCTAACAGAGTTAATAATTTTAATAAAAGTTGAGATTTCTATGTGGCTGGAAAGAGTACATCACCAGCTTTAATTTGGTATATGTTAAAGGTGTGTGACGTATTGCATTATGGAGATATGCCATTTTTAATAATCAATAATTTGCATAATTAACACAATTGAATTCTTAGGAAAACAAGCATTCGAAAGGAACACAAATGACCAAAATGAAACAACCTACTCACAAAAAATCATTGATTTTTATATTTTATTGATTGAAATTTACGTCAATTTCAATCAATAAAATATTAAAGCCACACAGAAATCTCAATTTTCAAAATTGAATCTCAAAATCTCAAAATTTGCGACTTGTGATTCATTTTCACAGAGCGGGTCACATATAGCAATCAGTGTCACAGGCGTCGTTATTTACGTCATCACAGCAGCTATTGAAGTGATTATCAACAAAAGTCTATCATATCATATTAATTATCTATACCTGGGGAACACGAACTCTTTCTTCTTCAATTCGGATTGGATCGAAAATTTGCCATGGTATGAGTACAGCTAGATCAACCCTTACAAAAATGTCCTGTGGTATTACCACAAAAAATACCACAGGACATTACCACAGGAATTGTCCTGTGGTTTTTTGGGACATTACCACAGGCACGTTACCACAGGAACATTACTGCAGGTACCACAGGAAAATTACCACAGGAACATTACCACAGGATTGTTATCACAGAAAAATTACCACAGGAACATTACCACAGGTACCACAGGAACATTACCACAGGAACATTACCACAGGATTGTTACCACAGAAAAATTACCACAGGAACATTACCACAGGTACCACAGGAACATTACCACAGGTACCACAGGAACATTACTGTAGTGAAACGCTTTGGAGCGTAAGGGGGTCATTCCACGCCAAACAATCCAATAAATGTACAGGATAACTTGTTGATATTCTTCGATCATTTCACCGCCAGTTTTATTATCTTCCTCCAATCTCCCAAGATCAACTCTTCACCCAAAAGTCCCTCGCCCTTTACCTTGTCACTTTTCCAACTCTCTTCCCCCGTCTTTTCCCAAAACCTTCCACCCTCACCTTTGACCTCCCTCTCCATTCTTCCCATCCACGGGCTCCCCATGACAGCGCCCTCTCGTGGCTAGGAACGCCAACACTAGAAGCTCACATACCACAAATTCCCCTACTTTTTAATGATCTACTCCTGGAGATCGATTTCTTCGACCTTTCAAACTGGTACCAGTTTTGTTTAACAAAACAAAGATTTTCATGCAAAGTGTAAGAACATTAATAAACAAGTTAACTGCCACCAAATGCCTTTAGTCCTCTTTACTAAAACAACTTTTAGAAATTCCACCAGCCAACCCTGTATTTGTCAATACAAATAAAATAAGAACTACCAAACACGAAATTCAAAGAATTTCAAAAGCTGTCGGAGTGATCTCATACTGCACCATCCCTAATTGGTTGAGGTGCACGCCGTCCAAGTTGTAGCGTGCATGCTTTAGTCCCCGATGGTGCCACACCCACCATCCATCCTCTACGAAAGTTGCACACTCCAACATCTTGTTAAAATCTCAACCCTCTCATTAAACATTTCTAGTGAGACCTGATCATTCCTAAGTCCGCCAGTGCGAGGTAGCACCGGTAGGAACACTACTGCCTCTGGATGTACACCCCATTTGGGAAGATCTCCAATAAATTTACATAGTGAGGCATGTACTTTACTAGGACTTGATACCTTCGAACACAGGTCATTCGTCCCCAAATCAACTACAAGTACAGTCGGCTGAATCTTTCCCAACTCTGTGAGATAACGACCTGGGTTTTCCTGAATCCTTGTAATTGTGAGCCCGCCCTCCCCAAGACACGTTACTGGAACCATGCCTCGCTGCAACTGTACTTCATACACAAACCGTCGCCTATTTCTTAATCTTTTTACAAAACTATGCCCAAATAATACAAAACCACCCATACAGCCTTATGATGCCCTTGGGCGTGGTGGTTGCTCTGTGGAAGCTGGATAACCCCAAATCCTTCCAAAACAAAACCCACCACCACGGCTTCCTGCAAACCTGCAAGAATATTGACAACAAAAGATTTGTTAAGTACAATTTTGTTGGTAAGTTTCTACATTTTTACACACCATAGCAGGACTGGTTCCTCCCGGTTGTATTCACTGCCCGAGGAAGACTGGATACTCAAGCCTCTTCCACGAGTAGATCCACAACACACAAGGAACCCAGGACTGCCCGTTTAACAAAACTAGTCATTACTGACTTAGGTAAAAGAAAAGACTGAATTATAGTCCAGAAAACCTGGTAATACCATCAGGTTGAATGCGGCCATGTAGAACAGGACATAAAAACAAAATCCTAGAACATTACGTACAATGCCAGTGACACACGTGCACACAGAGAGAACCAAACAACCCATTGCAGACTACGAAATTCTGCGTGAATTAAAAAGGATCACCAAAGTTAATTCAGACCGAGTATCAGCAGGAAGCCAAGGTCAGGTTTGCTCACAGGAAGGCTGGATACCCCAAGCCACTTCCACAGAACACACCTGAAACCATGACCACTACTAAGTGAACACACTCTGAATATTACTTTAATGTTGAACGAGGCAGTCTGTGCGGGTTACCATGCATCCCTTTTGTGGTTCTCTGTGATCGTCTGGGTTGAACCATTCCGCCCAACAAATCCATAGAGGCCTCCCCTACTATTTCAGGGTCTACCACTTTATCAACTCCATTTGAGTTTGGAATGCTAGCCTTAGTAATGACCAGGTCCCATTCTGAACTGTCGGAGGAGTCACTTTCATCACCTGGCTCTGTCACCGCCAAAGGGTCTAATCGTAAGTATTTACGACTTACAGTTTTCTCTGGTCCACCGTTAACTGGGCGGATTCGATAAACATCATTTTGTTCGTTTCTCCACAACACAGTATACGAATCTCTGTCGTATACATTCTCTAATTTATGTCGGCCCTTGAAAGCACATTTCCTTAGGAGCACCCGCGACCCTACCGGCAATGGCACAGCATTGGCCTTGGCATTGTGAGCCACTTCATTCTGATGAGCCCTCCGCTCCATCCGTTCCCTCACCAGGACACCTGCTCTTTCCAACAACTCTGATTGCTGCCTAACAAAATCCTGATCCCAATTTATATCAGTACGCCCCAGAATCTGGTCTAGAGGAATCAAAGGTTCTCTCCCAAACATCAGTGTAAATGGCGCTACACCTGTAGTACAATGGGGGGTAGAATTATATACGAATACTACATGCGGCAGAAAATCCGGCCACTTGCTGCGCTCTGTCTCACTGAACGATTTGATCAATCCGAACAACGTACGATTGAATCGCTCTGCCTGAGCATTCCCTTCAGGGTGATACGGCGTCGTTCGCGACTTCTTAATGCCATACAGCGCACACAATTCGCGCACAATCTCCCCCTCAAAATTTCTGCCTTGATCGCTGTGCAATCTGTTTGGTATTCCGAACCGTGTAAACCAATTATCCCGCAGTGCTCTGGCTACAGTCTGTGCCGTTTGGTCCCTACAAGGCACTGCCTGCACGTACTTGGTGTAAACGTCGGTCATGACCAACACATCTTCGTATCCCCCACGCCCTCTATCGACCTTCACAAAGTCAACAGCTAGAACTTCCAAGGGTCTGAACGCCATTAAATGACGCATTGGAACCCTGGGAACTGGTTCAGACACCTTTGCCCTGACACAACGCTCACATTTCCGGATATGGGCTCTGACATCAGAAGCCATTTTAGGCCAATAAACCCGCCTCCTGAGAAGAGAACACGAGCGGGTTACTCCTTGATGTCCCCATCCTCATGACAACCCTCAATAGCCTTAAAGCGGATGCCTTCAGGCAAGAGTATCTGAAACACCTCCCCAAGAACTGGATCTTCCACTCTACGACAAAGAACCCCGTCCTTTTGAACAAAGCGGGACCACTGCCATAACCAGCGTCTTAACTCTGGTGAGTCATTCGGCGCTCCAGGAATCACCTCCCCTGGTGACCATCGCTTGTCCCAACGTTCCCAAATAGTACCTAACACTGGATCCGATCGTTGCAGAACTGCCATTTGGTCTGATGACCAGGATGGAATACCCGGAGGACCTGCACCTCAGGTGCTTGCTTTGCTAACTCGATGCACACATTACATGCTCCAATCAGCAATGGAAATGGCGTAGAATGGGTTTTCTTAAGAAATATTCCGGCCACTGCCTCCACCGAGCAGTGCCCAGGGTACCGACTCAACGCATCTGCGCACCTGTTGCTGCTCCCCGATCTATATACGATGTCAAAATTGAACGCCGCCAGTTGAGCTGCCCACCTCATTTCGCTAGCCCCCAGCTTGGCTGTGTTTAGGTGCGACAGTGGATTATTATCAGTTAAGACTGTAAATGTTCCCCCAACCAAATAATCCCTGAACTTATCCACAACTGCCCACTTCAAACCCAGAAGTTCTAACTTGAAGGAGCTAAAATTTGGGTACTTCAACTCTGCACCGTAAGCCCCTACCTGCATAAGCGATCGGATGCAGTCTCCCTCCTCATCTTTCTGCCCCAAACAAGCACCAAGCCCCTTTAATGACGCATCTACTTCCAGTACGAATGGCTGTCTAAAGTCAGGTATTTCAGCACGGGAGTTTGCACTAACACTAGTTTTAGTTTGTCGAACGCAGTCTGTGCCTCGGAATTCCAAGCAAACTTATCAATGGGTTTATGTTTCCCTTAGTGATTGCAGGTAAAATAGCATGAAGCGGGGCTGCTATCTTTGCGAAGCCGTTGACAAAACGCCGATAATAACCCGCCAGTCCCATGAACGAACGTAATTCAGCTGCTCCTTGCGGAACAGGCCAGTCCTCTATGCGTCGGATTTTGTCTTTATCAACTGAGATTCCCTTGGCACTGACAACATGGCCCAGATAGGCAACTTCACTGCGGAAGAGACTGCACTTTTGCCCTTAACCTTCAGTCCAAATTCTGCAAGTTTTGACAAAACCTTGTCCAACCTCTTCAAGTGTTCTTCTAATGAAGAAGAATACGCAATATATCGTCTAGATATATCAATAACTCAGACAAATTCATGTCCCCAAGACACTGCTCCATTACCCTCTGGAACGTACTTGGTGCATTTGCCAACCCAAAGGGCATTCGAGTAAACTCGTAAAGCCCAAAGGGCACTCGAAATGCAGTCTTCTCTACAGAACTGGGATCCATGGCCACCTGGTGGTAACCATGTGCTAAGTCAAGAGCCGAAAATATTTAGCGCCCTGTAAAGCCTCTAACGACTCTTCGATACGCGGCAAGGAAAGGAGTCACGAACACCCCTTGCATTTAATTTCCTGTAGTCTACGCACAGGCACAAGGACCCATCCCGCTTTTTCACCAGTACAATTGCACTCGCGTACGGACTCTCACTGCGCCTAATGATTCCCTGATCCAACAACTTTTGCAAGAGCGCTTTAACTTCCTGAACACAGTGTGGGGAATTCTGCGGTATGGTTCACTGATTGGGCGGTTGTCGATTGTGTTGATCTTGTGAGGTATTTTGTCACAATAACCAACATCAAACTCATCTTTCGAAAAGACTGAATCATGCTTCTGGATAAGTTTCACAACTTGTTCCTTTTGATCCTCATTCAGGAAAGACGACTCCAAACTCAACCCTGAGGTAGTTCATAATTCTCACCATTTGAAAATGTGAACACCTCTTTAGGCACTCCTCCTACCCCTCCCTTGAGTCAGGCTTAGAGAGCTCCCCTTCAAGTCCACAGTTTCTTCAACCAACACATGATTGACATGTACCTCGATACCATCGGACGAGGATTCCAACCCAATGCAGTTTGACATGGATGCTTCAATAACTGAAGCTAATTTCGTATAAGGGGGAATTACCCAAGACTGTGTCCCCAAATTAGCCACCAGCACCTTTACTGTCTTTCCATTTGTTACTTGACAAGAGTCAAACACCCTGGCTGCAGCACTTAGATTATTCGCCCCTCAGGATGTGCATCTGATTTCATGCTCAACAATAACCACTTTGTTCCTAAGGACATGCACATGATCTCTAATGTAACAGTGTACTGTCATTACCTGCCTAGGCGAATAGTTATTCCATGCCTACCAGTGCGTGCAGCCAATGGCATGACCTGCGACCCCTGAACCCTTTGTTTATTCGGATGAGGTTGTGCCTTGAAAGCCGATACCATTGAGGCCACATTCCAAGCCTCAGTATAATTCTGCCCCTGTTCTACTACCACATCTTTCAGCAGTTCAGGACATTACATCCTAACAGTATTGGACTTTTCTTTGAATTCAACAACCCTTCATTGCATGAATCTTTCACCACAAAAGTGCGCCTCAACAGTTTTGTGAAAAACAGTGAGAGGAACGTGTATGTACCCAGCGATTGGAACCTCCAACCCCGCCACACCGTACACCTCAAGGTAAGTCCCCAGCGGCTTCAGCCTGCTCAGTTTGTCTGCCAGATGTTCCTGATAAAAGAGGCACTTATGAGGGACGTTTCGGCGCCTGTATCTAAACACATGTGACTGGTACCCCAGCCAATATGACTTCAGCCTTAGGGCTCTCCTTAACTAAACTAGCTAACAACTCATCCGCAGATAGGTCAGGCGCCGTAACCCCCTCATTACATGATCTCACACTGGACTTGGCCCTTGTTTGACCCTCCCCCACCACCCGGCCGCAGGCGATGGAGGCAGTTAGTTTAACTGCTCTTTCCCCTCCAGTTGTCCCTGTACCATCTGGTGCCCCCCGATAAACTGTTGAGCTTCCTGTGGTTTCTCACCAGGAGAGGACATTGTGATCTAATATGACCAGGCTCCTTACAGTTGTAACAAATCACTGATGATTTGGTTACACCTCCTGGACACTCCCTCTCGGTACAGATTGATTTTGCGCTTGCGTGCAGCATGCACTGCATTAAGAACGTAAGTTGTTCCTGCTGCTTGTTGAGTTGTACCTGCATATCCCCCATAGATTTCATCATCGCTGAATATTGCTGCTGCATAGGGTCCACACAATTCGCTGCACATGTAATCTTTGTACTGACATTTGCCTTGACTCGTCAACATCAACACTCGCTCCCATAAATGAGGCCTCCAACTGGCGGACTTGGCCATGCTTGACCCTGGTTGAGTTTCATAATCCTTGAACAATTCAAAGGCCTTGTCCCAAATTGGTTGAAACTTTGACTTGTGTCAGCCAGCTGGAGCCTTTTCAGCTCAAAGCGTGCACTCTGACCCCGCGCCCCAGCCACAAACTGCCCTATCAGGGTTTTATCTCTCAAACTCTTTAGCAATTCCCTTTCCCCTTCAGGAGCAATGCGCAAAATTCTGTCATAGAGCCTCAACAAGCCACGGGAGAATTCCATAAGGTTCTCATCTTCGACTTGTCCCCTCTCGAAAAACGCCTTTTGCAGTGATTGCAAAGTTTCCCCTCTCCCAAACTGGTTATGCAGTAGCTTTACCAGAAGAGAATAGTCAGACGTGACATCCTCTCGGCTTTTAACTTCAATACGAGCAGACCCCGCTAAATGATCCACCACAACCTGAGCCTTATCCTTTTCTGGGATGTTACATTGTCGACAATAAATGTCAACCTCATCCAACCACTCTTTGAGGGTTGGGTCTACAGAACTCACTGGCTTCCCCTTGAACCTATCGAGCTTAATTGGCCTTTCCCTGGTACCACTGCTCTGCTTCAATGCATCAGAAAGGCACGACACTAGCTGTACCAACGCACCTTCCTCCGAGGTAGCCATATTGCATATTATTACTCTAGCTAAGTAAAATAAAACTACCCCTACCCCCAAACAGACCGTCCCCCCCAAAAAAAAAACTATGAATGCAAAACAACTACAGGCAATCTACACGCACGTGTGTCACCTCGATGTACATGTACCTTAGGCCTAATAAGATATACAAAGTTAAACAATATATCATACAATCAAAATGCACAATAAAATTACTGCATAATCTTGTGCAATATCACGTGCTGTACATGTGATGTAATGTTCCAAATTGTTCATCAAAACTAATCATTTATCATGGCAGCCTAGCTGATCCTACCAACTGGTCTTGTCTCTCCTTGACAACTGCCTTTCACGTTGCTGTGGTCCTGCCAGCAGTACTGCCACAAATAGCCTTCTGAGTTCTGGATGATCGCCGGCCGACACTTGATAGTTTAGTGGCACCCTGCGTGCCCTCAGCCAAGTCCAAGCCGACGGTAACTCGATGTGGTCGTGTCAATCCCCAGTTATCCTCCGCCGAACTCTCGACGAATGTGCGAAACCACTGCACGCACAAAACTGTCTTGGATGGACACAGAATAGGTTACTTCACGTTCAGTCCACTAACAGTACACAGCACTCGGTGTACCACCAAAGCAATGGCGACAGTCCACTTGTGTAACACACGGCATGAAACGGCACTCCAGCACCATCAACATTTTACATGACCCCATCCGTGTTACCATTTGTAGTGAAACGCTTTGGAGCGTAAGGGGGTCATTCCACATAAACAATCCAATAAATGTACAGGATAACTTGTTGATATTCTTCGATCATTTCACCGCCAGTTTTATTATCTTCCTCCAATCTCCCAAGATCAACTCTTCACCCAAAAGTCCCTCGCCCTTTACCTTGTCACTTTTCCAACTCTCTTCCCCCGTCTTTTCCCAAAACCTTCCACCCTCACCTTTGACCTCCCTCTCCATTCTTCCCATCCACGGGCTCCCCATGACAGCGCCCTCTCGTGGCTAGGAACGCCAACACTAGAAGCTCACATACCACATTACCACAAGTTACATGCCTGTGGTAATGTTCCTGTGGTAACGAGCCTGTGGTAACGAGCCTGTGGTAACATGCCTATGGTACCTGTGGTAATGTTCCTGTGGTAACGTGTCTGTGGTAACATTCCTGTGGTACCACAGACACGTTACCACAGGAACGTTACCACAGGAACGTTACCACAGGAACGTTACCACAGGAACGTTACCACAGGCTCGTTACCACAGGCATGTAACTTGTGGTAATGTTTCTGTGATGCCCAGGAGAAAATTCAGAATACAACACATGTAATAAATATTTAAAAAAAGTATAAATAACAAAATATCCTGTGAAGATACCGTCTGAAGTATTGTGCTTTTTTTTAAAGAAAATAGGCAAAGAACTGTGATTACAAAAATTATCATGCGTGTGATAATTTTTTAACCATTACAATGTGTAGACAAAAAGGCTGAATGCAATTTACACTATTTTTTTCTCGTAAACAGCCCAACAAAACTAGCTGAAATTCTCACAAGTTATTAGTTATTATACACACATCTCTACTCTTATAAATTATGGATGCATTAACCAAACACTTACCAAAGATGTAGCATCTCTTTAATATATGTTTTAATAGTCACTGAAGAGTTTTAACCATTTAAAAATGTTTTACAATGGCATCATCCAACAACTGGACTTCAATCCATATGCATGTAAATTAAAAGCTTTGTTGGTGAAAACCATCTCATTAGGAAGTTGAGCAATGGCAATAACTGGATGGATCTAAATTCCATAATACTGTGAATATTGCAGTTTATATTGCGGTTTTGTTATAACATTTCTTTTCAACTTAATAAATTAAATTCAAGTTAATTAATGATATGACCTTTGCAAAAACTAAATAAAGTCACCAAATAACATATTTATTGTATTTTATATCAGACAATAGGTTTTAAAAGGATTGAAATGTTGTTAATCACAAACTCACCAAGCTTCTTTAAAGGAAGCAAAATTGTCTTTCAGACACCTTAACCATCTTAAGTAAAAATGTAAAGTCATTAATCATAAATTGTAGAATAGGTAAGCACTAATTAAAGTCACCAAAGAACCTATTTAATTGAAATTTTGTTAATCACAAAAGCACCAGGCTTTTATAAAGGAAGCAAAATTGTCTTTCAGACACTTTCATCATCTTAGTAACAATGTAAAGTTTTTAATCATAAATGTTGAAAAAGCAAGCACCTAAATGGATAGATAACATTTCTGCCAAATATAATCAGCGAAGTCACTGGGCACTGGCAATTTAAAGTCATTAATCACAAACATGTGGAAATGGCAAGCACTAATTAAAGTAATTAATTCATGGGATGATCCTCCAGCAGTCTACTTAAGCAGCAACATTTTCCAGAGTCCGGCATTCTCCTGAGGACGATCAGAGCATACTGATCGAAACATCGAGTTGTACCTCCAGTTCTTTTCAGAACTAATTACTACTCAAATGAGATTCCACATGGTGTCACCGCAATTAGTCTTACTTACTAATTAAAGTCACCAAAGAACCAATTTTTGTATTTTCTATCACACAATAGCATTTGAAGTGATTGAAATTTTGTAAATCACAAACACACCAAGCTCCTAGAATCTTCTTAATTAACAGTGTAAAGTTATTAATTATAAACATGTGGAAAGGCAAGCACCTAAATGGATCTAGATAAATTTCGACCAAATATTATCAGCGATGTCACTGGCACAGTAGCACATTTACATGTAGGTGTTTGCCTTTTCCACATGTTTATAATTAACATTTTTATCCCTTCAAAATTACCTCTATTGTAGTATGATAGACAATACAAGAAATAGGTTTTTGGTCTGTAGAGAGAAAATAGCGGACATTATTAATAGACTGGTCAATCAAAAATGTTCATTTTTAGAGAAAGTTTCATCCGAATCACCAATGACAAACTCAATTTTACTAATTTATCTGTTTCCTTATTAGTCTATTAATGTCCTGTATTTTTGTGAAATATACATGTACTTCTTAAACTTCACAGCCTCAACGGAGTTTTCACTTCCTCATTAGCTCTCATCTGGATGAGACGATCCTTGAAGCACTCTTGTAAACAAAGATAGATATTTTGTTATGTTACTATTGCCATATTCTCATATCAAACATATCCAACAATGTAGGAGACACAGTTCTAACCAACGTAATGTAGGTGTTTCAAGACTTGAAATTTGGCAGAAAGAAAGGTATCAGTAAGTACCTTCTAAACTTTGATGATTAAAAAAAGTCAAATTAATTTTAAAATCAATTTAATTTTTGAGCAGTCGCATCAATTCGTGAAAACTGCGACAAAATGTGCACATCAGGTTCTCAGGCTTGAGTATATATGGAATTCTTACCTTTCTTCCTGTTCATGTCTTGTCCATCATGGTTCTAACGTTATGCGGCCTTCCATCATGAATGTAAACTGTGTGTATTGTACACTACATCATACACTGTACATGTACATGATAATACAATAGTACAATACCTATAGTACGTCAGGTAACGTAACTAGTCACTTAATTAGTGCAGTTATGTCAGACTACAGAGCAAATTCATGGCAGCATAACTCCATCTGATTCTATTCTATTAATCTACAGTAACTATAATCACTAGTGGGCTATATTTCAATACTTAAATTGACAAAATTGTTACAAATACAAGCCAATATAACATTTCAAACATGTGCACTGACTGAATAAACAATTATTTAGCTGGTAACATGCATCATACAAGCCTTATCCTGTACTGCTGTACAGGCTTGGTGCAAATCATTGGTACTCTGCGTCACATGGCCACGCATTAAAAAAAACAAGTTCCCTTGCATAGATGATGTGTACAAAGTCAATGGAGGGCAAGTTTTTTGTGATAAGTACTAACAATATCTTTTACAAAGTCAAAACATTTCAAGAAAAATTCTGAGTACCCAAAAAGAGTAAAACAATATCATGCATAGTGAAAAACATAAATAAAGTTACAAAGAATAAAATATGCAATATTTTGTTGCCTATGAAAATTATTTTCCACTTACAATTAGGTCCAGTTACAATTCTTACAAAATACGATTCTAGTACACTGGCCTGTTGAAATGAATGGGTACATGTTATGCAATAACCCATGTTCCTGTGGTGTCTGGTACCTGCGGTACGCTCCTGTGGTAAACCTGTATACATTTATTTTTTCCCTTTAAATGAATCTTACTGATGACAGAAATCACAGAACAAATTCGAATTTGTCCATCAACATTGGTTTAGTGCACTTCAAATGTTTATTTCATCTTTTGTCAGACAATATCAACAGTTAACTTCAACAAATAAATTGGCTGTTAATTTCATCAAGTAAATTCAAACAATGGCAAGTAAATTCAAACACTGTTTTTGTCCCGGAGTATTCAATAGTTTGTCTAGTCTACGCCAATTGTGAAATCAAATTCTTCTAATTTATGTAAGACGAATTTGAATGCTGCCATTCGATCAGCAACAGCTTTGTGTTCTTGACCTGGTGACTAAATGAGGGTGACAAAACTTTAAAATTGAATGGCAAATGAATTGGTTTTGTTAAAAAAAATTGGTTTTGTGTGAAATTTTTTGTGGATGAAATTGAATGCATGATAGCTGGTAAATTTGAATGAAAAATCTTTTAAAATAGCCGGGAAATCCTACTAAATCTAAAGTGAATAATAATAACTTTCTTATGAAATCTATACCCCCATGCAAATACCCAACCACAAGAATACCACAGGACTGGGATACCCAGCGTTGGTATTACCACATAAATGTGTGTGGTACTCTGATGATATTTGCTTTTCCTGTGGTAATTTCTGTGGTATCTACATGTACCACTGAAGTACCACTGAAGTACCACAGGACCGGAATATCCAGCGTTGGCATTACCACATAAATTTGTGTGGTACTCGGGTGATAATGCTTTTCCTGTGGTAATTTCTGTGGTATCTACATGTACCACTGAAGTACCACAGGAATACCACAGGACCGGGATATCCAGCATTGGCATTACCACATAAATTTGTGTGGTACTCCGGTGATAATGCTTTTCCTGTGGTAATTTCTGTGGTATCTACATGTACCACAGAAGTACCACAGGACATTTTCATAAGGGAATCATCAGCAACACGCCAATTATAATAAAAAGATGATAATCTTTTATAACCTGTAATAAAAACAAAATATTGAGCCATTTAGCGATAATTTATATAATTGCTTCGTTGGTGGTCATTAAGTTGCTTTATGGTTTTAGGTGGAGCAGATTTGTCATTTTACAGTTCTGTACGTGAATTTAACAGTAACCATCGAATACATTATCTGTGTTGTTTTAGGGAGTGCCTTGTAACAGAGTGATTTGGTTCGTTTTGGGACAATCCAAGGCGATTTTCAATTGCTTGTTTGGATTTCTGAATATGGAGGAAATTATTTTTGAAATGACTGACAAAAACAAAACAAACAAACATTATTCAAGGATTTCTAAGGCTTCATATTTCACTATATTAATTAAATATATTTCAAGTTTTTACTGCCATATGGCCAAAAGATTTCCTTTCGTGGATTTCGTGTGTGGCTCATGCACAATAAACAATGAACATGAGGGCATGGCTTGACCTTTCAAGACGCATGCGCATACCAACAAACATGGCGCATACCAACAAACATGGCGCACGGTCTTACCTTTCTTTTTGTCTTGTTGTGGATTACAATGCTGTATACTCGCCACATCTTAGTAAACATGCCGCCAAAAGCCAGAGTAAAACAAAGCACAAGAAACCAGCATCGTGTCTGATTAAAACAAAATAGCAAGAAATTATTACTGATGACCAAAGAAATGACAACTGTAGGGGTGTGCCTTTTCGTATATTTTTGGAACCGGATACCCGAAATCAGGAAGCTTTGGATACCCGGATACCCGTTTTCATTTTTGTTGAAAACATGCCTCCGGTGGTGCACAAATACATGTACTGTAAATGGTAACAAAATTGACCTTTATAATACAGAGGATACCATACTTAAATCAATCTTTTCTTTACTGTGTGGTTTTTAAGAAAACAATTAGGCAAACATTCCCTCCTGTGCTGCTGGTTTGATAAGTTGTTTGAAGCAGCCGCTGCCAGGCCCTTTGCAGTCTTAACGATTCGATACAAGGTATCACAAACAGTTGGGCAAAAGTGTATGGAAGATGTCCGTAAAATAAAACAAAGGCTTTATTGGAGTGTAATCTCTTGAATTTAAAGATAATTGTCTGTAAAAGTTTAAACATTTCATTGTTCAAGAATGACAGATTTCTGTTCACTCCGATCAAATGTTAAGTTCTAATTTTAAAAAGTCGTTTACGGATTAAATTGGAACCGAAAAATGGAACCGGGTAATGACAGTTTCGGTCGGGTATCCAACCCAGCACAGCCCCAGATAACTGTTATCAATGAATTTTACCTCTAGGTTATGATCTTGGGGTTATATTACATTAACCCTAACCACCCTAGATCCTGCAAAATCTTTCAATGGGCACTTTTTGGGAAAAATTCAACACTGTTGGAAACTGGTACTTCCACCTCTTCAAATGGGGCAAAATTACTACCTGGCAAGACGTACAGGCCATAAGTGCTGAATATGAAAGATCAACGAAAATGCATGGTGCATTTTGAAGATAAGGGCATGTTTCCAAAAGTGCAATGATGGATTTTTGAGGATTCAGGAAGGTTCCTAGCCAGAATACCTAGGGGTTAGGGTTAAACAAATTGTGGATAAATATTTGTCATCACGTGTGCTTCTTCATTGCGTAATAAAATATGCACAACGTGTTGTGTTGTCCTGAAGTTGCAAACGGCAATAGGTTCTTTAAGGTAAGGTATAAAATTGGCAGTTGGAAAAAATGGTCGCCTGGTTTACACTCTCTGAACCCTACAATAGAATTCTGTTGTAGAAGAGTCCAGCTGTCCAATGATAACACTAGTCTACAGCCAAAATGCTTCCGAAACAAATGAAGTCAAACTTGACTAGTATGGGTCACTGAGAATGGAAATGATGCTTAAAATTGTTGATTGGCTCTATCTAGTTTTCAAGATCTACATGTACATGTGTACACGTATGGAAATAGCGTATGATAATTCATGATTAAAAATCTGCTATGTACACCATATACATAGTACGTAAAATGTAAAAACTTAAATATCTTGGAAACAGTAGCCAATCTGCAATTTTAATTGTCATATTTGAATTCAGCACATCAAAATCCATAATAAATAGCACATTTTATCTCCGAAGCAGACAACTTTAAAAAAATTGTTGACCAGTGTAATCAATGGATTATATAATTAGTTAAGTAAATCTTGTAGCTTTGCATGGTGAAGAGGGAACCAGCCAAAATTTTGAGATTTTTAGGGGTTGGGAGAAGATGTCCACCCCTTATAGCCAAGAGCTCTACTTGCAGAAGTTTGGACAACATAACAAATACTGTACCTTCTCTTAAAAAGAAATAAAAATACCAATCTTTACCGTGCAGATGACAAGTAAGGCTTGATGATCCACCATAGAGCTATCAAATCCCATCAGAGCTACACACAGGTAGGCTAACATGATGCCTAATGCAATCAGATTATTCACTTTGGGACTTGACATCTTGATTTGTCTTGAGAAACAAAAAAAGACAGATTTGTCATAATTATATCATTTTATTACATCCATTGTTAAGTTTTTGAATAATTCTTTATCAAATTTCACCCAAGACTAAGGCGAAGGTATACTAAGGCGAATTTATACAGTTTATCCATGGAGGAATATTTTTTCCTCCATGGTTTATCACTGTACTAAGAAACGTCAAAGACAATATATTTGCATAGTTAGCACTACCAGTCAGTGGCGCTGCCAAGGGGGGGGGGGTGGAGAGGGGGAAGGGCGCCCCGACTTGTTGGCAAAATAATGTTGTGGGTAAATACACAAACTTGTATTTCCGAACTTCTAAACGTCAGGAATTCAGTTTGTATTTTGATGTTTGCCCTCCCCCACTCTGCAAATCCTCATTACGTCACGGCCACCAGTGATTTTGCACCATATTTAGATAAAAATCAAATTGGCAAATACGGCTCTAAAACGGACTATATAGTCGAGCGCCCTCTTGTGATATTTAAGGGCAATACTACACATACCTGTGTTTTCGTTTCCATATGTTGAAAACGACGAAACAAACAGCAAAAATAATTCCCATAGCTGATAGGAAACACATTGTAATCATGATGGGCATCGGTGTAGACTGAAGCAGAGTTAGGGTTACTGTGGTATCCGAATCAAAGGGTGGTTTGCCGTCTGGAAGGTCAAAGGTTAAAGTTTATCATACACCAAACGTTTTCTGACCAATTTAACGGAACCTTTCGCAGGTTGGTTATTATTTTAATGTATATTTCGAGAAGCAGTTTTGCCAATAATTACTAATAATTATTATACAATAAAGCCAATAGTGGCTGTTAAATTGTTTATTAAGCTTACCATTTTGATACCAAATTTCACTTGTATCAACAAGCCATGATATTGTATTGCTGTCTTTATCATACGTGCCTACAACTGTTTCAACACCATCTGTAACAGAAATATTGATTAATTATCACAAATGGAACTTCCAAAAAGTGTACAGTTGAACAGCCGTCGTTGTCGCTATGGTAACCATTCTCTTGCTCTGCCTCACAATTTGCATCGTCGACGTTAAATTGTTGACGTTACGTAAAAAAAAGCATTATGTTTAATGGTAAATGCCCGATTTTGAAATCAGTTGACCAAATCTAACACAAATAAGTTAGAATAATACAAAATGGCGATTTCTGTTGGCCATTGATAATGTATTATAAAGACACAAATGCGTAGGCGTTTGCCGCCCAAAATTATGCAAAATATATTGGTGTTGTAGGCCTATATCTGTACTTTGTGCGTAAAGTACATTCCTCATTGCATTGCATTGTTATGGACTTGAATTTTTTGTTACAATAATAATAAAGAGATGTTTCTGTGATTGATAGATAGATATTGTCATTTATATAGCGCCTTTTACCTAATGTTTACCGTCATTCTGAGACACCGGGGAAAGCCCCTGTCATGGGTACCCGGCCTTTACGTGCATTACACTGGTCAACAATTTTTTTAAAGTTGTCTGCTTCGGAGATAAAATGTGCTATTTATTATGGATTTTGATGTGCTGAATTCAAATATGACAATTAAAATTGCTGATTGGCTACTGTTTCCAAGATATTTAAGTTTTTACATTTTACGTACTATGTATATGGTGTACATAGCAGATTTTTAATCATGAATTATCATACGCTATTCCCATACGTGTACACATGTACATGTAGATCTTGAAAACTAGAGCCAATCGACAATTTTAAGCATCATTTCCATTCTCAGTGACCCATAATTAGTCAAGTTTGACTTCATTTGTTTCGGAAGCATTTTGGCTGTAGACCAGTGTTATCCAACACACGGGATCTCCAGTCGTATCACGTCTCATCTGAAGGACACATACCCTGATGATATTATAGAGTCCTACCGTGCTTTTAGACTAGCCAACTGCGATCAATTCATTGCATGGTCGCCCATCCATGCACTGATGAACCCTATTCACTTAATAGGCAATCATGCCGCTAGCTTTTCCATTAAGCTAACTGTCTGGGAAAAGTCATGTGTGAAATGCTATTATTAAATTTCAAGCATCATACGTACCTATGTGTTGTTCTATAAGAAGTGTCCCTAGCATGTCACCATCTTCAGAAAATGCCACATGTCCCTGTATTATAAATCATAATGATGAAATTATTTAATAAACCTTCCTTCCAAAAGAAGCAGGCTAAAATCGGATAATCTGTTCTAGATGTTTTACAAGTCAATATGTCAAAAAACTGACGGACTGAAAAAGGAGTATATGGGTGTCCTTTTTTGATACAATGAGAACATTATCTGAACCCTGACAACAAAATACACTCACTGGCCAAACGTATTGCAACATGAATTTGTACGAGACATTGCCTAGACGGATGGCCGCAATTATCAGGTCACGTGGTTACCCGACAAAGTATTGAAGGACTTTGTTTCCGAGCAAGAACAGTAAAAAAGAACATTGACTTCAAAACACAGGCACTTTCAAGAAGTCTTAAGTAGTGTAAATAAAATATTGTAACACAGTTCTCCAAACTGAACTTTGGTGTGAATTTCAATGTTGCAATACTTATGGCCAGTGAGTGTACAAATTATTTTGTCTTCTAATCGCCCATAGTTTGTAATTGTGCCCCGTTTTTAAATCGATCACATGTTACATATTGAGAAAATGTTATCATTCTTTATTTACAACAAAATGCAAGGGCAATATCGTCACGATGAACAGGTCATGGAATTGGACTGCTAAATTTAGAATAACCCGGGGACTGAAAATAACACCATACATGATAAAGTCATATTATCATTGCTGCTGCATAAATGAGCCAGTATTTTTCATTCAATCAATCAATCACATCTCATTTATTTCCATACTTCCATAAAAGAATTAACAAACTTTATATTAAAAGTGCATTAAACGATGAAGCAGTAAATGTTAAATTAATAGCAAAATAAATTAGTTAATTAGAGCATGGGGGCTGTTTATATAAGTAGAAGCTTGTTAAAAACAGCCAGACAGACAAAAAACAAACAAAAAGGACAGACAGACAAGAGACAATTAGACAACAGGTAGTTGACATGATACAGAGTAAATATACTGATGACAGAGGCAATTAAAATAATGAAAAAATATCAAAAGGCTATTAAGCAAAAACAACAGAATAACAAAATTTAGATACGAGGATAATGTGGACGCAATGGAAGAAAAGAGATATTAGGGAGAGGAAGCTAAGACGCATCTTAAACTAGAACACCAATTCCATACCCTGTCTGCTCTGATCGAGACGATATTGTCCCTTTAATTTCGGGAGTTAACAAACAAATAAATATGTCACGTTTTACGTTTGAAACAGTTATAATTTAATTATCACGTGAACTTTTGCTCAAGCCCATAATAACTCCATAAAAACTTCGGTGCGTCACTGCAATGTATTATACTACTCAAAACAATTTAGGGAACACCGGATTTTTAACATCAAATAGGTTTGAAATGTTCCATGAACCGGGATTTTCATTTGCAACCCCCTCTCTCTTTCAGTAGTCATGTCATGAAATGTGTAATCACTACATGCATCCTTTATCATCTGTTTCATTGTGCAGTTGTTTCTCATCAATTCTGTGAAACATTGTGTTTATCTGAAATAAATGATCTTGCTTTAACTGAGATTGTTCCGGTGTTCCCTAAATTGTTTTGAGTAGTATATTTTGTGTAGTATTCATGTCTCGTGGTCAGATAAACCAACATTATAAGGATATGTTAAATAGAGGGCGGTGTGTACCATCTTTTCCTCTTCCAGAACACTTGGTAGTGATAACAATAATATACGGGTAGTTTTCTTGAAAAACATGGTCACGGATTTACATGATATTAAGTTGATGTAAGGTGGAAGAGAAGATAGAATCAATTATCCCTTGAAGAGTATAGTGTCCGAGGTGCTTTCATTATAGTACACTACTGATAGAAATATTTTGTAAATTAATGTTCGACTTTCAGATAAAAATTGAAGACATTTTTCATTAATAATGAACGACACAATGAAATAAGTTGAAACACGAGTTTGTTTAAAAAAATATCTCTTGATTCTTATAAAGTATCGATGTACTTAGTCATTTTCACAAAGTGTATACTAGTCTTGGTTCAAGACTGTGGTTGTAGTTTTTGATACACGATCCATTGCCGCACGCTGCAATGAGGGCGCTATCTCGGTTTGTATGTCATAGCGGTTCGTGTAGAGATATCGCTCTCCTGCGGCGTGTAGCGATGGATCGTGAAAAATACAAACTCAGTCTTGAACCAAGACTACGTGTGTACTGGCTTTAATGTCTAAACAATTGATATCATCTGTAGCCAAATGGGCATTCGATACAGTATGTATACTTTGAATGGGCTGAAATTCCGTTTCAGTGTTAAGATTATTTTTATGTGCGGACTTTTACTGACGAAGTTTATGATAATTGGGAAACGGTTATTTATAAGGTACATTTGTGTGGTCTTGGGTGGAATTTAACAGACTAATCACGATGTAAAAGAAAACCACAAATGCATCTTCGTCAATAAACAAAATACCATGTCACACTTGGTTACATTTAGAAGGCTCTCTTTCAGTATCACTGATTTCATAGCCGCGACAATGCTATTAGAAGTTTTAGCTCTACACCAACATAGCACTGTCTATAAAGCACTGTATACTCAAATGGTGAACACTTCTAGTGCGACGCGACAACACTTCTAGTGCGACGCGACAACACTTCTAGTGCGACGCGACTACACTTCTAGTGCGACGCGACAACACTTCTAGTGCGACGCAACACACTTCTAGTGCGACGCGACACACTTCTAGTGCGACGCGACACACTTCTAGTGCGACGCGACAACACTTCGAGTGCGACGCGACAACACTTCTAGTGCGACGCGACAACACTTCTAATGCGACGCGACAACACTTCTAGTGCGACGCGACAACACTTCTAATGCGACGTGACAACACTTCTAGTGCGACGCGTGACTCCTAATGCGACGCTTACACACTCTTCTTGCAATGTGCATGTGTCCTTTTTAGAACACCATACAAATCCCGCCCTAATCTGCACACCGAGTATACATTGCTTCACATTGCTTCATTTGAAGATTCTTTGTAAAGTTCAGAGAATGTATTTTAAACTGTGCTTAAAAAGCTGTATTATTCAACAGGTATTCTACTTAGTGCATTCTTTAGCCAATGTGTCCAGTAAATCTACAAGTACATTGTTCTTTGCAATCTTTTCATAGTTGCTTCTGTTTTGACCTGTTTGCATTCGTTTATGTGTCGTTTTATGTAACCTTTTTGTGAAAATGTGCAGGGACTTAATGTTAAACTGTTTGCAAGTGCTGTCATTGTTATTTATATTTGCCGCCCATGCTTTCAATTAGGGACCTATGCTTACAGGCTTATAATGGACGATCTTCTGCAGACTACTTCTACATATACACTGTAAGAAATATTGGGTAAACACGGTTGATATGTTACCCAACACTGGTCAACATATCAACAGGTTACACAGTTGGTTTACCATTGCCCAATGTTGGAAACAAAAATTGCCAAAATATGTGAACAGTTGTGGTAAATACTGACCAATTCTGGGAGAAATAACCTTACCCAACCCCATGTTGCCAAACGTTTTTACAGAGTAAATAGGCTTGCACATAATTTTCTTTAAAATGTACGTGTTATTTGTTCTGTGGAGAAAAATAAACCAGAGCCCAAAACCTAAAAAAATTTGCAAAAAAGGTGCAAAATAAACACAATAAACACAAAATATTGTTCACTATATCCAGACGCAAAAAAGTCTCTGTTTTTTTTGTCCATTCAACTCGACATTTATTTCCAAACTGATTTTGACTGATTTTGACCCTTGCAGTCATAGAAGGGTTAATTAATCTATATCCACATTAATTATGAAACATCAAATAATTACAAAGCATAACAGATTTCACGCAGTACCTTAAAATAACAGCAGACTATACTAAAACAATACTATCAAAAAGAATAATATTTCGACTTCGATTGGCCTTACCTTTTTGGCCTAAAACTGTTCAGTAGAGGGCGCTGCTAAGTAATGCTGAAGTAATGTCACACTGAATGAGAAACTTGTTATTCGACTGCACTTACCGATACACCCCGAAAACTCTGTCTATTGACACACTGTCCAACGACGTCAGCGTATTCCGTATCACCGTACTTGAAGGAATCTAACCGACGGCCGAGCAATATTTCTGCATCACGTAACCCTCTGGCGAGAGCCCACATACCGTCATAAGTACTAGCAACCAAACCACGACCTGCAACCGTCAATTTTCGACCCAAGACGGGTTCCATTTGTCGACGGTATTCCGCTGGTGTCTGGGAATGGGATAAATACATCATTCTAATGTTATAATGGGAGACAGTACGTAGGACGTGTTCTCAGGCATGTCTTCGAAATAAAAGTAAGCATGATGAATATGTCAGCTGCAATTACTGTCCCTCTTCAGGTCATTGTTATTGGGTCACATCAGAACCAAAAGATACAGATATTTACATAGGATATTTAGGAACACTCAGGGGGAATGTTGCTTCTTTGAATATATTTTTAAATACGAACATTACGTGCTTTTCCTCTCCACAGAATACACCTCGATACTTTTTTTATCCTATGAATCAACAACGACCAAAACCGATATTAACCCTCCTACTATAGCTGCACTTTAGTGGTAAGTTGCTATAGAGGTCAAAACCAGTCAACTGCCTGTTTTGACTATTGACCCAAATGTGCACAGGGGCTTTTTTGACTATTTTTTAATATCACTTTGACCACCCTGAGCAATAGACCTTATGCGTATGATGTCACAAACTGAAAGGCGCCCTCGTTCAGAGGCAAAAGATGGTCTTTCATTGGTTCATGCGCTCTGTGTGCTCATACGTGGCCAATGAGTGACCTAATCTGTGGCCTCTGAATGAGGGCGCCTTTCAGTTTGTGACATACGCAGACCATGCTTTTACCAGTCAAAAACGGTCGACTCACTTTGACCTGTAAATATACTTACTATACGTAAGGTTTGACAACGTTTGACGTTTAAGTGCACTAGATATACCTTGGTAAGTACATCAACATTTTGACTGATTTTGGCCCTTGTAGTAGGAGGGTTAATTTTTTTAAATGTGACACTTTTTGTTGGAACAAATAAAGTCTCATTCATTTGTACACGAGCCGAAATGGACTGGTTACATGGAATGATATGATTAAGACACAGTCTCTAACATGGGTTCCAGACTATGTAATTTCCTATGTAAATGTCTGTAGCTCTAGGTCTGATACGACTCGGTGATAAGGCCTTAGAGGTAGAGCAACTGCAGCTAGATGTATATAATTATGACATAAAACACAATAAAGGGGGCCACTTTGCATACGTCACGTTAGCAGTTTTTCTAATAGTTGTTATTTATTTTTAAGTACCTGAAACCGACCAAAAACTGTTTCAACATGTGAATGGACATGCACATGATGCAGGCTTATACTAGAACTAATTTGAGTTGATTTATTTTATTTATTTATTTTATTATTTTTTTTTTTACCCTCAAATTTCCATAAAAATTGGACGGAAAAAGTTACCGCAATTTTCCGTCCATTTGTTGATAGAAATTTTAGGGTAATTAAAAAAATAATAGTAATAATCAACTCAAATTATCTTTAGGATAAGCATGCATGTCTATTCAAATGTTGAAATTCTTTTCTGGTTGTTTCAGATATTTAAAAAAAATTACAACCATTAGAAAAACTGCTAACGTGACGATAGGAAAGTGGCCCCCTTTATTGTGTTTTATGTCATATGCTGTAAACTCTAATAACACACATAAGCCCTGAAATGGAATTCGTCTCTGTGTACAGACAGTAGTTCAAGTCAGTGACTTTACAACCTTGTATATTACTACAATGAGAATGTACGTACTTCATGTAAAAGACCCACGGTTACGAAAACAACTCACAGAAACACGATCTGATCGTATAATTTTGCGCTGCTGAAATGCCAACAAAATCTGCAAGAGATTATCGATTATCTCGTACCTGACAGCGATTTTCTTTGGGGATTCTGCTCGGCATTCAGGTTGAATTCAATTGAATGAGTTCGAAATCGATACTATTTTTGACTACCTGTCATCGAATTGGAGCAGGTCCAGTGGTTGTGACGCATATTCTTGTAAGAAATGATGGAATAACTTACAATTCCAGCCTGTGTGATCACCTCTTCCCTTCCAAACACACTCCAAGTGACTGTTAGGTAACCCTCGCTGGCTTGTTTAAGCTCCTCTGGGGTACACGTCACATGCTTGTCAGGAACTGCCCACCAGCCATCCTTGAAGTAACCAGGAATCATCCAAACATATCGAGGTCCATACATTTTCAGCCGATACGCCTTTTCAAGGTAAGGCATATAATTGGTATTAAATTAAAAATGGGAAAAATGTAGAATACAACTGCCACTTTTCTATCTAAATATGACAAAATATCACAGATTTTCCTTTAAAAGATGATAGAGGAGAGGAATGTGTAGTCAAGAGAGGATTGGAAACGATATTTTGGGAGATTTTGGGCAATGAATGTATTCACATCCAGTGAGATGTTGGCCATTTTGTCGTCTGCTAAAAACACATACAATAGACATTGTGCACAAGTGGCAGTTGGGTTCAACATTCTTTCCTCAAAAGGATATAATGTTTAAGCCAAACTCACAATCTCATAATTTGTTTGTGCACATGGGGGCTAAGGGGTGGGTGGGGACTAAGGTTATAAAGTAGGGAGGGGAGGCTTTAGCCTCCACACTCCCCATAAGCCACTGCATACAACAGGAACGCGCAGTTTATGGGAGTGGCAACATGGCATCCAGTGGATTCAATGTATGTGCATGAACCCTCTATCCAGTCAGTATAATAACATTCAATGTAAGCGCACGACCCTCTATCCAGTCAGTATAATAGAGATCACTGATTGCAATGCGTGGTTTATGGGAGTGGTAACATGGCATCCAGTGACTTCAGTGTAAGCGTATGACCCTCTATCCAGTCAGTATAATAGATATCATTGATTGCAATGCATAGTTGTTTATGAGAGTGGTAACATGGTATCTAGTGGCTTCAATGTAAGCGCATGAACCCTCTATCCAGTCAGTATAATAACATTCATTGGAATTGACATTTAATTATGACAATTATTACTTACGCTGCAAAACACCTTCCGTACCAAGCTCTCGTAGAAGTTTGCCGCTATGATCCGTACATCACGGTTCTTGAAATGATTAAAATAATATATAGAAATTTAATTTAATCGGAAGTTGTGGTTGTGTGAGGGAAGGGTTTAAGGGCGAAATAAAAAATATCATAAACTCTGGAGAGACGTTTTGTGCCGTCAAACTACTTGGGTTTTTCTGTCAATAGTTGAGGGAACAAAAGCCTTGCTTCACCCAAACCTAAATGTTGTCTCGGTAACTTAAACTTTCATATTTTTATTCATCATAATTTCTTAATATAATTTAGAGTTTGTTTTGTAAAGTTAACTGATGTTTATAAATTGTATTGTATAACAGCATTGAAATCACGAAATGTTAAGGCCCAGCCAAAAAGGGATCATTCATATATTTTTGATGATTTGGAAGTATCAAACTCTTTCTATCTGGAATTAATTGTTTTCATTATTGTAATTTGATACTGTAAACCATCGAGGTCAAGTGTGGAAATTATTAATAATTTGTTTATCTTTGGACTTTTGAAGAGAGTTAAGGTATCAAAATAAAAGTTATGATTCTTTTTGGTCAATTAAGTCAAAACAAGACCTGTTGACAGGTGATGACGTTCTGGCCTTTTTAAAGGCTTCTTGTCGAAACGTGGCACGCGCGCGGGACTTTAAAGTGGCTTACGTCCACAAAGATAATCTACGTAATACATGTAAACGCGTGTATAAATTTCGCTTCCATTGGTCGAGTTGCCCAATATAGACACGACTGCATGATGTAGTTTCTTATTGCAGTGTAACTGCATTCTAGCACTTGAAAATTGAGTCAATGGTGCACACTAAGCGATTATACCCTAGCGACAAACTGCTGCTTTTGAAAGTGCGCCCTCAAATGGGCGTGCATGGAGCGGATGGGCAATCGGATTACTTGTCACAATATGAAATAAAGCTGGAAATATGTGTGGCTATTTTTAAACTATTTGTATGCCGAATTTAATGTTCAATTTCTTCATTTAGTACCGCACAAGGAATAGCGAAAATTAATATTGTCCCTGAGCATGACATTTAACCATAATTGCTTCTCTTCACCCAGGAGTATAAATGGGGACCTGCGAGGGCAGAGATGGTAATTGTGTTTGATTAAGCTCGTTACGCTACACATTTGGCAGCATGGGCTGCATACTCCCCAGGGAGTTGAGATGGTTCTCTGAATGATATAACTAGCCCGATGACGGGGGTAATAATGTTCACGCGCTATGAGCGTCAAACTTGGCAGATACCAGCGCAATATAAGTGTCCGTTGTTGTTGTTGTTGTTGTTGTTGTTGTTGTATTCTACAGATGAATTGATTAGCTTGAATGAATATATAATTCACCTTTAATCGTTGCATTGCGTCAAGGGGATCAGATAGAAAGCTTTCTGCAGCAATTAATGTCAGATTGCTATCTTCGACCAGCTGTTGTAAAACCACTGTTACCTGAATCAAAATTGAAACAAATGAAATCAACATTAACTCATTGTAGCAACTGTTATATGATTTAATCCCGTCTAAGGTTCACATTTTCCTTCTCATAAGTAATTTGTGGAAACGTTTTTATTATTATAACAATGCATAAGGCAGCGTTTCAAAACTCGTTTGTTATGGATGGTTGCTTTCAGGAACACAACGCGTTCCCAAAAGGGACGTTCATTGTTCCTACCGAGAACAAGCAGCTGTTAGCCTGATGTTCCCAGGGCGTGTACTCACTAATGGAATGATTCCAATGGAACACCAAATATTCCCAAAATGATTATTGGGCATTCCTTTTGCATTTTTTCACGAATGTGGTAAGCACCGAAGGGTGCACCCCACTAACGGAATTCATGCGCCGAGTTCTTTATCATAAAGTGTATGTCCTCAAATCTTTCTGAAAAGCAAATATTTGAGGCCCATACATTTCGTCACCGTTTTCACGAGGACCCACATATGTTAAAATGACAAATTATTGATATAGGGGCATATATCTCAATAATTGCATTTTGCGTTTTCACGAAGAGCCACACATCCCCAAAGATGCATGTAATACATTGCAACAGAAGGGCGTAAATGTAGGTCAAATCTTTTTGCGTTTTCACGAAGAG
Source organism: Zoroaster sp. YZ-2022 (assembly GCA_029582265.1). NCBI lineage: Eukaryota > Metazoa > Echinodermata > Asteroidea > Forcipulatida > Zoroasteridae > Zoroaster > Zoroaster sp. YZ-2022. The sequence goes on from CM055823.1 coordinate 4,890,376, forward strand.
CCACATAATTATGTCAGTGTGCGCGTGATCACGTGACATGTGCGTCCCTTTCCTATATGTAAAAACACGTATTCAGAAGGGCGTATAAGTAGGTCATCTCATTTTTTAGGTTTCACGAAGACAAATATCTTTGACTAATTACTATGGCAATTAGCCAATATTTTAAAAGAAATTAGTTAGTCAATGAAGAGGTTAAACTTTTACAGAATCATGTAAGGGGTTTTAACCCTGAGCGCAGCGCATGTACTGTTTACAACAGTCGCTTTTTAGTAATTAACGGGTTTCTCTTAATTGCCTGGGCCAATTTTTTTCATTCTCCGTAAGTTCCCTATTCAGACATAGCTAGAACTATAGTGAGAGCCCCGTTAACCTCAGTGGTCAACATCACACAGATTTTCGAGGCACAACCCAGACAGCCCAGACTATCATGTTACTGCCATATGTTTTCTACACACTAAGTGCTTATCAGGCAATCAATCATCCTGTCACTGGCTCAATGGAAATAAACCTTCAAGGCATGTGGTCTGTACTTCTGATGTACACAATAAGCTCAGATTATCAAGCTTGGGCCAGACTTTGGTTAGGGTTGTATTTACTTTAGCCGGCGGCTGTTGCATGAATGCCCAAACCCCATGTACTGTTTCAAACAGTACCATGGTGCAACCGCGCATGGATTTTGGTTTTGCGCTTCATAGGGACCTTTGATCTAAAAAAATAAGCTCAGACTGTGGATAGTTATTGTTGACTGGGGGAGGGGGGGGGGGGGTTGTAGGGTGGGGATTGGGAATAATTATTTGCAAATAATAATTGATCACTATTACCTGTAATTGTTCCAGTCAGATAAGCATCACAATAAAGTCGGAAAAAATTGATTTAGAAAAAAAATCTGACTTTTGTCAGTAATTCATTATTTTTATAAACAAATTAAAATAAATGTTGGCTAAAATCTGTTGGGTTGGGCCCAGACTACTTCTATTCTTATAATTAACACTTTTGATAAAGGATTGTGCTCACCCCACATGATTATTACGCCCAAACCCCCAGGTACTGTTTCAAACAGTACCATGGTGCAACCGCGCATGAATTTTGTGTCGGCGCCGTGCAGGGTTAAACTGCAAACCGTGGCTTTAGTATTGCAGATTTGCAGTTTTAAGCTAAGCACAGTGTAAAATGTAAATCTCAATCACGCCATTTGAGATATGTGGCTCTTCGTGAAAACGGTGACGATTTGATGGATTGTGTAAAAATGGCACAATATCATAACCTGGGGGTCCTTGGCTTCCAACTTTGAGTATTTTGGATACACTAGGCCCTGAAAAAGTGGTCCTAATTTGAATTCAAGCGTAAGGCCTTTTTCCAAAATGGCTGCTTTTCAGTGTGGGCGTTTTCACTACTGTAGAAGGTGGTTTCCATTGGGATGAGAATAACTCCCAGCAAACCTGGACTATCCACAATAAATCGAGATGAAAATAAAAGGTTTTTTATCGATCAATATTTTTTTCTCTTGGTTTTAAAAACTGTACGATTAAATACTTTAATGATTTTTGAATATTTTATATTTAGCACTGTTTACTATGGGAGTTTATTTAGTGGGGTGCACACCAAAGGGCTGACCTATCTATCCAGTCAGTATAATGGAGATTTTGTACTGCCCTCTATCGGTGGTCATGTGGAATTGATCGTGGAATTGATCGTGTAAGTTCAAAGAATCATAATCACGCCTTGTACCAAGGCTAGCATTACCCCTGCATGAGGCTCGGATGTCTCGTGAAGAGTAGCAATCTTCGTCCAATCAAATTGTCGGATAATCTCTATCTGCGCATATGAAAAGCCTGCTGCCGATACCAGCGTACGATAAATGTACGGGTACCTGTCTCTGTCGCTCAGAACAGGACTGGAGGACACCGTCATCTATGTTGGAACAAAGAAGAGTAGCTTTTGTGTACACTTTCGGTAATATTATCGATTACAAAATTACTGAATTTTGATCTGCCTGAAGTTGGTGATGCTTACAAACATTTTCAGCATTAAAGGGGCAGTATGGTCATGATCAGCAGGACATGGAATCGGAGTGCTTGTTTTAGATTAACTTTTGTTTTAGATTAATTTTCAGTCACAGTGTTCATCTTAAACTAGAACATCGATTCCATGCCCTGTTGAAAGTCTACTCTGATCGTGACGATACTGCCCCTTTAAGTCTGACATGCTGTTGGACGGTAACTTTATAAATTCAACATAAAAACATTTTCTCTAATATGAAATCACTTAGGGAGGAATCATTTCTCAAGATGCTTACGACGTGTACCAACTTTATACTTCGTCATGTTTTAGATTACAATTTGTTAGGTTGATAATCTCGTTGTTACCAATGGTTTGCCTTCCCTTCAATGACTTAAATAGACATCGTCACGATCAGAGCAGACTTTCAACAGGGCATGGAATCAATGTCCTAGCTTAAGATGAACACAGTGACTGTGTAATATGACCTTATGACCTGTGTAATATGACCTTATCATGTTGGGTATTATTTTCAATCACTGAGTTAATCTAAAATTAGCACTCCGATCCCATACTCTCATCTCATGTTGATCGTGACTATACAGTCATTTTGCGTTGATTTTCGAATTTTCTAAATTAGAGCTTTAATCGTTTACTTTGCTTTCCAGGATTACTATGATAATGCAATAGAGAGTCAAACAATCTTTAATGGTATTTGTAATTTTTTGACATATCCCTAACCGCTAACTCTATTTACATGTCTGAGTGGAGGTGACCTTCAACATTGATCTCCCTGATAATGGTTCGTTTTATCTGTATCAGACAGTTTTATCTCACAAAGAGGAGGAAGTATGTTTCCTGTACGGTATTCAATTAATATCATTCCCTTCAATTCCTCATTCACGTAAGAATGGGTGTATGCTACTAATGTTTATAATTATATAAATCTGTCCAAAGGCAGGTTTGATTATCATAACAGTTGCATGGGCGGATCCAGAACATTTTTAGGGGGGAACTGAGAATCAAAAACAATTATTTTTCAGTACTATGCGCAACGGCTAGTACAGTACTAAGTAGTTCACCTCCTTATGTTTATCCCGCACACTGTGGGAATGAGAGTGCGTTCTCCCCTCCCCTCCCCCCTCTCTCTCTTTTTCTCTCATTTTTGTTTTTTATTTTTTTATTTTTTTATTTTTTTAAACGATTTTAGGGGGGGGGCTACAGTCCCCTTAAACCCCCCCCCCCCGGATCCGCTAATGAGTTGACATGACAAACAGAGAAAATAACGCATTATAAAACCACACAAGTTTTGAGCGGGCACGGGAAACAAATTTTGCACGATGAAGAAGAGTCTACTTGTATTCTTTTCCATTTTCATTAATATGATGAACAAATATCACCCAAAATTAACAAATTAAAACCAAATTAAATACAAATTTAATTTGAAATGATGAATAAAAATTCCAACCAAAGGGAGTTTTTTCAATGACTAATTAAGTTAATACTGACAAGCGTTTTTAAGTGTGTCTGCATTCCTTTCATCAATCGAAAAACTTTTGGGGAAATTTAGTCTGATTAACCCTAACTCCCTAGGCCCCATTTGCTTACACATAACCTGAATCCTCCAAAATCCTTCAGTAGTAAAGCAAGCACATGACATGTATGCACACATGTGTTTCTAATGTGTGATACATGTACATGACCAGGGACCCTCCCTGCATGCATAGAGCAATAAACAGTGTCCATTGACCCAAACACCGACCTTCCAACCACTACAACAAACATGGAAGTAAATCCTTCACTTTAGCAAAGAGCATGTAGCTTTGTAACCTCAATCCTTCAAAATCCTTCACTTTAGCAAAGAGGATTTGGGAGGATTTGGGAAGGTTAGAGTTAAGGCAATTTAAAAACAAAAACAGGCAGTTGGCTGATTTTGACCTCTGCATAGTAGAAGTGTTAATTAAGACCTTGTGAAAAATAGATTATAGGGTATGAAATGCACAGAGTGGATATCAAATAGCAGTTTACCTCAACAAGCCTCCATCGACCAACGACTTCTGCTACACTTTCCGCTACTGAAGAAAGAATAGGGCCAAAGATAGCCACTTTGACTGGAGGTTGATGTAACTGATCATACAGCATGTTCAGTGCAGTAACCTTATTTCCCTGTTTGAAAGCAAGAAAATCAAAGGAAATGTACAACCAGGGGTCAATTTCATAGGGCTGTTAAGCGGAACATTTTGCAAAACAAATATTTTCACTAAGCATTTTAAAACAAACTACCAACCAAAGTACACTCATTTTATGTGAATTGTTTGTTTGTAACCAAGAAAATCAGCTAAGCAAATATTTATGGTAAGTACTTTTCCCGTTAGGCAGCTCTATGAAATAAGTCCCAGGGCCGTAGCGAAGGCATATTTATTTATTTTTATTTATTTAAATTTTGTTTGTTTGTTTGTTTGCTTTTTTTTCTTTTGGGGGGGGGGGGAGGTTTGGGTTGTTGGAAAAAAATTGCTGACTGACTTCATCGGTGGGGAAAACAAAAACTCATTCAAATCGCTGGACGAGGAGGTGGGTTTGGCATGAGACATATTAAAAATATTTTCGCCGACTGATGGGGTGATAGGCAATGGGAGGAAATTTTCTCCCGAAATTTAAACACCTCTGGCACAAAAACTACAAGCCTGCTTCGAATACTTGACTGCTTCGAATACTTGACTGCTTCGAATACTTGACTGCTTCGAATACTTGACTGCTTCGAATACTTGACTGCTTCGAATACTTGACTGCTTTGAATACTTGACTAAGTTGACTGCTTCGAATACTTGACTTGGTGGTTTATTTGCCAACTGGTGAGGCTCAATTTTACAGTTGAGGCTCGATTTGTCGAGAGAATCGATACTCTTGGTTCATCCCGCTAGTTCGCCTGTGAAAACACGCGAGTACTTATTGTGAAGAAATCTTCACAGGTTATTAAAATGTCTAACAACCTATATGGTTGAAATTAACGCACTTCACGTCTCTGTACATTTCGTGATTATTATGACGCAGTATTGTATGGACCAATCCTCATTAAACTGTATTACATCAAATTTTCTGTAAATAAAGCATTAATATTTCCTGCATTAAAATGAATGGAGACATTTAAATTTAAGGTTTTAATCGAATAAAAGTGACCTTTTTATTTGAGAGAGTTGGAATACTAAACTGATTTAATGGAAGGAAATTTGTGTCAGGCCTTGAAGTGACATTAATTCAAATGAAAGATTTCAGAAGCATACATGCAAAAAACCATTAGTAGAATGTCTGTAATTTAACCTATTTTACCCATTAACGAGAAGAGTGAAATGCTGTTAGATCTCAAATTAGTGCTGAATAATTTCTCAGCTGTTTGGTGTCTTCACCAACTTCACATCAAGTTAGCACTTGTTTATTATTCAGTAACTTTGTTTTTTGGGGTGTTACCAAAGGTTTACACCCTGTTTAAGTATATTGTGCAAACTCCACAAACATGTTGTTTTGACACCGTTAGTTGTAGCTTCCTGTCAAATCGTTTTTAGTATAGAATCTGAACACAGCAACGGTTACTGAGTTACCATTTATTTACACAAGTATTTGGCCACGAATCTTAATAATTAAATTATATATCATGAAATGGAAATCTGTTAGACTATATCTGGCATTCTAGACTGGAAAAAATAGAATCTTCTAACATATGCATTACAATAAAAAGATGATGCTTTAAAATAGTCAAGGTATTTTTTAATTCGATGGCTTTGGCATGTGAATCCACAAAGGATCCGAAATTGTGTACCGTACGTGACATCAGACGAATTAATAAAACAGCCCATTTTAATAATTCAAGGTTTGTTTTAAAAGACATCTTGTCTCCCGCTCATATTCATCGTCTTATATTTCTTATAGCTCTATTCATTTCGTTGGTTTGTTATTTGTCCTTTGTTTTTTTGTGTTATTTTGTGTAATTGTTCGATTTAATATTGTGTTATTTATTTGTTTATTATATTAACCCTAACTCCCTAGACAACAAAGCCAGTTGGAGGATTTTGAAGGATTTTTATTGTTTTAATACAATGCCTACGGAGTTAGGGTTAAAGGGACTATGAAGTGTGTTTTTGTCTTTCGTTATTCGTTATTGTTTTATCAGTTGATATGAATAAAAAAACAATTTTAAGTTTGTTTTGTGTCTTGAGTGGAATTTCTAATTAAATTAAACAAAATTTGTTTAAAGTTTTGCACGACGCGAGGTGGCGCTATTCGTGACGTACACCCGGGCAGAGAACAAAGCAATCAAAGGTTTTCGTCATTTGCTAGCGTGCCTTTTTAACCCATTATTGTTGGCCATCATTGTTGCCACTAGGTAATAAAACAGTCATGAACTGCTAGCAACGTGTGTACACACGACTTATGTAATAAACATGTACTTAAGTAAAACTTGTAGCTTTGCATGGTGAAGAGGATAAGTAAAGACTGTTGACATTAAAAACGTTGGGAAACTTCAATGGTAAAACATGACACAGTGTGCCACGTAAACATGGGCTAGTGCTAAAAATTTCCAAGTATACGTTTCGATATGTATTCTCCTGACGACGATCGAAACGTCGAGTTGTAACCTCCAGTTCTTTTCAGAACTAATTACTACTCAATAGAGAATTTCACTTGGTGTCACCGCAATTAGTCTACCTAACATCCATGTACAACATTAAACGTGTACTAAAACACGCGCATACAAGTGGTCCAGACTACAGGCTAGGCCACCATTGGTTCTCATCTAACAACACGTGCTCAACGCTCCAGCGTGCACTCGCTGGTTCACATACCAGGAATACGTTCACAATATTAGCTGAATAGACGGGCGGCTGTGCTGAATCTAACCTTGTTAAAATAATAATAATAATAATAATATGTGTTTTTAATAATAAAAAACCCCATGTCTGGAAAAAAAGTAAAATTAAATAAATTTCCGTATATTAATAAAAACATACATTTTTTCTCAAAATTCTCATATTCAGGGTCGGTGGGTTCGTAATTCAACAAATTAAAAAAAATGCTGGCCTACTGAATTCGTTGCATTTTGGAGGCTACATTTGACAAAATTCAATTGAATTAATGCACCGTGAGCAAAACTGCTTGGAGCATGGAATAAAAAGAAGTAATAATGTGGAGTGCAGAATCTGATGTTCATCGAACAATTCCATTTGAGATCAATTTGGTCCCCAGTAAATAACCTTGCATGTTTTCATGCTTCAAAATGAAAACTATTTTGGGCACGGTGATTGTAAAAGTCGGTTGTCAAAAGACATGGGTGACTTTTGCGTTCTCGCTGTATTTTCTTTCGCCGATTTTCATGAATCGTCTTAGGCCAACAACAATATTTGGTGTCTGGTCATCGGTCGGCTTCAAAATCGGTGGTGTGACGCGCTTTTTTTCGGTCATCTTTTTTTTCAACAGGGAAATACGTGATGTAATGTCTACGCGGGAACCAAATTTCCCATTTATATACAAAGTATATAAAGGCTAAGAGAGGCCTGACAAATTGGGCAACGTTCAAACCCCTATGTGTAAAAGTCGTTTAAAACACAGCACGACAGAATTCCAATTGATCCAGCAATTTTGGTTGCAATTGGACATCGTTTCATAGCAAGAAAAAATAAATAAATAAAAGAAAAAAGAAAGAAAAAAAATGCCGACGCGCGGGTCTGAGGCGACGCTCAGAAAGGCATAAACCAGAGACTACACTCCCGGTCGCGATTTTTTTTTCTGCAAACAAGAATTGCCATCCCACAATATTTCAGCCAATCACATGGCACGTTATTTAAGATGACGAATATGTATAAGACATCTGATTGGCTGAAATATCGCAGGATGGCAATTCTTGTTTGCAGAAAAAAAATTGCCTCCCGGCCAAATCTCGCTGGGCCCCCCCGGCCCCGGACAATGTTGGCTCTCATTGCGCGGTCTCTGTTCCAGCTGGAGAGGAGCGAGGGACAGGGGAGGGTATGTTTATTGTCACGTGTCCCAACCATTTTGGCAGCGATTGTCTGAATTTTCTCTTAGTTTATTTCTAAAGCCGTGACCAGATGCGGACAAATCGCAGTCTTTGTCTTTGTCTCAGGGACAATACATTGAAGTACAGGGACAGGGGACACGTGTCCCAACTATTTTGGCCAGGATTGTAGTCTGCTCTAGCCGTCATCAAGAGACTGAAGAAAGTGTAGATGGAGGAGCTTTTATCTTGTGTTGGAAGATCTGGCTGTTGACTGTAAGCTAGCACTGGGTGGATTGTGTCAGTTACTGTGTTGGTGTTGATGGTGGATGGTTGGCTCTGTTGAAGTGTTGCTTGCCAGATGCTACTGATGTTGAAACCGATTTCTTGTGGTACTGTGTTGTGATGTAGGATTTGAGGCTTTGCATGGTGGAGATAGATACTCGAGTTCTTTCGGGTGACACCATGTAATGATCTCTTCTTGGAAGAAGTGATGGCTCCGAGAAGAGCCGGTTGGTTTGTAGCATCTGGCAAGCATCTGGCAAGCAACACTTCAACAGAGCCAATCATCCACCACCAACACCAACATAGCACACCGCTGTTCAAAATGCTCTGCAGGCGACATGTGGTTTGGGCGCATGCGCGAGAATTTTGAAGGGTCATACAAAAATGCATATTCATAACGTGACCTTTACTTTTTTTTTCGTCGCGGAGTTCATTGATAAAAACGCCTGTTACATACTGAAAATTAATTTCAAAGAGAATTTTTAACCAATAGGATTAGAAAGAATATGTCGTCTGCAAATATTAAACTAACATTACAGCAATATGGGCAAACGCGCGAATTTCCTTGAAGTTTTTTTGTGCACAACTTTGGCCCTTGACAAGAGCGCGCACGCTGAAAAAGGTAATATTTCAAAGCGGATTTTCTTCCTGAAGGTGAATTTTCCTTGAGACATAAAAAGTATGATAGGTGAAAGAACTCTTATTTTAACTAATTATTACTTTGTTATTTGAGCAAACCCAGTAGCTAACTTTTAAACGGTGGGATTCCCCTGCGGCTTTAGCGTTGTTAAACAAAAGATTTCTGGGGAACCCGTTACGGTTTTTGGGATGACATCATTGTGTATGCGTGTGCATACACACACGGATTAGATTGTGGGCGTTTTCATTGTAAGGGGGGTTAAATAATTTTTTAATAACGTTAGAATATTAAAAAAAACGGGGAATGATTTGAGTTTATAAGCCAATATAAACCAATATTTAATACATATATTCTGTTCACTCTTCCATTTTAAATTAATTTAAGGATTTTTTTCCTTTCTATGCACTCCAAATCCATTATTTAAACAGCGAAGATGTAATCAATAGCAATATTTCACCATTTTTGAATTGCTGCCCAGAGGCCGTTACTTGGGTTTGCTCAGGTATAATCACCATGAAACTGTTCTTCGTGAATTTAACTACCCTCCTATGCTTGATTTTTCAAGAAAAAAATTCACGAAAGACGTACAATAACGTCAAAAATGGACCAATAATTAGCTTCTCTCGATTTGTAAAATTTAACGGATGCTCAATATTTGATGCACATTGAAGACGCTTTTTACACTTCGCGGGTTTCGATGAATTCACCCAGAAACGTGTCATCTTGTAAAGCCATGACTGTAGATTGATGTGTGATCTTTGTTCATTGAGGTCATTTGGCATTTGCACTCACTTTGATCGTACACTTCCAGTCGATTTGCCAAATTTTAAAAGACGCGACCTTGTTTAAAGTTGGTGAAACAACACCAATAGAGGGCGCTATACAGAGCAGAAAAAGGCGCATGCGCACAAACTTCTTGTCGCTCTGCATGCAGCGGTGAGCAACTGACACACGCCACTGAACAACAGACAGCCGACACACTTCACCGAGCACCAATAACAGCAGCTCTCACCCACAGCAAAATCCTCCAACTCAAGATAAAAAGCTCCTGTATTCTACACATTCTGTCCGTAACGTTGAGTCAACCGGTTCCTTCGGAACCACACATACTCAAAAAAGAGATTTATTCATCACATGGTGTCACCGCAAACCTTTCAGTTTATTGTTCTTCCACCATGCAAACCTTCAAGTCTTATTTATTCTTCATTCTCCTGATGGCGGCTGGAGCAGACTAGTCGAAACGTTGAGAACAAACCAACTGGCTCTTCTCAGAGCCATCACTTCTTCCAAGAAGAGATCATTACACGGTGTCTCCCGAAAGAACTCAAGTATACTGTATTGTGCTTGTTGATTTCTATGGCTTCTCTGATGCGGCGGTGGTACCAATTCTTGACTGAGCAATGAGTGTGGTGTTGTCCCATTAGATGATGTAGTTCTCGTTGTTATTATAAATTTATAGATACATTTTCTCTATCCTTGAAAAGCCCCTATGTAACTCTTTATACACTCACTGGCCATAAGTATTGCAACACACACCAAAGTTCAATTTGGAGAACTGTGTTACAATAATGTATTTTATTTTATTTACACTACTTAAGACTTCTTGAAAGTGCCTGTGTTTTGAAGTCAATGTTCTTTTTTACTGTTCTTGCTCGGAAATTATGTAATACACGATCGATGAAATCAGATTAAATGATCATCTCACCTGCTACTGTAAAGTACTATTTTAAGCATGTTGCAATACTTTTGGCCAGTGAGTGTATAATTATAATAAAACCATATATGATTGCTAAAAGATATATAATAACACGATAATATCGAATATCACGATACTTTTTTTTTATTCGATTACGATATCAAGAACTTTTTCAAGTTTTCTAGATATCAGCAAATCGCGATTAAAAATATGTATTATGATAAAAAAAAATCGCCGCTGTGAGTCAAGTCAGAAATTCCATGGAAACAAAATTAGGGCAGTCTTTTAGCTTTCGGAACTGACGAACAAAAGCGAACTACTTCAGAAGTGCATATAAACACTACGCATTCCAAACGAATTTGCGATTTATTATGATGAGTTGTACATATCTGTGGTTATCGGCTCTAAAGCAATCATGCGTGAATGGGAAAAAATAACCCTGATACTATCGAAAATCGCGATATATGTTTGACAATTTCTTGTGGATGAAACATCAATATCGCCCAAGGTTACTGTGATCGTTTTCTTTATGGGATGTCATACGGATACGGATTTTGTTTTGATGGACGAGTCGTCAGAATGTGTGTTCAAATCCTGACCATGGTACTTGTGTCCTTGAGCAAAGCACTTTACTCTACAGTGCTTCTCTTCACACAGGAATATAAATGGGTACCTGTGAAGGTAGAGGTTTATATTGTGGCTGAAAAGCTTCCGATGCGCTACAGTAGCTCGGGGCAGTATACTCCCCAGGGAGCTAAGAAAGTTTCAGGATTGATATCTGCCCAATGACCAGTACAGATGGATATTGTGTTTGATAGCCACTGTAGCACTGAGTATGGCAGCACAGAGCTGTATACTCCCCAGGGAGCTGAGAAAGTTTAAGGATTGATATTGGCCCAATGACCAGTACAGATGGATATTGTGTTTGATAGCCACTGTAGCACCGAGTAAGGCAGCACAGAGCTGTATACTCCCCAGGGAGCTGAGAAAGTTTAAGGATTGATATCGGCCCAATGACCAGTAGAGATGGATATTGTGTTTGATAGCCACTGTAGCACCGAGTAAGGCAGCACAGAGCTGTATACTCCCCAGGGAGCTGAGAAAGTTTAAGGATTGATATTGGCCCAATGACCAGTACAGATGGATATTGTGTTTGATAGCCACTGTAGCACAGAGTACGGCAGCACAGAGCTGTATACTCCCCAGGGAGCTGAGAAAATTTAAGGATTGATATTTGCCCAATGACCAGTACAGATGGATATTGTGTTTGATAGCCACTGTAGCACAGAGTACAGCACACACACAGCTGTATACTCCCTGAATAAGACTCCAATGTATTAGTTATTAATAATCTCAGAAAACAGCACACTGGGCCTATTAGAGAATTAGCTGTTGCAAACTGCTTACCAAACTAAAGGACCTGTAGTATAATTGCAAATTAAATGTTATTGTCCTTACGTTTCGAACCTATAGCAGGTTAGCAGGAAAGCTCTACATGGCAACTCACCTTCATATATTCAAGATCTTCTTACCATTCACAACTCTAATCGAAGTGGACTACGCTCAGCAAACCAAAACTTCCTTACTGTACCACATGGAACTTGTAAAACTTTTGGGGATAGGGTTTTTTCTGTTGCAGCCCCTTCCCTTTGGAATATGCTTCCACAAAATTTAAGACTGTGTGACAATTTTAATTCTTTCAAAAAACTTTTGAAAACTCACCTTTTTGTGCAAGCTTATAATGAATGTTAATTTTGTGCATTTTGTTTCATGTATTTATCTTTGTTTATCTAATGTTCCATATCTTTGTGTCTTTTTCATTATCACCAGCGCCTCGGATAAGGTTTCTAGATAGATGGCGCTTTATAAGTTTCATTATCATTATTATTATTATTTCTTTCGAACCTATAGCAGGTTCGTAACGCAAGGCCAATAACATTTATTTTGCACTGATCCAAATCATGAGAGATATTAGTGCTACCACAAAGTTCACTGTACTTAAATATTAGATGGAACAAATTTCCCGTGACAACAACTTGTGATGATATGCTACAATTAAGTTATCGAGCCCTATTTCTGCTGTAAAGCACTCAACGGAGTCAGAGTGCGGTAACGCCACTATTTTCTGGCCATACGTTAAATGCCCCAGGAAATAAACAAAAGTTAAAAAATGGCATCGCTAATGGAGATACCAATATAAGATAGATGCAGATCCCAACATGAATTAAACAAAAATGCATAAATTGTCCACGAAATTGAACACTTTCAAAATCACTGAAATGGGGGAAGGGGTAGGGGAGGTAAGCGTCTATTCATTTTAAATTTGATTTTTTTTCATAGGGCGGTGTTGCTGAAAGGGCTATAAAAGATGGAGTGGAAATTAAATTAAATTAAATTAAATTTTCATGAAACTATAGTAGGGATGTTGTGTTCAAGAAGATCTGTCGATTAAGGTAAAACAAATTCCTATTGGTTAATTATTATTTTGAAAACAACCTATAATGTCTTTTCCTCATTTTACGGGATGCAAGGTAACATGTAACCGATTCTACCATCAACTGACTTAAAGAGACATTATCGTCACAATCAGAGCAGACTTTCAACAGGGCATGGAATCGATGTCCTATAGATTCAGATAAACACAGTGACTGTAAATTAGTTTTCTCTAATATGAAATCACTTAGGGAGGAATCATTTCTCAAGATGCTTACGACGTGTACCAACTTTATACTTACGTCATGTTTTCGATAACAATTTGTTAGTTTGATAATCTCGTTGTTACCAATAGTTTGCCTTCCCTTTAATGACTTAAAGAGACATTATTGTCACGATCAGGCATGGAATCAGTGTTCTAGTTTAAGATGAAAACAGTGACTGAAAATTGCTTGCTCATTTTATGCAGCAGCAACGGTAATATGACCTTATGTGGGGAATTATTTTCAGTCACTGAGTTAATCTAATACAAGAACTCCGATTCCATGTCCTGTTGATCGTGACAATACGGCCCCTTTAACTTGACAATCTACGGTACAGAAATCCTATTATGGTGTGGAGCATGCATGCAATATACATAATCATTGTACATTTCTTAAATGTTTGTTTTAATCACAAACAGCAACTCGTGCAGTCTTGCTGACTCACAGTCGCCTCGATCAAGTTGTACTGAACTGAAATTGTTTTATATCAAATCTTTGTACTTTTTATGCCAGAGATTGTCCCCACCTTGGGATGAACATACCATTATACACTACAATTAAATCACTGACGATATTATACTGTAAAAATGGTGTTTACAATTTAAATACGCAAAATAAACACGTTTACCCTGCAAAAATTTAGGTGTTTAAGCGGTGTCAACTTTACTCTTCCATGGTGTGAGTTGTGTGAGTTGCCTAATATAAACACCAATGGTGTAGTTTTCTAACACCACAGTTTTTGCAGTGTAGGAACGCATTTCAATGCTAAACGGCCATCCTCTGTACATGTCACAAAACTAAACGTGCTTAGCTTTTTGACACCTGTTCATATGTTTTTTATCATTCAAACACACATCACAGAAAAGTACGTTTTAGGCTGAACATAATTATGAAAAAAGTGAGTACAAGCGTTTCGAATTGTGTTTAAATTCTAAACATGGTTTTTACAGTGTTAAATATTACATGAAAATAAGTATTTTAAATAAACTTTTGTGACAACAAACAACTTTTAATTGTTACCCTTTTCATTGTGACTGAATGTTATTTTGTTTTAATGTTGTTAAGCGTAATTATTTATGTAAAAAAGTAAGGTAGACATGAGACTTAAACTTTAATCAACGATACTAAACCATCAAAACATGAGGAAACTCACTAAAAGTCCTCATTTAAAGTTCACGCCCCTCTATTTAATTGTTACCTAAAACAATCATTTATTTTATTTTATAAAACTGTTCGGTAACATTTACCCAACGTCTGTTTGATTTCCCCCCTAATTACTAGCGAGATCGTTTGTAGTACATCTAAATACATGTTAAGAGGATTTTAAACAACCTGTGTAATTTTGTCTCTGCAGGGGCGTTGCGAAGGCATTTTCTTGGGGGGGGGGGGTGGAAGCCAATTAGCCGACCGACGTAGCCAGGATTTTCAGAATGGAGGGGGGGGGGGGGTTTGTGGGTAAATTTACCGACTCAATTCTAGTATGACCATGCAGACAAATTTACTTTATTTTCCCGTCAAAATGGACAATCTCTAAAGTAAAATTAAACTTAACAAACAACTCGGCAAATCTTCAGTGCTTAGAAACACAATACATTTACATTCAAAATTATTCCGGTCCAACCCTTATTATATTACCTTTAATTGAAGCTTCGTTCGATGACTGAGGCTCTAAATGCCAACTGAGAAAATTTCTTGGGGTGTCATGCCCCCGCTCGCTACCGCCCTGAAAGGCTGACACTACAAAAAAATATCTTGCAACCTGTCAATTTACATGAGCAAATATTTATTATGACGACAGCAGATTTGAGCTCATTTTATTCAGCGTGGTTTAGTTGGTACTCATTTACTTTAGGAGATTTCAGAGGTTTTAATTATTATCATGAAATGTTTGTGGGCAGTTAGGCCATGGGTGTTATTTCAATTGTTGTATACATTCATGTACAAGGTTTAACGGAATCCAGATTAAGTTGATTGTACGGTGTTGTATATTGTATATACACTGTAAAAAAAAACACTTCTCTAAACACTTGTTCTCATTTTTTCACATTTTGAGCCAAAAACATGTTTAGATTGTGTTTTCCTGTGATGTGTGTTTGAATGCTAAATATCATATGAATATGTCAAAAAGCTAAGCAAGTTTAGCTTTGTGACATGTACAGAGGATGACCGTTTAGCATTTAAACGCATTCCTAAACGCGTTTATTGTAAACGGTTTTGCTTGTGTTTAAATTCTAAACCTTTTTTTAAATAAATAATAATAATTATTATAGTAAACGCATACAAAATTAAAGCTACAACATATGTAAGATTTACTCATATGTTGAGATATTAAACATAAATTGTACGTACCTCTGTGTCATTGTACATCATAATCAATTCGTACCCCGGTAGAACATCGGTTCGGTTATTGATATCCTGAATCGCTCTCTCAACTCCTTTCAGACCGCCAAAACCAAAAAAGCTACTCCATCCGTCCTTCTCGGAGAGAGGAAAGAGTCCTCCGATGTAAAGAGGTTTTCTTCCATCATCTACGCTAGGTACACACAGTGCCATACACGCTAAGAGGTTAAATTTGAACAGCCACAACATCACAGTTGTTGTTGTAAAATGACTTTGTGCAGTTTGTAGTTTCTCATGAAATTGGTGTAAGTTGAACCGAGATTCAAAAACAGCACAGTATTCCTGATGTACTCAATCAAAGTAAAATCTTAGTCAAACATGGGAATTGTTTAAGCAAATCTGACCAAGCTATCTAATCATGTAACAATAGTACTGTCTAAAACCTATTTAACAGAGATTTCAACCTGCCATGTTAGTCTTATTGTAACGTTAGTAGCCCGAACGATTCATCGGTTGCAGATGGATATTCAAAATGATAATTTAAAAGAACCGTAAGTCATTAGTCTTTCACACAATAAAGAAGAATAATTCATTTCTTATGGAGGTTGTCGGTAGTACTTTGTAAATTCTATGATGATTTTGTACAAAACATAACGATTCTTGGGTTGACAACTTAACTGTACGTTTCAATCAGTTTGCTTTGATCGTCTGCCGTACTTCAGGAATGCCGGAGTGTGAGGTTGGAACTGCTTTATAAGTAGTGAGGCGATGAATGCAGATGCAGCGTTAGTGAGCTTGGTACGTGAAAAACGAACAGTGTGTGAGTGAATTAATTTTAACAATTCGCTCAAGGCTTGTCAAATTTTAGATTTATAATGCAGATTTAAAGGCAAGATATAATTAACAGTTCAAAAATAACATTTTCAAATAATAGTGTAAACCTTACTTGGTGTAGAGCTGACGGTATTATCATTTTTTTAAAATTTGTTTATCTGTGGTGTTACATGTTGCCATTTATAAAATTGTTTTAAATTATTGCAACTTTTAGTTTTAAATTTGCAAATGTATCTATTTCCAATTTGTTCACAAACGTGCGGACCCATTTTTGTTTCAACATTACCAATGCTAGGAAACGAATATTAATGGCAAAATTAGTAGGCCGTCGCCTTTCATAGCCTGTCATTTTGCATGTTAAATATCATAGTTCTCAAACAAAAATTGTTTGATGGTGAACCAGGCTATCTGAATGAGACCTTGTACCTTCCAGCAACAATGGCGGACAAATAATTAACACTCAATTAACACATATCATTACGTCGAATCGCAACATAGTACACAATATCTGAATGAGACCTTGTACCTTCCAGCAACTATGGCGGAGTAATAACTAACACTCAATGAACACATATCATTACGCCGAATCGCAACATAGTGCACATATCCTTAGCCCCCCCCCCCCCAAAATAATAATAATAAATAAATAAAATCTCCGGTTTCTGGTCTCCGCGAGCGTCGTCTCAGACCCGCGCGTCGGCATTTAAATTGTTTGTTTGCTATGAAACGATGTCCAATTGCAGCCCAAATTGCTGGATCGATTTGAATTCTGCCGTGCTGTGCTTTAAACGACGTTTTTTCTCATAGGGGTGTGAACATTTGCCCGATTTGCGAGGCCTCTCTTAGCCACCATACTTTGTATATGGGAAATTTGGTCCCCACGTATACAAATGTGAAAAGATGGCCGAAAAAGTGCATCACAGCACTGATTTTGAAGCCGACCGACGACCAGAAACCAGAGACTTTTTTAATTTTGGCCTTATGTTCTTTTTATAAGACTGAAATAAACAACATCTGTATTGGAGAAACGCATGACTCTATTTATTTATTTATTTATTACAGCAATTCAATAAACTAAGGCGTGCCATCTGTACCAATGTATTTATATGATTGATTCCCTTATTTCCCTACTAATGTAAATGAATTGTCTAAAAATTAATAATTATAAATTCCTTCGAATATTTTGGTTTACCCACCACGGACATAGAGGGGATATTTGTTGAAAAGTGACCCAAGGCACGTTTACCTTATCAAGTTTCAAACAATTGTTTTTCTTTTGTGTGGACGAACAATGCTAGGCATACTCGACACAATTTTGAGAATTAAAACAACTAAATGATGCAGACAAAAATATTCGGTAAATGACTATAAATTCAACGATATTACGTTTTCCATGATCTGGCAGATTGAGATACTTAAAAGAAAAGGTACACTCTAAAACCTCCCAGGTCAGAGTTGACTCGGAAAAGGGTGCCATGGGCCAGACTCATTTATGGGTCAGACTGCAGACTATTCCGGAGACAATTATGTTTCTCTGACTCGGATTCCGGCTAAGTCTGACCCAAAAATGGGTCAGCCTGACCTGGATTCTGGATAAGTCAAAATGGGTCAGCATGACCTGGATTCCGGGTAAGTCTGACCCAAAAATGGGTCGGCCTGACCTGGATTCTGGGTAAGCCTGACCCAAAAATGGGTCGGCCTGACCTGGATTCCGGGTAAGCCTGACCCACAAATGGTTATGGCCCCCTGGGACCCTTTTCCGAGTCAAATGAGTGTATATAGACCTAGTTTATATAACATAACTATAGTGTATAGTTTTTAGAGTGTATATAATTGGTAATATTGTCACAACTCTTATGAGTATGCTTACTCTCAAAGTAAGGAAGACTACCGGTATACCTCGTAATAACTAATTCGATACTTAATCTTTATTGAGCCCCTGTCGAGCATCCGAGTTTAGCCTGTAGTTGTTTTTGTACACAAATTGTAATACAGCTAAATAATCTAATCCTTTTAAACCAAACTACTGAAAAAGTCGAGAAGAAAGATATTTAAAGCAGTGGTAAACACATTTCGGCTTCTGACAGAATCTTCATAAATACTACTTAAAGGCACCTGGCACTGGTATTTTGTCCAAATGTAGCTTTTGTCATAAATATATACATTTTTATGAGTGGAATGTGAATAAACAAGTAACTAAGGTTACAGAAATAGTGGTTTTATTGTATTTACGACTTTAGAATAGGCCACCCCTTTACATTGACACATGGTGGCGCTGTTCGTGACGTCATTCGAGGCGGGGATATTTGAAGAGAAAATGTGTAGTCTGGCCCCATACATTACGTCTGGGTACCTGATCGGTACGATGCGTCACCGAATCCGAGTAACCGAATCCGAGAGTACGACAATGAGAAACCTCAATCAAGCCTCAAACCATTTCCATATTTTAAATGAATAAAAAGCAATATGAAGAATTATATATATGACTACTGTACTACTACTAGTCATGCTAGTGCAAAGAAAGCGAATCAATTCAGTCCGAAAACTCAAATACGGCAACGTTATATACGGCAACCTTGAGTTGCTGAATACGGCAACGTTTCATTATACGGCAACGTTAAGGTTGCCGTATACGGCAACTCTTTCATTCAAACGCAAAAGGGAAACGAAATATGCAAAATTGGAATAGTGAAACCATAAAATATGTTCTTTGGTTCTTACCCAAATTCCTATCTGCGCACATCAAAAGTTATCTGTGCATTTTCTTGCAAATGACCGTTTAAAACCAACACTCTAGCCCATCCGACGATTAACGCGCGACTCCATTTTTGACGTGCAAGAATACATCCTCAATCAAGATTATTATTTTACGCATGGTTCATGAAACAAAACTTTTAAACATGGTTGTTCTCAAAATATAATAATTAAATTAAACAAATAACATTATTTATGTTAATATGAGTAAACACCTATTTTATTGAAATTATCAACGTCTTTCTTCGCGGAAAAGCTCTGGAAGCGCGGGAAACTAAAATCGACAACATTTATACAAACAAAACTCAATTATTGGATAAAAATAGAAGTAAAGAAGACATATTTTGCATTTATACATTGTGATTAAAGCCAGCACCTTTGACAATGATAAATAGCCTTGAAGTTGACGTTGAAAGTGAGAAAGGACGGCGAAAACACAAGACATGTACCAAGAAATTATTGAGAAACCTAACCATCGCCGTTCTCGTTTAAACGAAGCCGCAGTATTGTTCTTGCCGTTTAAAAACTTGTACCGTAGGGACTAATGTCCGATAATGTAATTTCATGTGCCTGTCGGGTATACCCAATTAAAAAGGTATATACTGTATATAGTGATAATTAAAGTTTTAAACCTTTGAAATACGAAAGCTTGAAATTCAGACGAGATGTAAAGTGACATTAAGTATTGAACCTACTTGAAGTGGTGAGAAAGGCTTTGGCCAAAGACCTGGTGACCAGATCATTATATTAGGCTGAAGAAGTTGTGGCAGCAACCACTTTCAAAATTCAATAAAGGGAAGGTGCAAAACACCAGGTAACTTTACAAAGAATCTAATTGAACATTACGAAAGTCATCCACCAAAATATTACCTTGAGTTGAATTTCTGCAAATTCCATTGTCAGTTCACTCAAGCAGTAGGCCCTACACTTCTCCATTTATCCATATCAGCCGACAATGATGGCAGCGCACTTTAAAACAACATTTCATTTTTATCAAAGTTGTACCTTCCTTTATCAAAGATTGTGTTCCAGCCCTGTATACATTTTTAAAGTTGGTTTCAGTTTAAACAGTTATAAGTTATAACTTTCATGAACAAAATACACAGTAATTAAACAACATTAACAAATGATATTTTTCTTAATTTGATTTATTTAAATCTTTCTTTGTAATGACAACAAATTTATAATTTACTAAATATTTATTTTTAATAAGTACTTGATTGCAATCACAGCTTGGTAAATAATGAGTCAAATTCAAAAGCAATATTTATTTAAATTCCTAATTTACTAAATATTTATTTACTAAGTACGTGATTGCAATCGCAATTTAGTAAATGAATCAAATTCAAAAGCAATATTTATTAAAATGGAGAAATTATCAATTTTTACAGCAGATCTTTGTGATTATACAAAATTACTAGTCCTTGTTTTTACAATGCGCCTAAATAAAACTACAATTACAAAACATCTGCCTGTCAATACCTTACTTATAAAAATTGCTTTGTATAATTATGTGAACAAATTACTGAATAATTGAAAATTTTCTGAAATTCAATATTTGACAATCTTGCCTACAGAGTGCTGTATGTGTTGATTTTTATTCTAACTTGATTTGAACCAATGGACAAAACAAATATAAAATAAATGGTCTCGTATTTTTTTATTATAAGAGGTCCATATTTTCATTAATACAGTTGTTCAATTTATAAGACCATGCTCTTCTGCCAAGTAGATTGCTTACACTGCTGGTAACCAAGCAATCAAGACACCAGCCCCTCTCCCCAATACACACATATTTCTACTGCTGCACCCTCACTGGTCACACCCCGCCCCATCCCCAATCCCCACCCCACCCATCCCCAATCCCCACCCCACCATACTACACATTCCAAATGACCCTATCCACATTGATTTAAATCAATTGAACAATGATTAAGATGTTTAATTAAAGACACAGAACAATAAAAACATCGGTTATTCAGTAGTATACCCCCTTGGCTGTATTTCTCGCGTTTACACACCGGAAGTTGCATTATTCGGCAACTGGTTGCCGTATACAGCAACGTTGCCGTATTTGGAGTTTTCCCGGACTGAATTAATTATGTAATTAATCTCTGACAAACCTGACAGAATGACACATTGGTCATTGCACTATAGTCTATACATAATACACAACTGTCAAGTCTGGTCAGGAACTGCCAGCACACATACTTACAAAATGTATGCTAACCTGTAACCTAGTTTCAGATGAAACGACAACGTAAAACAAGGCCCAAGGGGAAGCATGCAAGTTTTCACGATATAGGTGCAGCAATGCCGCTAGTGCTACGAAAAACTGCATAGCGTCACTGCATAGCGCTGAAAACGACGTCGGACAGGACCACTTTGCCCTCGTTATCCTGACTTTCGCTGCCCATAACCGCTCATATTTGGGATCAGCTGGAACAGATGCAGGCTGACCCCATCTTTAATTGTTTTGTTGCATGCAGCAGCACACCTGGTCGGCATTGCTGGGAAAATGCCGAAAATGCCTTTTTATAACAAACCAAACCACACGTGTGTAAACACAGGCACCTCGAGGGCGTCGAGGGGGTCGATGTTCCATCAGCGGCGAATCCTTCCTCGAATGACGTCACAAAAAGGGATGGGCGGAGTCACCCTCCAAACAACTTCATATTGTTTTTAAACATATAAATCCTGACAAATAATCACTCAAACAATTTGTTTATTGTTAATACACATATACTTTATTGTTTAAATCAATAAAAAACCTATTGCCAGGTGCCTTTAATGTTATCACAGGAATAGCAAGTAGAAAGGCGTGTGAGTTTGCATAAATTCCTGGCTTTATCCCAAAAATATCAGGATTTTTGTACCATCACCAACTTCAAGAAAGTTTAAAGATTATTTTTCAGTAATGTTGTAATCGGTTAAAGGTGTACACTCCATGAATTCATCTTAAATAATCTTAAATTTTAAGAGATGTATGCTTCTATGTAGCCATCTCATCTTGTCTCCCTCACTTTCCGCTATTTCGCCTCTGTTTTGTAATATAAGATAAGAAATAAGTTTGTTAAGCGCCCTCTATGCAGTGGAGTATTGGGTAGCTTGAACATCTGACGTCACGCTTTGAGCTCGTGATTGACGACAGATAACGAACGTGCGGCCCTCACGTTTCGGAGATTCAACTTTAATGTAGCGCGCGATGATGGGCGTCCACCACGCGCAATCTCCAGCGATATCTCGATGGTAAAGTACGCACACACAGTCACGCGAGCCTCAAAGCGTGACGGTAGATTTTTGGCACAATCTAATGAAATCCCTTGAATGGTACGCCCGGAGCCTGTCTCTATCCTTGACAGGATAAAGACAGGGAACCAGTCTAAGTATTGGATAGCTTGGTGCAAAAGATAAACGCAGATCAGACTATAATCACCAATAACTATCATGGATATTTACCACTCATCCTGACTGGATAGAGGTTCATGCACTAACAAACAAACACAAATGCAAAAGAACTAATAGTACACTTACAGAGTGGAAATAAAACAATAAAAACATCACTAGCCTAAGAAACTGAGGTAGGAAAAAAAGCATTTTCAAAATACCGAACAATAGATCTTATGCATATGACATCGCAAACGGAAGGTCGCCCTCTATCAGAGGCTAGAAAAGGTCACTCATTGGTTCACGTATGGGCGCTGTGAGTATACGCACGCACAGCGTGCATACATGAACCAATGAGTGACCTTCTCTAGCCTCTGATAGAGGGCGATATTCAGTTTGTGACATCATGTGCATAAGGTCTATACGGTCCAGCAATGAGATATGAGCCGTTGATGGCCCATGGTTTTAGATCAACACTAATCGATTGGGCAACGATAGAGCGTTGCGCTAATTAGCGTCTTTTGCAGTTGGCAAACTGGTAAGTGAGCGCTTAGTACCTTTACGTACGCGAATGAAGTGTATACGCGCAACGCTCTCTTGACGTTGAGACCTCTTCACAAATACTACAGTGAGCAAACCCAAGCCGTTTGCGTTTGCTGGTCAAGCTAACAACAAACTTGTATATAGGCCTATCCAAAGATAGTTTATGCATGGTGAAACGGGCATCCATTTTGGAAAATGTGACGTCATTGTAACGTCACTTTTATCAGGTTTTCCAATTTGCAAGCAAGTGAACACATAAGACATTTGATTACTTACCCTTACGTTCCTTTTAGCCTTGTTTCGAAGCAACAGAAAAATGCAATTGAAAAATAAGTTGGTTCTTGTTGAAGTAATGTTAATGCATTGTTTAGTACATGTAACTTGTTGTGTATCCTCGGTTTGGATGTTATGAAAGCTAGTTTGGATTTAAAAGTAGTCAGAACGATTTTGATAGATGATTTGAGAGCATCTGAGTGAATAGCGGGGAGAGACCTTCACTTTCCTGAAAGTCCTGAAACAAAAGGTGATGTTCGGCCGGAGAATCCAGTCCCGATACGATCCGATCTACAGACTTGGCAAATCGGGCCAAAGTCACACGTCATAAATTTCATCTCTGGTCGGTTTACGTTTATAAACATTATAGTATAATATTTTTATATTGTGTGCACTGAAACTTAACGCTGGTACGTTAATGGGAAATATTGTTTATCCCGTTGTGTGTGTGTGGGTGTGCAAAACTGTCTGTACAAGATATTTCAAAAACATTTTTTGTGTGAATCGGTACAGTTTGGAACAAAGATCAATCGATTAGATTTTGGTGAAGATGCGATTCCAGAAAAATGTTTTTATAGCTATTTCTATCGTGAATTTGATGATTTCATATAGCCTAACGTTATGGAGGTCTTGCAAAACGAGCAATAGTGCAACCCCTACTTGCATGCCTTTTGAATACTCACCTTGACGCTCTCTTTTAGTCTTGGGACGAAGCTGCAGTGGATTACAATTGAAAATAAGAGTAATTATAAGCTACAATATACATCATATCTAATACTTATGTATAGTATTTATGCTTTATTTCCCGTCCACCAAACAGTCAGAATCGCTTCTTTTTTCGTACTTGTTAAGGGAGGACATCTTTCCCGCCAACCTCCAAAAACCTCCAAATTTTGCCCAGTATTATAATGAGCTCATTATCTGCCAGATCCTAGTAGCCAAACAGACTCTTGTTAACTTAATCCCCCATAATCCCTGTGGGCCTGGTGGTTACACAAAGAAACAACAACCACAACTTAACTAATTCTAGAATCCCTTGACAATAGCTATCACTGGACAGCTGGACTCTTCTGTTGTAGTGTTCAGAGAGCGTACAAGTGGGAACCAGCCAAAAATGGGAGATACACGGAGGTTGGGGAAAGATGGCCTCCCTAAACGCCCTGCCAACACAATAGAAAGATCTTGCAGCTGTCAACCAATGACACACTCGCAAAACCCCCTCTTAGAGGTACTGCAGCCACTCATATCGCATCCAACCGCATGCAGAAGTACCCAGACTAACGCTAGGTTATTTTCTGTCATTCTTGTTAAGGGTAGGTTACACCAGAATAAATGGCTCAAGTGTCCGTCTGCCTCAACATGCAGTGTTAAATACTTCCAATGAAATATGAATAGGCCAGCTAAAATGGTGAATTAGGTCTTATACAGGTAAACAGGTGAATACTTACTAATTGGTAACAGCCATCACTCTTTCATTAAAATGGAACAACAGAGGCAATAAAACAAACAAAAATATAAAAAAGCATAGTTAAGGACTAAGTTGAAGGTTGGAATGTTACCTCCAAGAGTTATTGACTCAAATCAATGATTTGACTTGAATCTGACTCAAGTCTAATTAGGTGCGACTTGACTTTTACAAAAAATACTTGACTTTAAATGGAAAATTTACTGTTCGATATTCTTCAGTTTTAAAAATTACAATTTGAACGAAAAAATGCAACCAATTTTTTTTTAAGTTGGGGTACTCTTTTATTTACATTGTTACCTTTTAAATATATCGTTTTGTAACTGTCCATGGTGAACATGACAAATTGAACTTTTTGAATTGATTTTACACTCCCAATTATTATTAAATCGCTTCAGCGCCCTCTTGTGACACAATATGTAAAATGCACTTACCCCAGGATCTAGCTATATGGTGCAATGGTTTGGTAAAAGAAAATGAAAGAAAAGTTAATGTCCACTCAAATATAAATAAATATATGAAGATATCAAAATGCACAAATAGTGTCCCGTTATTTCATTTATTATTTGAAATTAGCTTGTATAAATGTTATCTGGCAAAATGCAACCTCATGAAACATCCATCAATCAAATCGATATATTTTTTATATCATTTGATAATGATTAAACTTCAATCATGATATTATAATATTAAATACTTAACTTACTCCACATTTCTGCTCCAAGTAATGTGACGAATTGCAATAAGAAAACAGTAAAGAAATAACATGTTAAAACGTCTTTAAGTTTTTTCCCGACAATTTACGAATATATTGTATTATAATTGGGAACGTACTTTTAGATAGGATAACTAATATTTTGGAATGAAATATTACACAAAATGATTGTCAGGAGCCATGATTAACAACAATTAACAACAGCAGTTCAGATGAAAAATATATACCGGTAAAAAAAGCGAATATATGGGCAATACATATTTAAACCATAAAATGATTTTTAAATATTTTTAAATATCATTGTCATGATTTTTCTTTATCATCATAATCATTGTAATTTACCGATGTCATGGATCACCGTCGTAAGTGACAAAATACATAAGTCTTGGTTCAACAACAAAATACCGACAAGGGCGGACAGCGATTTGTCACCCTCAACGGCGCAAAGCGATTAGTCGCTTTCGATGGAATCGTCATAATTGACAAAACAACTACATCTTGTCCAAGTCGTTACAAATATGTACTTTACACTCGGACAACTGGTACTTGTCCATGGTTTAACGAAAAATAAATGGAAGATGAGTGAACCATATAAATAACGTAACATTGTTGTTATAAATAAAAATTAAATCACGTTTAAAATTGTATACATACCCTCTGTTTTACCAAAGTTCCGAAGAAAGATAAAGAAAGAAATAGACATAAATCAAAATAATATTCAGAGAGCATAATATACAGAAGTAAAATAATTATATGTAAAAATTTACACATTTAAACAAAAGAAATGTAAATGTACTTATTTTGTCGTGCAAGCTCAAATTAACTAAGCAAAATAAAACAAATGAATACAAAACAAGCATTTATCCTTAACTACTGTAATTATAAAGGGAAAGTACAACATTGGAAATGTTGGCCAAGCTGCTGTGAAATAACTACTCAAATGCCAATAGGGCGAATCAGTCTCACCATTGTACATGCATTCCTTTTATTTGCACTCTTTGTGTTTCTTTGGAGATTTCTGTTATGTGGAGTATAGTTAAATTGCCCCTCTATTACGACATAAGACATTTAGAATACCTTCATAAATGGTGACAGTTTCCAATATAGTCTGGGTTTCTTCTGCAGAGGGATGCAATAAAAAAAAGATCAATTATACACTACAAAATAATTATATTTCCAATACGTATGTTTAGTATTTATATTTAATTGCCCGTCGAGTAAACTCAGTTACTAAGTAAAAACACTAAAACAAAGAAAAAAGAAAATGCACGTTTCGTGTGCCGGGCTGTCTTTACTGCAGGTTATTGATCGATTCTGGGCGTGGTCACGGACGATAAGGACCGAGCCGAAGGCGAGGTCCTTATCACATGTGACCACGCACAAAACAGGTCATTAACCTGCGGCAAAGACCACTGCGTCAAACTGTTATTCCCATAAATGCCCAGATTGATTTCGTTTTCAACAATTTAAAAAAAAAATTAATAAAGCTAAATAGAAACGGGCAAACTCAGGTTTTGGGGACACAAGAAACAATTCCAAAGTGCATGAGTCAGGCACGATCGTCACTCTGATTGGTTGAAATCCGCGTCGCGCGTCGCACAAAACAGCTGGTACTCACGCGCTGCTCTGATTTTGATAAAGTCATGTCTTTACCATCCATTAGTACACCTCAATTTGTTACGTTTTGTCTAATCAGATTGTCTTAACTGTCTTGACTGAATGGGATTTAGGCCTACTTCAGCTTTTTTATAGTTAGAGATGTCTTTTAATGGAATTAATGGTCTCTAAAATGCTACTCTGAAGATGTACAAAAACACCGCAAGGAAATCGTCGTCTTTCTCTATAAAAGACACTGCCTCATGTCGCGTCGAAGAAATTACTGAGACTAAATGCTAGGCTTCTTTGTAACTTTCTAACAATTGTTGTTAAGGTGAGTGTACAGCAGTAGCATATTGGTATTGGTGACGGGGTGGGGGGGGGCGGCATTGGGTGTCAGATGATTTAAATGGATTATGAATAGGTCAGCTAAAAAGGTGAAATAGGTATTTACCGGTAAACCGGTGAATACTTACCAGTGTGCAGGTCTTTCATTCAGAATGAAACGGCAGAGGCAATTAAATGATAAAAAATAATCAAAAGAAATACAGATTAATTTATGAAGAGAACTTGTAGCAAGGCTACACCAAATTTGGATGCCTGTTGCATTATCTCTTTGTGGTGAGGCAAAGTTAAGGACCAAGTCAAAGGGTGGAATGTTACCTCCCAGAGTTATTCAAATCTATCGACTTGACTTGACCTGACCTAGATAGCAATTACTTATCGACATTCTTAAGTTTAAAAGACCGTACACGTTTGATTACATTGTTTTTAGTGTTTCAACAATTTGATGGTGAAAAATAGGCAACATTAAAAATTATAAACTTGATTTTCTTGTTTAGAGTAACTTGTTTTGTTATTATTTTTAATACATATAAATAAGGAAATAAAACATTATTGAGACTTGACTTTAAGAAATAATTGTGTTACAACTCTGTAAATACCTCCCCAGTAATAATTCCATCTCCTTTTTATTAAGTCTGTAAAGATCTTGGTGTTATTGAAGAACAATCTTTGTGTATCCAGTATAAAAATGCAAATAACACTGGGTATCAATTCACCTTCAATTATTATTCTCTTAATCGTATGTTATACAGAACCATCGGTGATATTACAAAAGACATGGGAGTTGGCCGTGTATGATACCGTATGGTAATTATACAAAATGTACTAACACTAATGTACGTTATTTACTTGATCAAGACTTTGTGGAATAGTGAAATATCTTTATCGTTTCGGTTTGCGGTAACACCAATACACCATGTGTTTATCTCAACTAACGTGAAGCTGAGGTACAGGTTCTGAAAAGAACCTTATCGCACAACTCGTATCTCAACCTTCGTTAAGTGAGAAAGGTTCAAGGGAGAACCAATTTCGGGCAACTCGTTTTTCTCTACTGTCGCTAAGTAAGAAATATGGTTCAGGGAGAACCATGGGGACTTCACGGGTTAATATGGTTCAGGGAGAACCATGGGGACTTCACGGGAAATATCTTGTAAATATTATCCTTTTGTAAACCCATGGTGAACAAATTGAACTTTTTGAATTAATTTTTACACTACCAATAATAATTGAATCGCTTCAGCGCCCTCGTGCGACACAATATGGAACTATACTTACACGTGGTTGGCGCTATATACGGTGCGATGGTTAGGCAAAAGAAAAGATAAAAAAGGTTAATAAATATAAAATGTCCACTCAAATGTAATAAATATATGACGTTATCAAAATGAACAAATTATGTCACATAATTTTATTTAGTATTTAATTTCTTGAAATAAGCTTGTGACAATAAATGTTCGTAAATATTTCATCTGGCAAAATGCAACTTCATGAAACGTCCATCAATCGGATCAATATACTTTTAATATCATTTGATAATGGTTAAACTTCAATCATGATATTACGTAACCTGTTAAATATTCATATCTTACCCGACATTGCTGCTCCAAGTAATGTGATGAATTTCAATAAGAAAACAGTAAACACAAACATGTTAAAACGTCTTAAAGATGTATCGCTCGTGATTTTCACCAAACCAATCCCCCATCCCCCAGTGGAACGATTTGACAGCTCAGGTTAGGGAGAAAACATACAAAAAGCTACTCAAATTATATAAAAATCCCCATTGAAATGTATAGTTCTCTACGAATAGCCAACAGAGGGCGCTATTTTCTTATGGCGTAATTAAAATGCAAATATATGCAAAACTTGCAAATTTCAGGACTGTGGAGTTATATTTTAGCAATGTAATTGCCTAGTACATTAAATTGTTTTCACGCTCATGCATGATATGCGCCATGAAAATCACTTTCTGAACACATTTACAGCGCACGTCCCAAGGTCTAAATTGCTTACCCGACAGGATAAGACAAGAGAAAACCCGATTCTTGTGAATCAACGACTCACAACTGACGATTGCCCGCAATTGACGTATGGAAGCACTGCTATTGCTATTACACAAGAATCTGAAGAATGAAATGTCCAAAGTCTCTCTAAACCAATTCCACATTCTGACCCAATGGTCAAATGGGTATACCTGTACGGTCAACTACTTCTGCCCAATAGTATTTCAAATGACAAACCGCGGAAACATGAAACAAAAATGCCCTCAATGGCGGAAAGCGATTAGTCGCTTTCAACGGAATCGTCGTAATTGACAAAACGCTACAAATAATATGTACCTCACACTCGGGCAACCGGTACTTGTCCATGGTTTAACGAAAAATAAATGGAAGTTGAGGGAACCATAATATGTAAATAGCGAACATTTTGGTTATAGACAAAAATCAAATCAGATTTAAAATTGTATACGTACCCTCTGTTTTACCAAAGTTCCGAAGAAAGATAAAGAAAGAAATAAATAGACATAAATCAAAATATGATTCAGAGAGCAAAATATCCAGAAGTAACATAATTATATGTAAATAAAAGAAATAAATTTAAATAAAAGAAAATGTAATTGTGTCGTACTTATTTTGTCATGCAAATTCAAATTAACTACTTAAAATAAAACAAATGAATACAAAACAGGCAACCATTATTGTGTTCCCAACCACCTTAATTAAGGTTTTAAAATTAGATGGTATACATGGAATCTGCACATGGGATTATAGTTAAGAATGATGATCAAACTAAATGTTGCTGTAATACATTTCTGATTTTCATTCGGTGAACAGATTATTGGTTCATTTCAACAAATGAAAACCATAATCCTTCCACACACATACGTAGTGAATACTGCAGGATGTTTAAAGAAGAGTCAAACGACAAAGTAGGTGGGTTCACATGGACAAATCAGAAATGTATTTTAAAGTGACAATTTGTGTTCAAAGCTTGCTGCCGGCGAAACATCTCCCCTTTGCCCAAATGATTCTGCTATGGACGCCATAGGAATCTCTGCCGGGGAAACGTCTCCCCTTTGCCCAAATGATTCTGCTATGGACGCCATAGGAATCTCTGCCGGGGAAACGTCTCCCCTTTGCCCAAATGATTCTGCTATGGACGCCACAAGAATCTCTGCCGGGGAAACGTCTCCCCTTTGCCCAAATGATTCTGCTATGGACGCCATAGGAATCTCTGCCGGGGAAACATCTCCCCCTTTGCCCAAATTATTCTGCTATGGACGCCATAGGAATCTCTACCGGCAAACATCTCCCCTTTGCCCAAATGATCCTGCTATGGACGCCATAGGAATCTCTGCCGGGGAAACGTCTCCCCTTTGCCCAAATGATTCTGCTATGGACGCCACAAGAATCTCTGCCGGGGAAACGTCTCCCCTTTGCCCAAATGATTCTGCTATGGACGCCATAGGAATCTCTACCGGCAAACATCTCCCCTTTGCCCAAATGATCCTGCTATGGACGCCATAGGAATCTCTGCCGGGGAAACATCTCCCCTTTGCCGAAATGATTCTGCTATGGACGCCATAGGAATCTCTACCGGCAAACATCTCCCCTTTGCCCAAATGATTCTGCTATGGACGCCATAGGAATCTCTACCGGCAAACATCTCCCCTTTGCCCAAATGATTCTGCTATGGACGCCATAGGAATCTCTACCGGCAAACATCTCCCCTTTGCCCAAATGATTCTGCTATGGACGCCATAAGAATCTCTGCCGGCAAACATCTCCCCTTTGCCCAAATGATTCTGCTATGGACGCCATAGGAATCTCTACCGGCAAACGTCTCCCCTTTGCCCAAATGATTCTGCTATGGACGCCACAAGAATCTCTGCCGGGGAAACGTCTCCCCTTTGCCCAAATGATTCTGCTATGGACGCCATAGGAATCTCTGCCGGGGAAACATCTCCCCTTTGCCCAAATGATTCTGCTATGGACGCCATAGGAATCTCTACCGGCAAACATCTCCCCTTTGCCCAAATGATTCTGCTATGGACGCCATAGGAATCTCTGCCGGGGAAACATCTCCCCCTTTGCCCAAATGATTCTGCTATGGACGCCATAGGAATCTCTACCGGCAAACATCTCCCCTTTGCCCAAATGATTCTGCTATGGACGCCATAGGAATCTCTACCGGCAAACGTCTCCCCTTTGCCCAAATGATTCTGCTATGGACGCCACAAGAATCTCTGCCGGGGAAACGTCTCCCCTTTGCCCAAATGATTCTGCTATGGACGCCATAGGAATCTCTGCCGGGGAAACATCTCCCCCTTTGCCCAAATGATTCTGCTATGGACGCCATAGGAATCTCTACCGGCAAACATCTCCCCTTTGCCCAAATGATTCTGCTATGGACGCCATAGGAATCTCTGCCGGGGAAACATCTCCCCTTTGCCCAAATGATTCTGCTATGGACGCCATAGGAATCTCTGCCGGCAAACATCTCCCCTTTGCCCAAATGATTCTGCTGTGGACGCCATATAGAGGACCAGATTTATACATTTTTTCCATGTTGAGTCACACAAATTGCAAAAGTTTGTTTTATTGTCGATTCTTGTTTATTATGTAGTTATTTATGACATATCCAAAATGGGACAAGAGTTTCAACCCGGAAGTGAGCTAATTTGCATATTTAAATTATGGGGTAATTTTCAAATTTCGAGGTCAATTATCTCTAAACTATTCATTTTCAGGACAAAAAGTGTATTAGAAGTGAATAGAAACCTGACCTTGTGAATCTAAAAAACATATGTATATACTCAAAATGACCTCTCTAAACAGCTAGGTCAAAGGTCAAGGTGTCAAAAATGCATAAAAAGACAAAAAAGCGCGGTTTAGTATCTGCACGTGTAAACAGCATGTCTCAATGGAGTTTATCAGAAGTTCGCCGCTTTTGACGCTCTACGGAACGTCGAGCATGCATGCTGTGTGTGGAGAAATTGCTACCATGGTAAGTACAGTCACCTTTTTAAGTCTTAGTAAGGACCCTTGTAGTGATCAAATATTAATGTGAAATTTGAAAGGAAATGAACTATAAACAACCCTTTCTGTGAGCTCTTGACATGGCTAAGTTTATTTGGTCTCAGTCCCAGCCTAGAAAAATCCAGGTGTGCTGTTTTTGAGGAACCCTACTTTGTTTTACTGTAGTTTAGATGTATTGTCTCTTTATAGTGCATCATATTGATGTAGTCACTAATCACATATTGATGAGTGGTGGCACTCTTTGTTTTAACTCACTCTTGTGTGACCTTCTAACCTATTGACCTAATTGTCCCAAAGGTCACCACTCCTGCACAATCTTCCACAGATAAAACTCACCCAATTTTTTGTAGGATTTGTATCCCTTATTAACATCATAGATCAACTAAATCAATGGAGACCCATCCTTCACTTTTTTGTATACTTGAAAAGCTACAGATCACTGCATGATAATTTGTATCTTCTTGATCTTTAGAAAAAAAGGTGAGTTCTAAGTAAGAAAAGTCATGAAAAGTGAAAGTGAAAGCCAAGCTGATAATCAGTCAAGAAGTAGACCTCAGCAACATCATCCTCATACTAGGTGCATTCCATACAACAATGTCTTTCCTCGGAAGCATCGGGCACTTCATGAGGTCAAGTGGCCTATCAACCCTGCTTGAGCTCGTCTATGCTGGTAACACTGTCACCCATATGCTCAGTGGAAAGGCATATGCAAGAGCAGTCAGAGGTCACTTTTTGGTGGACGGTGCTCTAAACGCAATCCTTGTGAAGAAGATGACCGCACAAGAAGAACACCAACAGGTAGTTGACAATGCTCTACAGAAGTTTGATGAGGTTTTTGGTAATGACTCACATGTATCTGTAACACTTGATCATGACGCAGACATCCAAGCACTTGCTGATCTTTTCCAGAAAGCAAAACTTGAGGTATCAGTTACACCAACAGGAAAGCTTTGGCTGCAGTATATGACCACGCTTGATATACTGAGATCTGCCCTGAAGGCTCAACGCACTAGCAACTTCATGCTATACCTGAAGTCCCTGAAAGAAATGCTTCCTTACTTTGCAGCAAGTGGGCACAACAGTTACACCAAGTCGGTGCATTTGTTCCTGCAGAGCATGCTGAATCTAGAGGAAAGTCACCCTCATGTTTTCCAGGAGTTTATGAATGGGAACATGTTTGTCAGACGAAGTGATCAATTCTGGGGTGCCTTAGCAACTGATCTAATCATTGAGCAGGTTTTGATGAGGTCCCTAAAGAGCAAGGGTGGAATCACACATGGACGGGGGATGGATGAGGCACAGCGGACAAGGTGGCTGCTGACGATGCCTGATTATGCTCAGATAGAAACAGAGATGGAGAAGCTGAGTAGCTACAACAATGCAACAAGCCAAATCAGTGTCAGTACAATGAAGCGAGATATGGCAGATACAGCAATCATTCTTGAGTACCTAGAAAGCAATAACCCATTTGAAAAGAGTGACTATCTCTATGACATATCATCAGGCATCACATCAAGTGTGTCCAACGTCAACATGGCTGAACATATAGGCAAGTCTATCATTACCAGCATGGAAGGTGAACAGGTTACAAAGTATGTCTTCAGGAAAAAGAATCAAGTGAAAGTAATGGGAGCAAAGGTGATTTCTGATGGAGAGGTAGTAGCTGTCCAGCGACTTCTTATAGTTGCCAACAACAGTGATATTGACCTGAATGAAGTTTTCAAATATGAGCTGTCTGTGTATCCACCATCACTTTTCACAAAAGAAGGCCTGCTGAACTCTGCCACGAAACCCAAACTTGCAGATGCAATTGCCAAACGCTGTGAAGGTAACCCAGAGACCCCAGTTCCTGAAGCAGAGTGCAATGTTCTAGATGGTGGCTCCCTTCTTCAACGTTTGCCATGGACACAGGGACAAACATACCGTCAGATAATCAGTACATACATCAGAATGGTGAAACTATATGCCAACCCTATCGTAGTTTTTGATGGGTACCTGCAAGAAACCACCAAGACAGTAACTCATCAACGGCGAGGTCAATCTTCAGCCAAAGTCAGAATAGACCTTGATCTGCCGCTCAAAATGGACAAAAAGGTGTTCTACAGAACAAATCTAACAAGCAGGCGTTTATTAATTTGCTATCTGATGAGATGCGGGAACAGAACATCACCACGTTCCGTGCAGAAGATGATGCCGATCTACTTATTGTCCAGGTAGCTGTCAATATGGCCAAGTACAAGACAACGTTCGTTATTGCAGAGGATACAGACGTCCTTGTTCTTCTCTGCCACCATCATAAGCCAGGTACTTCTTTGTTCATGAAGTCGGAAAAAAGCGCAATCAAGAGACCACTGTGGAACATCCAGGCAACATGTGCAACTTTGGGAAACCGCTTATGCACGTATCTGCCATTTCTTCATGCACTATGTGGATGCGATACCACGTCTGCACTGCATGGGATCGGCAAAGGCAGTGTGTTAGATCTGAAGAAATCCGTCGAGCTGATGCAATTGGCGAATGTTTCATGTCAAGTTCAGCTAGCCACGACGAAATCAGAGATGCAGGGGCCAAGGCATTGACATGTGTGTATGGTGGATGCAACACAACGTTAAATAGTCTGAGGAAAAAAGTTGTTTGGTGATAAGGTAGCAAGAGCCTCAAGAGTGTCGCCATCAAACGACTACCCCCAACAGATGATGCTGCAAAGTACCACTCATACAGGGTATACTTGCAGACCCAAGTGTGGGACCGGCAATGTAGCGCTGCAACCTGATGACTGGGGATGGAAAACCCAGTGAACGTTTGCTACCCAAGAAAATGGACAACAATCCAGCCCCAGACGCAATATTGAAAATAATACGCTGTAAATGTATGGAGTATTGTGACACCATGATATGTTCCTGCAAGAAAAATGGGTTGTTTTGCACCGACTGGTGTGGAAAATGTCAAGTAGGACTTTGCACTAACATTCCATTGGACGAACTTGTTATTGATGGCCAATGTTTATCCAAAAAGGTAAAATTATGAAAGAATATTTGTGTGCTATGTTTATGTAGATGGCGTGCGACGTTTTTGATTATATTGAATGCCGTCGATATAGTTCATTCGGGACAGGATGGAATCATTCAAACCATAGTATACAATAATTGTTAATTAAACTATGATGATATGCCATGTAATAATGCATATCAATGGAGAAAACACATTTTACGTATTTTTGGCACCTTGACCTTTGACCTAGCTGTTTAGAGAGGTCATTTTGAGTATATAAATATGTTTTTTAGATTCACAAGGTCAGGTTTCTATTCACTTCTAATACACTTTTTGTCCTGGAAATGAATAGTTTTAGAGATAATTGACCTCGAAATTTGAAAATTACCGCCTAATTTGAATATGCAAATTAGGTCACTTCTGGGTCAAAACTCTTGTCCCATTTTGGATATGTCATAAATAACTACCTAATAAACAAGAATCAACAATAAAACAAACTTTTGCAATTTGTGTGACTGATAAGTTTAAATCTGGTCCTCTACTGTGTCGTTGTTGATATATTACAGGCAATTCACATGAATCTTCTCTGGATGATAATATTTTTCACCAAGGAAGCTTTTAGATAATAATTCGTTAAAGATGCATCGCCCGTGTCTTTTATGCTGTTTTACAGCAATTCAAAAAGCTTTTTTTTAATTTTTTTTTTTAATATCACTATTTTACTTGAGGAAAGAAAAATGAACCCTTAAAAATTACACATTTCTTAAATCAATCGCGACAATATTGTCTCGAAATTAATGAATGGTGGGTCCCGTCATTAACTTATACATTGGACACATAATGAACGTTCCAATGAAAATAAAAAATGCCGTTAAAATACCGAAGAAACGCGTGTGATAATGTGCTACCTTTGTAACTTCACAGTTGCATGCATCTATCATTGGATATCTATCGTGGAAATCATTCAGCATTTGAATTATGTTATCTTAGTATTTGTTGTCTTTGCTTATCATACATCTTACCTCTGCCGGAGTCAATTTGGAATCTTGTTGTGTGGAAAAACAAAATGAAACATGCTTTCGTTAAAAAGAATATATATATATATATAGATATAATATTTCTGTCTAGTTACGTAGTTACGAACACTTTTGTTTTACACTATACAATTTTGTATAGATAACAAAAGGACCAATCATGTTAATGAAATATAAGTGACATTATGATAATTTTCATTATTTTTTGCACAGCGCACGTATTTACTTATTGTTTGTTTAGCTACATTGATTTCTCTCGTAAGAGAAAAGGTCTGATTTGTGGGTCAAAGGAATAGACTGTCTATCAACTATTACATTAACAACTGTTAATGTGATAAAATTAAAGCTTTTTTTGGATAACATGTTTCCCCTGTGCCGGATAAATAAAAGTTAGCAATTGCTTATCTAGTAAAAGCTCAAGCAATAGCAATTGCTTAACAAGTAAAAGCTCAAGGTTAAGCAATTGCTTAAAAATGTATAAATAACCTTCTTCTTTGACTAGCACCTGTTGCTTGGGTGGGTTAGCAATTGCTTATGGGTATAACAATGATGGGAGGTCAGTTCCGATTAGCCTAGTGGTTGTATATGAGGCATGTGTTAGCAACATGGATGCTGCCGAAGAATTGGGGAGTGGTACAAATAGTGAGCAATCTTTGAACGAACTGTTCGTTAGTATAATCAAAGAGTACCCTGTTCTAATCGAGAAAAGTCAGTTGCCGGGGGTAAAAGACATGAAGGCAAATGCACTTAAAAAAGAACAAATGTCAATTGCTACCAACACAGGTAAAGCCATGGATGAGAAGCAAATTTTGAAAAAGATAGCAAACATGAAAAGTCAAGTGAAGAAGAAAACAGATGGTATGCAAACAGGAAATAGGAAGATTGTTTTGGTTCCATGGGAACAAGATCTGTACAACATCTTCAAAGGTGATGAAAACCCGACTATTACGAAGATGCCATGCGCCATTTCTGCTGGTTTCAAACCAAGTACTTCGACTGCTGCTTGCCACTCCAAATTTTCAAAATTGAACCGAAATAATTTCCGGTATCTGGTAGGATTGACTTCATCACGATTTATTCTTTCATTGTACACCTTTTCATGTTCCCTTACATGCATAAACTCGGCCATGATGGCAGGAGTAATGCAACATGCAAGTGTTAGCAAATGCGTAAGCTCCTCATTTAGTATCTTGTAAAAATATTAGCAAGTGCTACAAGTCATTAGTAAAAGGTCTGGTTTATTTATATGCTTCCAAGCAAGTGCTAATCTGTCTAGTAATTGCTTAAAAATCATAGCAATTGCTTTTGCTAACTACTGGAAGCAATTACTTGCAAGTAATTGCTCACTTTTATTAATGAAGATTTAAGAAAATGACTAGTAAAAGCAATTGCTACGTTTTATTTATCCGGCCCAATGTCATCGCTCGGCATGAAAAGTTTGTACACAGATTGGCCGTTGCTCTTTTTTAGACACCTTTCAGCCAAAATCGTTTCTCCAAGAGGCAGTTAAGAAGTTACAGTGCCTGCATTTCCTCGGTTCAGCCAACAAAGACGGGTAAAAAAAGGGGAGAAAATTACAGGTATAGTGAACGGGAAGAACTCTTGCAGTCTTGGTCAGGACCCTATCGGAAGTGTACTTTGCACTGTAGATAGGGTCCTTTCAGGGCTAGTGGAAACTATACTTGTTTTCTTCAGTGCAAATCTATGTGACCAAACCAAGCCTGTGGTAGGCAAAATAGTCTGGTCTCATTTAGGCATTGATAATTAGCGCTATAAATCGTACTTATATACATGTAACCTATCAAAGATTGCCTTAACGTATTAACAGTTTCTTTGGATGCGTTACGTTCTTCTACTGATGTCCATGACTATTCCAATGTTGTACAAATGTACGTATGGATACAATTCAATAAATTATAATAATGTTTTTGCTTTTTGGGGGAACAAAGATATAGACTAGTTCACTCATATTTGTTATTTAATGGGTATATTTCTCCAGTATAGCGCGTCAGACCCTAAATATACTACAATAAAGTTGCAATATACTCACACACTACACAAATTATATATACACTTTAATGCTTCAATGCTTGAGTGGCTCCAAACTGGGTGTTAAAAACTATCTTCGGCAGAGATTATGACAAATTAGACATATATCCAGTATTATTATTTATATTTCTCTTTCTCTCCTCTTTAAATGTTTAACTTGATAATAGCTATGTTTAGTTGCCGTCTTTTAGTTGTGTCTATATGATCAAGTCGTCATGTAATGTCATGCGTTTCGTCACGTCTACTTGTGTTTGACACTGCTATTTTTATATACCTAACATCACAAAAAGTCCAAATTTTCGTTTAAATTAGACTTTTGCCTCAAAATAAAACCAAGTCACAGCTGCAAGGACACAATGACAAAAATAACTTTCTATTTATAATATTTTAATTTGTGTATGTACAAAACTATTTAGTTGTTTCGCTTTAAGACTGACAAATCAATTAATATGTTTGTAACAATAGTTTTAAAGGGAAGGTACAACATTGGTAATGGTGGCCTTACTGCTTTCTCGATCTATACCAAGATATGCATTAAAAAACCAACCTTTGAAAGTTTCAGCTCAATACGGAGTCTAAGTCATTAAAAGAAATGTAAAAAAAAAATTCACATTTTGTTTAAAAACCACTTAGAGTAAAAAAGTACCGTTCGGTAACTTTTAGAAAATGCGCACATTGTTTTGTGCTATGAGATCACTGCAGAACACTTTCAGAATGACTGGTACATCTACCAAGCTGTTTTTATGTTATGAGATCACTGCAGAACACTTTCAGAATGACCGGTACATCTACCAAGCTGTTTTTGTGTTATGAGAGCACTACAGAACACTTTCAGAATGACTGGTACATTTACCAAGCTTTTTTAGTGTTATGAGAGCACTGCAGAACACTTTCAGAATGACTGGTACATTTACCAAGCTGTTTTTGTGTTATAAGAGCACTGCAGAACACTTTCAGAATGACTGGTACAATTACCAAGCTGTTTTTGTGTTATGAGAGCACTGCAGAACACTTTCAGAATGACTGGTACATTTACCAAGCTGTGTTCGGGTATTTACCAAAGTTGTACCTTCCTCTTGTACTAGAGTGTCTTTTGATTAAACTTCGGTTAATGTATCTAAAGGTTAGTGATACAGGATTTGGTGATGAGGTAATGAGTTCTAATATACAGCTAATAGGATAGTCTATGCAGAAGCTGATGCAGCAATGTTGGGTGGATAAGTCTTGAATTTACATGTTAAAGGAATAACAGATTTGGATTTTAACCATTCTACAACCATACATAATTATTTGTATTTGGGGGCGCATGGTCTCTCTGTATCCGCGTGTGTTTTCCCAGCATATAAGCCTATCGAGTTAAATAGTTTACGGTTAAAGATATTGTACACCATTGGTAACAAGTCTATTAATGCATCAATACTTAATATGAATCAATAGACTTGTACAGAGACCAACATTGAGAGTTTCAACTTATTTTGGGGGGAATTAACGAGCAAATATTAAAGATGCATCCAGATTTGTTTTGAAAAATTGATCAAAATGGATCAAATTTGTTCATTTTACATAAATAAAGAAAAAAAGATGTTAGATGAACTCTTTCCTCATAATGTTCGGTACCATCACCAATTTCACATCAAAGGGGCAGTATCGTCACTATCAGAGTAGACTTTCAACAGGGCATGCAATCGATGTCATAGTTTCGGATGAACACGGTGACTGACAATTGCTGGCTAATTTATGGAGTGCCATGGTCGAGCGGTTTAGTGCATCGGATTTGTGTTCTGGTGGCTGAGTCGTCAGAATGTGGGTTCGAATCCTGTCCGTGACCGTGGTACTTGTGTCCTTGAGCAAGACACTTTACCATAATTGCTTCTCTCCACCCAGGAGTAAATGGGTACCTGTGAGGGCAGAGTTGGTTGTTGTGTTTGATTAGCCCATATGCGCCGAAATGGCAGCAATTGAGCTGTATACTCCCCAGGGAGCTGAGATGGTTTTAGGAATGATTTATGCGCCTGATGAGCAGCGCTCTGATACCTTGTTTAAGAGCGCTTTAAAATGCCCGACATTATTATTATTATTTTTTATGCAGCAGCAACGGTAATATGACTTTATCATGTAGATAATTATTTTCAATCACTGAGTTAATCTAAAACTATCACTACGATTCCATGCCCTGTTGATCGTGACGATACGGTACTGCCCTTTTAAGTAAATGTTTAGATAATAGTTCAGTAATGTTGTTCGTGGGTTACCAAAGGTGTAGCCTACATTCTATTTAACGTTTATTTTGTTAGGTTGACAAGCCATGCATGCCTTACGTATACTATGGTTAATAATTGGGTATTACGAGAGTATTTAAATAATGCTTGTATTTTGCTACAGAGCAGACATTTACTTATTGTAAACAGTAGGTTAGTGAAAATTACCCTTTTGCAAAAGCGATTTCCATAAGTGATTCATATACTGAGACGCAATAGAAACTTACCACTGGTTTTGGAATAGCATAAAATTGTAATGGTTCAAAATAAGACAACACAACAATTTGGATTAGAAATGTTGGCATTTTATTGAGGAAATGTCCACGTTTTGTCCACTGTACTCGATCCCATCTGTATCCACTTCACCGCGAGTGCACATATTACATTTGTGCATTGTGATTACTGATAATTTAAGGTCGAAAAAGTGGTAAGTTTCTATTGCGTCTCAGTATATATAAATTGAATTGAAAGTTGCCTTGATCTGCTTCTGTGTTTTCGCGATCATGACCAGGAACATGTTTCGACTTGAGACGTCGGTTAACCGTTTTCTCGGTTATGAAATCACATGACTGACTAAACTTGGACCACGTTATGGCTAGGTTACGCTTTGTTTCAATAGGCCTATAGACGGACTGTATGTCCGCCTGTAATTTTGTAAGATATTTGTTCAAACTTATTACATTATTTTTCATATAACAACAAACATGTGACATCTTAAATGTTACTGGAAAGTCCATTTAAATTACACCGTATATTTTGAGAAATGTTTACGAGGATTGCACACGTCACAAACGACCACAAAATAAATAAATAAATAAATAATTAAAACATTAAAACTGTACATAAGTTTTTTCTGGTTACGTTCACATTTTCTCGTAGGTTTGTGAGTTACTTTTTAGTGAAAAATTTGAGTTCGGAAACATATTTCTGGTCGTATTTACGATAAGTTATAACTGAAACATTCAAGTGAAGCAACCAATCTAGTATGAATACTTACTAGACTGGCTACCTGTGCAACCTTACAACGAAATAATTGGAATGTGTCATAGTCGTATATATAGAGTTGTAACAATTAGTAATACTGATGTGTATAGCCATTCTGTGTAAATTTTTCTCTGTGCAACGGAACGTTAAAATGTCCATGTTGTTCTCATGTTGTTGATACTCTTTATACCACAACTCTATATATGTAGGCCTATGGCTCTTGGATGAAATATTTCATTTTACTGCATATGTAAAATGTACACACAATGATTTCGCACACCAGCAAATACGGACTTAGCAGCCATATTTTTCCCCCAAATTTACAAGTTGTCGAGTCTTTGGATTGTTCTGTGATATAGCGCCCTCAAGGGTCATCTGGGTTGAGCCTATTTTTGATAGAAGTTGCAGAGCATACAGAAAGTGTCCTTTGCGACAAATAATCCAATCCTTTCAAACAAAACTACTGAGAAAATCCAAGTTGACTTGATATACCTGAAGAAGAAAAAGAAGAAACAAAATAAAGCACTGAATAAACAATGATTTGAATCTCGATAAATATTGCTAAATATTGTCACATCCATTTTGAAATGTTTATTTTTACTTACCTTTAAACAAAATGGTTTAGTCCTCATTAAAAACTTACCTGTAAATAAAATGGATGAGTCAAAAGTAGTCTAACCTCACCCTAGTTTAG
The DNA here is from genome assembly GCA_029582265.1 of Zoroaster sp. YZ-2022. Taxonomy (NCBI): domain Eukaryota; kingdom Metazoa; phylum Echinodermata; class Asteroidea; order Forcipulatida; family Zoroasteridae; genus Zoroaster; species Zoroaster sp. YZ-2022. Next base: position 4,932,996 of record CM055823.1, read on the forward strand.
TTTAACAAGGTGAGGCTACATCAGGCCATGGTTTGTTAATTGTCGTTGTGTATTGTTCAGTTCTTTTGTGTAAAGTTTCTGTTTGTTAAAACCCAGTCTTTGTAGACTTAAATAATACTGTGCTGTAGGATCTTGTGAATGTATACAATAAAATAGCAGCAGAAACTGTATCTGCACCCAATGATCCAGATTTCTTTTATTTGAATGGAGAATAAAGGAGGGTTAATTTAAATACTAGAATACAATTAGGTAAAACTTGTAGCTTTGCATGGTGAGGATGATAAGTAAGAATAATTGCGGTGACACCAAGTGGAATCTCAATTGAGTAGTAATTAGTTCTGAAAAGAACTGGGGGTACAACTCGACGTTTCGATCAGTATGCTCTGATCGTCCTCAGGAGAAACCTGACGACGATCAGAGCATACTGATCGAAACGTCGAGTTGTACCCCCAGTTCTTTTCAGAACTAATTACTACTCAATTGAGATTCCACATGGTGTCACCGCAATTATTCTTACTTAGAATACAATTGTTATGTGTGACCAGCCAGACTAACTTTGTATATAAAAGCTTGGCACTTGTACTGCACAGTAGGCGAAGTAAGTTGAACAGCGCCGCCAGCGTTGATCACTTTGCGCCCGCTAGCGTTCTTTAACTGCATATTTGCATAAGGCGGACGATTTAAATGCACATGGGCGTGAACATTCTGGAGATTCCTTGACATTTTCCTGGAGAGTAAGCAAGTAGGGTATAGCGCATTTGATTTCTTGGCATCCTTGAAGCCACACCTTACTCCTTTGGAGAGTTTTGCAGTTTAATTATTGATATTACCGGGCTGCATTTATTAGGCCCCTATCTTCAGTCGGTAACCCGTCAGTCTCCGTGAGGCATAGGTAGAGAAACTATACAACTGCGCCGGTAAGTGTCTTTAACCTTAAAATGATTGTAAGATTTTATTTTAAGAATGATTGCTGAAGTGAAATTGGCTTTAGATTAGATTAACAGTTTTATTAAAGATACAGAATTTGTGTATAATATTTTGAAAGGATAACTGAATTTCGAAGGATTTAATATTTGTTTTCCCTTTTATTTACAGAAAGCCATAATATATTAATAGTGACTGTCGTTTTGTAAAGTGTAAATACTGTAAATTTCATCCCTACCACGCCGAATAAATTACTTGTAAAGAAACATAATCTCTGACTCTTTTCGTTGTCACCATCCCGCGTAACCTCACCAACTCGGTTACATATGTAAGAGATGTAGTTATAGGAAAAGTTATAGTGGGAAGTAGTGAAAGTGTAAATGTACAGTGTGGATAAGCAAGTTTGATAGAGAGAAGTTGAGAGTTTTGCTAGCCATCTACCAATAGTCCACCAGTAGATTTGTGACCCAGCTTGCATATTACGGATGCAAAGGCCATAGCCAGGTGAAGCAGTCACTTGGGCAAATCGTTCAGCTTTTGGCAGGGCATATTGGCCCTATATGCGGCAGCAATACTCAACCAAGCGTCTTCAAAATTCACTGCAATAATACAAACCATGGCATTTAACATGGAGTAGAAGATATATAAACTTGAGAGAGGGAGAGAGAGAGAGACCACCCGGGACGAGTATCGACAGCAGAGGGTCTATCCCAGTAAAATCTGCCGATGTTGATCATCGTAACTACCTACCCTTGATAACTATTCCTATTCCATAGTGTAAACTCTTCCATGGTGTTAGTATTGGTCGAGGTGCCCAATATAAACACCAAAAGTGTAGTTTTTAAAAGTAACATCTTTGGATTATAGAACTTGTAATTAAAAATTAATAAAATGAGCAGATAAATGCTTTCTTAAAAAGGATAGCTCTTCAAAAAAGAAAACTAGTTTCAGGAAATATTGTTAATATATACAATTGGCTTTATAGGATTAAAAATACTATAATGTAATATTTGTACATGTATGTTCGCACACTAGTGTTTGATTAAATATAATTTTAAACAATAAATAAATTTAAAATATAGAAGGCTTCTTGAGGACATTGTTTATTTTATACTGATTTTGGACCGGGTATTGACAAATATCAACACAGGAATCGCAAGTTGGGAGGGCGTTCGAGTTGTCATAAATTCCTGGCTATATCTCCAAAAGCACTAATATTTATTTTAGTCACTGCATTATAAAATTAATACGTGAAATAGTAGCTTAAAATAAAATAAGAAAATTAAACATTTAAATAAAATTAAATAAACATGCAACTCTTCTCAGATTAATTGCATAGATCTCACCCAGCAATATACCAGAGATAAATTGCGAACAAATTTAGAAAATCATGTTTGAATAATGATTCCCTGTTCCTTTCGAATGTGGTATTTCTTGAAGCCCCTTTACAAATATGTTAATGACCGAAAAATTATGGTTTAATTTACAACCACTATCATTGTACACTTATTTTGGTAATCTCGAAAAACATAAATAACATAAGACGATCTTTTCAGAGCTATTTAACAATCAATAGAGAATTTCACATGGTGTCATTTTACTTATCCTCTTCACCATTCATGCGCTGCAAAGCAACAAGTTTTATCTATAAATGATCACAAAGTTTTACATAAACTTACTTGGTGTAAAATTGGTGATGGTATAAAATATCCCTTGAAATATTTCCACTATTTTCTTGCAACGAAACAATGAAATAAATTTAAACGTTCACAGGTTAATTTATGTACATAATAATACCATCCACCACAAAGGGGCTGTAAAGTCGAAAATTTCACATTTGGAGGTTCATATATTTTTGGAAAGAGTATATCATAAGGTTTAAAATGATACCAAACACAAGTCATTCCTACATTCCTACGTGAAGTTATGGCGTATCAAAGTCATTACACTGGTTACTTACACTTCCATATAAACTTCATATAAACGTACATTTTGTACAGATTTATGAACTCATTGCCCGAAAGAAAACGTGGTTTTCATGATTTTTGAAATTGAATTTAATTCTGAAATTTTCAGAACTAAAGGAGAATATTTCAAACTTTTCATTTAAAAAAAAAAAAAAAAAAAATGGCCAACCGACTGATTTTTCATGCATTTCAAGCCGTACTGCAAAATCAACGTGTGCGACTTTACAGCCCGTTCGTGGTGGATGGTTATAATATCTCGATTCTCATAAAATATGGCTGTATTTACAGAAATTTTATCAAAAATGTACATTGGTTTTGAAGGTAAGATAGGGAAATGTTTTACTTAAATGATAACACATTATACATAAATATTTCAAGAGATATTTGATACCATGAACAACTTTACACCAAATAAGTTTCATTGTGATGATTTATACTTCCGAGAATACCAATGTTGTACAAGGACTTATTTATATCATTTAGAATGTGGGTTTGAATCCCGGCCTGGCTGGTTGCGGCACTTGTGTCGTTAAGCAAGACACTTAACCATATAATTGCTTCGTCCTTTGGACGGGACGTTAAGCCGTAGGTCCCATGTACTAGGTTATCAAAGTAATGCACGTAAAAGAACCCAGAACACTTATCATGGAAGAGTAGGGGTTTACCCAAGTGTTTCTGGTTCACATAGCAAGGCTTCCGACCTACAGTGCTTAAGTGTGCTTTTGAGGCATTCTTGGTTTCATTACTAGAAATGTATAATGATGATAATCATGATGATATTCATGATAATGGGGTTTACCCCGGTGTTTCTGGTTCACATAGCAAGCGTCCTTGTTTACAGGTTTTTTCGGCTGTGGGACGTAGCTTGACTTGAGGTGAAACCGGAAGAAAGAAAAACAAGATCTTTCTTTTCAGTCTGTGCTAACGCAAAATAATAATAATAATTAAGTCTTGAATACCTAGGTTTGCATGACCTCGTCAATCTGTACGGTCTTGTTCAAGATTGTCGTTCCACTCGGTTTGCTTTAGGGTCAGTAGATCCGCCAATCGCTTCTTCTTTTGGACTATCCGTCGTCCTCTTTGCCTTGATCTACTTAATTGATTGGCCTGTTTTGTAAGGTAAGATAAGGAATGAGGTTGTAATGAATAGCGGCCTCTATGTGTATTTTAAGCTTGGGAAGGTTGTTCCTCGGACCCTGTGAAATGGAGTTTGTTAATTCAGACGAGACTACGACCGCAAAAAACTATTATGGTAACTGACCACTGATGTATATTATACTGACTGGATAGATGGTAATATGCCATGTTACCACTCTCATAAACCACGCATTGCAATCACTGATCTCTATTATACTGACTGGATAGAGGGTCATGCGCTTACATTGAAGCCACTGGATGCCATGTTACCACTCTCATAAACCACGCATTGCAATCAATGATCTCTATTATACTGACTGGATAGAGGGTCATGTGATTACATTGAAACCAGTGGATGCCATGTTACCACTCTCATAAACCATGCATTGCAGTGCATCCATAGAGAATGACCTATGTGCATTTTTTTCTTTTGCATCATCTGTGTTCCATTGTGTAGTCCTTTTGTGGTATTTGTGTTAGTGGAGTAGTAAAATGGCCAATTACCATAGGTGCGTTCCGTTTGCGCAAACGTTCACCAACTTTTGCAAACAATTTCGAGTGGAACCAATTGTGCTCCGCCAACGTTGGCGAACGTCAGCAACAGACGGTGAACTTAGTTTTGAGGTGTTCGCGGTTGTGCGAACTTTGCGCTCACAATCGGTTCCACTTTGACCCATCCATCCCCAAACGTTCGCGCGAACATTTGCGATACATTCGCGCAAGCGAAACGCAGCCCTGAACTTCTATCTATAGTAAGTATAATACGGATCATAGGAACCTATTACAAATGGTCAATAAATGAATTTCTGCACTTCTTACAGAAACTGCAAACAGCAATATATTTAATGGAAAAAAGTCGAAGAAAAAATTACATGAATTCAAAAAAACATTCGGTTTTGGAACGCTGTGACATCATAATAACGTCACCATATCAGTGAACACATGAGAAATGTGAATACTTGCTTTTAATTCTGCAGGATTCATCGTGTACTGCAAGTGAAATTAATTGAAAAAGAACAGTATTAAATTAATAGCGACAAAATATTTGTTTAGAACTCAAGTCTAGCATTTACTAAATAAATGCACAAAATTGTTTAAAATTATAAAAAATAATAAAAACAAGAAAAAGGATGCAAATGCATTTGTTTGTGAAAACGAAATTATGTGCATTCAAACAAAACGCAGAGCGTTATTAGGCGATATTGGGCGCCCTTTATTTCAAGGACGAAATGTCTATGAATGGAATTGTCTCTAAAAGCAAGTTTGAACCGCTGGAAAATCGTCATGTCTGTAATTGACACTGCCTCAACGACGTTTCAAAGTAAACATGTCGAATAACTATCCAGAATAAATGTTAGGGTTGCGGCTAGGCTATAATGTTCTAGCAATTGCTAGTAAAGACGAAGGAAAATTGTTTAAATTTACTTCTAGAAAACCAACATCGTTCCAACATTGTTCCAACGCTTATGACAAGAACACTTTTCTTCAGGTGCAGCCATTTTGTTTTGTACAAATCTACGTGACCAAACTGAGACACTTATGGTAAGAATTTCTTAAATCATGGATTCTGACGAGGACGGCGCAACGTGAGAAGGGTCTATATTGGTACAAACAGGCGAAACTTACCATTCCATGGCAGTTCTTTCATATAGAATGGAACATCAGAAGCAAGGATATAAAAAGAAATACAGATTAGTTTATGAATAGAAGGCTAGATACCAAACTTGGGTGCGTGTTGCACAATTTTGTGCGGTGCAACGTTTATGGACAAAGTCGAAGGGTTTTTCGGTAGGAGGTTACCGCCCAGAGATATTGACTCAAGTCAGTGACTTGACTTGAATCTAACTCATGCCACATGTTACTTTAAATTACGAATTGACTTGGACAAAATTAGGCCGACATACTTGACTTGACATGAACATAAATGACTTGTTGACATTCTTCAGTTAAACAACGAATAAACAACAATAACAATTCAAATAAAAAACTTCAACCATAATACTCAAACTGTTATCTTGTTTTCATTACCATGGTTACAAAGAGAGATTGGGGATACACTTATATGACAGCAGAATGACAGTGAAAAGGACAGCAAGGCGATTGACTCACTGTTTGTTTATTGTAATACGACTTGTTACTAAACCCTTTAGTTGGAAAATAATTACTTGTGACATGACTTGTTAAGAATTACTTCCCCTCAATATATACACTTAAAATTTACTAGTCAGTAACCGGAGCTTAAGTGTATAAATTAAAGTACAATTGTTGTGCATCCATTATGGACAATACAATACAATCTTGTTTAAAGAGCGCCCTCTGTTTAACACAGGCAGTCAAAAGCTAATCCTGAAGATCTGTCGTCACGCTTTGAGGCACACGAAAGACGCCAGATGCAGGCCGCTCAGTTTCATCGAGATTCAACTTTGACCTTGATTGGTAGCCTTGCAGTGTGACGTCAGATCTTCGGTACAACGTGTTCTGATGCATTCCTTGAATGATACCCCAAAGTCTGTCTTTATTCTTGATAGGTTAAAGACAGGGGACCAGTCAAACAAAAGATCTACAGCGGCCATCCATCTAAGCCGTCATCCATCAGTGCTCGTTTTTGACAGTCCTTTGATGATTTGTGCTATTTCTTTCTGGTACGTACCGGTGGGTCAACATGCATTTACAACAGTATTATTCTTTCGCCCACTCGGAATTCAACTTCTAAGTTTTATTAGACGGAGCATGGAAAACATACCTTGTTTAGAGTCACACTTTTTTGGATCGGGTAAGTTATATTTTCTGTATTTGAAGTCATTTTGGATGTTGTAGACCCAACTCTACAACGAATTAACACTTGTGCATGTTTTGTTATAGTCCTACATTAACGTATTGAAGGCGGGATGGATATTTTGCTCTATAAATGTATGAGTGAACTGAACCACTTTTTTTTTTTTTTTTTAAAGAGCTATATGGCGGACAAGTCTTTTTTGGAGTGAAACCCACTCTGATTCGATTGAAAAATACAGTAAAAGGCTACCAATTCACTCTTTATACACTACTAATTTTACTCTTTATCCACTCCAAAAAGACTTGTCCGCCATATAGTCTTTGAAAGAGTGGTTTTCACTCTTTTACATTAAGAGAGTTTGCATGAACATTATGTTGTATGTAAACAAGCGTTTAATTGTGTTTAATTCATGTGGTAATTAAAATGTCAAAAGAAAAGACACAGGAATTTAGACAGTATTGAGATCGCAGCGTTCTTCACGTTCTTGACTCTGGAACGTTGCTCGCCAAAAAAACTGATGAAATGGGATAATGGATTGGCTGTACTTAATGCAATGGCAAGGAGTGGTCTGACTTGTCAATACGTCAGTCTGGATTGATTGTCGTTACTAATTGTTTCAGTTTGGGAAGTCAATTTATAAAATTATCCGAATCTGAAGATGGGCTCAAAGTACCTTTCATGTAGTTGTTACATGGGTAGTTGATTCGCTACTCGTGATCGCGTCCGTGGTCTTTTATATGGTATTGTGTTCTGGGTAGCCGCATGCGCCTTGATTAAAGGCTATACCTGCGCCTATCCCTCGTAGCGTCGGCCAGTTCGATACAGTAATTTATTGCTTTCAAGTTTGATGTTTATATTGCCCCCATATGTCATGAGTTATGTCTAGTTAGTGTACATTTAGTCAATGTCCAGCCACCGATGGAGGGCGCCACACTTGCCCTTTATATGTGACACTGGTCTTCTTTCGAGCATGAAAATGCATGTGTCTTGTCTGAAGACAAGCACCAGACAAGTTTGCATGAATTTCATCAGTAAATTGGACTGAAAGATTTTGAAAGATGCGGTTTCCAGTGTTATTTCTTTTTTATATAGATTGTCCGTCCCATTTTAAAGTTAGTAAACACAATATGATTTTGTGTATAATTTGTGTAGACGAAATAATGCTTAAATTATTCACAGAATTTGGTAAGATTATTGTGCCAGGTTTATGGTTCCTGATTGGCTAGATTCCGAGCTGCTAAGACCAACAGAGGGCGCTTCAAATATAGAAGTGTATAAACCTGCTCTGTATGAGTCCGTTGCTCCTTGTTTCAGACTATGATACATATAACAAATATAATTCTGTAGTTGTATTTTTATTTATAATACTCCCATGAAACCACTTAGCGCCCTCTTGTGGTAGAATCTGGAAAACTACTTACCCTCGAGTCCAGCTAGTCAGTGCAATGGTTCGGTAAAAGAGAATATAAAATAAACACGTAAATATAAATTGTTTACAATAAAAGAAACATTTGACGTTATTAATGTGAACATGTCAGATAATTTCATGTTCAGTTTTATTTTAAGTGGTATAAATTCCATTTTTATTTGTTAAAATCTTCTTGAACTTTTGTAACTGGCAATTCTAGAAACATCATTTGGATTGAAATATCAATTTATGATAACGTTTTATCATGATAAAACTGATATCTTGATAACATGTTTTTGTTTAGTTCTTTTTTGTTTTGTATTTGGGGGTGCAGGGGGTTCATGTTTTTATTTGGCAATTGTGGAAACATTTGGATTAAATTATCAATTTATGATAACGTTTTATAATGATAAAACTGATTTTCTATAGTATGTTTAAAGATGCATCAGTCGTGTTTTGGTTTGTTGTTGTTTTGGGGATTGTATCCTTTATGAAAAGAAAAGGAAATATTTTGGTGAGACATTTCACAAAAAATTGTTAGGTTTTCAGTAAAACATTACACAAATAAATTGATGACGTCACCCACATTACATTTATTTCGGGACATATTTACCATAAACCATGGTTCTCATCATTATTTCGAGAAAGGTGTAATTTTAAAGCATCTGTTAATTTCTTTTCTCAAATTAATAAAAAAGCAGCTTTTAAAAGAAATGTATAAGAGTGACAGACACGGTAGAATACATCTTTGAAGGAAAGGTACAACATTGGTTCTCAGATTATCACATGAGCGAGTCATTATCATAAACACTTTGGTGTTGAGTTTTCGTAAGTATCAATCATCATGAAGAATTATTTTGTGTTATTTGCTCTCATTTAGATTAAAACTGTGATGTCAATTATAGAAGTATAGAAAGTATAGAAAAACATGTAACGGCGTTTCGTCGTTTTCTTAAAGATGTGGGTATCTATTATATGTTCAAAGGTATTTTGACTTAATCATAAGTCCATTTTTCCTAATTTTTATGAAATAAATTTTGGCCAATAAAGTCAAATTTAGAAAAATTGCAATACAATGATAATTCCTTTCATAAAAAAATATAAAATTAATTAAAATGAAAATTTATTACATAAAAATTAGGAAAAGTGAACTTATGAACTTAACAATACTTTTGAACATGTTTGTAATGCTATTTTCACATGTTAGTTTTTCTTTAAAGTATTTCTTTAAAACTAGATGTTAATTACACTTCAAAATATTACCGTAAATTTACGGTGAATTACCATATTCATCCATTCTCAGTGTTTTACAGTCGAACATCGTATTACAGTTGCTCCCATTGCACTCTAGGATATATCCAATATTTAAATGATCTGACCTTAATTTGACCTAGCTTTGTGCTCAAATCATTTTCAAGTTTTCCATATGTAAAATTATGTGAAAATGGGTGATTTTAGGCCATTTTCAAATATTTACTGTTATTTTTATGATAAGAATGTATATTCTATGTTGATGTAAAAGTACATTCAACATTTAAAATATTGAAATATAGATTATATTTGCATGCCACCATGACTAAAAAGAGATTTGGAAAGACATTATATAGAAAGGATACATGTTCTATTTATGAGTGAAGGAGGTGGTTGAAACAAGGAATCAGACAACGCGTACATGTCGGTGAGAGAAATTGTGTAAAATAATGGCATTAGTTAATTCTAATCTGCAGATCAACAAAGAAATCACCCAACTAAGGGATTCATTTCCAGTTATGAAATGACGGTATACCCGTAAAAATATATGGAAATATGTACAGACTTTTTACCGTCAAAAATCGGTAAGACGCTACCCTCCTACTACTTCAAGGGTCAAAATCAGTCAAAATGTCGATATACTTCCCAAGGTATATCTAGTGCACTTAAAAGTCAAACACTGTCAAACCTTACGTGTAGTAAGTACATTTACAGGTCAAAATGAGTCGACCGTTTTTGACTGGTAAAAGCATTGTCTTGTATTGTTTAGGGTAGTCAAAATGACAGTCAAAACCAGTCAAAAATGACCCTGTGTGCACATTTGGGTCAACAGTCAAAACAGGCAGTTGACTGGTTTTGACCTCTACAGCAACTTTCCACTAAAGTGCATCAATAGTAGGAGGGTTTTAATTTACCATAATTTGGCTTATAGATTTGTATGCTTACCTCACATTGCTACTCCAACAAGATATGGCGAATTGCATAAAGAAAACAAGAAAAACATGTTAAAACGTCGTGAACCATCAAATACTGAAATACTTAACAATACTTTTATATCGCATCATGTATTTATTGGTTTTAACCAATGATCTTGAAGTTGACAGAGATAAAAGAAATGAAATGAAATTTAAAACTATATAAAAACTATATAATAAATAATAAGACCATTGTAATGACGTCAGATTTGTTGTTATAATAAAATGAAAAACTATTAAAATGGTATACATACCCTCTGTTTGATCAAAGTTCATGAGATAGATAAGGAAATAAATAAATAGACATGAATGAGAACAATATTCAGAGCATCATATCCACTCAAAAGTACAATACATGTAAATTGCTACACAATTATATAAATCATAAACAAATAAAACAAAATTAATAGCAAGCAGGCATTCAAGCATTCTCCTGAAGACGATCAGAGCATACTGATCGAAACGTCGAGTTGTAACCAGTTCCTTTCAGAACGAATTACTACTCAATTGAGAATTTCACATGGTGTCACCGCAAACAGTCTTTACTTTACTTATCCTGACCATGCAAAGCTACACATATTAGGCAAAGTTCACTAGCAGGTGACTACACCATTGGTATAATGCTTGCAAAAACACATCTGCTTTGTATTAAAGGACTAATAAATATATATATATACAAACTATCATGTGTCAGCTTATTTCAATGTCAGTAATCTAATGTGGAAAATGAATTATGGTCTTGTTCCATTTCAAATGTGAAATATATTCTCGCACATATTCTCGCACATATTCTCGCACATATTCTCGCACATATTCTCGCACATATTCTCGCACATATTCTCGCACATATTCTCGCACATATTCTCGCACATATTCTCGCACATATTCTCACATATTCTCAACAACGAAGTATGTCAGCTGAAATAATTTCTCATGTTTAGTTCCATCACCGATTTCACATCAATAACGGTTTTTAACTAAATGTTATTGGCTTACGTTTCTTTCTCAAAGGCAAATTGAAATATATAAACAACATACATTTTTACTAAAGGTCCTTTAGGTTGGTAAGCAGTTTGCAACAGCTAATTCTCTGTTTTTAAAATTCATTAATTTTGTAATTGGGTAATTACCAATGGTGTGCATAGTCCCTACAACCTTGTATATGAATAGTTCACGGGGGGGGGGGGGTGGGGAAGTTGGCGGGCAACTGCAGATTATCAAAAGGCACGTACAAAGTCACAGAACAATACAACCGGCAAAAGACAAAATGTACACACATGCTCCAATTAGTTATTTGTTTTTAATGCAAGATGCAACAATGACATGTTAAACCTGGGTTTATGTATAGTCTACCCATCGCCATGCTGAAAAAATCATTTCACTTTACCAAAATAACACAGATATGCAATACAGGTATACGACAGAAGGGTACAAAATGGTTGGTTTAAAATGATAATAGATGTATTATGTGTATGCTACAATAGACCTTATGCATGATGCCTCTACAAATTAATATCAAGTAAGCTTTCGGTTAAAACATTACTGTTAAGTGTGATCAGGTATTTACCAATAATGTACCTTATAATTCAAGATGCAATGGCTTATATCCAGATCCTTATACTGCTATAAATCATTTATCTAATTTTGCAGTTTGAACATGTATAAATTTAGTGTGATCACACAACCTGACACCAACATGCGATCAAATTAAAAGACAGATGTTCACAATATAATTGTTTGGAACATTATAGCAATATACGACACTTGGGATACAGCTATCTAAATTGAAAAAAATATATATATTACAATATAAAAATTAAGGGAATAATAAAAATGTGATATAGATCACCAGTATTGTTTATGAAGAATACAAAGATATTGTTACTGTATTATAAAGAAACTATGTACTATTTGGATTGTGGAAACATTTAAGGGTTCTATCAGAACAGCTATTTTATAATGGCCCAAAATAACCGCCTTACAGTAAAGAGTCTTTTGGGGTATGAACTTGATATATCTTCATTTTGTCAATTCGACAAATTGTGGCACTGCGTGAACGCAGGTAATGATATAATATCAAATCCAATCACTTCAGAGTTAACGCGCAATAAAAATGTACTATTAAAATTCATATTGAAGTCTGGTAACGCAATAAACGTTCATCGCTTTCTAGCGCCCTCATGTGGCCAAAACATTAAAATGTCGGATTTATTGCTAGTTATTCCAGCTTACTGTGAATATTATACACCCATCACAACTTCTAAGTTCCCCCTAATATTTTTAAGAATATCTCGACAAGTATTGCATGAATTTTAAAAATTCAAAAAGCTAATAACAGAATGACATGTTCTACACAGCTCGTAATGAAATGGTTGAAATTCAATCATGCATGCACAATTGACAGTGATTTGAATGGAAATTCAGCTGGAAAAAAAAGTTGCAGTACAAAGCATTGCTTCAAGGGCATGTTACACATGTAGTTTTCTGTAAGAACTCAGTTATGGAGAATAACGGAGGACCAATTCCATATTAAACTCTTGCTCTACCCTTCTAAAACAATGGACATGCATGTTGCATGTTGCTCTTTGAATATTTTCTTATTATGAAACAGCCATCAATACCATTGTTATTGATGCATGAGTTCTTGTAGAAAACTACATGTGTAACATGTCATTTGCTTTTTGAATTTTTAAAATTCATGCAATACTTGTTGAGATATTCTTTAAAAAAATATTAGGGGGAACTTAGAAGTTGTGATGGGTGTATATTGTAGTTGCAATGGGCCCAGGTTAGATGATGTCCCTGAAAAACTTGAAGCCTGTAGGTCTGTCACTTTGAAATAATTGCATTGTGCCTGAGCTTTACCGATTGATTCCTGCGGGCATGGGTGGTGTGACAACTCCCTGCCGTAAGAAATGCTTTATGGACAGTTCAATACATAGCCGTTTGGACCGGAGAGACGTCATGATTGTGAATAGCTGCAGGACTAAACTAGTTTGAAATGTTCATTGACGGTCGTAATATTGTTTGAACCTCAGTACACCCACTATAACCGTTAAATATCTTGTTTGTTTTAAAGGTACAACATTTGTAATGTTGGCCAAACTGCTTCTATGAGTACGCTTACTCTCTTTGAATCAAGATATACATTGAAGGGAAGGTACAACATTGGTAATGTTGGCAAAACTGCTTCTATGAGTACGCTTACTCACTTTGAATCAAGATATACATTGAAGGGAAGGTACAGCATTGGTAATGTTGGCAAAACTGCTTTTATGAGTAGGCTTACTCTCTTTGAATCAAGATATACATTGAAGGGAAGGTACAGCATTGGTAATGTTGGCAAAACTGCTTCTATGAGTATGCTTACTCACTTTGAATCAAGATATACATTGAAGGGAAGGTACAGCATTGGTAATGTTGGCAAAACTGCTTCTATGAGTATGCTTACTCTCTTTGAATCAAGATATACATTGAAGGGAAGGTACAACATTGGTAATGTTGGCAAAACTGCTTCTATGAGTACGCTTACTCACTTTGAATCAAGATATACATTGAAGGGAAGGTATAACATTGGTAATGTTGGCAAAACTGCTTCTATGAGTACGCTTACTCACTTTGAATCAAGATATACATTGAAGGGAAGGTATAACATTGGTAATGTTGGCAAAACTGCTTCTATGAGTACGCTTACTCACTTTGAATCAAGATATACATTGAAGGGAAGGTATAACATTGGTAATGTTGGCAAAACTGCTTCTATGAGTATGCTTACTCTCTTTGAATCAAGATATACATTGAAGGGAAGGTACAGCATTGGTAATGTTGGCCAAACTGCTTCTATGAGTGTGCTTACTCTCTTTGAATCAAGATATACATTGAAGGGAAGGTACAGCATTGGTAATGTTGGCAAACTGCTTCTATGAGTATGCTTACTCTCTTTGAATCAAGATATACATTGAAGGGAAGGGACAACATTGGTAATGTTGGCCAAACTGCTTCTATGAGTATGCTTACTCTTTGAATCAAGATATACATTGAAGGGAAGGTACAACATTGGTAATGTTGGCCAAACTGCTTCTATGAGTATGCTTACTCTCTTTGAATCAAGATATACATTGAAGGGAAGGGACAACATTGGTAATGTTGGCAAAACTGCTTCTATGAGTATGCTTACTCTCTTTGAATCAAGATATACATTGAAGGGAAGGTACAACATTGGTAATGTTGGCCAAACTGCTTCTATGAGTATGCTTACTCTCTTTGAATCAAGATATACATTGAAGGGAAGGGACAACATTGGTAATGTTGGCAAAACTGCTTCTATGAGTATGCTTACTCTCTTTGAATCAAGATATACATTGAAGGGAAGGTACAACATTGGTAATGTTGGCCAAACTGCTTCTATGAGTATGCTTACTCTCTTTGAATCAAGATATACATTGAAGGTACAACATTGGTAATGTTGTCCAAACTGCTTCTATGAGTATGCTTACTCTCTTTGAATCAAGATATACATTGAAGGGAAGGTACAACATTGGTAATGTTGGCAAAACTGCTTCAGTAAGTATGCTTACTCACTTTGAATCAAGATATACGTTGAAGGGAAGGTACAACATTGGTAATGTTGGCCAAACTGCTTCTATGAGTATGCTTACTCTCTTTGAATCAAGATATACATTGAAGGGAAGGTACAACATTGGTAATGTTGGCCAAACTGCTTCTATGAGTACGGTATGCTTACTCTCTTTGAATCAAGATATACATTGAAGGGAAGGTACAACATTGGTAATGTTGGCAAAACTGCTTCAGTAAGTATGCTTACTCACTTTGAATCAAGATATACATTGAAGGGAAGGTACAACATTGGTAATGTTGGCCAAACTGCTTCTATGAGTATGCTTACTCTCTTTGAATCAAGATATACATTGAAGGGAAGGTACAACATTGGTAATGTTGGCAAAACTGCTTCTATGAGTATGCTTACTCTCTTTGAATCAAGATTACACATTCACATATCAACTTGTGAAAATTGTGCAATGTGGAGTCTAAGTCATTAACCTTTGAGAAAGAATTTTCTAGGTTCGAAACGTCAATAACCACCATTTTGCATTTATACTACAGATCCTTCAGGTTGGTAAGCAGTTTGCAACAACTAATTCTCTATTTATTTCATTAGAACGGTGTGAACAAGCATTAGAACTTGTTACAGAAAACACTTGGAACAAAACTTTGCCGTCTGGAAACATTTTGAAATTGTGCACAATTTATGTGTTTATTCTCTGGAATGAGAGCCCTTTAGACAAAGCCAAAACATTTTGACTATTGGTATCCTTAGGCACCTTCTCAAAACTATTCCGGGATAACTAGCGGGGACATTTCCCCGCAGTTGATTTTTCAACCCGCAAAGTATCCCCGAGCAGTCCAAATATATTGCGGATAAGTTATAAACATATTGCGGGTAAATGTGTGCTTTGTATCGGGGGAAAATCTATCTCGGAAAAGAATCCACCCGCAACGTTTCCGCAGTGATATACCCTTTGCGGAAAAACTTTCCCACAACTTATCCAGGAATAGTTTTGAGAAGGTGCCTTACCAACTTCAAATTTCGTTAGCTTTCAGATAATAATTCGGTAATCAGGTATTGTTGTTCCTTCCCTATACGAAAATACAGAGAGTCACTAGTACAACGAACAGCGCCATCAAGTGTTGACTTACCCGACCGCCCTGTCAAGTAAGCATGATTCAAAAGAAAACATTTATTGTTTAATATACATATCGTTCTAAAGAGGTAATAATGTATGTACAAAAAAATTGATAAAACCAGGTTTTGTGTAATTTCTTTTAAGTAATTTTTAACTACAAAGATAACACATTCACAGACAGGTCAGGTTTCAATATTTCGGTGTTGAAATTATTTTGTTTTTGTTTGTTTTTTGTTTATATTTGCTTGTTTTTTGTTTTGTTTGTTTGTTTGTTTTTTGGTGCATAATATTTCGTAGGGGGTTCAGTGGAAGCACCTGATGATAAAGACACTCAAAGTGGGAAGATGTGTCCATGTGGTGCCATGGCTGAGCGGTCAAGCACATCAGAGTTGTGTTCTGATGGCTGAGTCGTCAGAATGTGGGTTCGAATCCTGGCCTCGACCATGGTACTTGTGTCCTTGAGCAAGACACTTCACTGTACAGTGCTCCTCTTCACCCAGGAGTATAAATGGGTACCTGTGAGGGTAGAGGTTGATATCGGGGCTGTATACTCCCCAGGGAGCTGAGAAAGTTTAAGGATTGATATTGGCCCAATGACCAGTACAGATGGATATTGTGTTTGGTAGCCACTGTAGCACTGAATACAGCAGCACAGAGCTGTATACTCCCCAGGGAGCTGAGAAAGTTTACGAGTTGATATTTGCCCAATGACCAGTACAGATGGATGTTGTGTTTGATAGCCACTGTAGCACTGAGTACGGCAGCACAGAGCTGTATACTCCCCAGGGAGCTGAGAAAGTTTAAGGATTGATATTGGCCCAATGACCAGGGATAATAATGTAAAAGTGCCTTGTATCCTTTGGCAATTTGGCGCTCTATGAATCAAGTTATTATTATTATTATTTTCTTGACTCCATTGGAACCACTTTTGTGTGTTTTATCATAATTATTTGCTGAATGTGGATCTCTTCAACAGGCAAACAGACAGTTATGTTTAAAATTTGTGTTTTATACACAATATTAGATTAATGTGAGTTGATTCAACGGGCTGTTTTAAGCGTTGTAGGGTTGGCCAAACGCCCACAAATGGTAAACAAAACGAAGTTGTTTGTTTGTTAGTATTTTTTACAAAAACGTAAACAAAAGTTAAAAATCAAACATTTTCCATAAATACTTGAAGATAATCCCATTGACCGTCTAAAATGCTGTGTTGTGGATACACCGTATGGGGTTTTCAACCGCATGCACTTACCAAAATTCATTCACGATCACAAGAGAAACAGATTTAATTCTGGAGATTTCATTTTATTTCAACCACAGAAGTCTTTGTCCTCATAATTCAGACTATGTTTGTGAACAGAATCCCTTAGGATTCAATACTAATTGTAGCCAGATGGACCGTAAAATCCCAAACCGATACAATTATGTTTTCTTAATTTACATCCCACGGCGTTTCGTTCCTCTAGCTGTAGATGTAGCCTTCATCCTTTAATAGCCCATACCGTTCAGATTGGAAATTACTTTTCCGCGACAGAAATCACCTTAAGGGCCTAATTTCTAGTGCGTTTTTATACAAAGAACCACAGGCGGAGAGCTCCCAAGCTCTCAAGGATATTGTTTGCGTCCTACGCCGAGTAAAATCGCCAAATATGTACTTTTACAATTGCACTGGGAAAACGTAGGGTATAGTTTTTGTAAGTTTTTTTTAGAGGAATTAAGTTGTGGTAACTACGTACTTAGTCGAAACATTTAAATCTTGTTATAACTTTTAAATCGGAAATAATGAAAACACCGGGGAACATTACCGATGAGTTTAACGCAGAAAGTTCATAAATTATTCTCTTCACCAAGGGCCAATTTTATCGAACTGCTTAGTAGAAAATATTATGAAGCAAAATTGGGCAGGGAACCAGCTAGAAGCAATACACATTACATGACAATTTGGCTGGTAACCTATTTTTGCTTAACACAAATATTCTGTGCTCTTTGTAATCGGGCCCTGGTTTGTCATATCCATCTAAACTCGATAAATGATTAACTTGGTGTGTAAACCTGTAGCGATTCTGAGCAAATAGAAGTCGTGTATCGCAGTAGTTTATCTTCATCAAAAGTACATTGCCGATCAATTTCGATCAAATTTAGATTCCATCAGACTTTGATTAAAGGCGCAGAACGTATTTAAATGCTAACCGAAACTGTGACCGATTTCGAATCTTATCCAAAGCAAAATGTCGGTTACGTTAATACAGCCACTTATTAATTTCCCACCATATTCTTTTAAGATTTCCCCACTTCTGTTTTGAGAAAGTTTTTAGTTTTGAGATCGATTTGTGTTTTACAAAATGCTTTTAAAGCCGTTTTACACAACTGGTCATGTTGGCAAAACTATTTTTTAAGGGTGTTTCAAGCGTTTTGTTAAGCCTTCTTGCTTTACAAAATATTATAACACCTGTAGGCCTATGTTCTTTGCTAATGTTATTCTTATGATAATTAATCGATTTTACCCTCCGAAGGGTTAAGGTTTTCTCCAGAAATTTGTTATAAAATTACAAATATTTCAAATGTATATGCCAACCTTTTGATTAGGTGTAAATATACCTAATTGAGTGGAGTGTCGTAGCCGAGCGGTCTCGTGGATCAAATTCTGGTCTGTTGGACTCGAGTTCTGGCGTTCTCGGAATGTGGGTTTGAATCCCGGCCTGGCCGGTCGCGGCACTTGTGTCATTAAGCAAAACACTTAGAACCCAGAACACTTGTGGCTAGAATAGGGGTTTACCTCGGTGTTTATGGTTCACATGGCAACCGCCCTTGTTTACAGGTTTCCTGGGCACCTTTAAAAAACGGTGTTTAACTGAAAGGTCTCCCCAAATAAGAAATAAATAAATAAACATTGACCGTTTCATCTTTTTTGGTGCAAAACAATTGTATTAGAAAACCAATCTATAAGTGATCATTCTAAATTTAAAAAGCTTTCTACAAAAAGGGAAATTTTGTAATTTTCACTCTATTTCAATTGGAAATTCTGAAAAATAAGGACAATAGATTATTTCATAAGCCCCGGGTTATTGATTTGTTAAATCCCATTTATTAAATCGCCACAAAACAATTTACGTAAGTCTTATATAGTCGGCTTATCCCTGGAGGCTTGGTTCGCCACGTAGTGCTAATCCACCGAGGATGTCTTATCTTGTGTAGTGATAAGTATCAATGGAAACTGAAGTACTTTTTCCTTTCTCTGTGCCTTTTTCTGTGTAATGCTTGGCCTTGGAAGTACCTGTTTTCATTTCCGTCTCGAGTAAAGCTCGTGTAACCTTAGAATGTCACTGGTAATTTTAGTGTGAATGCGGGGATTAATTTCACTACGGGAGAATGATTCGACTTAAATTCATCTTTAATGGATTACTTTTTACAATAAATTTTGAAGCATGTATCAAAATGCAATTTATTTATTCAACAGCCCCGTGCTGTGTTCTCTGTGGAATTTAAACTGC
The DNA here is from genome assembly GCA_029582265.1 of Zoroaster sp. YZ-2022. Taxonomy (NCBI): domain Eukaryota; kingdom Metazoa; phylum Echinodermata; class Asteroidea; order Forcipulatida; family Zoroasteridae; genus Zoroaster; species Zoroaster sp. YZ-2022. The sequence continues at coordinate 4,952,629 of CM055823.1, forward strand.
ATTTATTTTGAATCCATAAGGAAAGGTATTTACTACTATTGTGATGTTGATTTTAATGTATATATATATTTTTTTTAAATGAGATTTTTTTTATGTAAGGGGTTTCGCATGATTGTAGTTTTATGTTTGTGTCTTGTTACTACTTCAATTGTCTTTGTGTGTGGTTGTCTTTCTTTTTAAAGGGACATTATCGTCACAATCAACAGGGCATGGAATCAGAGTGCTAGTTTTAGATTAACTCAGTGACTGAAAATAATACCCCATGTGATAAGGTTATACACCCACTGGCCATAAGTATTGCAACATTGAAATTCACACCAATGTTCAGTTTGGAGAACTGTCACAATAATTTATTTTATTTTATTTACACTACTTAAGACTGCTTGACAGTGCCTGTGTTTTGAAGTGGATGTTCTTTTTTTTACTGTTCTTGCTCGGAAATTATGTAATACACGATCGATGAGATCGGATTAAATGATCATCTCACCTGTTACTGATAAAGTGCTATTTTGAGCATGTTCCAATACTTTTGGCCAGTGAGTGTATTACTGTTTCTGCTGCATAAATGAGTCAGTAATTTCCAGTCACTGTGTTCATCTTAAACCAGTGCACCGATTCCATGCCGCACTGATCGTGACGGTAGCGTTCCCTTTCAGGGGGTATATCGCACACGAACCCCCTCCCATGGTGACGCGTGTGCCATGTTGTACCGTGAACCCAGACTATAGTATACATATTGAAAATATAATTTTAACAAATAACTGTTCATACTCACCAAGTCGATCTGAATTATACCGAAAGAGGCAATAATGGGAAAACAGAAAAAGAAATTACATTTGAAATCAAGCAACAACTATCCGGAAAATAATTATAGTAGGCCTACGTGTAATACAAAGCACTTTGTAAGATTTGGATGGCTGGAATGAGCTTGGATGGAAAAGCTTGGATGGATAAGCTTGGCTGGAAAAGCTTGACTAAAACGAGTAGGCCTATAAGATGTAGCCTGGAAGACGGCTTAAATATTGAATCTGATCTAACGAACGTTAAACTTAAACATTTATCGCCTGTGTCTTACCTGTAATTTCTGGTTTTTACTGTTTTCATTGGAACAGTGAAATTCTTTTTAGAAAGTAAAAAATAAATTCTTTGAAATGTGATATTTCACAAAATAGTTGTCAGAAGTTTGGTTTAACAGTAAAACAAAAAGTGCCAGCGGTAATTTATGACGGGACTCACCATGAATTTAATTATTTTGAGAAATTTGTCATTTCAAAGTATTTGCTTTCCCTTCCGATGAAAAAGAACTTTGCAGGAAATAGCCGTCAATATAGCGAAAAGCACGGGCGATTAAGGGACAATATCGTCACGATCAACAGGGCATGGAATCGGAGTGTTAGTTTTAGATTAACTCAGTGACTGAAAATAATACCCCACATGATAAGGTCATATTACCGTTGCTGCTGCATGAATGAGCCAGTAATTTTCAGTCATTAAAAACAAGGACATCGATTCCATGCCCTGTTAAAAGTCTGATCTGATCGTGACGATACTGTCCCTTCAAATAGAATTGTTATTATTGATACGCGTACAACTACACGCAAATTATGATATATCGTCAAAGGGAAGAACAGGAATTTAAAGACGTACATTAATTTTAACCCTCTCAGTTTCAAGAAACAAAAACCTTCACTGGTCAATTTTTTGAAATAGGAGATATATACAATTAGTCCTGGGACGGTTAATCTTGTAGAAATTTGATAGGCTAACCGACACCAATATTTAAAAAAAAAAATCACTTACAAATTTTCTTTTTTGCGGGAAATTTACAGAAGCTTTTTGATTGAAAATTTATACATATTGTGCCACATTGATACCGGTTAACCGACCGCGTTCAGTTATGCGGTTAGTAAACTAAGCAGTAACTCCCAGAAAAAAATATTTGAGAAAACGACGTTACAAGTTTGTTATGTTTTTCAAAAGTTGCCGAGCTAAAAATCGACATAAATTTTTTTTTCTCTATGATAAAACAAAATTTTTAAAAAATGTTGGAATAATTTCTGACGATGGTTGATACTTACCCTAAATTTACATCAAGTAAGCTTAAAGATAACTATTCATCAACTTAATGATCTGTTGTACCATCCCATACAGTTTGTATGCGCTTATCATTTGTATTGGAAATCATGCAATTGTATACACTGTAAGAAATATTGGGCAAACACGGTTGATATGTTGCCCCACACTGGTCAACATATCAACAGGTTACACAGTTGGTTTACTATTGCCAAGTGTTGGAAATTTTTTTGGCCAAAATAATGTGAACAGTTGTGGTAAATACTGACCAATTCTGGGAGAAATAACCTTACCCAACCCCATGTTGCCCAACGTTTTTACAGTGTATTCATTGTATTTGTGTATAAGATATCTTACCTGGTGGCCACGCTTTTGAGTACTCTCGTTAAGCCAAGGCAACGTTCTTCCGTGTACTGTGGAAAAAACAAAATAAAAATGCTTTTATCAGGATAAAACAAACAGTTTAGCAGGAATCTATTATCAATTGTCATTGATTCTTCCATGTTACTCAGCAAAAGGATCAACCATCTCAATGTAATATAAGTGACACAGGCCTACGAGATAGTCGCGCTGGTATGTATATACAGCATACGGTTTTACCTAAATGCTATATGAATATTTTGAAATTGAAAAAACAAAGAAATTGCAGTACAAATAATGAATTTCATGGAAAACTTTCAAACTTTCAACGTTAATTCACAACAATGTCTGTGGTAAGATAAAAAGTGTGATTGGTGGGCCAAGGGAACAGACAATTACAAGTTATTCTCGAATCTGAGTAAAAAACAAAAACCAAAACTAAATTGTTTATCAACGCGTCTTTGTTGAAATAAACACTTTTGGTGTTCATGAAGTGTTATCCCATGTAAAAGTGTTTGTTTCTAAGTTATTGTGTCTTTGCGTCAAAATTCATTAACGCACGAACGTGTGTAATAACATAAATACCACATTGAGTTTTAGCTTTGGAAACTAAACGACAAAACGTGTTTAGGAAAGTGCTATCGGTAAGGTGACACGGTCTTGTTTGTACAGTAGAACATAAAACAGGATATTTGTTGAAAAGTTGTCGGCTTAACAAGCAAAATATAATAATCAAATTAGTGATAAAATAAAAGCATTACAAAGCAATTTTGTTCTGTTTCAACATAATCATAAATGTGTCAAATAAATTACTCAATTATAAGGACAAATGACGAGAACTTCACAGCTGTGACGAAACTAATTAGGAGTATGCACTTATATTGACTGCATTTCGCCTTTATTGCTTCAAATTATTGCAATTAATTCAGCAATAATGACTTAATGTCGCTGAGATTATTAAATCCGTCACTTGTTTAGTATGTGGTGACAGCGTGTAAATTACATGGTTTTATCAAATTATAGTACAGTGACTCTCGTTCAAACACAAGATGCTAGTCGAAACTAGGTCAACTTAATATATTTCATTGTAACAACGCTTCAAATCAAAATTGGAAAATAAAATTATATTTTGTGCCTTATCCTAAGTCCCATTTAATATTATAAAGCCGATATGCAACGGCACAAAGGCTCTATATCAACAATAAACTTTATGTATATTGTTATAAGATAACAGTGATCAAATGAAAAATAGATGTTCTGACTACTCAGCTTTGGTTTAAATCAATGTTGGCTATTTATATATTTAAGTTACTTATTCATGGTAGCTCATTCAGAAAAGGTTCTCTTCCATGACTTTCAGTCCTTCATTTACTGCAAACCCAAAATCCAAAAATAACTATTTGGATTCCCTTACAGTTTGGTCAAAAAAATGAAAGTGAAAATACAATGAAAAACAACGAAATTTAATGCAATTAGATTGCAAAGTGATTTGATTCGAAATTAACATGTAGTATATTATTCAGTTCGATATCAAGACAGATAAGGATTGCCTTGATCCGCGCCACACACATTGTAGCCCTCTAGCGGTAAAAATGTACCCAATCTCCGAGTCTCGGGCATTGTGTGTACGCCATTGATGCTGATGCTTGCGTAAAACATGCCCTTAACAGAGCATACGCACAGCGGTTTTCGCAAAATACATCCTTACACATACTGTGACTTATGTTTTTTTCTTTTTTTCTGGTATTTACAACTATATGATTCAATTGGTCAGGCCTTCAGGCCAAATAATAGTACAAATTATTTAATTTCTTCTCAAATTGCGAGCTAATCCAATACGTTTCTGGAGTAAAGATGTTTGTCATTATTACGGTTTGAAAATAAGAAAATCGCAAGGGGACATAATTGAATCCTGATGGTCTGAGGGACAACTGATAACGAGTTTATAATGGATTATAATGAGACAGAATTATATGGGTTATACAAATAACTTGTGGCTTTTTAGAGTATAAATATTTAAGGACATAACATCGCGACTATGCAAGGTGTTAGAATATTAATGTTAGTCCCAAGAGGGAGTGTCCTTTAATCGTGATCTCCATAATTGAAATGATTGAACTATTATTTGCTATTACAATCTTGTTAAGATGTTAAAGGGGCAGTATCGTCACGATCAGAGCAGGCTTTCGACGGGGCATGGAATCGGTGTCCTAGTTTAAGATGAGCACAGTGACTGAAAATTACTGGCTGTCGTATATTATGCAGCAGCAACTGACCTAATCATGTGGGGTGTTATGGAACTAGCATTCCAATCAATTCCATGCCCTGTTGATCGTGACGTCCCTTCAAGATATGTAAATAGTATAAACCGATATTCAAAGTGTCTTGTCTTATAAGCTGCTAATATCCACGACTGGTAATAGTTGGTGTGTCTTGATGATGGTATTTAAAAAAAAAATGAAAAATGGCCTTATTTCCAATATACATTTCTGTCATCCCAAGACCAGAATGAAATGACACAATGATATAAACTGAAACTATCACATGTTGGTTTTTATACATATCTCTTGATTCTTATAAAGTGTGGATGCATTCAGATATTTACCAAAATTGTATATGTGACCCGCTCTGTGAAAATGAGTCACAAGACGCAAATTTGACAAATATACATTTCTATGTAGCTGGAAAGAGTACACAATCGGCTTTATGTTAGATGTGTGTGGCATATTGCATTATGGAGATGGCATTTGTAATAATCACTAATGTGCATAATTAACACAATTTAGTGTTAGGAAAATGAAAACAAATGTCCAAAAAAAACATCAGATGTTAAAAGAAAAAAAACCATCTTCAACATTTCATCGCCCATTACATGTAAACGCATGGTGCGACATGTCACCCTTTTTACAGAGCGGTCAAAGGTGTATTTGACCTCTTACGGTCAGAAAAAAACAACTTTCTCGGTGTTGCAGTTATCGCTTTCTGGTTCACTAACCGGCGGCCTGAATTAAGTGTCACTCAAAGAGGAGGGATTGACCCCAGTGGCGCACCCAAGGGGGGGGGCGGGCTCGAGCCCCCCCCCCAAGGGCCCGCTGATGTTTTATTTTTATTTTTTTAAAGAAGGGGCTGGGAAAGAGAGCAAAATCTGAGCCCAAGTCTTGTCTACAGAGGAGTTCGGCAAGGAGTATAGGGCAGTGGTACAAGGGATGGGGACTCAGGAGACTCAAGCTCCCCTCCAAAAGTTTTCCATTTATTCCACTCACTATTATATTTTACGGCGTTGCGTATGCATGTGCATGTAAGCTTGAAGGGCCACCAGTATATATAACAAGCATTTTTAGACATTCCCCCCCCCCTGCCATGGTGCACCCTGATCAGGGAGCAGCTTTACTTAATTTTATTTTCATTTTCTGTTGTCCGTTTCTCTTGTTGAGGTCGTTGACTGTCGTTGAGGTAACTCGTAAATGTTTTTTTAAATTTAAACACGCCCGCATTATAATCAACTCCTTTCCAGTTTGTACACAATGGCCCAGGATCGGGTTTTAATTTACAAAGATTATGCGACACTGTTTTAGCAAACACCGATTGGATAATATTGGGATTTGGTTTTGCCGCCAAATTCGTGTTTGAGAAAATTTAGCTCCGCCCGGAATGATCACAAACTTTACGTCCGCGCAATGAAAATATTTAAATATAGAAATCTTGCAGACGAAACAAGTAGCTCAAGTTCTTTACATCAAGAGGAGGAAATTATATGGAAGGTAAAACCCTACGAGTCTGAATCATGTCATAATGTCTTCTTTTTATGACTAGAAACCACCAGCAAACATTTAACATGTGCCGTAGGTTCACTGACGAGCACGATTAGGGACATGGCTACAGCCGCGCCAGCGGTTATGGTTTGGGTCCGCCATGTCTCTCCCCATATTGGATTTCAAACAAAAAAAATTTGTTTGAGCCCCCCCCCCCCAATAAAATCCTGGGTGCGCCACTGATTGACCCGTTGTTTCTTTCCGTTGATTTGGTCACAGCAATTAGATGTCGTGCGTTCTCGTCTTTACTAGGTCTCCTGCATTTTGTTTTTATGAGATCGGTTTTGGTTTTAAGGAAGATTATGGTATTAAGAAGAATATCATGGGAAATATTTCATAATTTTGCGAAATTCCGTCTATACAATATTTGTTCAAATAAAAACATCTCTATTTGCTACACTGTAAAACTGGTGTTTAGAATCCAAAAACATTTCTAAACACTTATTTGTACCCACTTTTTTCACATGTTTAGCCTAAAACATGTAGATTGTAGATTTCTGTTATGTGTGTTTGAATGCTAAAAACTATATGAACAGGTGTCAAAAAGCTAAGCACGTTTATTGCAAACAGTTTTGCATGTGTTTAAATTTCGACAAAAGAAAATATATCAAAATAATCAACGACAATTATTTGTATTTCAGTTATTTTGTTCTCAATAAAATGTAGGCCTATGTCTGAACTGTGATTATATTTTTCCACAATGATTCGTTCTTGTACCCAAGATCAGTTGAGATACTTTACTTAATATAATCCATATAAATATGTGCCAAATTAAAATGTCATAGTGATTTTATTCGATGTCGGGACGTTTCTTATAAGTATAAGTTCATCACTTCGAGTAGTAATGCACGTAAAAGAACCCAGAACACTTATCGTGGAAGAGTAGGGGTTTACCCCGGTGTTTCTGGTTCACACAGCAAGCGCCCTTGTTTACAGGTTTCCTCAGGCTTCTGAGCTACAGTGCTTAAGTGTGCTTTTGAGGCATCCTTGGTTTCATTACCAGAAATGTATAATGATGATAATTATGATGACATGATGATATTGATGATAATGATGATATCGATTGTTTTTCATGGAATTACCGTGCTATAACTGTTTCTGTAGTATAATTTTTACTATTTTGAAAAAGATAAAATGGTAATGATAATGAAATAATACAGCAACGAAATGCAATGAATTCTTTTCTCTAAAATCACGCGCCCTCAACAGCTCATGCACGGTGCGGATACGCTGTCTCAATCCAGCATAAAGAAAATGTGTTTTTGGACATTATGTATGATGTATGAATGCTTTGACTTTGTAAGACTTGTTCCTGTCAGTGTGAAGGAGTTTGGTGTCGATACGGTCATTTACAGTATCACCGGACGCGGTGACATTGACATCCATTCACGAAGCAGCTCAAGGGCAGTAGGATTAAGTGGTCTTAGTAAAAAAAAGTCCTTGAAGAAATCAATTTATCAAACTCGGTATTTTTCCACAACCACAGAATCAAACTAATGATACATTTTGACATGATCAAGTTTAACGATAAGTAGGGAAAGTAAACGATAAGAAAAGACACGTTGTAGAGGCGAGATAAAATACCTCAAACTGTTTCCTGTCGACGGTAGTTCTCAAGCGCACCGGAAACGGGTCCTCGGCAGTGGCAATTACATTTCATGAAATATTCGATTAATTGTCACTCATACAAAAGTCATTACAGCGGTAGGCTATGGCAAACAAGACACGCAATTTTGCTATGTCAATCTGGGTTTATCCGCTAGGAATCCTGGAATTAATGTTGTTTCTCCTCCAAGTTCACATTAAGGGAAGATACACCATTGATATTATTGATAAAACTACATCTACGGGTATGCTGCGAATTAAACAATTAATTTGACAGTTTTGAAAATACAAACACTTATCAGAATTGTCGTTTGAAAAGACAAGAAATTCAGTCAACTTTAATGTATAAGACAACCATCTGATCCTACTGTGACATCATTGCTTTGATTATGAATATGAAAATTATCATTAGAGCAAAAAGTGCATTATGTATTAAAAGGTACCAACACACCCACACATTGACAATTAAAAGGTAGAAAACTTATTTCAACATAACATTTCCAACATAATATTTCAACATAATATTTCCAAGCATAAAACCTTATTTCACAGGATCTTTAATATATCCCTCCTCCGCAGTGAAGTAAAAATATTGGCGCACGCATTGCATTTCATAGGATATGACAGGGAAAGATTACCAAACAAGCGAATCTCAGTGATTTATAATGGCAGGCTATATATAGCAACAAATCATGCACACAGATTTAGGGATGGTATAATCTGACAAGAACATGTACATCTTAAATGTTGAAAGGCAGAAATCTTTCAAACATCAGATCATTCAGCGGCATTTGGAGGTTCTAAGCTGATACGGTCCTCTCAACGTTCACTTGGTTCCTGACCGATCGATCAGTCAGTCGGCGTGACTCTAGACCGATCATCTCCGCGGTGTTAGACCTTGTCAACAGCGTTATACTCGGAACCGTAAGCATAGGAAATAATGGTATTACGTAGTGTCAGGACATGAACGAAGTCATTGAACTGTGTACTGTTGAAAGAGATGATCTACTTAGATTAGTTTTTTATAATATCTGTAGAGATTTCAAGTTGCCCCAATGAGTAAATCAACTGAATACAAATATTTCAGGATTAACCTACATTCATAAAATGTCCAAGACAGTTTAGTCAATCTGATTGGACAAAACACAATCATGTGGGGATGTGTTAACGGACGGCATCAAAATCATAGCAGCGCGTATGTGCCAGCTGTTCACCAGCTGTTTTGTGCGACGCAGATTTCAACCAATCAGAGTGACGAATATTGGCATCACGCGCCTGACTCATGTACTTTGGAAGTATTTCGTGATTTTGTCCCAAAAGCGTGAATTTGTCCACTTCTACATGTATTTGGCTTTTTAGGCCTGTACCTTTTTGGCAAAATGTATAAAAAAATATGTATAAAAAAAACATCCAACGATCGTTACACCTTATTCATTTTGTCATTAAAAAGAATATTGTGAAAATGTATTGATGGTTTTGTAGCTTTGCATGGTGAGGAGGATAATAGACTGTGTAAGTTGACCTCGAGAACGTACGAGTTTTCGCGAGAATCTTGACTTCCGGGCACCTCGCATAGCATTTACAACGTGTATTGTGTGCAAATGTTTTATGAAAAGAACTTTATTGTGCTGTTTTAATAAATTTCATCCATTGAATATAGTTTGACTTAATAAAAGCTTGGTTTACAATTTGTAAATTGTAAACAATTTCGCAAATCTTGGTCAAATAATTTTTTTTTTAAACCGACCTTGATTTCCGCTTTCACGTTTGAAACCTTAAAGCCCACATGCAACAAAAGGCGATCGTCGTGATCCTTGACGTACACGCATGCAAACTCGAGCAAGCTGCTAGATTTAGTCGTAGTACGGTACCCAAACCTCGCGAAAACCGTAGGTCGTGTGTATAAAGTTTCGTTCTGTTATTAGGCCGTATTCATAAAAATAAGTAATTGCTTTTACTAAAGTAACAACCCCCTTTTACTAACCTTTTACTTAAATGTGTATTCATAGAAATAAGCAATGACTTTCAAGTGAAAGCTACAAATTTTAAGCATTAGTAATTGCTTTTTACTTATAAGTAAATGCTAGAGAAATTAGCACCTACTTCAATTTGTATTCATAAAAATGACCTTCGACTAGCATTTACTAGTGATTGTACAAGCACCTAATTTTTAGCTTGCTGTTTAGCCAATACAGACATATCACATTTTCTGCCATGTTTTTACATCCAAGACCACAACCTAAGGTGTATAACATCAGGCTTAATCGTGATGAAGTCAACCCTACCATTTACAGAACTTTATTAAGGTTTGACAAAGAAAATGTGGAATGGCTTGCAAACACCTTCATACCACCAAATACCGAGACTCGTGGATGGTACTGTAGTACAATAGCAACTACTTGAGAACTTACTAGCCGAGGCAAGTAACAACTGTAATCATTTAGCAAATGGTTATGAATAAGATTTTTAGCAATTGCTTAGACTAGACCTTTTACTTACCTAGCTGTTGCTTTTACTTATAGCATTTACTAGTAAGTAATTACTTATTTTTATGAATACGGCCTATTGTCTATGAACGAGTGTTGTCACCATGGCCCTTTCATTGCAATATTGGTTAAATTATGTAAAGGACGGATCGAAATTGGCAAGAAAATGTGAAAACGCAGTTAATTGTTGCAGGGTTCTTCGGTTTGTTTGTGCCTCTGATCTCAAAATTATCTGGGGAAATGTACAGGCATCAATGGAAGACAGGAGTTACTTGGTTGAGGTATGTCCATGCGATACAGGGTCCGTTTTCACGCAACTTAACGAAGCACTTATCCCGATTTAAAATATTACCTAACTTCGGTTTGTCAGTGCATTCGAACACGGTGTGCGTAACAGTCGGCCTAAATTCGCAATTTGACACTCCAAACCGGACGCTGGAGTTCAAGCATTATTTATTCATTTTCTTGAATGAAAGTTTCCAAGCTTTTTTAATATTTTATTTATTACATTGTTTTAAATGTAATCATTCCATCAATATGTTTTTGGGATGGAAAAAAGGTGATGTGAAATGATACACACGTTAACCTCCCATAGTGTCGTGGCCGAGCGGTCTAGCTTACCGGACTCAAGTTTTGGTGTTAGCAGCAGAATGTGGGTTCGAATCCCGGCCGTGACACTTGTGTCCTTGAGCAAGACACTTAACCATAATTGCTTCTCTCCACCCAGGGGTTAAATGGGTACCTGTGAGGGCAGAGTTGGTTGATTAGCCCTATATGCGCTGTAATGGCAGCAATTGAGCTGTATATTCCCCAGGGAGCTGAGATGGTTTAAGGAATGATTTATGGGCCTTATGAGCCTTATGAGCAGGGGTAATGATAGAATGCGCCTTGAGCACCACTCAGTTGGTGGATACGTGCGCTATATAAGTCCACACATTATTATTAGTATTAGCTGATGGCTCAGAGGTGCCCGGAAGTCAATGGTGACCTTTTCATTGCGAGACTTACACAGTCTATTGAGTACTACTCAATTGAGAATTTCACATGGTGTCACCGCAATGAGTCTTACTTATTGATGGTTTTCTTGTTCATTCTAAAGAGTCCTTTAGAACTTGAAAATGCAAGTAAGATTCGTCAGAAGTCTATTACCTACATGAAGTGTGCCAGCCTGCTAAAAAATTATAGTATAATCCATACCACGGCATTGTACTCCAAATGTGTACACGCACAACAAGCATGGTTACGGGTTTTTCTACCCAACCAAGCCTGCCGTTATAGGCATCATGGGATTAGGCGCCATAAACGGAGCAAAGTAATGGTCAAACACGATAAACGCGACATAGTTTTCTCACACTCGGGGTAAGTCTCCCAGACTGCACCGCTTCTTTTTGAGACCTTGTGCGTCAGTATGTGGAACAATACGTCATGAATGGCCCAGATCCATTGTTCTTGGAGTACTATGCCGTTGTCTAGATTAGTACACTTCGTGTTGGTAATAGTCTTCTGGCGTTATTTTAACAGCTATAAGTTTGGAAGTTTGTGAATAAAATCACCAATAAGATGCGGTTTATTTTCCACACCACATCAGGGTATCAAATCCCAAGGGTAGGGGGATGGGGTAAATTATCCCCTTCAATAATTTTAATAATTATAATGATTGAATTTGTTTTATTTTATATCTAAAGACGATCATAGACTCCCACTTGTTCCTTTATCTTTGCATCATTTGTTATTGTAAAAAAAATAATAAAAAAATAAAATTATTCAATATGTTCAAGATATTATCACAGAGTATCAGAGCCCTAGAGCTTGTTGGTGCTTGGGTGAGTTCCAGACATCATGCCGTCTTGGATTCTTGCTGCGCGCTCGCCTGACTTCATCTTCCAATGTTTACATTGCAGTCGAGGCATTGAATCACACTGTATGATGTCGAAATCTTATTGTTATCATTATGGAAAACAAGAACAAACGGAGAATAAAGTTATAAATATATAAAAGAATACTTTAATTACTCCCTCCTTTGGTGAAAATACAGTGTTGAAATTGACCTTAATACACCACGCCTAGATAGTTCACAGATATTCTAGAGATTACTGTACACGTCATTCCACAGTTGTCAGTCATGCATTTGCTTTTGAGTATACTCGTAATAATTGCCAACAAACATGTCGAGTCGACTGACAACAGATTGTCCGTATCTCATACTCGCCCATAAGTAGTTATTGTAGAACCCATCAGTAATTTTGTGTGCATTTTAATACAACGTTGTTTGTGTGTAAGCATTACATACCCTATGTGGACCTGAGAACAAAAGATCCACACTATGCAGTCCACACTATGCAGGTTCTTGAGATGTTATGTGGACTTACACATGTCCACACAAGGTTTTCACAAATTAGAAAACCTCAATTTTCTCAAAGGAAGCATTTTAGTGTCGCAATAGATTATTCAAGGGAAAGACTGAGACAAAATTCTGCTCCAAAAAGAATCTCGGTGCAAATTGCAATGGTTTAAAGAATGTATTTTTCTTAACTACACGAGAACAAAAGAATGTTCACAAAGTGTGCGGGTGTGTCTATGGTGTAAACCGAGGACATATAACAAAAGGGAACAATGGATTCTCGGTTGGCGGTTATCGTTAGCAAATGTCCACGGTTGAAAATGTGTACAAATCTAATGTGAGAAGCCTCAAAAAGTTTAAGTCCAACAACAAAGACAACAAAAGAGGGGAACAATATGAGGTCCTCGGTTGACACCATAAACAAGATTGTGTGTGTGTGTGTGTTGGGGGTTGGCGGTGGATGGTCCGCCACTGGCTGTTTGTTGAGGCAATCCTTACATTTTTCACAAAATGGAGATTTTCATATTCCCCCGTCGTAAATTTGGTCTACTTAGTTGTACATCCTGTAGCACACAGTTTCATATTTCTTATCAAATTCCCGCCCATGTTCCAATAACAGAGACGTTATATGTAACATGAAGCCGAATGGCGTTTGTCTAGTAAGCTTTATGAGTTAATAACATGTCCGTCAGTTAGTACTGTTCTGTGAGGTCCTTGACAGCCAAAATTAAGCTAGCGTCGTTGTGCTTACAAGGGACAATCTATTGAAGTAAAAGGGGCGAAAAGGTAACTATTATTACATGCATGACTGATATTTCTTACTGAGAGGAAGATCGACGTGAGATCGACTAGCCTCTCCTTCCAGCAAGCTCCTTCTAGACGCCCCTCTCCTCTGTAGACAGCCTCATTATAGTCCAATCAGGCCGCGTACGTGATCACGTTTGAGCCCACAATTAATGCACGTGGACAGACTCATTTAGAACATCGCTAATCAATATAAGTCGATACACTGACGTAGGATCGAGTCAGATAATGCATAATATTATCCAAAACCTTAAGTATATATGTAGCACAATAGTCGCACGGGATCATGGCCACACATGAGCGCCATTTTGTTTTGGGCGAGGTATGTAAATCTACTATGTTTATTGAGTTCATTCATTGCTCTCCCAGTTTTCAAACAGAAATAACTATTGACAACATTGGATTTATTTAACATTTTCCCCTGAAGATAGCTAATCACGGTTTTTGATTTCTTGTAGTTGTGTTGTTGGCACAATTAAACGGAAATAACATTGGTAACGTTAGGTAATGAGTGTAAGCATGAGTATGTTTACTCTCTTTGAATCAATATATACATTGAAGTGAAGGTACAACATTGGTCATGTTGGCAAAACTGCTTCTATGAGTATGCTTACTCTTTGAATCAAGATATACATTGAAGTGAAGGTACAACATTGGTCATGTTGGCAAAACTGCTTCTATGAGTATGCTTACTCTCTTTGAATCAAGATATACATTAAAGGGAAGGTACAACATTGGTAATGTTGGCAAAACTGCTTCTATGAGTATGCTTACTCTCTTTGAATCAAGATATACATTGAAGGGAAGGTACAGCATTTGTAATGTTGGCAAAACTGCTTCTATGAGTATGCTTACTCTCTTTGAATCAAGATATACATTGAAGGGAAGGTACAGCATTGGTAATGTTGGCCAAACTGCTTCTATGAGTATGTTTACTCTCTTTGAATCAAGATATACATTGAAGGGAAGGTACATCATTAGTAATGTTGGCAAAACTGCTACCTGTTACCAGAAACTGATATTAAAAAATCTCTTCAGGCAATATCAGATGGTGCTTTATTAAGTGTGAGTGAAAGGCCGAATATGAGTTTGTAAAACATTGTCGATACCTGAAGTCTTTCTTTCGTTGGATTTTAAGAATCATTAAAACTGAAGCTGCACTAACCGTTTATAAATTTACTAACCGACTAACCGAAACCAAAATTTGAAAAATACGACCAACAATTTTGGAAGAATTTGCCGCCCATTTTGTTCTTTTTTGCTGCATTGGTTACTAAACAATCATTACAGGAAGTTTGATGCTTTTTGATTTATAAATGGATACACATTGTTCCATTTGCCGACTATATCTCGTTTGCGTAGCCGTCAGGTGCCGACTTTCTGTTAACCGATTAACCGACCGTGAACGATTCGGTTAAACGGTTAGTGAAATAACCGGCAACTCCAAAGGTGTAAAGCATCGCAATCAAATTATTCTGTCGTTGAATTCCAAAAGTCCACATGCTGAAAAGTGCATTACCAAGAAGTTCAGAGTAAAATAGCATTGTGATTCATTAATAACTCATGGTTATTAGTTTCTGAAACAGTAAAGTTCTGGTATATCTTTTGGTTTTTTATACGCTACAAACAAGGTAAAGTTTTCTAAAAACACATAAATATTCTTGAATGTATAAAATAAGCAATATGAGCACAAGTTTCTCTTGTTTTAAGAGTCATAATAAATGTGGACTTACTGTAATAATTTCCCGCCTCTATATTAAAAAAAATTCAGAGACTTGTGTGGCTTAAATGTTAAGTCGAAATGTTCAAGTCGCATACGCCGGGCAATTGGAACCGACAAATGTTTGTGTATATCCAGATCAATAACTACAGTTGTTTCAAGATTTACATTAAAATCCTAAAGCCCTTGGCATTTTGACTAGAAACCATCCCAAATGCTCCAAAGTCCAACATGCAGTAAAAAGGTACCCACAATTGTTGGATGGAATTGGTACATTAGCAAATGCGAAGCATCCACGGCTTGGCTATACACAGTCCTGAATCCAACAAAAGCAGCCGGTGGAGTTTGATGGGTTTGGTACACATGGCTGCATGCTCTATTCGCATGGGCTATACTGTGGAGTACTGAATCCATCAAAATCAAGCAAAAGTAGGTGGTGGATTGTGATGGATTTAGGGTAGGGTTTAAACAACAAACATGCGACAGGTTCAGCTTATTCCATTGCTTTGTTAACAAGACAATACTGAAAATACTTTTATATTTGTCGTATTAAAAGTAAAATGATTTAGGGAAGGGCATTCTGTCCATAAAAATCATAATTATTTTCTCTTAAATCTGTGTAATGTTATGCCAGTGGTACTAGATATGAATGCCTTCATGGACGGAAATATTTAGGCATTGTGTCGTTTTGTGTATTTTTCTTTTTAGAAATTATTAATGTCAATTAAATATCAATAAAGTAATGAGGGAGGACATATTTCCCCCAACCTCCATTTATCTCGGTTTTTAGCAGATTCTCACTGGGTTTATATAGCTCTCTGAACACTACAATAGTAGAGTGCGGCTGTCCAGTGATAACCAAAATATTGTCAAGGGATTACAAGATTAGTTACAACTTGTAGCTTTGCATGGTGAGGAGGATAAGCAAGAGTAATTGCGGTGACACCATGTGAAATGCTCAATTGAGTAGTAATTAGTTCTGAAAAGAACTGGAGGTACAACTCGACGTTTCGATCAGTATGCTCTGATCGTCTCCTGAGGACGATCAGAGCATAACTGTTAATGATTGAAACGTCGAGTTGTACCTCCAGTTCTTTTCAGAACTAATTACTACTCAATTGAGCATTTCACATGGTGTCACCGCAAGATTAGTTAAGTTGTGGTTGTTGTTTCTCTATATATCCACCAGGCCCACATGGATTATGGGGGATTAACACCAGAAGGGAACTGGCCTGAATTGGGGGGGGGGGGGTAGGGGTAGGGAGAATCCAGGTAGCCATGACTACCCCCATCGTTGTCACTACCAATGAAAAACAAACAAAAACAAAAACACAACAAAAAACTAATGTACCTGCTGCAATAATTTGTTTTAATTTGGCCCCATTTTTAACATCTCTTATGGCTTGTGATCAAGAATTTACACCAAATAAGTTTCAGATTGCAATTTGATCATTCGGTTATTTTTAAATTAACAGTTCAATAACACTATGACTCGGAGATGATTAAATCGGTCAAATGGAATTAATATGATGCTGTAATTTAAAAATCCCTGTGAAAGAATCTTGTTGATACTACGGTTAGTATGACCAATTTAATATCATCTTGGTCCATAAGGCGGGATGAATCCCATACCTTAATACCTTGCTAAATGACAATCTCTTATAGTAAATTTATCCTTAATAACTCGCTACCGTTATAATGTCAAGGTTGCGTTAATACACCGTAAGTGGATTTACTTAACAATTTTGTGCACGCGAGCAATTTATTTTGTGTCATCTTAAGGTTAGATTCTTCAGAAAAGCTTATTAGCCACCAGTCGCATTAAATACATATTTTATCACAACCTTATTTACAATATTTTCAGTTGACCTTCTGTGCAGTGCTTTTGATTTATTGGATATTATTATAATATTTTGTTTTACTATTTACAATATTCTTTGTTGCAAATAGAATTGTTTCATTATTTTCAAACAGTGTTACATTAAAAAAATAAAATTTTGCTTTAGGCATGATGAACCTATATACATAAATCAGTAATAATTTGAAGTTTGCTCTTGGTGACGATAGTCTTAAAAGGACAGTATCGTCACGATCACAGCAGACTTTCAACAGGGCATGGAATCTGTGTCCTCGTTTAAGACGAACACAGTGGCTGAAAATTACAGGCTCATTTATGCAGCAGCAACGGTAATATGACTTTATCATGTGCGGTATTATTTTCAGTCACTGACTTAATCTAAAACTATCACTCCAATTCCATGCCCCGTTGATCGTGATGACAATATTGTCTATTTAAAGTTAGAGGCTTCCATTTTGGCTTGTCACGTTAATAAATCAAACGTATGAAGCTTTTAAAATGAATATTTAAGAAGTATCGATCAAAACGGATGAGCTGGTTAAAACAGTCTCTTAACAAACAAACAAAAAACAGAGACATGGACCACAGAAATAATGTTGATATGACGTCATCGGGAGTACGATAATTAAATAGAAATATACGGTATAGGTCTAACAAAAGACAACATGGTCGTGTTCTGCTAACATCAATCACTACAACCTTTTAAATGTAGTTTAAAATGGTGATAAAAGCCTAATTTACGAAAATTATAAATATAGTTTAGAGGAACAAAAAACAAGGAGAGTGTTTGAGCACATAATCAATCTATCACAATACAATTTATATTTAAGCAAACCTTGAAACAGAATATAGCATTGTGTTGAATGTCATCCGATGCTTGAATAAAAATAAAACATTTATTTTGAAATGTGTTGGAAGGAGTAATGGTGTTTATGATTCACCTATAAAACTGAGTACACGTTTGGTAAAATGTCTGTCAACGCAAACCTTTTAGGCCACCCCCCAAAAAAAATATTAAAAATCTCCGGGTTTCTGGTCTCCGCGCGCGTCGCCATTTTTATTTATATATATATTTTTTATATGAAACGATGTCCAATTGCAACCCAAATTGCTGGATCGACTGGAATTCTGCCGTGCTGTGTTTTAAACGACTTTTCCCATATAGGGGTATGGACGTTTGCCTGATTTGTGAGGCCTCTCTCAGCTATACTTTGTATATGGGAAATTTGGTCCCCGCGTGAACACGTATCTGGCCGAAAAAAAGCGCGTCACAGCACCAATTTTGGAGCCAACCGATGACCAGAAACCGGAGACTTTTTTGCCTTAGAGGAACCAAGACATTATCTATAAAAACAAACTGTAAAAGTTACATTCTGTTAACAGAAAAACAGTGAAAGCCTTATTACACTACTGATAAATTTTCGAAAAAACATACACAAACAAAAACCAAAAAATAGTTTTACCATGGTTTAAACATTCAAATTACTTGGAGACGTTTACTCCACTTTGAAATGTATATCATATTATGTCTTTAAAAATAAAATTATAATAACGACGAAATAAAAATGTTAGGTAAAACTTGTAGCTTTGCATGGTGAGGAGGATAAGTAAGACAATTGCGGTGACACCATGTGGAATTCTCAATTGAGTAGTAATTAGTTATGAAAAGAACTGGAGGTACAACTCGACGTTTCGATCAGTGTGTTCTGTTCGTGTGCTCTGAGGACGATCAGAGCACACTGATCGAAACGTCGAGTTGTACCTCCAGTTCTTTTCAGAACTAATTACTACTCAATTGAGAATTTCACATGGTGTCACCGCAATTAGTACTGAAATAAAATGTTATTTAATCCTTCTTTTGTCATGTCCAAGACCAGTCCCTGACTCTGCTTTCTGTACCTTTTTCTTTTGTATAATCCTTCTTTCTGTACCTTTTTCTTTTGTATAATCCTTCTTTCTGTACCTTTTTCTTTTGTGTAATCCTGCTTTCTATACCTTTTTCTTTTGTGTTTATTTCACACCTGACTAACTTCTGCTCACTCTTGTGTTCATGTATGAATGTATGTTTGTATTCTGTCTCATTTTGCCTTTGAAAAAGAACCTGCTAGGTTTGAAACATAAGGCCAAACTATTTGGCATTTATACTACATGTCCATTAGGTTGGTAGGCCTAAGCAGTTTGAAACAGCTAATTTTCTGTTTATGAAATAAAACAAGCTATAACTTGAATAGGTTGGTATTTGTAGATTTATATTATTTCTTATAAAACATTCAGATACTTGCATTATATCAAAACGATATACTGGTTTTAAATGATAAATTCAAGTTTTTATTTATTCCCCAGCCCTAAAGACAATTAAGAATACGTTCTCACGACTCCCGTCCTAAACATAATTGGTGTGTTTGGTTTTTAATATCACTTTAACCCAAATAAAAAAAAGAGGTCACGCAGTTCAAACAAACATCCCCACATCCTGACACAGTCACTAAGTCAAAATGTTTGCTTTGTTGTTGGTTGTGCTGTGAATTCGAGTTGCGTATTATCAGTAAATTAGACAGAAATGCGTCTTTCATCACCGGCCATTGGCAGCTACAGCAAACGTGTCATTGTATGTTATCGTATGGGTTGTCATGGCTTCAGTGATATGCAGTGTTGTGTCCGGGACAGCTTCTAGAAAATGAATCACTTCGATACATCATCAAATTCATTATTGTTCCGTCATGATTTACGTATTGTGTACTAGGTTGAAGGAAACAGGAGTGGCATACACTTACAATGAATACTATGGTCTGATGCAGACGGGTACACTTTGCGAGTCATAGCTATCTGATAGCTAGGTCCAAGACTGGAACTTGGCAATGCATTTTTCCCTTGGCAATTATATTTGAAAATCAGAATGTCTTTGGGAATTTTCAAATGGGCAACAAGGCCAAGATCAGTGCAAAGGAACAGTAGCCATGTTGGTCTCTTTGAATTGCAGAGCCTGATGGATACAGGAATTGTATAGCATTGCTTGGCACACGTGACAAGGAATTACGCCTAATGACATGATTCCATCCAATTCCTAAATAGATACACTGTGAAAACGTTTGGCAACATGGAGTTGGGTAAGGTTATTTCTCCCAGAATTGGTCAGTATTTACCACAACTGTTAACATATTTTGGCAAACAATTTCCCAACATATGGGCAATAGTAAACTAACTGTGTAACCTGTTGATATGTTGACCAGTGTTGGACCACATATCAACCGTGTTTGCCCAATATTTCTTACAGTGTACAGAAAATTAGGTGTTGCAAATTGCAACCTATTAATGACATGAAGTATCAATCCAAAATCGTAGTTGTTGGCCTTACGTTTCAAACGTAACATTTTGCCTTTGTGAAAGAACCTGCTACAGGTTCGAAACATAAGGCCAATAACTATTTTGCAATGTTTAGATAACAAGAATATGCAAATATTTGATTCAGAGTGTTATTATTAAGGTCACTGGAAGAGTATGCCATTGCATAACGTGCTAATGAGGTAATGCCTAAATGTATATAACTGAGAATCTGTCATAAGAAATGCTGAACGTATATCATTGGTACAGGCCTGCCATCCCTCCATTCACTTTATCAAGAGCGAGCTTTAAAATGAGTCAAAAGTATTATGAATGATGATTCCCACCCAGCTGTTGACTATTCCAAGTTTCTCCCTTCAGGGAAAAGACTCCAAAACTTTAGGGGTTCCAAGAGATTTACTGACAGTTTTTATCCTTCAGCTGTAAAGGCCTTTAATGTGCATCATTCCCGTTAAACTTTATATTTGTACTTTATTTTGACGTTTTACTGTCTTTATGTATATTTGTATATTCTTATATGTATATTTGTATATTCTTACATGTATATTTTTGTACCATATATTTTTTTGGTAATATTTTAGAGCTCTTGTGATCGCTCGATTTCCATTGTATATTTTTAACATTGGCTGAATAAATATCTATATCTATATCTATATCTATCAAATTTCCTACATTGATGAATTGTTAAGGTAACAAAACAGGGGACCTTAGCAAATCTATTGTTTGCACTTTTATCATAATAGCGAGAACCCATTTTGATTATTTGCATAAATAAATTTGCATATGTGTGTACATGTTTTACATATCAGTGAAGATAGCTTTATCAAATGACAGCTAGTACCATTTCATAATTATTTGCATTCGAATTATCAAATATAGGGGTGTGTTCATTCCAACGTGCCATTTCTGTCTTCAGATGACATGAAATTAATTTAATTGGAAATTATTTCACTAATTTTTACTAAAGCGATAGTAGGGCCTATCTATGAAGAAATAAATATTTCACGGAATATTTAATACCATTACCAAGTTTTAAAAACATTGTTTGTCATTTTACTAAGTTATAAGGTCAAACAAAAACTCTTCAGTTTCCGCTGGTCTCCGCCTCAGACCCGCGCGTCGGCATTTTTAGTCTATGAAACGATGTCCAATTGCAGCCCAAATTGCTGGATCGATTGGAATTCTGCCGTGCTGTGTTTTAAACGACTTTTCACATAGGGGTATGAAACTTTAGCCGATTTGTGAGGCCTCTCTTAGCTACCATACTTTGTATAATTATGGGAAATCTGGTCCCCGCGCATGTGCAAGTATCACGTATTTCCCTGTTGGCCAAAACAAACAAACAAACACCCCAACAAACAAAATAAAATAAGAAACAAAACAAAACAAAACGCGTCACCGCACCAATTTTTAAGCCGACCTCTGACCAGAAACCAGAGACGTGTTTGGTCTAATGGCTTTAACGGCAAAGTGGGCACGAAGGAAACTTCCAAGGTTTAGGTTCAGGGTTAGTTAGTCTCTATATGCACTTTGGATATTCCCCGTTGGCCAATGGCTTCAGATGGGGCTACAACGTGTGGGTGTGGATGATTTGCCTGATAGCCCCCACAATGGTCCCACGGGCTACACACGTGTGAGGACAAGGAAGGCTTGTCTGCTGGCACCACAACGGCCCCATATGGACTAGTCGAGTACATTGTGCATACTTAATTATGTATCGGGCTAGGCAAAATGGTACTGACAGTTTCGCCGACTAAGACCAATAATTCACGATGACCTAATTAACGCTGATGGCTTCAGAGAATTTCGATTTCATATTTTATATGTTTTTCTATTGGGACTAACATTGTGTCTTGACCTGGAATAGAGTTCTTTAGCTAGTACATTTCCTGATGACACATTATGTCATTAAGGAGTTGATGCTTTAACTAACTAAAACGAGACGCTCTAAATAAAATATTTCCTTAAAAGTACCTCTCAAATATGTATGTATATCAGGTGTTTGTGTGATGAGCTATCATCATTTCATATATAAAGTATACGAGAAACGGCAGCTGGCTTCCGGAGCGTCATTAATGAAGCATGCTTACACCGTCTTAGGCACTCAGCCAACGGTCGTGAGATTATCTTTGGCTCACGGTGATATTGGATTCCTGCCCATGTCCAACGTGCCACATAATTCACACATTTCAAATACCTATACTTGATAGATCATGGATAGATTAAGCGTTGAGACAACCATGTGAATTTTGTTTCTACAAAACATATTTTCTATAGTAGACATTTAAAAAATGTTTTCCCCTGTTTTTTATCCCCTGAAAAAATTGCACAGCGATTGACGATGATCGAAACATACGGTCTTGAGTGTCACTCGTGTCATTTGCGGCATTGCGCGTGAACACGCACTTGGTTTTGTTAGTACATGACCCTATGACCAGTCGGTTTAATGGAGATCAGTTGTCCAACACTATATAGTTGGTAATTTCCCAATTGTTCGATATCTTTGTTCCGGGATGCTAGTCAGAAAGCCAGGGATCTCATCCACGGACGAACCAACGCTGACATAACATTTATGCGTGTGGAGTGTTCAAACCAATAATCTACGGTTAAATAAAGTTTAAATTAACAAATTTAAAACATAGAAAATAACGTTTTTATTTCAATGACTGAATGAACTTTTTTTAAATGCAAAATATAAGTTGATTTGATTTGATAGTACATTACATTTTTTTTCCTGGATCGATTGGAATTCTGCCGTGCTGTGCTTTAAACAACTTTTTCACATAGGGGTATGAACGTTTGCCCGATTTGTGAGGTCTCTCTTAGCTACCATACTTTGTATATGGGAAATTTGGTCCCTGCGTATACAATGTAGGCCTATTACGTATTTCCCTGTTGGCGGGGGTGGGGAAGCGAGTCACCGCACCAATTTTGAAGCCGACCGATAACCAGAAACCTGAGACATTTGTTGGCCCACCAAAGTTTTTTTTTTCATTTACTTCAAGAAAAAACTTCAATATGCACGTTCACTGTAACTACACAAGAGTTGCTAAACTAATTTCCCACTTACATTCACACTTTCGTATAAAGTCATGATAAGAATTTATAACATGGGCCTATTAAAATCAACTCATTAAACACTGATGTACTTGAGCTAAAATGGGATCAACTGACACATGACACGAGCAATTTAATCACACAACACTTCAAACACCAATAACGTGCTCAAACGGTACTCAAATTGTTCATGGATTATTCAAGACTTGACTGGACTACTTTCAGCTCGTTCTCCATGCTAAAGGCGCCACATGCAAACCCCAGCAAACATGAAACATGAAACAGCGTTGTCTTTCTAATAACAAGCAATAATGTCGATGTGAAACGGCCGTATATAATGAAGCATTGTTTAAAAGGCGCGAAATAAAAGAATATGCCTTCTGGTTCTCATTCGTAGCGACCGACATGCTAAGGTAGGCTCTATCATGGCTATATCTAACTAATTCCAAGTGAAAACAACGAACTCCGTTACACAGTGATAGCGTTCTCTTAGCCTTTTACCACCGATTTTTCGCTCTTTTGAACTGCACGCTATTTTGTCGCTAGCACCTAGACAGCTGTTTAATGAACAATTAAAATTAAATTGAAGACCAGAGATATGTTAAAAATGACGGGGTGATTTGATAATTGCTATTAGGGTGCACATCTTGTGTCGAATTAGTGCCGCTTTGGTAGTATGATGCTGACACGAGCCAGTGCCAATTGCGTCATTGATAATGTTGTGTTTTTAACTAAAAGGAGCCGTTAGTGACAAAGACAGGATAGGTTGTCTGTACTGCATGAGGCTCAATCAGAAATCATTTAAACAAAACATACAACTAATAACCAATAGAAAAGAAGAGTTTCTAAACGACGCCATCTTGAACAAACCCATCAACCTAATGATCAGAAATAGCTTAGTTTAATCATTTCATAGTACAGATTTCAAAATAATCATTCTCAGGTAAAAATGGCGTTAAGGGACTTCAACAGAAGCAGCCCGCGGTATCCTCTGTATTGATCGGAACGGTCATGCACGTGTAATACCCTATATAACCACCAGGAACTGAAAAAAGTCCAGGGGGTGATTTATTCAATAATGAAGTCAGAGCGGAGACAAGGATGGTGGGGGAAGATAATCCACGTGTATTAAAATAAGAAAGGGAAAAAAGACATTTATGTTTGCTTTCAGTTATATGTTATCACAGAAATTTCTAAAACTCCAGTACTTTGCCTTCTGAATCCAATGTTGTTCATGTGATTATTCATTGACCTCACAATTCCTGGATCTCACAGTTCCTGGATCCGTCCTTTTCTTTGACCTGTTATTATTTGAGTGCATAATAATAATAATAATACAGAAGATTTATAATGCGCACATATCCACCAAGAAGTGCTCAAGGCGCTTTACAGTAAATAAGATAATCATACAATAGCATAACAATACAATAGCAAATGCAATATAATACTAAACAAGAGATAAAAAATGCATAAATGAATGTTAGTAGTCCTTACACATAAGATGAGTTTTTAAGTTTTTCTTGAAGGAGTAAACAGTTTGAGATTCACGAATGTACAGAGGTAAATCATTCCAAAGGCGTGGAGCCACAACTTCAAAAGATCTGTCACCCCAAGAATGTTTTGACTTTTTTTGCAGCCAGCATGTGCGTGCAGCGCGCATACATGAACCAATGAGTGACCTTCTTTCGCATCTGAATGAAGACGCCCTTCAGAATGTGACGTCAATACAAGGTCTATTCGGGATTGCAAAAATAGGCCAACTCGGATATTTTTTTAAAGACACTACTTTTGGAATCTGAATCTGAATCTGAAAATATAATTGATTAAATTATATTGATGGTTAAATTGATGATGATTTAAAATACCCCTTTAAATATTTATGGATGAGGTTTTATCATTTTAGTAGAATTGGGGTAATTTCAGAACTGATTATTCCACTTCATGAAACAAAAATTCTACCTTAAAATTAACACATGAGAATCAAGAGATATGTATCAAACCAACATGTAACTTAATTAATTAATTTATCAACGAGAAAATAGCGAAAATGCATTGAAAATCTTTCTGTCTTCTCATGACAGAAATTAATTAGTTTTGCAAATTATTCCCCAATTTTACATAAAAGTTAGCACATGAGACATATATACTACTCAAAACAATTTAGGGAACACCGGATTTTTAACATCAAATAGGTTTGAAATGTTCCATGAACCGGGATTTTCATTTGCAACCCCCTCTCTCTTTCAGTAGTCATGTCATGAAATGTGTAATCACTACATGCATCCTTGATCATCTGTTTTCATTGTGCAGTTGTTTCTCATCAATTCTGTGAAACATTGTGTTTATCTGAAATAAATGATCTTGCTTTAACTGAGATTATTCCGGTGTTCCCTAAATTGTTTTGAGTAGTATATACTTCATACCAAGTACGTTTTATGTATTAACTGATCAATTAGGTTTACGAATAGTGTGGGCTATAATATAAAATATAACACCTTATTAAATTTTAGCTATAGTCATAACCTTAATCAGTATAAATAAACGGTTGTCTATAGTGTAAAAGCGATAGGCATCTGTAACTCCAAGGCTTGAATACACCACGGGTCTTCTTCCTCGCTATGTTCACCGAACCACACTCGCATCGATCTCAAATCACCCTGATTTCCTTTAATCGACGTCAACTGAGACAAATATTAGTGTTTAATTCATTTCAATGCCATTATACACCTGCAAGGCACCTTAGGAGTAAACACGCACAGTCAAATATGTGTATTATTCGTGACTCAAACGTTGTTTTCTTGCATTGCACTCAATTTTTTGTGAACATTATTTTGTGAATGAGATTAACAAACAATTGTTGTTGATTCAGAGATTTCTGAAGTACTGTTGAAAGACGAGGAGGCGTATTTGCTTGTTGAATAGGCCATTTTGGGAAAGGGATTGTGGAATAATACAGCCAGATTGAAGTTTAATGCCATATGGGGAAATACGCAAAACAATAAGTCAATAATGAACTGTGTAAATAAATAGGAGAAACTAAAACCATGGTTTCAACTTTTCTGTTACATGTCGTTGCTGTTTGTTTGTTGGTTGTTTTTTATACCGGAAAGAATGTCGTATCCGACCGCCACTTTTTAAGGGTTTTTTGGAATTTTTTGCTACCTTCAACCAGTTAGAAAAATGATTCTATCGATATTTTGGGGTACAGAAAGCGAAAACTATCTTTAAAATCCACTTTTATGATGGTTTTCAGACTTTATTTCCCTTATAAAAAAATCCTCCCCTTCAGAAAATAGGATCCTATTATAGTTCCCACTGCGCATGTACAATGACCGTGTTGGTCACATGGGGGACTTGACAAGATCAAACTGACATGACTGAGGAAGTCATCGTATACCAAAAATGCCTGATTTTTCATGAAATAAATATCCTGGAATAATTTGAAGTATATGTCCATCATCAACCATAATGTTCTCCACCTTACTAGGTAGGTAAGATTATTATTGGTTATATTGAATGAGAAAAAATGGCGGTTGGTTACGACATTCTACCCTTTATTTCTTAGAATAATTCACGTACCACTTACGAAAAGTCTATTACACATTATTGTCATCTAACGATGATTAAACCCTCGGGAAAACACTGCTGTAATTGTGTTGCTATAGCAACTAGTAATATTTGTTCTGGGTATTTCTGTCTATAAGTGAGCTTCCGGCGACTGGGCGCCGCGCAATACCAGATCAAACACAGTGACGTCAGACACGAAGTGCCTGGCTTATAGCCGCACTCGTACAGCAGTGCAGTTGATTCATTGCGTCATGCGTATTAAAAGTACTCGCGCGTTACGTCTGCGCTTCGAGAATTCGCATGTATATCATTGGCTAGTGAAGCACTAACTACGTCAAACGAATACAAACGCTTGACGCAGCTTTTATCATGAGCAGCCATGCTGTGTGCTACCAAAGATAGTAGAGCGCCGTAGGCGCGAAAGATGGAGAACTCGACCGATCTATGGAAATTACCCAGGATGCACACGGCCGCCATTTCAGCAAGCTGACTGTAGCTGTGTTGTCATTGGTCGCAAGTTTTCGCACTGTGAAACATACGTGGTTAAGGAAATATCGTTATGTCTTCATTTTGCTCGGCCATTTGTTGCAAGAACAAGAAAAAATGCCCAGAATTATCCTTTTTTAGATTTCCAAAGAAGACAGAAAGGTAGGCGCTAAATATAATTATATTTTTCGACAGTAATATCATCGCATTTGCAGAGAAAACGTTGCCTTTTCTGAGGTCACAAAGTCGGTGCAGCTGTTCAAACCCAGTATCACTATGACTACTTATGAGGGACATTTTACTAAATAAAAAAAAAATGAACAAAGCATTCTATTTTTAATTTAAGCCTTTGGTGTCTGTAGAGCTTAGAATGAAGACAAACAAAATGAAGCAGCACACGATGTATACTGGTCATAGGTCAGGATTATCCTGATCTGAAATTATTTGAAGTGAAGTGACGTTGACGTTGTGGTGTAGGCCCGTTTTAAAACTAAAAGGGCTAACTTACTAACTTAGTTTTAGGGTAACTCACTGTTAGTTAGTTTAATAGTTGGGCCTATTCTCACATCATTCATACTTATCATATAGGCCTATCAATGAATGTATCATACATATCTGTAGTCTTACTCTTATTTACTGAATGTCTTCTGATTGCAGTGGGTGTAACTAACTTTTTTGTTTGCTAACATTGGTTAAATGTGTAGGCCAGTTTTGTGCCATATCAACAGGTGTTTATTCAAAAATGTCCAATTCTCAACAAACAACATTTTTTCCTGTTGTTTGTATGGCTGATGTAATGTATTTTCAAAACTGCACGGAGCTTTGATGACTAGAGTACTAGCTGAAGTGCATGTGGAGCCTCCCCTAGCCTAGGGCAGGTCCAGCAAAATAGCCTCGAGTATGACTGATGACCCTAGTGTTTTAATACTTAAATTAGTGTAGGATAAATTATTCAACCTGTCACTCTAGGGTTATTACTGTAACAAGATTTTGTTCTTATTTGATTATACAATAGAAGCCAGCAGTGGGTTCAAAATACGCGGAGGAAAGATTTGATCAGAAGAACACCATGGTACCTCTACAATAACTGCCGACTCTGCTCAAACCACTTCGAGGAAAGTCAGTTCGTCAATAAAGACAAGAAGCGTTTAAAGTGGAATGCCATACCTACAATGTTTGATGTACCAAATCCTCCTAAACCTGTGGAATCTTCAAGAAGAAAGTTGAAACGGAAACGAACTCATACCTCACCGTCAGGCACATCTAACAAGCGCATCAAAGGTGGGGAAAAAAAACCAAAAATCCAGACACGTCAACCCTATCCAAATAGGCTATTCATGGAGGCCTATAAGAGGGTTTTTTAACACTATCATAAGTAATCCTGTTGAGAAATTAGTTACCAAAATGTTTATAAAATTTTCTGTTTATAAACAACTATTAATGACACCCACAGAATGTTTGTTGAAAATAAATTAGAGATGGATTATTAAATCAATATTTGTTTTTTAATACTCCTCATATTTTAACATCTTTTTTTACAGCTTCCCCATGCCCAGTGGAACATGACCACACATACAGTGCCAAGGAGTCAACACAAGACAACAAACATGACCAGCAAAGAGCTAAACACAAAATGAGTAAAACTCTCAAGAAAGAGCGCGTCAGGGCTTGCAGATTAAAGAAAAAAGTAAGCAATCTACAAACAGCCATGACCAGCATGACATCGGGTAAACAGACCATTGGACAGCTCATTGATGGTACAAGAAAATATTTGCACGAACCAGCTCTGTCATTCTTTGCATCCCAGCTACGTAACTCATCTCAAAGAACTAAGTCAAGAGGAAGAAGGTGGTCTTACACAGACAAAGTGATTGCTCTCTCCCTCTATCATCAAGGTCCAAAAGCGTATCAGTTTTGTAGCAGAATTTTCACTTTACCGTCTGTTTCATCCCTGAGAAAGTGGCTTCATAAGGCCAAAAAAAAAAAGATGTTGAGTTGCCCTCCACCGACCGACCCAAAAGTGCTGAAATCTCGGGTCGGGTTTTTTTTTTTTTTTTTTTTTTCCCTTGTCATTCATAGGCCTATTTATTAATGAAACTTACCAATTTTCTTTGTATAAAACATAATATGTTTGATTTGTGAAATTTTCCACTTTTTTTACCGGTAAATTTACCGGTACCCAAGACTCAATCTACATGTTTTCAAATCGAATGGCCCCGGTCCTCACATGGTGCACTGCCTTCGCACACACTGTGTGCCAACGATTGCGACTCAAATCTACACGTTTTCCAATCGAATGGCCCCTCACATGTTTTCCACTGGCTTCGCGCACTGTTTTGTATGTCAATGATTGCGACTCAATCTACACGTTTTCAAATCAAATGGCCCTTACACGTTGTGCACTGGCTCCCCGCACTGTACGTACGTGTCAACGATTGCGACTCAATCTACACGTTTTCAAATCGAATGGCCACTCACATGTTGCATGTTGAGCATTGCATGCAATATGGATGAATTTGCTGTGTCAATCACAGCGAAAAGTACAACAAAAATGCTTGGGATACTTTTATTCTGAAGCAAAATTCCTTGCTGATAGGTATACAAATGAAAAACATGGTATGTGGTTTCAGTTCCAATGCATTTCAATCTTAAAATGACAGTCAAGGAGAAAAAAAATAATAATAAAAAAAAAAAAATCCCGACCGACCGACCCCTTCAAATATTTTCACTGGAGGGCAACTCAACAAATATTTTTTTTTTGGCCTAATGTTGAAATCCAACCTGGCTTCTCTGAAAACATTCTAGATGTAATGAAGCACAAAGTATCCACAATGAATGAAAGGGATAGATATTGTGTTGTCACTTTTGACGAGATGAGTATACGTGCTGGACTGACATATGACATTTCAACAGATAAAACAGAGGGGTTTGAAGATTTCGGTAAATTACAATGTTGCTGATCACTGCTGATATATTAAGGCCTTGTCAATTTTTACAGGCAACTTGGGGGCAACCAACTGTACAGCATGCAAAAGGAACTCTTTAGTTGCGCACAAGGGACATTTTTCTTAGTGTCTTACTGCCCCCAAGAAAATTATGTGAAATGTTAAATATGAATGTTTAGCCTTCTTAGAGATTGCCTGTAACTTGCCTGGTGTAACATGACCCTTAAATGTGATAGGCATCTTTGCTGAATATATATAACAAACAATGATATCATACATAAAAAGTATTGACATTGACAAGTTTCAATAAAAATATACATGTATACTATGTATCATGGAAAATAAAACTTCATTGCCATGTGATTACCTTGTTTGTACTATCTGGTCCTTGCTCTATGACTATACTAATGCCCCGCTTTGTTAAGGAAACTCTGATCATTAATTTGAGCATTGATTGAGCATACAATCAATATATCATACTTGTGATGGAGGTTTAGAAGGGTCTTTATCAATTAATTTAGTCATTGCCATTAAAAATGTTTGATGTCTTATTAGGCATCACCAGACCAGGTACAAAGATGGACTTTCACCTCATTCAGTAATCAAGAGGTTTAAGCAAGGTTTACAATGATGAGGATTCACCATCGACAGAGGCAAAGGTCCAGAGCCTATAAACTATTAATATTTTAGCTGAGTTTTCTTACGCAAAATGTTTGCTTTATCTCAAAATATGGGTTGTCACAATATCAACAAAACATCGAATACATGATAATTACTACAAAGACCTAACATTAAAAATACTCGCCCGAAGAAAAGACCGCTATCGACAAAAGCCACTTCGGACCGTTTGTTTACATCCGGGCACTTTCACCATTATCACCTTGCTCAAATGGCGGCCGGACCAGTCCACGCATGATTACACACGTTTGTACGTGTTTCGGGTCGAGTTCCCCATCTTTCGCGCCTACGGCGCTCTACAATCTTTGGTGCTACTCATTTCATTTTCATTTCATTTATTGATTTCACACAGGTAGAAAAACAAATAAACACAAATGTACATTAAATTAACAGAAACAGAAACAAAGGTAGCACCCCTGTAGGATTACAAAAAAGTAAACTAAATTACTGTCGAGTTGATCTCCTGATGCTACCAATTAGGAAGTAAACAAATATTGATCACACAAAGAATGATAAACAACATGGCTTTAGGCACACTTAAATATATAAAATATATAAGATATAAAAACAATACTAAAATAAAAATATGAAAAGTTAATACTACACAGTTTGAGTTAGGGCATCTGCTAGGCCAGGGACTAATAAATGTTTTCTAAGTGAATTAACAAATAAAGATAAACTATAAATAACTGTTTCTTTAACATCTGTTGGTAGCACCTCCCATAATCTAGGGAATCTATAAAAAAGAGAATGATGAGCAGCATTGGACCTAGCCATTTGATGAGAAAACTTAATAACTTCAGTGTGTCTAATGGCATCTCGTGAAATTTTCCTTTCTGTTCAAGACAAGTCGGTATTTATTTGGATACTTGTATGTTCAATAAGGCTTTTATGTCACGACTATTAGAAGACTTTCAAGCATTTTAAGTGAATCGATTAGACTTTACTCGAAATCATTTCTTGTCGAGCGTCAAATGTTTTTCTTAAAACAATCATCTGCATCAAGTTTTTTGTTACAAATGACTCCTGGTCCACATGGTTGGTGTTTACTTTGACATTTTGCGTGTTTTACTGACCACTTCAGATTTATATCTGGGTGAAAGATCAACTAATGTTTCATTCTGCCATGCATTTTATATAGTGGAGTAATCTCTTTCTCAATTATCAAAACATCCTGAATGGATGTCTGCTACAGTTTTTGGCGACATCTGCAATAACATTCTCCTATCTATAGACACCTCGCTGAGTTAAAACTATTTGCTAGTCCCAATGACACTGTTTTTCCATGACAAACGCAAGCTTTAGTCGTGAATCACAGCATAACCAATGATATATTTTGTTCCCTTCTATTGTTTATTTATATTGTTCCATTCTATTGTTCCTATTGTTATTGGACTTAATTGTTCTCTGGTTCTCTGGTCTTTGCGCATGTTGTCTCAGACGCTATGAAACGATGTCCAATTGCAGCCAAAATTGCTGGATCGATTTATACCAAGATTACCCCAAAAAGTGCGTCACCGCATCGATTTTGCCGAAGCCGCCCAATGACCAAAAACTGGATACTGTTGTTACCTAACAAATATATACCGGGTATTGTTTTAAGAAACAAATATCCCTTCTATAATAATTAATTTATGTTGAAAACGTGTTTATAAAAGATTTAAATGGTTTTCAGGGGAAAAATGGTTATTGCTAGCAAAATCGAATCAGTATGATGATTCCTCAAAAGCTAAATTGTTTTCCTGTTCTGCCTGCGAGTCGCACTTTGGTCGTGCTTAACGACACGGACAATAATAAACAGCTGCCGTAAAGGAAACTTACCCAAGTGGGAATCTCTCATCCACAGTAATTTGATAAATTATGTTTTTCATTAATTAATATGTCAGTTTCATTTTGTTCAATGTGTGATTTATACCGATACTATGAATGTTAACTGCTACGATATATCTTCTTGAAGAAGTGACTTACATTTTCTAAGATTTTCGGGGTGAAATAATTAAACAAATGATTGAATACTGTATTTCCTTAACCCTCCCCATGCAGTCAAGGGAGGGTTAAGGAAATACAGTATTCAATCATTTGTTCAATTATTTCACAAAAAATAGTCAAAATCAGTCAAAATGTTGATATACTTGCCAAGGTATATCTAGTGCACTTAAAAGACGAACACTGTCAAACCTTACGTGTACTAAGTACATTTACAGGTCAACATGAGTCGACCGTTTTTGACTGGTAAAAGCATTGTCTTGTATTGTTCAGGGTGGTCAAAATGACAGTAAAAACAGTCAACAATGCCCCTGTGTGCACATTTGGGTCAATAGTCAAAACAGCCAGCTGACCACAATAGCTACTTGCCAGTGGCAGTTGTCACTAAAGTTTAGCTAAAGTAGGAGGGATTTATTACGTCAAGTAGTTTACCGATTGAAATATCAGTATGTTGATGGCTAAATAATAAATAGCATTCCTATAAGAATGTGATTTTACATAACAACTATAGAGTGATTTGCAATAATTGTGTGCATATGCAGTGACAGATATAATAAAGTGTTTATATTTCACTGACTCAATCTGTTTGGCGTTCAGCGAGGTGATATAATTGTTTTCATTTGATTGAAATTGTCCTTCAAAGCTCAATAAAAGTGACCTTGCTTTCTCGTATGAACTAACATTGTGCAACCTCTCGAGAGTATTACACATGCAAGATGCTATGTCATAGCAATTAAATTAAACTGTCCAAAAATAACAACTAAATTGTCGTAGATACAAAGCAAGTAACCCGGCAGTAATATTTGAATTGCCATCATTAAAGGGGCAGTATCGTCACGATCAGAGCAGACTTTCAACAGGGCATGGAATCGCTGTCCCAGTTTAAGATGTGACGCAGTGACTGATAATTACTGGCTCATTTATGCAGCAGCAACGGTAATATGACCTTATCATGTTAGTATTATTTTCAGTCACTGAGTTAATCTAAAAACTAGCACTCCGATTCCATGGCCTGTTGATTGTGACGATACTGTCCCTTTAAAAGTGGCATTGGAAATTATTTTTCAGACGTTTATCATTCTTGACAAAACAAGAAGACAAAATCGGTTTAGTTTTGGTAACTTTACCAATTTTGTTCCTTCCCTTTACAGCTGATGTCAATACAAATTGCCTTGATACACACTGTATCAACCACTGAAGCCAAAACAAACACGCGATGCGGATTCACTGATACATTCTTCCCAACAACAAACATGATGTTCAATGTAATAAACATATGAAATCAAACACTGACTACTTGAGTAGCAAGATATTGATTTTTCCCAAGTAAAGTCAAGTCGTAAGTAATTTCTTCGCAAGCCAAGTCAGTTCTTTTCAAGTTAAGTCAAATCACACGTAATTAGTGAAAGTTGCTTATAAGTAATTGTCATTCTTCACTGTCACAACATTCAATCACAAGAATACCCAACCCCGCATCGTATTTAACTGAAAAATATCGACAAGTCAAGTCAAAGAAAAATGTGACTTGAGTCAGATTCTAAGTCGCTGATTTGAGTTACCAATTCCAATGACTAGTCTAGCCACGAAACCATCTACTCTGCCTAACACTTTTAGTGAGAACGCCTACGTACCAACCACCGACAAGTCTAGCCACGGACCCTCGAGTCTGTATTCTGCTTTCAGTTAGAACGCCTAGATACCAACTTATGATTAGTCTAGCCACTGACTCTATAGTCTGTCATACTCACGATAGTCATGAGTATAATTGATTGATCGGTAAATATCAAAATATTCAATTCAAATTTTAGCTGTTTAATATCTTTCATCTTATGTAATGAATTGATAACTTTAAGTACAGGAAACCATGCAGCGAAACTTGCGGCTAATCCCAGTCTGAACAAAATATATCATTTTAATCTGGTCATTCATTTTGAATATATTACAAAACATAGAATTATTATAAATTGTATGGCTAAGTTAAATTTATCTTAAACTTTTTATCGCGGCTCGCCCACATTTAAAACTAGGTCGCAGCAAACGTAGAACAGTTAGGTGCCCGGAAGTTTCAGAACCGTTTTTTGAGACCGAGTCAACACGCACGCTCCTTTCCCTGAACCCTGGATGCAATGACGTCACGATTGAATAGCACACTGTGATTTCTCCCGAAGCGGATAATACTTATAGCTGTGGCGATCAACAGTCCTTCAGGCATTTTCAGATGTTAAACAAAGATCGCTTTTAATCTCTCCATTATTAACTTTGTAGCGACGTTGTTTCACATTGTGGGTGTATTTCCTGGCCTTATGGGTGGTGAACAAGCCAGAAGACATTCAAACCGATCGATACATAGGCTCTTGTTATTTATTGAAAGAATTAGAACTCATCCATTGGGGTTTTCTGAAGAATATAGGTTCACTTTAGTATAATCTTTCCAAAAAGTATGTCTCCTTCAAGGGAAGTTCAGAGGTTATTTTAGCAGCACCGTTTTGCTCTTAGTGTATTCTGTGAAAATTGGGAATGTTTTTGTATATTCCTCATGACCTAGGCCTAACATTAAGATAAAGCTTTAACAGGTTGGGTTTCTGTACATTGATGCTTGCAGAGGATGGATGCATGTACACATACCAGTATATTTTACTAAGTGTTTTTATATCAGTTTCAAAGGGAATGTAATGTCTACAAAACTGCTTCTAAGGGTATGCTTACTCTACTCTCTCTGAATCAAAATACTGTGTATTTGTCCGATTGTCTGTTTTGCTACACTATCCTTGTTGACTTTACTAATCTACTTTCTTCTTCCAGCCTAAAAATTCCAGCACTTCCCGTACCTCTATTTATTCATGTGTAATACCTGTTTAGTCTTGTCGCATACTAGTAGTATGCTACTCTACTTTTTGTACTTTCTTCTTTTGTGTTCAATTCACACCTGACTAACTTCTGCTCACACTTGTGTTTATGTATGTGTGCATGTTTGTATGTCGTCCATTTTGCCTTTGAGAAAGAACCTGCTAGGTTCAAAATGTAAGGCCGATAACTACTATTCTGCAATCAAAACATTCACCCTAGGCATTTGAGCTAGAAAGCATCCCAAATCCGCCAAAATCCATCAACATGTATATAAATTACCGCATTTGACAAAGCATCCATGGCTTGGCTATACACAGTCCTGAATCCAACCAAAGCAGCCGGTGTAGTTGGATGGATTTGGTACACATGGCTACATGTTCTATTCACTGGGCTATACTGTGGAGTACTGAATCCAACCAAAGCAGCCGGTGTAGTTGGATGGATTTGGTACACATGGCTACATGCTCTATTCACTGGGCTATACTGTGGAGTACTGAATCCAACAAAAGCAGCCAGGTGGAGTTTGATGGATTTGGTACACATGGCTACATGCTCTATTCGCTGGGCTATACTGTGGAGTACTGAATCCAACAAAAGCAGCCGGTGGAGTTTGATGGATTTGGTACACATGGCTACATGCTCTATTCACTGGGCTATAC
Source organism: Zoroaster sp. YZ-2022 (assembly GCA_029582265.1). Classification (NCBI taxonomy): domain Eukaryota; kingdom Metazoa; phylum Echinodermata; class Asteroidea; order Forcipulatida; family Zoroasteridae; genus Zoroaster; species Zoroaster sp. YZ-2022. Next base: position 4,989,255 of record CM055823.1, read on the forward strand.
TGTGGAGTACTGAATCCAACCAAAGCAGCCGGTGTAGTTGGATGGATTTGGTACACATGGCTACATGCTCTATTCACTGGGCTATACTGTGGAGTACTGAATCCAACCAAAGCAGCCGGTGTAGTTGGATGGATTTGGTACACATGGCTACATGTTCTATTCACTGGGCTATACTGTGGAGTACTGAATCCAACCAAAGCAGCCGGTGTAGTTGGATGGATTTGGTACACATGGCTACATGCTCTATTCACTGGGCTATACTGTGGAGTACTGAATCCAACCAAAGCAGCCAGGTGGAGTTTGATGGATTTGGTACACATGGCTACATGCTCTATTCGCTGGGCTATACTGTGGAGTACTGAATCCAACCAAAGCAGCCGGTGTAGTTGGATGGATTTGGTACACATGGCTACATGCTCTATTCACTGGGCTATACTGTGGAGTACTGAATCCAACAAAAGCAGCCGGTGGAGTTTGATGGATTTGGTACACATGGCTACATGCTCTATTCGCTGGGCTATACTGTGGAGTACTGAATCCAACAAAAGCAGCCGGTGGAGTTTGATGGATTTGGTACACATGGCTTCATGCTCTATTCACTGGGCTATACTGTGGAGTACTGAATCCAACAAAAGCAGCCGGTGGAGTTTGATGGATTTGGTACACATGGCTACGTGCTCTATTCGCTGGGCTATACTGTGGAGTACTGAATCCAACAAAAGCAGCCGGTGGAGTTTGATGGATTTAGTACACATGGCTACATGCTCTATTCGCTGGGCTATACTGTGGAGTACTGAATCCAACAAAAGCAGCCGGTGGAGTTTGATGGATTTGGTACACATGGCTACATGCTCTATTCACTGGGCTATACTGTGGAGTACTGGATCCAACAAAAGCAGCCGGTGGAGTTTGATGGATTTGGTACACATGGCTACATGCTCTATTCGCTGGGCTATACTGTGGAGTACTGAATCCAACAAAAGCAGCCGGTGGAGTTTGATGGATTTAGTACACATGGCTACATGCTCTATTCGCTGGGCTATACTGTGGAGTACTGAATCCAACAAAAGCAGCCGGTGGAGTTTGATGGATTTAGTACACATGGCTACATGCTCTATTCGCTGGGCTATACTGTGGAGTACTGAATCCAACAAAAGCAGCCGGTGGAGTTTGATGGATTTAGTACACATGGCTACATGCTCTATTCACTGGGCTATACTGTGGAGTACTGAATCCAACAAAAGCAGCCGGTGGAGTTTGATGGATTTGGTACACACGGCTACATGCTCTATTCGCTGGGCTATACTGTGGAGTACTGAATCCAACAAAAGCAGCCGGTGGAGTTTGATGGATTTAGTACACGTGGCTACATGCTCTATTCGCTGGGCTATACTGTGGAGTACTGAATCCAACAAAAGCAGCCGGTGGAGTTTGATGGATTTAGTACACGTGGCTACATGCTCTATTCTCTGGGCTATACTGTGGAGTACTGAATCCATCAAAATCAGGCAAAACCAGGAGAAGGATTTTGGAGGATTTGGGGTAGTTAAGGTTAAACAACCACAATGTTTCCGTTTATTACGCTGTATAGTAAACGCGTTAGATCTATACTTAGTGACAATATGCATTCAGAATTTGTTTGTATAAATTGTACGTGGAATGCACTTATTCCTAAATTTGAACTCAAACTTATTAAATTTTTCTTCAAAGTCACATCGCCTCTGAAAATTTCTTTTCTAGGGAAGATGAAGATTGATACCATCATCATCTTTGGGGGCAGAACCGCTTCTAAGGATATGCTTACTTCCTTTAAGTAAAGGTAAAAACGAAGCGAAGCGCATTACTTAGACAGGTAAAACTTGTAGCTTTGCATGGTGAGGATGATAAGTAAGACTAATTACTTAGACGTCAACATTAAAATCGCGCTATTTCAAAATGTCATTGTTCATGTACGTAATTCGCTGCACATTTGCATTCATGTGAAGTATAAAACGGCATTTATTACAAAAGCAAAAGCGGACTATATTGTATAGTTTATTTGTATTTGAGGCGGATTAGAGAAATATATGTTTAATTAGATGAATTAATCTCTATGGAAACAAATAATATCCTTGAAACTAGAATTGCAATAATGTTAAAAGTGGTTAGTCACTGATCATACGATGACAAATGCAAAGCGTGTTGTACCGACCATGACTCTTGTCAGAAGAGCGGTTGCTGGTCAGTTGTGAGCGACTTTTATTGTATTTTCGCAGCTTCATGTCTATAATTTTACCTTTGTGACCTAATTCCTTATATTATCTTTGGAGATTTATGTCTCTATGAATAATATCAAACACAAATTGTCAGACGTGTTCATTAAAAATTCATATTCAAAGTACCAAATATTTGTGTAACACAATTATATGAAAATGCGTGACTTTTCTGACATGAAAAGCACGTTGCATGTTCTTATCAAGAAATTCTCCGTCTACCAGTCAATGTCCACCACCTTATTTATTGGAAGCATAGTTCATTGTGGCCTTAACACAGGGAAAATACAAAATAATACGGTAATTGTGGTTTATAATCGCAAATATTACAATAATATGGCATAAAATAACGATAAATAGTGAACATTGCAATAGAATTGACAGAAATTCATTTTTTTCTTAATAGCACCCGAGGCAGTATTTCAAGGGATGTTTGATTCCATCGCTGTACCTTTAATCCAAGTGAGTTGTAAACAACTGTTTTTTCCCTTTTATGTTTTTCGAGATTACAAATAATGCGTAATAATAATAATAATAATATTTCATTCTTATATAGCGCATTTCACATAATGTCCCAATGCGCTTTACATTATTTCCCCTGGTCACTGGGCCGATATCATTCCTATAATCTTTCTCAGCTCCCTGGGGAGTATACAGCCCATTATGTGCAACCTTTTTGGCGCTACATGGCTAATCAAACACAATAACCATCTCTACCCTCACAGGTACCCATTTATACTCCTGGGTGAAGAGAAGCAATTACAGTAAAGTGCCTTGCTCAAGGACACAAGTGGCATGGTCGCGGGCAGGATTCGAATCCACATTCTGACGACACAACCATCAGAACACAAGTCCAATGCACGTAACCGCTCAGCCATGGCACCGTAATGGCTTAAAGGTAAGGTATGTAGCATTGGTTTATACCAAAATGGTGCAGTTTTAAGCTCTTTTATCTCAGCAGAATATTCTGTGCTTAACGGAAGAGTTTTTCACGGATTAGCAAGGAATTTCTGCTTGTGATTTAATTTGTTGAAAAACCTTTTTTTAAATTACATTTCTATGCCAATTTCTAAGCCATGCTTTGACATGGCCACACAAATACGAACACGACAGCTGTGTCACTGATGCCCACTTAAACAATTAATACTTCAAATTTATCGATCAACTTATTGGAACCACCACTGATCAATAAAATTCTGCATTGTATCTAAAGCAATGAATAATTAACATTAAACAATTCCTACAGTCTTAAAGCCAGATGTGAAATCGTGAAATGTAATCAATGCATCCAAACTTTATACGATTCAAGATATATGTATAAACTCCAACCTGTGAAAGAATTTGAAAAATAAATTAATTGATAACACTGCAATAGTCAAGGGGTAGATAATATCATCACCAATTTTACACTAAGTAAGTTTTATATAAATCAGTGGAGTGTCGTGGCCGAGCGGTCTAGCTTACCGGACTCAAGTTCTGGTGTTAGCAGCAGAATGTGGGTTCGAATCCCGGCCGTGGCACTTGTGTCTTTGACACTTAACCATAATTGCTTCTCTCCACCCAGGGGTTAAATGGGTACCTGTGAGGGCAGAGTTGGTTGATTAGCCCTATATGCGCTGTAATGGCAGCAATTGAGCTGTATACTTCCCAGGGAGCTGAGATGGTTTCAGGAATGATTTATGAGCCTTATGAGCCTTATGAGCAGGGGTAATAATATGCGCCTTGAGCACCACTCAGTTGGTGGATACGTGCGCTATATAAGTCCACACATTATTATTATTATTATTAAATCTGTGATATTTATGTTTTTCGAGAACATTGGGGCTTTAAAGGGACAATATCGTCACGATCAACAGGGCATGGAATCAGAGTGCTAGTTTTAGATTAACTCAATGACTGAAAATAACACCCCACATGATAAGGTCATAATTATTACCGTTGCTGCTGCATACACGAGCACTGTATTTTATCTTTTGAGGGTGCCTTTGGACTGGTCATAGAACAAATAACTGCATGGGTGTTGGAGAAGGCAGGGACAGAGCTGACACTTCGAGCTACCATCGCAAGTAGAAAACTGAGCTTTTTTGGCCATATCACAAGATACCCATGTTTAGAGAAAACAATATCGCAAGGGATGGTTGAAGGCCGGAGAGGACGAGGAAGACCAGCAGCAGGATGGATAGATGACATCAAAGAGTGGACAGGTATGAGTATCACAGATGCTTCCAGACTTGCCACCGATCGAGAAAGATGGAAAGCTCTCATCCGAACCTCACCAGCGCTACTTAGCAAAATGTGACTACAGAGACAGAGTTAAAACTTGCATGGTGAAGAAGATAAGTAAGACTAATTGCAGTGACACCATGTGAAATTCTCTATTGAGTGTAATTAATTCTGAAAAGAACTAGAGGTTACAAATCGACGTTTTGATCAGTATGCTATGATCGTCATCAGGAGAGAGAGAGAGTATTTATCTTAAACTAGGACACCGATTCCATGCCCTGTTGAAAGTCTGCTCTGATCATGACGATATTGTTCCTTTGATACAGCTTTATTATATTTAAGTTAGACAAAGACGAACGGATAATTTAACCGCGCTTGGCTCGTTCGGACAATCGCTGTTCAAATAAAATGTCCTGTCAATGAAATTCTGTTTTTTTTATAAATAAATTTGATGATCAAAAGTGTCCATGAATGCTTGGAGTGACGTTGTCTAAGATTCTGGGTATAATGTGATTTATCTATGCTTTACGATCTTGAGAACAAGCGAAAGCAATCTAGTTAAACACCTGCCCATGTGTTCATATGATGAGTATTGGGTAACTGATCAAACAAAGATGTCGAAGTGTTTCGCAGTCCTACGAGGTAATTACTGTTCATGTACAGTTTCATGTTGATACACGTTGTCCTAAACTTCTTTAAAAACCATGTGTACTTAAATGGAAGATACACAACACTGGCATTTGGTTACGTTCGTTCATTTCAACCTTCTAGTTTCTAATAGGGCCTATGTATCTTTAAAAATAACCTGTGAAAATCTCATTACAGTAATTATGAGCTCCAGTTTTGAGAAAATAATAACAAACTTATACATGTTGTATATTTAACAAAAAGTTAAATGGAAGATGCAACACTGGGTTACATTCGTTCAGACATGCGCGTCGGCAGTTTTAATTGTCTTTCTTTCTTTGTTTTTTTTGCTATGAAATGATGTCCAATTGCGGCCAAAATTGCTGGATCAATTGGAATTCTGCCATGCTGTGTTTTAAACGACTGTTTCACATAGGGTATTTAACGTTTGCCCAATTTGTGAGGCCTCTCTTGGCCACCATACTTTGTATAACACGGGGAATACGTGTATCACGTATTTCCCTGTTGGCAAAAATAAATAAATAAATACTTTTTTTTATTTTACTTTTCCAAGGAAGACTTTATTTCAAAATTCCTTGAAGTAACAGCATATATACAAATATATACAAAAGTTAAAAGAATAATAAAGAAATACATTCAGTATCTTGACAGTAGTAAATTAAATATGTAAACCAGAACAAATACTTTAAATAAGGAAACCGTCCAGCCAAGTTGCTAAATAAATAAATAAAAGATTAAAAAACGGAAACAAAAACAAAACAAAAACAACAAAAACGCGTCACCGCACAGATTTTGAAGACGACCGATGACCAGAAACCGGAGACTTTTTTGGTCTAAAGGACAGATACAAACATTGTAATTACCTGATTCCAAAATTCCCATTTCCCCCCCCCTCCCCCCCAAGAAGCTAACTCAATGTGCTTCAGGAATCAATTAATCCTATACAAATATCATGTCCGAAGTGTTCTCATTTCAGAGGAAACACACACAATGTACATTTTGCAACCGTTGCGAGACGGACACGTTTTGCTACAAGTGTTTCCTGTACAAATTGTGATTGTTTTTGACACTTTCATTTTACTCATGGTTACAAGAAAGAACATTATGCTAAGTGAAAATCTTCTCCAACGCCCCAAAAAACCTCAAAATTTTGACCGGTTCCCCCTGGGTATTATAACGAGCTCATTATCTGCCAGATCCTAACAGCCAAACAATGAGATCACTTAACTCAGGGGTTAACCCCCATAATCCACTTGGGCCAAAAACGGGAGATAAATGGACATTGGGGAAAATGTCTTCCCAGGCTGTACCTTCACTTGAAGTTTATCACCAGATTATTAAAGTGTTTCTGGTTTTTCCTCCGGTAGTTTATTTGATCTTTTCTGATTTTTTTTTCTAAATGGGCCAGCTCAAGATTATGACTAAATATACATAACAGCAAAAGAAACGTCACCCCCTAAATTTTGATAAGTCTGAGAACGTGTTTAGCTTATGTGTCCTCAGACGTCATGCATGACAAATTTTGAGGTCAACCAAATTTGCCACATTGTGTTTGTGTTACACTCCGTACTCATAATATTCTTCATTAAACAAATTATATTAATTATAAAATGAAAATAATAAATATTTTTAGGGGTGACGTTTCTTTTGCTGTTATGTATATTAAAATGAATGATAAAGGCTACTCATATAGTGTATATTCGATTTAAGTAAGACTAATTGCGGAGACACCATGTGAGTTGTACCTCCAGTTCTTTTCAGAACTAATTAATTACTGCTCAATTGAGAATTCCACATGGTGTCACCGCAATTTGTCTTACTTATCCTCCTCACCATGCAAAGCTACAAATTTTACCTATGTATATTCGATTTGTTTGTTTGTGAACTTAAGAAAATAGATTAATATTGCGTTCGCGAATTGAGCGACTATTTTAAGTCTTTGACCTTCACTTTTTGCACTTTAATTCTACTTGATTTGCCTGATCGACTTTTATCTTTATTGTGCTATAATACGAGTTAACTAGCATTATTACACAGCGCTGACCATCTGTTGCCGACGGAGCATTTAGGATGGTGGCTTCTGGGATATTATTCCTGAAGCCAACAAATCCACGAAGTTTAAAGAATTTTGGCAATGCCCCGGGTAATCCAAGGCCAAATGTTTCTAATTTGGTGGGACATGTTGTCTGGCATTATCGCTTGAACCTTTTTCAGTCCGTTGTTCTTTTGCTTCATTTAGTCACAGATGCACCATTAATTGTTCCAACTACCTATTTTTTGGCAGTTGCTTCACATCACTAACCTGTACTGTCCCCAAGGGCAGTAATGTGAGGTTATTAAATTCGATTAAATATGACATGTATTTCCATACAAACATGTATGGAGACACAGATCTATTAAAGCGACAATGGCTATTGGCCTTCTTCAGGGTGACTGACAGTAAATAAAACATTTTTTTTTAAATATTCTCTTACTTATAATTTATTTTCTAAACCAGGACCAGTGTTATAAAAAATGATCTCGATAATTTCATTTTTACTTAATTATTAGGAACATCTAAAACAGGATAATGTTTTACACAACCTGTGTATTTTTTCTCTGTGTGTACTGATGTAGTTTTTAAAACCCGTTTTTGAATGAAAACTGTTTTAGTATAAATATCCACTTTCTCTCTGACTCTCCTTTACACAATTTATATTTTGTAGCCCCGTATTTTGAGTGATCATTTGGCCTTGTGATTGGCGACACTCATAATAAATTACCCAATCGATTTTGCGCTGATATTGCCAACACAGACATAACTTAGCCCACACAATTTCAACATAAACATATTCATGTTTCTCTTCAACTCGCCAAAATCAAGAGTAAGTTAATTCCATTTGGATAGCTTCTTTCCCTTGAACAGCATTACAATGGAACGCCCTTCCAGCTGATGTAATCTTGCTTGCTTAAATGGTGGATGACATATCATATGTGACGCGTTCTACCGAAATCAGACACATTTGGGCAAGAAATCAAAATCGAGTTGGTTATTGATAATGAAAGTAGAGATCTTCAGCTTTACAATGATATCTTTCTTATATTAATTGGAAGTGTAAAAGCGGAATTACGTCATTTTTAAGTTTGTCTTTACGAAAACTCAAAACGGAGTTATTGTTCTTTAAAGTTTCATTTGGTATAATTTAAGTAATTAACTTCTTACAAAGGTACTTCATTTTCCCTAGTAACAGGCATTACAGAATAATAATATTGCCTTATTAAGGGTTTTATATACATTCATTTTTTTTTTTTTTTTTTTTTTTTTTAAACTATTTCTCAGTTCTGAGCTCTGCCCAATTCTGTCTGATTTTGGTAGAACACATCACATATATGTAACCCCTTATACTTTAGTGGCTATTGGCCTTGTTTAGGGTGACTGACAGTAAATAAAAAAATAAAATAAAACAAATTTGCACATTTTTTATACATTATTCCCAAACTTAGAAATACTGAATGAAAATAAATTGTTATTCTCATATCTTGTTTATCATTTGGGTAGCCCAATTAGGGATTATCACTGTATTCCGGGCCTAGCTTTGAAATGTTTGAGACGAATCAGATCCAGAGGTAAACCAGAAACACCAGGGTATATATATCTCTACTGAGGACGATCAGAGCATACTGATCGAAATGTCGAGTTATAACATCCAGTTCTTTTCAGAACTAATTACGACTCAATAGAGAATTTCACATGGTGTCACCGCAATTAGTCTTTTATCCCTACACATTCACAATATGTGACTCTGGCAAAATATGTGGCTCTGGCAAAACCCTAAACTTGGACCCACTTTTCAAAAGTGACCCCCAAATTTATCGTGAAAATTAACAATGTTCCCAACAACGTTTCAGGATTTTTAATTTTCCATCAAAATTTAGAGAAATTCTCTATATGGTGACATGAAAACTGGTCCCTCAAACTGGTCCCTCAAACTGGTCCTTGGGGTCAGTTTTTGATCTTTTCATGGCTGTTACGCATGATGGTAAATGCTGAGAAGTTAAGGATTTTGCCAGAGCGGGTCACATTATGTGTCCAGTTATTTTACGTGTGATGATCTAGTGCATGGGATCTACGGATGATGTGACACTAGTTAATTATATACGGTCTCCATCGATCCCTCCCTCGTGTATACGCATTAGGCCTAACGTACATCTCACCATATCTCACTCAGAAGAACATTCCATGTTACAAAAACATTTTAAAAACTGAATTAACGGCAGTTAAGAGATTATCAGTTAGTATAACAAAATAGTTTAATTCATAACATTCTGAAACCTATCTTTATGCTTCTAATAAAACGTCATAACACAATGCATACGTACATGTTTCTTTTAAAACAACCCCTGTGGACTATGTATCATTTTTGCCAATCCTTTTACGCATGTTATTTTAGGGTACAATCCATGTATGTATATCTGTAATGAATTCTTCTCTCGGTCTCATATATTTACGGCTGACGTTTATCCGCGGGTGCTTGCAGAAATTAGACTAGTCCTATTATTTAATGTGGGCCAAACACTGGGCATTTACTTAGTATGCCTTATCAAATACAAAACACGGGTTACCAGTTATGGCAGAGAGCGCACGTACAAGGGAAGCCACTTACGAATTTATTGCCATCGGGCGAGGCTAATAAACTGAAACATATTTGTGGAGTTATTGGGTACAATGAGAACCTCTATCGTATAGGATGATACACATGGCGCCCGTAAGGCAAAGCGCTGAGCAGTTTGCGAAGTGAAGACGTTAGTGGTTGTTATTTAAGCCCAAATGCATATTTGATAGAAGGTCATTGTTTGCATTCATAGGATCAATAATGGGATTTAAAAAAACGACTTGTGAAATGTTCAGCTCAGTCGCTACACACATTTTGCTAAAGAAGTGCAAAAAGTAATTACAATGCTCACGCACAGACGACAATGAATAAATTCAAACAGTATGACGTTTGTAATGTTTGGTTACAGTCTAACAATTTGCATAGGCCCTATTTTAATATGTCTTATAAAGACTACAACAATACCAACTTTTCCCTCCAAATTCTCAAGGCTCTTTTTTTCGTTTCTGATTCCCTCTAGTCTGTCTTACACTTTCAGTGCTCATACTAACCACTGACTAGTCTAGTCACGGACCCTCTAGTATGTCTTACCCTCTGGGTGCACCCCACTGAATGAACTCCCATAGTAAACAGTGCTAAATGCAAAATATTCAACAATCGTTAAAAAATACTAGAAGTCCCACCGTTTTTAAAACCAAAAGAAAAAATATTGATCGATATATAACCTTTTATTTTCTTCTCTATTTACTGTCTAAAGTCCAGGTTTCCAGGGAGTTATCCTCATCCCAATGGAAACCACCCTCTACATTAGTGAAAACGTCCACACTGAAAAGCAGCCATTTTGGAAAAAGGCCTTACGCTTGAAATCAAATTAGGACCTTATAGTGTGTCCAAAATACTCAAAGTTGAAAGCCAAGGACCCCCAGGTTATGATATTGGGCCATTTTCACACAATCCATGAAATGTATGGCCCTCAAATCTTTGTTTTTCAGAAGAAAAAAATGTTGAGGACATACACACACAAAATAAACAGCTCGGCGCATGAATTCCTTACTATTTAATGGGGTGCACCCTTCTAGTATGTTCTCAGTGAGAATGCCCAGGTATCAACTACGGACAAATCTAGTCACGGACCTAAAAGTTATACTTTTACTTAGTGGTAATGCCTACGTACCACTGACCAGTCTAGCCATGGATCCTTTTGGTCCGTATCTATGGTATAACACAGACTATAGTGAACACTGGCGTGATCGGAAGCTACAATGAAATGGTTTTCTTTTGAAGTTAGTAATTAATTTGCATTTAATTTTACAAAAGCCATTTATCAAGGTTTACCCACAGTAGCCATGTCCAAGAATAAAATATGGAAAATTGTGGAAGACAAAGCTCGCATATATATATCTTGATCATGGAGGTTCCATATTATCGCATATTATTTTAAGATTGTTCGGTCAATTGTAATGCTGTAGGAAGAATTTGTAGCTGTTACCTTGACCTACTTGCTAATCCGCATCCTAGTTGTCACGAATATGACATGAAATCCATTGTGAACATGGGGGAGAGGGGATGAAGCCTCACGACAGCGCAGCGCGAAGTAAACACGATTTGGGGTCCGGCGTCCACTGGGACCTGCCCAAGGGCACCGGAAGCTTCAGCGTTCTAGATGCTCTCTGATCCAATCTGGTGCATTTTTTTACATGAAATCATGAAAAATTTTCTACAGTCCTTCTCTATCTTAAGGATACGAATAGTTTATGCAAAATATGGTAGAATTTTATACAAGTGGGGAAAATGTTGAGTATCACATGTTTACAAAAGAGCCCCAAAGGTCAGACTGCGCAGGCCACAAAATGTAAACTGGTTTATGACAGTCTTATATTTTGAGATATGAGCAAAACCATTCCTATTTTGATTTATAACATCTCAAATCTTATTCATCTGAAAATTATGTGGAGACATCCAAAATGTAAAAACTCCACATAAAAATACACACACTTTTGCCCAGCGGGAAATTACCCTAGTACTCTAAAGATCACGCAAAGAAGTCACATGGTCTGTATATACCACGGTACTGTAGCACATGCTTGGCCACGAACATGTTTTTAAAATTCGACGGGAAATATTGTGTACTAATCTGTCGGCTAATTCATCATTTCAAAGAAAGTTAAATAATAAATAATAAACACTGACTTTATACATTTCCTCGTGGTAGAAATATCTATGTTCATGGACACCCTGTTTTAAAGATGACCTTGGCGATAATAACGTCAGGATGTACCACTGTCTAGTCCACTTGTCTTTAAGAAATATTCAGTCCTGGGCCCAATTTCGTAGAGCCGCTAAGCAACCAATTGTTTTGCTTACTGTACGTTTCTCAGCATAAAGAAAGGCACGCTATCTTACCGACCGTTATTGCAAATGTATGACGCAAGATTACAAACTCATGATGAACGCGCACGCTCTGAATTTTCTCGCTAACCTCCAGTTCTTTTCAGAACTAATTACTACTCAATTGAGAAATTCACATGGTGTCACCGCAATTAGTCTTACTTCTCCTCTTCACCAAAGCTACAAGTTTTACCTATAACCTGTGATACGCTTAAGCTCTAGTTAGCACGAAGATATGCTTACCGGTAAGCAGCGCTATGAATACATTATGCGCGCATTTGCTGTTTGCGCACTGCCATGCATTGGTTGACTGTTAGCCATTACAAGAACGTTGTGTTTGCGTTTACCAGTGAAACCATGACGCTTTCTCTAGAGCATTGTTATTTCTTCAGCAACCAATAACATCCTATAGGAGTTGGCATTGGACTTTTTGACTTAGTTCATAGTGAATCTTTATTTTAAACTTCACACTTTTCACAAGTTATAATACAAGTTTACATGATATGAAACAAATTTACAGGAATTTACAAATAAAACTGAATATCAGTAATCAATGAAGAAAATAATCGGTGAATTATCAGAAATTTATTAAGCACAATGGTCTAGTCAATTAGATGAGCCAGTAGATTTCGTCATTTTGTAGGGTGAAAAGTGCATTGTTGTGTCCCCATTTCTTGAGAAAAAATTGTTGGTTGTTTTTGGATTTGTAGAAGTGGAAATCGAGAATAATTTTACTTTGAATTGGAAAGGTGATAATAACACATATCATTTAGTCTTTTCTTTTTCTGCAATAGTTAGCACAGTACAGACAGCTACCGTTGGTACGGAGTAAGCATATCCTTGATACAGACAGTCAGTTTAAAATATCATGAAAACAATCTAACATAATGCATCTGAATTGAGATAAGTTGTTGGTTAGATGGGATACCTACACTGTAAACATGGTGTTTAGAATTTAAACAGTAACGTGCATCTATAATACCAAGCAAGTGTTACAACCATGACTCGTCAACGCTTCATTTGACCCAAAGAGACCTTTCTCTGTGATTTGACTGAACATCGCTGAATTTATACTGTAAAAATGGTGTTTAGAATTTAAACACACGCAAAATAAACGCGTTTAGGAATGCGTTTAAATGCTAAACGGCCATCCTCTGTACATGTCACAAAGCTAAACGGCCATCCTCTGTACATGTCACAAAGCTAGACGGCCATCCTCTGTACATGTCACAAAGCTAAACGGCCATCCTCTGTACATGTGACAAAGCTAAACGGCCATCCTCTGTACATGTGACAAAGCTAAACGGCCATCCTCTGTACATGTCACAAAGCTAAACGGCCATCCTCTGTACATGTCACAAAGCTAAACGGCCATCCTCTGTACACGTCACAAAGCTAAACGGCCATCCTCTGTACATGTCACAAAGCTAGACGGCCATCCTCTGTACATGTGACAAAGCTAAACGGCCATCCTCTGTACATGTCACAAAGCTAAACGGCCATCCTCTGTACATGTCACAAAGCTAAACGGCCATCCTCTGTACACGTCACAAAGCTAAACGGCCATCCTCTGTACATGTCACAAAGCTAAACGGCCATCCTCTGTACATGTCACAAAGCTAAACGGCCATCCTCTGTACATGTCACAAAGCTAAACGGCCATCCTCTGTACATGTCACAAAGCTAAACGGCCATCCTCTGTACATGTCACAAAGCTAAACGTGCTTAGCTTTTTGACACCTGGTCATATGGTTTTTAGCATTCAAACACACATCACACAGAAAAGTACAATCTAAACATGTTTTAGGCTAAACATGTGAAGAAAAAAAGTCAGTACAAGTACACTCACTGGCCAAAAGTATTGCAACATGCTCAAAATAGCACTTTACAAGTAACAGGTGAGATGATCATTTAATCCGATTTCATCGATCGTGTATTACATAATTTCCGAGCAAGAACAGTAAAAAAGAACATTGACTTCAAAACACAGGCACTTTCAAGAAGTCTTAAGTAGTGTAAATAAAATAAAATAAATTATTGTAACACAGTTCTCCAAACTGAACTTTGGGGATGTTGCAATACTTATGGCCAGTGAGTGTAGAAATGTGTTTAAACTCTAAACACCATTTTTACAGTGTATACCTTTGAAACACAATTACCCGTACACCCTTCTGTGTAACAACGGAAACCACACCAAACAGTAACATAAAACCCTCCCTCTCATCAGTCCGACCAAGAAACCCAGATATGCGCTATTGACCACAATTTTTAAGTGCGAATGCAATCTTATAACGGCAGCTACAGAAAGACCCACAGGTAATAATAACAGCTGGATACTTAAAAGCCCAAAATACTGAAAAACCGCCTCGACTATTATACAAAACAACTAAAGAATTGTAGGTAAAACTTGTAGCTTTGCATGGTGAAGAGGATAAGTAAGACTAATTGCGGTGACACCATGTGAAATTCTCTATTGAGTAGTAATTAGTTCTGAAAAGAACTGGAGGTTACAACTGTGGTCGTAAACACAATAACACTGTAAAAATGGTGTTTAGAATTTAAACACACGCAAAATAAACGCGTTTAGGAATGCGTTTAAATGCTAAACGGCCATCCTCTGTACATGTCACAAAGCTAAACGGCCATCCTCTGTACATGTCACAAAGCTAAACGGCCATCCTCTGTACATGTCACAAAGCTAAACGGCCATCCTCTGTACATGTCACAAAGCTAAACGGCCATCCTCTGTACATGTCACAAAGCTAAACGGCCATCCTCTGTACATGTCACAAAGCTAAACAGCCATCCTCTGTACATGTCACAAAGCTAAACTGCCATCCTCTGTACATGTCACAAAGCTAAACGGCCATCCTCTGTACATGTCACAAAGCTAAACGGCCATCCTCTGTACATGTCACAAAGCTAAACGGCCATCCTCTGTACATGTCACAAAGCTAAACGGCCATCCTCTGTACATGTCACAAAGCTAAACGGCCATCCTCTGTACATGTCACAAAGCTAAACGGCCATCCTCTGTACATGTCACAAAGCTAAACGGCCATCCTCTGTACATGTCACAAAGCTAAACGTGCTTAGCTTTTTGACACCTGGTCATATGGATTTTAGCATTCAAACACACATCACAGAAAAAGCACAATCTAAACATGTTGTAGGCTCAACATGTGAAAAAAGTGAGTACAATTAAGTGTTTAGTAATGTGTTTAAATTCTAAACATCATTTTTACAGTGCAGTGTTCAAATAAATTAAAATGTAAGACAAAACGCTGTAAAATATAATTCTAAGGTAAAAGAAAAAATAAATTACGAGAGTATTATGCGAGCAGCTATTCGCATATGTTATCTATATCATGTTCCTTTACAATACATGTATATATGTAACACTTGTAGCTTTGCATGGTGAAAAGGATGAGTAAAGACTGTTTGCTGTGACACCATGTAGTAAGATTTGCAGCTTTGCATGGTGAAAAGGATAAGTAAAGACTGTTTGTGGTGAAACCGTGTAGTAAGATTTGCAGCTTTGCATGGTGAAAAGGATAAGTAAAGACTGTTTGCGGTGACACCGTGTAGTAAGATTTGCAACTTTGCATGGTGAAAAGGATAAGTAAAGACTGTTTGTGGTGACACCATGTAGAATTTCTCTTTTGAGTAGTAAATAGTTTTGAAAATACCGGTGGTTTACAACTCAACGTTTCGATCAGTATGCTCAGATCGTCTTCTGGAGAATATATACATAACAGCAAAAGAAACGTCACCCCAAAAAATATTTATTATTTTCATTTTATAATTAATATAATTTGTTTAATGAAGAATATTATGAGTATGGAGTGTAACACGAACACAATGTGGCAAATTTGGTTGACCTCAAAATTCGTCATGCATGACGTCTGAGGACACATAAGCTAAACATGTTCTCATACTTATCAAAATTTAGGGGGTGACGTTTCTTTTGCTGTTATTATATTAATGTTTATTTATACAGACAAAGCACATTTTTAGTTGCAAAAATACCGAGTTATTATTTCAACGTTTACTTGATGTGAGGTTGGCTGAGGTACCAATGATTCTCAAAATTATTCCATCCGAAGTGCCTTTCTTTTTAGAGAAAAAAAACCAACAGCTTTGCACCTTTCAATCGATCTCGACAGTGGTGATTGTTTGCTAAGTGCACGACGCTATCGATTAGTGTGAGTCCGCGAAAACTGCTTGTAAGTTTGCTCAATTATCTCATAAAAGTATGGCCTAATTCAGCTCAACCTTTCACAGGTTAGGGCCCCCCCCCTCTCAAAAAAAAAAGTTTTCGGTTTCTGATCATCAGTCCGCTTCAAAATCGGGGCGGTGACGCACTTCCCCCCATAACAGGGACATACGTGATACAGGTATACGCGGGGACCAAATTTCCCATATACAAAGTATGGTGGCTAAGAGAGGCCTCACAAATCAGGCAAACGTTCATACCCCTATGTGAAAAAGTGGTTTAAAACACAGCACGGCAGAATTCGGAATCGATCCAGCAATTTTGGCTGCAATGTGGACATCGTTTCATAGCAAAAAAAAGAGAGGCCAGAAACCGCAGACTTATTTGGCCTTAGTTTATATACGCGCAAAATAAACGCGTTTAGGAATGCGTTTAAATGCTAAACGGCCATCCTCTGTACATGTCACAAAGCTAAACGGCCATCCTCTGTACATGTCACAAAGCTAAACGGCCATCCTCTGTACATGTCACAAAGCTAAACGGCCATCCTCTGTACACGTCACAAAGCTAAACGGCCATCCTCTGTACATGTCACAAAGCTAAACGGCCATCCTCTGTACATGTCACAAAGCTAAACGGCCATCCTCTGTACATGTCACAAAGCTAAACGGGCATCATCTGTACATGTCACAAAGCTAAACGACCATCCTCTGTACATGTCACAAAAGCTAAACGGCCATCCTCTGTACATGTCACAAAGCTAAACGGCCATCCTCTGTACATGTCACAAAGCTAAACGGCCATCCTCTGTACATGTCACAAAGCTAAACGGCCATCCTCTGTACATGTCACAAAGCTAAACGGCCATCCTCTGTACATGTCACAAAGCTAAACGGCCATCCTCTGTACATGTCACAAAGCTAAACGGCCATCCTCTGTACATGTCACAAAGCTAAACGGCCATCCTCTGTACATGTCACAAAGCTAAACGGCCATCCTCTGTACATCATGTCACAAAGCTAAACGGCCATCCTCTGTACATGTCACAAAGCTAAACGGCCATCCTCTGTACATGTCACAAAGCTAAACGGCCATCCTCTGTACATGTCACAAAGCTAAACGGCCATCCTCTGTACATGTCACAAAGCTAAACGGCCATCCTCTGTACATCATGTCACAAAGCTAAACGGCCATCCTCTGTACATGTCACAAAGCTAAACGGCCATCCTCTGTACATGTCACAAAGCTAAACGGCCATCCTCTGTACATGTCACAAAGCTAAACGGCCATCCTCTGTACATGTCACAAAGCTAAACGGCCATCCTCTGTACATCATGTCACAAAGCTAAACGGCCATCCTCTGTACATGTCACAAAGCTAAACGGCCATCCTCTGTACATGTCACAAAGCTAAACGGCCATCCTCTGTACATGTCACAAAGCTAAACGGCCATCCTCTGTACATGTCACAAAGCTAAACGGCCATCCTCTGTACATGTCACAAAGCTAAACGGCCATCCTCTGTACATGTCACAAAGCTAAACGTACATAGCTTTTTGACACCTGTTCATATGGTTTTTAGCATTCAAACACAGTCACAGAAAAGCACAATCTAAACATGTTTTAAGTTCAACATGTGAACAAAGTGTGCTTCTTGATATAAATTAATATGTGGATGATTTGCCTCTGTACATTCGTGAATCTCAAACTGTTTACTCCTTCAAGAAGAACTTAAAAACTCATCTTATGTGTATTGCCTATAAGGACTACTAACATTCATTTATGAATTTTTTATCTTTTGTTTAGTATTATATTGCATTTGCTATTGTATTGTTATGCTATTGTATGATTTCTTGTTTACTGTAAAGCGCCTTGAGCACTTCTTGGTGGATATGTGCGCATTATAAATCTTCTGTATTTTTATTATTATTATTATTATTATTATTATTATTATTTACAGGATTGATAATTTAAAATAACCAAATTCCAAGTAATCAAGTAGTTCAATATTAATGCCAAACTTTCTTATTGTCAAGCTGATACGTTTTTAATATTCACTATAGGAAATAGTTTTGACGTTCTTTCATTTTTAAGAAAATATAATAATGTGATAAATTCCACACTAGTACCAGATAGGCCTATCTGCCTTTCTCTCGAATGACGCATCTTGAAAAACTAAAACTTATAATGTTATAATGTTTGATTCAAAGAGACTAAGCACATTCGTAGAATCAGTTTTACCAATGCTGTGCCTTCCCTGAGGAAATGTACGGTAGAATTTGAAACTATTTATACACCCATGGCAAATGAGCCTTATCGTCGAGATAATTCTGCCTGAATGCTATACCAGTAAAGATTCACAAAGCTATATAATTGATCCATTTATTAGCAGGAAAATCACATTCGGCTTATACGGTAACTCAAAGCTATCATTGACAGAGCAGAAGTAGAGCAGAACACAGAATCACTGTCGGTTCAGTACCGACCACAAAATAGACAAATAAGGAACATCTTGCAACGTTTAAATGTCACGATCTAAACTAATTTCAGCCGATGTTTCCAGGCTATTCTTACAAATGGGTTCAGAGTTTTAAATCGCTTCGTGGTAGTAATGACAACGGAAGTACACACTGGCGACACGGCGACTGCTCTTTGAAATAAACCCAATTGCTCTGATGCACGCCCCGCCTAAACATCTTTACTTTCTCTAACACAATATGCTGCTTTAACAAGCGGTCTCCACTCCAATGACAAATCATAATCACATAAATATAATTAATTATACACCGTCATCAGTTTTGAAAAACTTTCTAGCTGGTTGGAGGAAGAGGTTTGGATTTTAAAGCGGCATTATCGTCAAGATCACAGCAGACGTTCAAGAATCGGGGTCCTAGTTATGTTGAACACAGTGACTGAAAATTACTGGCTCATTTATATGCAGCATCAACGGTAATGTGACCTTATCATGTGGGGTATTTTATCAGTAACTGAGTTAATCTAAAATTTGCACTCTGATTCCATGTCCTGTTGATGGTGACAATGTTTCCCTTTAAACAAAACATTTGAAATGCTTTCTTTCAAGCGATTTCCATTGGTGTAATATAGTTTAGCAGTCAAGTATAAAAGACGTAAATATTTATTTACACTGTAAAAATAGTGTTTAGAATACAAACACATTTCAAAACACTTCACTTGTACTCACTTTTTTTCACATGTTTAGCCTAAAACATGTTTAGATTGTGCTTTTTCTGTGATGTATGTTTGAATGCTAAAAAACATATGAACAGGTGTCAAAAAGCTAAGCACGTTTAGTTTTGTGACATGTACAGAGGATGGCGACATGTACAGAGGATGGCCGTTTAGCTTTGTGACATGTACAGAGGATGGCCGTTTAGCTTTGTGACATGTACAGAGGATGGCCGTTTAGCTTTGTGACGTGTACAGAGGATGGCCGTTTAGCTTTGTCACATGTACAGAGGATGGCCGTTTAGCTTTGTGACATGTACAGAGGATGGCCGTTTAGCATTTAAACGCATTCCTAAACGCGTTTATTTTTCGTGTGTTTAAATTCTAAACACCATTTTTACAGTGTATAGGGCCTACGTATATATTTCGAATACTTTTTGAATATTTGAGAACAAATACATCGTGCAAAGATACTGCTTGTTCAAACAGTTTAATCACTAATAAATGCTACCTACGCACAAGTCATACACGGTCGTCAAAGGAAGTATCAAATCGGATGTGGCTGCCAGACCTGCCATACAATCATTAAGGCAGGTTTTAGATGTAATTGACTTGCTGATATTTGATGGCACTAAATCGATGACCAAGTCGTGTGACTCGAACTGGTCTCATCTCTCTTCATTGTTTGAACTGGGGTTGCCATTTGCTTTAGTAATGCAGCTGTCCAGTGTTTTGCTGAGATTGATGGGTATAAGTGAGTCTGGTGTTTAATTACAGCTACCGTATACAATTTGCATAATTATTCGTGACTTATTTGACAATCTTTGAAGGAATTGTTTACTTTCAGTAAAATGTATGTAGATGCATCCCTACTTTTTAAGATAGATATACAGAAACCAACCTGTGAAAGTTTCAGAACATTAATTTCCATTATGTCATTAAAGAGATAACAGAGAACATGTACATCATATTTATTGACATTTGTGGACAATTGGATCACGGCCTTGGCGCATGGCCTACATTTCACATTTTCGAAAATGACAACATTACAGATGGAAATAAAATTCATGACGTGTAGTACTATTATTTTATACTAACTTCACTACATAAAATGAATTTTAAGATCATAATTTTGAAATCGGTTAATTATCGAAGGTGTTACTTCTCTTTAATATCAAAGACGGTTTAATCATTATAAATATAGTGGTGATAATGAAAGAGAAATTTTCATGGCAATATTTAACATTGCATAAGCAAGCCTACTTGAGAGCATAAATGCAATTTGACCAAGTTCACGTGTCTTAATCCTAGAGCAAGGAGTGGATCTATATTGTTGAGCCTACAGGAATCTTTGTAAGGCATCAATACGGAAATGTCACTGGATACAAATCTAGCTCAAATCAATTATTGTTAGCACTGAATTACGAACCCAACTATGGGAACCTGCTCCCAATGGCGAAACCTACGGGGCATGAGTGTTATAGCATTTACGCTAAGGTGGAGACACCAGCAATAGGAGGATTATTCAGTACGATTGTAACGCCTAAAGCTGCACAGTATGCTAGATCGTACGTGGATCAATCAAGGATATGGTAAACGATACTGTGTTTGTACTGCCTATGGTGATTATCATGCAGAATACTTGTTTGTTTGCTGTGAGGGCATTGGTTGTCAAAATTGCTGCGTGTATTCCTAGGTCTCCAGTACTTTCCATAGCCTATAGCCTCCCCAAGGATTGTCCTGTTTGTTGGGTATATAATTGGTACGTCAGTTTGTTTTAAATACCCGGTGGCCTTGCGATACATGAACTGACTAAATAGTATGAATAGATGGTCGCTATTCAGTCAGTAATATTTAGTCATTAATCAGTAACTGCATTTCTGGTCATGTAACGCTAAACACGGCCTTTTTAATTTTTTTTCCCACAGACATTTTCCTTGTCTTAATTTTTGCTTACTTGTCAGTAATCAGTAACTGCATTTCTGGTCATGTAACGCTAACCACGGCCTTTTTTTTTTTTCCACAGACATTTTCCTTGTCTTAATTTTTGCTTACTTGTTAGTCTATTTGTCTATTGTGTTATACTTTCCTGGTCTAACTCTTTCCTTTTCACTAATCTTCTATTTTTCATGTTCAATTCCTCTTTTGTCTGGTCCACGGACCAGCACTGTGATTCTAGTACTTTCTTCTCACTGTGATTCTAGTACTTTCTTCTCACTGTGATTCTTGTACTTTCTTCTCACTGTCATTCTTGTACTTTCTTCTCACTGTGATTCTTGTACTTTCTTCTCACTGTGATTCTTGTATTTTCTTCTCACTGTCATTCTTGTACTTTCTTCTCACTGTGATTCTTGTACTTTCTTCTCACTGTGATTCTAGTACTTTCTTCTCGCTGTGATTCTAGTACTTTCTTCTCACTGTGATTCTTGTACTTTCTTCTCACTGTGATTCTAGTACTTTCTTCTCACTGTGATTCTAGTACTTTCTTCTCACTGTGATTCTAGTACTTTCTTCTCACTGTGATTCTAGTACTTTCTTCTCACTGTGATTCTAGTACTTTCTTCTCACTGTGATTCTAGTACTTTCTTCTCACTGTGATTCTAGTACTTTCTTCTCACTGTGATTCTAGTACTTTCTTCTCACTGTGATTCTTGTACTTTCTTCTCACTGTGATTCTAGTACTTTCTTCTCACTGTGATTCTAGTACTTTCTTCTCACTGTGATTCTAGTAGTTTCTTCTCACTGTGATTCTAGTACTTTCTTCTCACTGTGATTCTTGTACATTCTTCTCACTGTGATTCTAGTACTTTCTTCTTTTGTAAAATGAAGTTAGTCTCTTCTCCCAGCCAAGAACTCCTGGTACATCTATTCAAAATCGGTGGGGGTAACGCAGTTTTATTATTATTTTGTTTAATTAATTTTTTTTTTTTTTTTATTTAAAAAAAAAAAAATTGCCAAGCAGTGAAACACGTGAAGTGTATACCCCTATGTGGGAAATGTCGTTTAAAACACAGCACGGCGGAATTCCAATCGATCCAGCAATTTTGGCTGCAAGTTGACATCATTTCATACCCAAAAAATAAAAATGCCGACGCGCGGGTCTAAGGCAACGCGCACGGAGACCACAAACTGGAGACGTTTTTGGCCTAATGAAATATAACTGAATCTTACAATGGTTGGTTTTTTTTTATACAAAGGCATATATCTTCATTCTTATACACTTACAGACATTTTACCAAACACTATTGATCAAAATGTTATTATGTGTAGGACGTATTTATTTTTTTTATTTTTTATTTTTTTAATAATTGAAAAATAAAGTTGATTTGTAACTGTAAGACACGTACCTGCCATTTCAAACGTCACAATTAAGGATGAATAAAATATGCATATAAACTAATCCATGTTTCAGCTCAAGTGGTCTGCACACTTTTGAGAAAACTCGAACCATTTCTGTTCAATTTAAGGTGAAGATCAAATTTTCTTAGAATAAAAATCCTCTCAGGCAGAATCAAGTTTGATACCATGACTCTAAGATGCACCAAGGTCGAACTCAGAGCATTTTTAAGACTTGTAGCATTTTTAAGACTTGTAGAATTTTTAAGACTTGTAGAATTGTTATTCCAAATTACCAATTTTAAGAGTTGTGAGGATAAATTGGTATGCATGTTCAATATTTACTTAGATGGAACAAACTGGATGATAAAGGCAATTGGAATTATATACATTTTCAGCGGTAAAGATTTCTATCGTTTACGGTATTTACTCAATAATAATTTATACAAATGACATTTTAAACTGAACGCTCTGTAACGGAAAAGACTAGTATTATTAATTCTTTTCGAAGCTATATATTCCTATTATATATGAGTTATGCTACGACATGACTACATTTTAATAAGAGAAAATTGGTTACTAAATGGCTTGTTGAACAAGCAAATAATCTTGATATTTCCTTCTAAGGTTAAACAAAGGTATTGTCGAGGGAATTGCTAGAGCGATCGGGGATTTATAGAGATTCACGTGAGTATCGCGTATACGCGTAATAAGAAATATCTAATCAAGTTTATAGCTTTCTCAAAGATTAATGGTGATACATGTCTATTGTGTAAGAAACTGCGTTCATATAGACGTTGAATAATTTAATCATTGTCCTGAGATAGAAATTGTGGCTTTGATTGCTTTTTAGTTCCTCAACATGCTTCATTCGATTTTTGCCATTAATAAACCAAGGTCGTTTCCTTTAGAAAATCTCAATTTCAGGATGATACTTTATGTGGATTTTCACTGAGACAATTTAGTAAGAAAAGACACAGTACAAAGTCAGGTCACATTTTCAGGTCTTTTATTTTAGCTGCGGACCATTTTGATTTTCCCAAGAGATACTTAGAAAGAATCGTATTCAAAAACTCATAATTATGGCAAGATATTAGTTATAGTTTGAAGTTTTGACTCGTTTTAAAAGCAAACTCATTATAATTTACTAAAGGTTGGCTGTACAAAACAAAAAATGGGTTCGTTGAAATTAAGTATGATTGACAATGCTGAAAAATTATAACTTGTTAGTATCCTTCCAATTAGAGTGTAATGCATTACTGCAATTACTTCATTGTTCTAAGATATACACACAGCAGACACTGAGTCGACAGTCATCATTCAAGGCTAATTGTCATTTTAAGGGATTGTTCAACATTGATAATTAACCAAAAGGAAACTTGAATATAAGTCTGGGCGATAACACGATAATATCGAATATCGCGATACCTTTTTTATTCGATTACGATATCAAGAACCTTTTTAAGTTATCGAGATATCGGCAAATCGTGATTAAAAAAATATATCGTGATTAAAATAAATAGCCATTGTGAGTCAAGTCAGAAATTCCATGGAAACAAAATTAGAACAGTCTGTTCAGCTTTTGGAAGTGAGAAACAAAAGCGAACTACTTCACGATCTGCAAACGAATTTGCGATTTATTGTGACGCCTGTAGAGGAGTACATACCTGTGGTTATCGGCTCTAAAGCAATCATGCCTGAATGAAAATATAATCGCGATTATATCGAAAATCGCGATATATGTTTGCCGATATATCGTGGATGAAAAAAAATCGATATCACTCATGCTTACTTGATTTTAATATTGTAATAGTTTTGTGAAATGATTTCATCTGATGTGTTATTAATATCGAGAAAACATTTAAATACTGTATGTATCACTGGGTTGTAATCTATTTTCCCCTTAGAATAATTCCAAATAATATAACTTGTTTCTCCTGATCTTAACAACACAATGAAATCAGCTTAAAGGGACGATATCATCAAGATCAACAGGGCATGGAATCAGAGTGCTAGTTTTAGATTAACTCATTGACTGAAAATAACACCCCACATTATAAGGTCATATTACCGTTACTGCTGCATGAATGAGCCAGTAATTTTCAGTCACTGTTTTCATCTTAAACCAGGACACCGATTCCATGCCCTGTTAATATCATTTGATTGTTAAAATGTATGATAACATTTATATACAGTTTACCAACTGACTCGAATGCTTTAATTACCAAATGGCAAAAAGTCATCTCCAGTCACTAATTTGCGGTGCATTTTATAGTATAGTCTCAGTCATAAAAACCATATAATGAAGCATTTTATCCTCTAAAAAATCATCAGTTGATTGGATCTACATCATTGATCAAGTGGACATAATTATTTATAAAACGCAAATGGGTTTTGCTTCAGTGTTGTCAATGTCAAGACATCAAGACATCAAAGCAGGGAATATAAAGTTCAGCCAGGGGCATACCTATCATTTTTGGCTGCCATTTTGTTTCTTTTAAAGCTTCCTTGGGAAACCAGTAGACGTTTTTAACAAAGCAAAAAATGGTTGGAGTAGCCACACGGTAGGCTGATTTCAAGTTGAACCTTATGTTTCTTATTCCAACTATCCAGTGTCAGCGATTCCAGTGAGGTTAACTGAGGTGAAATGCCTTCAGTTCATCTTGCTGTAGCTGAGGAATATCAATGGGGTGGAGAGGCTGGAGAGGCTGGTATCTGGTCACATTTTACTACATGCAAGTGTCGTAGTAAAATTATTTGATGGGGCGAAATAAAAATGTCAAACATAATGTGAAAAGGTTCAACCAAAAATGTACCAAATAAATTCCTAATATTTCAGCAGTGGGCTGCATGCTTTGATAGGGAATTGAAGTATGGGTTATTTTGTTTTAAGTGCTGTCTGGGTAAATCACTGGACGGATGACCCTGCCTGCATCCACTACTTAACCTTTGATGACAGCATACATACGTCATTGACAACCTATTAATCTAAACAATTTTGGAATAATGCCAAGCTGTGTAAAGCACTTGCAGTCAGTGTAAAGCCAGGTTGAATCGTTGTCTCCTTGGCGGCGTCGTCTCGCGATGTCAGAAAGATTATTGACGCGGCTCATAACAAACGGTTGCTTTCAAAAAATCAAGTCAATTAACAGTCATTTGGGAGTTCTTTTATATACTTGACCATTACTCTCCCATAGGAACGTTATTCACACCTAGACAATAGAACATTGGCGGTTTTGAAATTACATTAACAACTCATTTAAGCATTTCTCACATTCTGCAAGGAACATGCATTAGATGAACGGTCAGTGACTCCATTCACTAAGTTGTTACTTTCAAAGATCAATACAAAAGTCGACTTGCAGTTAAAAATGGAATGTTCAAGTATTTCACATGTCACATGGGGAAACGTAATGGTGATGTAATTGGTAATTGGTAAATCAAATATAACCAAAATGTAATGAAATCTATTTTAATGTGAAACTTAGGCTAATCAGTGTAAAGTTTAATGTATCGTAAATGTTTCCTAAAACTGCTGTAAATTTTAATGTATTTGTAAATGTTTCCTAAAACTGCTGTAATTTTTAAGAAAGGGGAAATTATTACTCTTTCCTTAATTCTGCATTACACTGTAAAGCCTATAATTTTTTATACGACTAAATACATTTGCAGTTACTCAGCACGAACTGGTGTACAACTTAATGGTCAAACACTTTCTCCTGAAGACGATCAGAGCATATTGATCGAAACCTTGAGTTGTAACCAACTGGTTCTTTTCAGAACTTTTTACTAGAATCAAGAGAATTTCTACATGGTTGTCACCGCAAACAGTCCTTACTTAAAACTTTCACAGGTTGGTTGTATAATGTATATCTTGATTCAAAGAGAGTAAGCATACTCATAGAAGCAGTTTGGCCAACATTTCCAATGTACCTTCCCTTTAATGTATATCTTGATTCAAAGAGAGTAAGCATACTCATAGAAGCAGTTTGGCCAACATTGCCAATGTTGTACCTTCCCTTTAATGTATATCTTGATTCAAAGAGAGTAATCATACTCATAGAAGCGGTTTTGCCAACACTGCCAATGTTGTACCTTCCCTTTAATGTATATCTTGATTCAAAGAGAGAAAGTATACTCGTAGAAGCGGTTTTGCCAACATTACCAATGTTGTACCTTCCCTTCAATGTATATCTTGATTCAAAGAGAGTAAGCATACTCATAGAAGCAGTTTTGCCAACATTACCAATGTTGTACCTTCCCTTCAATGTATATCTTGATTCAAAGAGAGTAAGCATACTCATAGAAGCAGTTTGGCCAACATTGCCAATGTTGTACCATCCCTTTAATGTATATCTTGATTCAAAGAGAGTAATCATACTCATAGAAGCGGTTTTGCCAACACTGCCAATTTTGTACCTTCCCTTTAATGTATATCTTGATTCAAAGAGAGTAAGCATACTCATAGAAGCAGTTTGGCCAACATTACCGATGTTGTACCTTCCCTTTAATGTATATCTTGATTCAAAGAGAGTAATCATACTCATAGAAGCGGTTTTGCCAACACTGCCAATGTTGTATCTTCCCTTTAATGTATATCTTGATTCAAAGAGAGTAAGTATACTCGTAGAAGCGGTTTTGCCAACATTACCAATGTTGTACCTTCCCTTCAATGTATATCTTGATTCATAGAGAGTAAGCATACTCATAGAAGCAGTTTTGCCAACATTACCAATGTTGTACCTTCCCTTTAATGTATATCTTGATTCAAAGAGAGTAAGCATACTCATAGAAGCGGTTTTGTCAACATTAACAATGTTGTACCTTCTCTTTAAAAACGAGTGGCAAACCATTCAAAACATTGCTTTGTTCTTAGCAGTAACCTTGACCTTATGAAAAAAGTCAAATGAAATGTGTTTGTTTTGTTTTCTTCTGTTTAATAAATATTTGGCGTAATACCTCTATGGGCATGAAACCAATGATTTCTGAATAAGCAGTTATAGCTTGGTTAGTCTGAAGAAACCTTCGAAAAGAAAATATGATTAAGAAATCTTTAACTCAACAAGTGGGAGGACACACACTAGATTTTTGTTTTTAAAAACTACCTGTAATCAGGTAGTGACTGTAATAATCCGAGTTGCACCTGTGTACTGTTTTGTAATCTGCAGTACTCTTCGTCCACTGTATGCATTTGTATTCAAAACATTGAATTTTGGACTTGAAAACAAATCCTCCACATCTGTGATTTACTATTATACAGAAAGGCTTTGCTTCTGAATAAATTTTGTAGTTATAAAAATTAATAAAAAAATTTATTAAACAAAATTAAGTCTTGATCCCGGTACCTCCTACTTGCAAAACGAGCGTTCTAACCACTAGAACTACCATCCCAGTCGAATTTGTCGGTGAATTAATTATTGAAGAATATTTTTTAAATTAAATTTCTATGCCAATTTCTAAGCCAATTTCTAAGCCATTCCCAAAGTGTGGTGCAGAAAAAAAATAGCAACCCGGGTTGGTTTCGAACCATGGTCCGCATTGATGAAGAATGAGGAAAATATAACTGCGCCAAAATGACTACACACAATATTGAACAATGTGCGTACTTACAGAGACACCTTGGTCAATTCAGCCATGGGTGGATAACTAGACTACACAATATGCATGGGCACAACTTGTAATCCTCTCCGTCGTTCCAGCTGGCAAGCTAACCGACGTATATATAAACAGGTGATATTCACCAATTACACAGCTTCTAACGTGCTTCTCAATTCACCAAAATCAAATCTTTTCGAATAGCAGGTGTATGTTCATCAACACGGTATATTCACGTAGTCATTTCAGATTGAACAAAATTAGTTGTATGCAGGAACAACCTTTAAAACATGGTCATTTGATTAATTCAATTTGTGTATTTAAAAGGAACGGCATGTATTTATGAAGCAATTCAGAACAATGTTATTACAAGTAGTAGTATTTCTAATTCGACCATCATAAACAATTTATTATAGAAATAAATTGAAGTATAAACATGTAGTAGAAATGTAAGTAAAGAAATAAACAAACAAAATGTTTAGTAGGTATTTAAATGGATTGGACACAATTGGTAAAAAATCTAAAAAATACATTCAAAGTTTATAAGAAAAAAGAGATACGTGTACACAGTACACACAGACATGTGAGAGTTATTTCGCTGTATCATTCACGAACAAAATAGGGAAAATGTATAATGTTTTTGTATGTGAATTAATGTAGAAAGATCACGACTATGATCCATTTAAAATTTGTAATACATTTCACGTTTTCTATAACAAAATCATTTTAGACGGAATAATTTCTCAGAATGTTTGGTTTAAACACTAACTTCCCTAGATTGCTAGATTATAATTCAGTAATTTGATAATCAGGATAAGGTTATTATTCCACTGGAACACTTGTATGTAATAGAGTTTTGATATGTCATACTAGTCTAATACGATTAATGCTGGCTTGATAATCACCCTGTCACATTCTTGTAGATAATGGATTAGTTCTGCATGCCAATTTTTTTCTTCCATCCGGTTGAGTAGAGATACTCTTCTGTTATGATTCTCACGGGAAATGTTCATCTTTGAAAGTCAAGATGAGGGTATTATATTAATCTTAACAACAGTGAGTTACAGGCTTCATCGTATTAATTAAGGATCTGTCTCCTGGGATATTTGTATGGTATAAATATTTAAGTTCTTACTTTAAAATGATTAATAAAGGTTTCGTGGGGTCTGTTTTATTCATTGAAAACTGTTTGGTTATCTCCACGGAGCTAAACACATGGGAACTCTATTAGATATTAAAGCCAAAAACACAAACCAAAAATTATTACGTCAGAATAGTTACTGTGCCAGACATTCGCGTTATCACAACTCCCATGGCGTTCGCGTGAAATATCAAAGGGAAGTTTAATTTATTTTTATATTATATTTAATATGAATCTGCTCAAAAGAACACCTCATAAACAAGCAGTTATTCCAAGGGGATAATAAAATCCAGTTTTATCCAACCAAACCCACAGTAAATAACTGATAGTACCATCATAAATTTTACACCAAGTAACTTTTGGTGTAAACCATGTTCATTTCTACCTCTTTTCATACTTAATCCCCTTTAATAAATAATAAATAATAATAATGTGGACTTATATGGCGCACGTATCCACCAAACTGGTGCTCAAGGCGCATGACATTATTACCCCTGCTCATCAGGCTCATAAATCATTCCTGAAACCATCTCAGCTCCCTGGGGAGTATACAGCTCAATCAATAATATAGGGCTAATCAAACACAACAACCAATTCTGCCCTCACAGGTACCCATTTACCCCTGGGTGGAGAGAAGCAATTATGGTAAAATGTCTTGCTCAAGGACACAAGCACCCCGGTCGCGGCTGGGATTCGAACCCACATTCTGACGACTCGGCCATCAGAACGGTCCCAGAACCAGTACCTGACTCTGCTATTGGTTCATTTCACACCTGACTAACCCATGTGCTTATGTGTACATGTTGTTTGTATTTCTTCCCATTTGGCCTTTGAGAAAGAACCTGCTAGGTTCGAAACGTAAGGCCAATAACCATTATTATGAATTCATTTATGCTTTTGAGAATATGAGTAGTGTGTGGTTGTAATAGGCAACTGTAACTCCTTATGCCCATAGTAACTTTAATTGACAAAATATAACAATGATAGTATTCAGTCACAAAAAAATTGCTGAGCACAGACAAGATTTGCTTAGCTAAAATAAGTTGCCAGCAAAATTGTCATGCTTTTGGCAGGTTCTCAGCACAATATTTCTGAACTGCTTAAAGTCTATACTCCATCACGCAATTTGCGCTCCAGCAACATGTCACTCCTAAAGGAACCAACTTCAAAACGGAACTGGGGTGATAGGTCTTTTTCTGTCGCGGCTCCGAGACTCTGGAATCATCTTCCAACAAAACTCAAATCTTGTTATGGTATAACTAGATTTAAGTCGATGCTTAAAACTCATCTTATGTCACAATTCTTCAAAGATGATGTATATTTGTAATTGCATTGTAGATACATGTATCTCAGTACATAATTTTGTTCTCCTATGCTATCAATGTATATTGTTTGTATTCTTGTTTTTTTCTTTTCTTTGTGTCCGCGCCTTGAGCGCCCAGCAGGGTGGATATGTGCGCGCTACAAATCTTTATCATTATCATTATCATTATCATTATCATTATCATTATCATTATCATTATCATTATCATTATCATTATCATTATCATTATCATTATCATTATCATTATCATTATCATTATCATTATCATTATCATTATCATTATCATTATCATTATCATTATCATTATCATTATCATTATCATTATCATTATCATTATCATTATCATTATCATTATCATTATCATTATCATTATCATTATCATTATCATTATCATTATCATTATCATTATCATTATCATTATCATTATCATTATCATTATCATTATCATTATCATTATCATTATCATTATCATTATCATTATCATTATCATTATCATTATCATTATCATTATCATTATCATTATCATTATCATTATCATTATCATTATCATTATCATTATCATTATCATTATCATTATCATTATCATTATCATTATCATTATCATTATCATTATCATTATCATTATCATTATCATTATCATTATCATTATCATTATCATTATCATTATCATTATCATTATCATTATATAAATTTACCGAGTAATATTTTCTGCTAAGCAGCTCTATGAAAAATTGACCCTGATATATTTTACATAATTGATTTCACCCAGCACAATAATTTGCATCAATTTTTATATTTTTTTATTTTCATCAAACCAAAAGAAGCCGAGTGTTTATTTTGCATTGTATGCACACGTCAAATTGTGTCTGATGATCAACAGAGAGCTTTAATTGAAGACTAATTAAATGAGTAGACATGAGCATCGCGATCCGTTAATTATCATAGATCATTTCGTCTAGCTTGTCAATAATGGCAAACAGTGAGCGTTAAGGCGGCTAGTTATCTGAAGAGTCAAGTTGATTTAACCGTTTCATGTCAATGAAGACTGACAGCGCATTTAATTTCAAAACTCCTATGCATCGTATAAAAATATTTATTTTTGGATCACAATTTTAAAATTGGTTTTGTATCAAATATTGAGAAGGTGTCATTCATATTGAATTGGGAAACAATTGTGGTCGTGTTTGAAGAAAAAAAGGCTTAGTTTTCAACTTTGTATTGGAAAGTTTTAGATAATCCCAAAACACTAAACTTTAAAAGAAAGTAGTAAATGATGATCTAGATTTGAATATGCAATCTCACATCAAATCTGTCTCTCGTATAGCCATGTATCACTTGTACAATATTAGCAAGATTAAGAGGTTTATAGGTCGTCAGGCTACAGAACAAGTAATCCATATGTTAGTCACTTCTCGTATTGATTATTGTAATGCTGTTCTATCTGGTCTCCCTGACACCACCCTTGTCCCCTTACAGCGAGTTCAGAATTCGGCCGCTAGGTTACTTACTGGTACCAAGAAGTATGAACACATCACTCCAGCTCTAATGCAGTTACATTGGCTTCATGTTAAGTATCGTATTATGTTGAAGGTGTGCTTGCTTATTTTTAAATGTTTGAATGGTCTTTGCCCTGAGTATCTTTGTGATCTTGTTACTACTAAGCCTGTTGTTAGGTCCACCCGTTCTGCAAGTGATGTGACTCTGTTGACACGCCCCAGAGCGAGACTGGTATCTGCAGGTGATAGGATGTTCTGTTACTGGTCCTCACCTGTGGAACCAGCTTCCTAGGCAGATTAGGGAAGCCAACAATGTGGAAAGTTTTAAAGCTGGTCTTAAGACACATCTTTTTAAATATGCTTTTTTAAACCACTAATTAATGTATATCATAATGTATATTGACACAAAAGGTTAAACAATTTGTAGTGTGTACATGTTGACTTAATGTAATTTTATTAATTTACTGAATTGATGTTTATAGTTGTAATTTTTATATAGCAACATTTGATATTACCTTTTTGGGGTCCGTTTTGTTCTGTAATTTAATTAAATTTTTGATCTAATTTTTTGACTTGGTTTAATTTTTATTTTAATTTGATTAACTTACTGAATTGATGTTTATAACTGTAATTTTATATGTAATAACGTTTAATCTTTTAGGTCCTTTTTTGTTAAGCGCCCAGGAGCATGTTTCATGGATGGACGCTATAAAAAATGTTCATTATTATTATTATTATTATTATTATTATTAGATGAAAACAGTACCAGATCATGAACGGCCCCTCTTCCTTAATCTCGACATCTGGACGCATTTGGATTATTTTCTCATTAAAAAACACAAAGCAATGAGCTGAAACTTTTATAGATTGGTTGTAATTTATAATGTGATTCCAAGAGAGTAAGCCAACATTTCCAGTGTGGTATCTTCCCTTTAATATGATAAGAAGTTGTTCAGCGCAATCAGCACAAGGTTAACAAACAAAGCTCTAACCATGAGCTTTTAGCAACCCTCTCTCGAGTCGTCTTCGTTTGTTTTACACACTCAGCCTTATACGTCATACCTGCACTTAATCGCAAACCCTTCCATCTGATGATGACGTTAACAATTTGATTTTGTCTTTATCTAGTAGGATAACTAGAGGGTAACTTAATAATGGGGACGTTTCCTTTGATTTGGGCGATCAGGTTGACACAGGAGTACACAGCGCATGCACAGGAGTACCGGTACATTCCTCGTTGTTCATCTCTATGAACTTCGGTTTGAATCCAAGTCGGACATGCGCAGACATGTGGGTTGGTTTTTAGTCTAGTAAATTAAGGCTGTGTGTTTTCGGTGATTTCAGGAACCGGATACCCGAAATTGGAAATCTTCGGATACCCGAGTACCCGTAAACAATTTTGTAAAAACACATAAATACTCCCAAATGTATAAAATAACTAATATGAACGCAAGTTCCTCTTGTTTAATTAGAGTCATAATACATGCACTTACACAGTAATAATTTCCCCGTCTCTATATTAAAACCGACTCGTAGCATCCCCATTCCATTTGCGTGGATTAATTAATGTCCAGTCAAATATTTTTGAAAGTCGTTAACGGGTAATTGGAACCGAAAAATGGAACTGGGTAGTGACAGTTTCGGTCGGGTATCCGGATACTCGGATACCCGGCACAGCTTTACCCTAATTTTCCCAAAGAATAGTTATTTAAGGTTTTTCCTACCTACTTCTAAAACTGAAACTTCTTACAATTCCAAATAATCTGATAATCACTGATAATCACTGATAATCACTGATCAGACAAATAGACGGACAGACAGAAATAAATATTATTTCTCTATTTATTTTTATACTACAAAAGACAATAAAAAGCTCAAAATATAACCTTAAAACATAAGGCCTTAACAAGCTAAAGGGGAATTTCTGTAATTGAAAATGCAATATAATAAATAAAAATAAAAATTCATGTGGACGTTTTAGTTTTAGTTTTTATTTAATTCGGTTTTCCTTTTTCTCCAGTTTTATTAATTTATATAAATTGTGTATGTATTTTTTATTATTATTATTATTATTTGGAACCTACCATTAGCAGATCTGGGGGTGGCAAGAGGGGCATGTGCCCCCATTGATATCTCCGTGCATGTAAACTAACCATACATTTTCGGTGCCCCCCCCCTTTAAGTTCCCTTTTTGCCGTTTGTCCCACCTCTTTTGAGATGCTGCGTCCTCCCCTGAGACTGGTTTAACCGTCACCCCAGGATCACCGCACAGAGTACTTAATAACACGTAATGATTGATTTGAATTACGATTATATGAATAAATCCATGCACGGTGAAATAAATGTGACTGAAAAAAAGAAAAACATTCTTATAATATAAAAAAAAGATATAAGAATAAAAATCTGATTTCTACAAATCTGGTATCAAATGAAAGAGGAAAATCTAGAGAATCAAAGTATACATCTCACTTTTGAAAATTGGGTTCAAGTTTAGGGTTTTGTCAGAGCCAGTCACAAATGCTGACTACTTCTGTTAGGCATATGCACCATATAGTATTAATATCAACACGTATCCTAATGAATATTATTCCGAAGTCGCAGGTGTTATACTCACGTGGTAACACTATGGGCATCTAGAACAAGAGTGTAAGACTGTGTTGAATCATTTACATAATTAAAACCTCATCACGAAAAGGCATCATTCTACAACTTTACCTTTCTTATGTACGCTTACCTCGGCGACAATGTGTCCGTTTGAACTTTTGGGGTGTAATAAGCATACGTGCATTTTGGTTCCTGATCGCAACATTCTTGCTGCTGGTTGTGATGTTCATTAACGGATACAGGAGAGTGATTAGGGCAAAGGGTGCATGTGTGAGCTTCCTTATATTGCCGTGCGTGTAAATTTATACCCTAAGTTTTTGAGTGTGCCCTCTTTGTTACCGTGTGCCGTCCTCCCCTTTTTTGAGACCCTAGATCCGCCCATGAAGGTTCTGTTGTCAAAAGGATCTCGTTAACCCTAACTCCCTAGGCCCATTTGCTTACACATAACCTGAATCCTCCAAAATCCTTCATTAGTAAAGCAAGCACATGACATTGTATGCACACATGTGTTTCAAATCTGTGATTACATGTACATGGCCAGGGACCTTCCCTGCATGCATGGAACAATTGTCCACTGACCCAAGCACTGACCTTGCAATCACTACAACAAACATGGATGTACATGTACCATGGAAAGGCAAGTATGCCTAATAACCTCAATCCTTCAAAATCATTCACTTTAGCAAAGAGCATGTAGCATGTAACCTCAATCCTTCAAAATCATTCACTTTAGCAAAGAGCATGTAGCATGTAACCTCAATCCTTCAAAATCCTTAACTTTAGTAAAGAGCATGTAGCATGTAACCTCAATCCTCCAAAATCCTTAACTTTAGAAAAGAGCATGTGGCATGTAACCTCAATCCTTCAAAATCCTTCATTTTGGCAAAGAGGGTTTTAAGCAACATCAGGACAAGACGATCAGAGCATACTGATCGAAACGTCGAGTTGTAACCACCAGTTCTTTTCAGAAATAATTACTACTCAATTGAGAATTTCACATGGTGTCTTTAAGTATTTTAAGCAGTTGTACTTTTGGTAGTCTAAATAAACATCCGCCTGTGATATTAACAGCTTTGACGAATCAATTCACCATGTCTTCAAATATTTTGGAAACGAATCAAGTAACCAGATTCCGTTGCCAGAAACAAACAAGATATTCAATTTATTTTGTTTTCAATCCTTTCCACTGATGTTGACAAGGAGAAAACTAACATATTTGCGTCGCCTGGCAGGCTCGTTCAGTGACTATAACATTCAGCGACTAACCTTAACTCAGATTTGCACTTTCAAAGAGTGCATTCTCGCCCGTAAATGCTTTCAAAGTGCGCCAACGAATATTGCGGCGTGATTGGTTGATTGTGAAACACGTCACAGCTGTTTGTTTCGTGTCTATATTGTTTCCTTCATACTGACTACAGAAATGGTGGATCATGTTTAATTGATTGCCTACATAATCGATTGATGCAATTGAAATACAACAATTTGATACCTTCAGATGTAAGCATGGACACGGTTACGGGTGTTTAATAGCTAACGTATGCTCTGAATGAAGATATCATACAAAATTAGGTCAGTGGCCTTTCGTTTCGAACCATAACATGATCTTTATCAAACGCAAAAAGCTTTTTTTGCTTTTGATAAAGATCACACTAGGTTTGAAACACAAGGCCACTAACTTAAATTTTGCATTGATATTGCAGGTAATTGCAGTTGGTATGCAGTTAGAGGATCAGAAAGGACCCAGTTGATATCATGGATACCATGACCCCCAGATATATTTTTAATTGTGTTTTTTATGTTGTTCACATGTATGGGCTGTTATTCTCTTATGTCATTTTAACCTTTTTTATCTCCTGCCCATTTCTCTCTGTTTGTTGTTGTTGTTGTTGTTTTGGGTTTTTTTTTTTTTTTTTTTTTTTGTTCTTTTCTAAGCATTTCTGAGTTGCTGTGAACCATTGATTGACCCATCAGAGCTCTTATTAAGAGCATTCAGTTTGACTCTATATTTCATTCTGTTTATTGACCTAGTTGATGTCTATTGTTCACAATTGCTCCGTATATACAAAACACACACAAACAAAAAAGCTTATTCTTTATTTATAAGACATAATATATTGAACAATATCAGCTTATAATGTTGCTCTGTCATTCACGAAAAATTGTAAAATTATAATCCAAATATTCTCCTGAAGACGATCAGAGCATACAGATTGAAACGTCGAGTTGTAACCACCAGTTTTTTTCAGAACTAATTATTACTCGAAAGAGATTTTTTTCATCTGGTGTCACCGCAAACAGTCTTTACCTATCTTTTCACCATGCAAAGCTACAAATCTTATTTATTCCAAATATTCGGTCAATAAATAATTATGTAGACCTGGTCATACTCACTCCTAACTGACTCGCAGTCTGATTTCGTCAGCCAATAATTATTGGGGGAGAAAACTGATTCATTTCCGGAAGATTATAGTAATTCGGACCGATAGATTTCAAGGGTTGATTAGTTCCAAAATAAACATTACATCAACAAAAACATCAACAAATACCGCAGTAAACCTGTGTTCATTTGTTTGTTTTCAAATGTCTAATTGTTAACATCATAATTATTTAATCAGAATAATTAAATGAAGAATTATGTTCCTTAGTGCTTACCAACCAAAACAACCTGCAATGCAACATTATATTAAGCGGCGAAAGTTATCAAAGGCAAAAGAATCAGAAAAAGAATTGCTTAAAAAATTTGTAAGTTATATCATAGAGAAAGGTTAAATTAATTACATGCAGCATTAGGTTAGGTCATTAGGTAAAACTTGTAGCTTTGCATGGTGAGGAGGATAAGTAAGACTAATTGCGGTGACACCATGTGAAATTCTCAATTGAGTAGTAATTAGTTCTGAAAAGAACTGGAGGTACAACTCGACGTTTCGATCAGTATGCTCTGATCGTCCTCAGGTCGAGTTGTACCTCCAGTTCTTTTCAGAACTAATTACTACTCAATTGAGAATTTCACATGGTGTCACCGCAATTAGTCTTACTTAGGTTAGGTCATTGTTACTCTCTTAATGTAAAAGAGTGAAAAACCACTCTTGTAAAGAGCTATATGGCGGACAAGTCTTTTTGGAGTGGATAAAGAGTAAAATTAGTAGTGTATAAAGAGTGAATTGGTAGCCTTTTATTGTATTTTTCACTCGAATCAGAGTGGGTTTCACTCCAAAAAGACTTGTCCGTCATATAGCTCTTTAAAAGAGTGGGTTTTACTCTTTTACATTAAGAGAGTAGGTCTGCAGTTCGTAAACAGGGGAAAATGTTTCCCAACGCTTTTGCACGTTTTTAATTGACTTTTTTCACAGGTGTTTTATTATTTTGGCAACGAATTTATTTATGTTTTTGCTGGATTATATTCTGAAAATAAACTCTACGTCGACAGGTCTCTTAAGGATACGAGTGTCTATTTTGATGAAAATGACATGGTATGCTAAACAATAAGTCACATTCCAATTTTATGTAAAGTGTGTTTCAATGTAATTGAAATGTTAACATGGATATGGCATAAAAAATACTTAACGGCTCAGATAACATGTTTATATACAGTTTGTCACATTTAATTTGTCATATTTTGAAAGGAAACGAAATAATAATCACAGAATAGTACGTTGGATTGTAAACATACCTGGTTCACTGGTTAATTTATGGTGATTTATTATAACAATACTTTTTGGCGCGTGATAATTGAAAGGCACTTTGGTGAAACAAATCCATAAATGAATTACATAAAAACCTGGTGTAAAGTTGACAATTTTATAAACCATAAATACAAAGTTGTTTTCAGTGTTCATAAAACAAGTAAAACAATTTGCAAATTGAGATTCAACTTCGTGAGACGAAAAATTGACGGGAGAATGTTCTAATGGAATACAAACAAAACTAAACACAACGTTCACTATATTATTCTCGTAATAACATCGACACGATAAGAATATATAGGTAATTCAATGGTTACTCACGTTACATTTTTGAGGTATTGGTCCCACTATTAATGCCATAATTTCCTTACTTACTTATTTCACTCATCATTTTTTTTCACAGTAGTTGCATTATGCCCAGACCTTACTCAGAACAAAATAAGAATTTTAGAAATGTGTTATACGTAGGCTACATAAGAGAAAAATGCTGGTTACTCACGTTACATTTTTCAGACATGCATATAGCATTCATACAACCAATTTCTGAAAATTATTATTTTGTGCTGAGTAAAATCTGGTGTATAATGCAACAACTGTAAAAAAAAACTAAATAACTGATAAGTGAAATATATATTATGGCATTAAGAGTCGGCCCAAAACCTTAAAAATGTAATGAATAACCATGGAAATGCCCATGAGCTAAAACCTTCCCAGGTTGGTATATATTCTTGAAAATCTTTCTCAGTTCTCTTGGGAGTATAGACAAAACCCAAGATGACGAAATTAACGTTAATCTGCGCACTTCCGGGTTTGATAACGAGGCTCTCAGTGCTGTATGATGGGAGCGTGAGTCGTTCTATTGTCTACCTCGCATCGGTGTTGTGACTTGACACAGAGAGCCTCGGTTTTAATGCGGAAGTGTGCAGACTGGGTCAATTTGAAATTCGTCTATTTTGGCGTTATTACGCAAACTTTTGACGCTACAGGATAATCAAACACAAATCGTCTCAACCCTCACTGGTTCTCATTTATACTCCTGCATTCGGCCAGGATTCGAACCCACATTCCGATGACTCATCAATCAGAACACAAGTCCTATGCACTAAGACCACTCGGACATATATAATTATGGGCAGAAAATCGATATAGTTTTAGACGCCATTGAACAAATAGATACAACAGCCTATATTGAAAAAGCTACTTGCATGAGATTTGCATTAAAAATAATTCCTGAAAATATTGGCCATGGGTGGTATTATAGATACTGTACATGTCCATTATGTACGGTCAGTCACTCCAGCTTAATTCCCTAAAAGTACAATTCCTAAATCTAGATTACCAGGAACTTACAGAATACTGGCCCAGCTGTTCCGGATGTATATTTACCCATAGATGTCGGTTGTACAAGCTGAGAGTAATGAAATCCCCTTTTGAAAATTAAATTTTAGATTGTCATTAAGAGGAAAGTACACCATCGGTTATGTTGGCAAAAATCCTTCAACGAGTATGTTTACTCAAGAAATGCATTAACCTGTGAAGGTTTTAGCTTATTATTATGTGTTGTTAACGAGAAATGAGTGAAAATACCTTCTGATGTTTTTATGCAATGTTGAAGTAAGAATTAAGAGCCCAACAGCCATATTTCTTTTAAAGCATTGCAACCACTGATCTCTATACTGACTGGATAAAGGATCGTGTGCTTACAACGAAGCCACTGAATGCCATGATACCACTCTCATAAACCACGCATTGCAACCAATGATCTCTATTATACTGACTGGATAGAGGGTGATGCGCTTACATTGAAGCCACTGGATGCCATGTTGCCACTCTCATAAACCACGCATTGCAATCAATGATTTCTATTATACTGACTGGTCATATAATGAAGCCACTGGTTGCCATGTTGCTACTCTTATTAACAATGCATTACAATACTAATACACGGAGAATATGCCACCGCATTGTACGTATGCATGTGTGTTCATTTTATATGCGAGTGGTTAAATGGCCCCGAGTGGTACAAATCATTGTTCATATGTTTCACTTTTTGTCCAAATGCTTTTGGTTTGATTTTGTGGCATAAATCTTCACATCATAAAATTATAATTTAACATACATGTTTGTCAACAGTGTAGGTTTATTAAAACAAAAATATATCAGTTGTCACATGGCTGCAGAGAATTAATCAAAACATCGACTTTTTCGGACAAATTTTTACCAGATAGTACTAAAAACTACTTTTTATTTAACTGGTAAAACCCAGCATATTTGTATGTTTGTTAATTTCCCCCTTGTGTGGCTTTCCTTTACTAGTGTCGATAAAACGACCATGTTTACACGCTAGACATGTCCCCTTACGATACAGAACGCCAAAGGCGGAATCTTTAATCAAATTATGACCGGTAATCCCCGGATTACACGCCGGACTTATCTGGATGAAGTTATGTGTGTCAGGCGTGAAGGAAAGTTAAGCAGTTGGTTAGTGTTTCATTTTAAGTATAGGCATGAAAGAAGGTGCCGCCTTACATTGAAGCATGAAGCAACCCTATTACTGAACAACGTCGTCTTGCTGTCCAATACCCGATTAATGTTTCGTTTCCCGTATCCAGAATTATCAGATTCCATACTCGCACAGGAATTCACAATTCTAAGGCATGGCACTCTGCTGTATTATTGGATAGGATTGCACTTTCTTATATTAACAAATAGGCCCATTGGGACATGAATACAGTCCTTTGTAATCAGAGGTGACGTCACATAAATAATTCAGATTATAAACTGAGCACTGAGCATTCTCGCCACGTCACGTTCACTTTTCATACGTCTGGTTACCAGACACCGACGAGTCTAGCCACGGACCCCTTGAAGGGTCTTACTATAAT
This sequence comes from Zoroaster sp. YZ-2022, assembly GCA_029582265.1. Taxonomy (NCBI): domain Eukaryota; kingdom Metazoa; phylum Echinodermata; class Asteroidea; order Forcipulatida; family Zoroasteridae; genus Zoroaster; species Zoroaster sp. YZ-2022. The sequence continues at coordinate 5,030,823 of CM055823.1, forward strand.
ATATATATATATATACATATATATATATATATTTTTTTTTAAATGCAAATCGCCCCACACAAGGCCAATGGCCACTCCAAGGTGGGGGCTACTAAGTCATTGAGTTGTTACAACGACTCCACACTGAAGAAACCAGCCCCTCGCACCGAAACAAGACAAGTTAATAACTAGCCTCTTCACGGTGCGAATAGGACTGGGAGGGGTAACTAGTCCAGAACAAGGCAGTTGTTAAACTGCCTCTGCCCCTATAAGCAATTATGGTTAAGTGTCTTGCTCAAGGACACAAGTGTCACGGCTGGGACTCGAACCCACATTCTGCTGCCAACACCAGAACCCGAGTCCGGCAAGCCAGACCGCTCGGCCACGACACTCCACATATACACAGAAGAGTGTATAATCGATTGATCGAAAGTGCATTTTAAATTTTTCTTTTATAATTTTGTTAATTTTAGCCGGTTTTTTTTCTTCAATAGTTTGAAACTGTAATGTTTACTTGATTAAAAAAGCAAATTTTCACACAATCAGGTTGTTTTTGTAAATTAAGCATATTAATTTAGAAGCAGTTTCGTAAACATAATCCATTCTGTACCATCCCTTTAAATGAAAGGCGTATAAATTATGATTAAAACAGCATACAAGTTTTTGCATTGCCTAGGTTAGTCGCAGCAGAATGGTATACCGCGGCTTCCAAATTGTGGCAGAGTCATCAAATTATGGGTTTGAATCTTAGCTAGGCGGGTCACGTTACTGTATCCTTAAAGAAAGATGTTTCACCATAATTATATCGTACTAGAATTGTTTGATTAGCTGCTTAACGCCCAAACAACCTGCATAGATGGCTGTAGGCTCCCTTCTGTAGAGACGGTTCCACGAACGATTAAAATGTGCCCGGCGCGAAGGAATAAAAAAGGTCCAAGCTTCAAGCGGCGACGTATTGCTTGTGATACAATGGCGCTTCACAATGCCTATACAGATTGCTATTAATTAAAAGACGTCGCCCCAAAAAGCAAAACGACGTTGTCAATCAATATCACTCTGAAACAGACATGACTAGTTATTTACATCGCTGTTCGGATAGTGGCGGGTGAAGGGATTTCACAATGGGAAAGGAGAAGGCGTTTTAGCGTGGGTGAGGGTTTCGATCATTTTCATCAGAGATTTTGGGGAGAAATAACTTAAAAATATATCTCCCGTGTTTGGCTTAAGAGACCCCAAAAATAGAATTTAAAAAGCGAACGAATTTTGAAAGATAATATTGTTATTAAACAAAAAAAACAATTCTGACTGACAGCCGATTTGACGGAAAATAGATTTAAATGTTGATATATCTTGAAGTGATTTTCCCCCAAAATCTCTGATGAAAATTATCATTATTAAACGAACCAAAAAAAATAAGAAATTCAGATGTCGAAAACTGTATAAAAGCGATATTTAAAACGCGCTTAATTAATTTTGATTGACAGCCGCCTTGGCCAATCGGAAGACTGCACACGCCCTCATGCAAGCTGAGGATTAAAACAGTGGGTCAGCATTTTATTAATTTGATTTTTTTACTGGTACTAATCCTGAACGGATTTTTTTCGTTCAATGTCTCAAATGAATTTGTTTTTACTTCCTTAACCCCAGAAAAATAGCAATTTAACATTTAAATCTATTCCTTCCGTCAAATCGGCCCAAACACAGGCGATAATCTTTACGATGTAAACAAACTTTTAGACCCAGGTGGGTCTAAAATTGATTGACGATTCTTTGCATGGCCTGCGTGGGCTTAGGAACCCACTAATGTCAGATAACGTTTTAATTAAAGGTTTTTTGTTGAAATAATGTCTTAAATCGCACAAATTCATGGCTCAGTGACTATTTCGCAATGTACAATTGACGTCGGTTAAAGTGAAACCATCCATAATGTCAATTCTTTGAACATACAATGATAATAATAATATTATAAAGTGCATTGCACAACATCTCTCATCTCAATGTGGTTTTCGTTATTACCACCTGGTCACTAGGCCAATATAATTCCTGTAATTTTTCTCAGCTTCTTCCAAAAAGCTCTTAACACCCTTTTTAATCTCAGTGCGGGTTTTCTTACGTCTTTAAATTTAATATTTTACATGAAGGGGGTACATTAAAAGAGCTGATTCGAACATTCTCAGAAAAAAACCTCAAAGACGTGGTCAGCAATTTTGCGTTGGATATGAATATATCGGAAGAACGATAAGTGAATGGAAACAGATGGAATAACAATAATGAATCACGATCGTGTGTTGTCAATGATGCGTTCAATTATCGCTATTCTTTTTCCAGGTGGAAAAAAAATCATCATTTACTCCGACTGGAAACATAGAGCAGACAGTCAAAATTCCTGAGTTTCGTTGTGAGACAAACAGAAAGAGAAACTGTGCATTGCCATACCTTGTTCGTAGTGTTATTACTAGTTACATATACATTTTTAATCTTTAATATAATTTTAACTGTCAATTTATTGTAAAATTGTACAGTAATTTGTCATACCTTGTTCTTAATTTTAATGCTAGTTGATTATACCTTATCCTTTCTCTATGATTATACCCTCCTTTTCAAACTATTATTTAAATTTAACTGTACCTTTATAGACATCTTTCTGTCGCTTTTTTGTAAAATTGTTTCAACTTTCTAAAAACTACTCTTCCAGTGTAATTTTAGTTGTTTTGGTTGTGTAATTTGTATTTTTTTCTGAGAAATAACCTGCTAGGTTCGAAACGTAAGGCCAATAACTACTATTATTTTACATGTATACTACAGGTCCTTTAGGTTGGTAAGCAGTTTGCAATCAGCTGATTTTCCATTTATTTTACTAAGCATTTTGTATATTATAAAATCACTTGCAGTTTGGCAGATGCTACGATTTGTGAATATATAATAAACTATATTGAACAGCAAAAAAAACGCAAGTCCGAGGACAGCAAAAGAAACGCAAGTTCGAGGTCTTGTCAAGTTTTCAAACAGAAGACAAACCATTTTGATTCTAATCAATCATTTAATGAAAAATGCTTTCAATTTGTGAGCTGAAAGTGACTGTTGAAATTGCATTGCAAGATTTTCACATTCAACAGTCACTTTCAGCTCACAAATTGAAAGCATTTTTCATTAAATGAGTGATTAGAATCAAAATGGTTTGTCTTCTGTTTGAAAACTTGACAAGACCTCGGACTTGCGTTTCTTTTGCTGTCCTCGGACTTGCGTTTCTTTTGCTGTTCAGTATATTTTTAATTGAATTGAATTAAATTAATACCAATATACAGCGAGGCATTTTTCAAGACTCCATTTATCAACTTAACACGACAATATTTCTGTTTCAAGAAACCTTCACCTCAAAACTACCTTGTGTAAATCTTCTGATGGTATCAATCTTCGCTACAAATAATTTTGTGTGAGGTGCTGTCATTTGGACATTTTTTTAAGAAAAGTGAAAATATTGCCGATAACTTTAACGGAAAGTGTTATCTTGGTTAAATTTCACATTATAATGAATGCGACAAATCTGATATTAAGGTATAACTTTCACAGCTTTGTTGATTAATGTGTATCTTGATTCAAAGAGAGGAATCACACTCGTGTTTGCCAACATTACCAATGTTGTACCTTCCCTTCAATATATATCTTGATTCAAAGAAAGTAAGCATACTCATAGAAGCAGTTTTGCCAACATTACCAATGTTGTACCTTCCCTTCAATGTATATCTTGATTCAAAGAGAGTAAGCATACTCATAGAAGCAGTTTTGCCAACATTACCAATGTTGTACCTTCCCTTTAATGTATATCTTGATTCAAAGAGAGTAAGCATACTCATAGAAGCAGTTTGGCCAACATTACCAATGTTGTACCTTCCCTTCAATGTATATCTTGATTCAAAGAGAGTAAGCATACTCATAGAAGCAGTTTTGCCAACATTACCAATATTGTACCTTCCATTTAATGTATATCTTGATTCAAAGAGAGTAAACATACTCATAGAAGCAGTTTTGCCAACATTACCAATGTTGTACCTTCCCTTCAATGTATATCTTGATTCAAAGAGAGTAAGCATACTCATAGTCATAGAAGCAGTTTTGCCAACATTACCAATGTTGTACCTTCCCTTTAATGTATATCTTGATTCAAAGAGAGTAAGCATACTCATAGAAGCAGTTTGGCCAACATTGCCAATGTTGTACCTTCCCTTCAATGTATATCTTGATTCAAAGAGAGTAAGCATACTCATAGAAGCAGTTTGGCCAACATTACCAATGTTGTACGATCCCTTCAATGTATATCTTGATTCAAAGAGAGTAAGCATACTCATAGAAGCAGTTTTGCCAACATTACCAATGTTGTACCTTCTCTTCAATGTATATCTTGATTCAAAGAGAGTAAGCATACTCATAGAAGCAGTTTTGCCAACATTACCAATGTTGTACGATCCCTTTCCATGAAATAGTTGTGATTGTAGGACCTAATATGTAAACCAGTTAAACAATACAACAACAAATTAAAACTTTAAATAAAAATATTTAAAAAATAGAACACAGAATATGTTAATGTATTACTTGAACCCTGCTTCCATTTGATGTTTTCCTTAATGTTTTACATTATATTGTATAGGCCTGAGGTATGTGTATGGGAAATAAAGGTTTTATTATGAAATAAACTACAAGGAGAAATGACCTAGAATACCGCCTAAGTAGGGCTGGATGACTTAGTTGTAGGCCTATATTACTCGGACTCAGACTCGGACACGGACTGAAGTACATTACGGACCATTGTAAGATGGAATCAAACTTGGGCAAAAACGAATGTGACGTCACACGTATTGTGTTCTTGAACACGACTGATGAGCTCTATTGTTCCTATCGTGTTTGGACTTTTTGAAGCGAGTCCATTAGTTTTGTACATGACGTCCTTCCAAGGACCTCTGAAAACAAAGAACCGGCGACCGAGGACCTATTGTTCTCTTTGTTGTAAGTCCTCAGTCAGTTTGCAGTGCAAGTACTAGATGACATCACACGTATTCTAGAACACAATAAATGTGACGTCACATTCGTATATGCACACGTTTACGCTCCAGAGTTGTACCTCCAGTTCTTTTCAGAACTAATTACTACTCAATTGAGAATTTCACATGGTGTCACCGCAATTAGTCTTTACTTATCTTGATTATTCTTATTCTTTATTTGGCCAATAAAACATATGAACAATACATTAGGAACAATATACAATAATACAGTGAAGACAAACGAACATTTAAACCAATCTATGATGGCCAGGATCAACAAAAGTGTACTAAAACACTGTAGCCCAAAAGCTTGTTGGTCGAGTCACAAACAGGATTCATAAAACACTGTAGCCTGAAAGCTTGTTGGTCCAGTCACAGACAGGATTCATAAATATACATTAATATAAAAGTCGAAAGTCAAAGCTACAAGTTACATTTACGTTCCATCTTAGAATGGTCCGTATAATATAGTCGATCCTTTTACTCATACTCATGAAAAATGACTCCACTACAACTATCCTGTTGGTAAGTTGATACGTAATACACGCGTGCATTGGCACTTCACGCATTCTTTTCGCTACTTCCGGTGTCAAAGCTGGCGTACCGTCGTGTGTAATTTAACCTACATTATGAACATTCTTGAGGCAGAAATTGACTTTGTCAAACAGATTTTGAGTCTTCACAACACTTATTTTAAATGCAAGTCACAAGCTTTCTAACTTTTAGCGTAAATCCTTAAAGAAAAGAGTGGACAATGCATTTCCAGTGGACTTCTGATGATCGTTGGAGCCAGCACGTGTTAAGTGGGCGTGGTTTATGTTGGAATACGTCACACTTTACCAACGGGATAGAGTTGGAGTACTCGTACATTAATGTTTGTTCTCGTTCTGTTACTCGTACTCATGATACCCGACTACAAGTCTACTAAATGGCTGAGTAGGTATGGAGCGCCGGGTACTGGTAGGTCACAGATTCAAATCCCGCTCGAGTAACCTTGTCTTTGTTCACTCTCAGTGGGGTCCTTAGGCAGCAAAAAATACCTGACATTAATGATCAGTTGTAGGCTCTGCCAGACACGGAGAGATGCTGTACTGAACAATTCAGTCACGTATTATGCATTACTAACCTAAGACTTGATCACTTCGTGCTCTCTGGTGAAACTGCTGTATGGAGCCAATAGATCATGAACGGTGAAATTGAAGACGCACGACTTAATGAGACATCAATCGCATTAAATGTCGCAATAATATCGCCAGGGTGTGACAGTGTAACACCTGTCCGCAGGAAATCAGGTTAATATGTGTATCGCTATAAGTAAAAATCACAAGAGTATGGGGGCGATTAGGCACATCCGTAATGCTATACGCACCCTTTCCTAATAAACCGCAGTGGTTAACTCCAGTCTTCGCGGTAAGTCTTGAGATTTGTTTCTAGCACTGCGCGCGCGTGACAAGGCATTCGCTCAATACTCGTCGATTACAAAATCTAAGTGTTCAACTTTTAATTTCATTTTGAAGTGAATTTGCTGTCAGCAGAATACAAGGACTTGAATGCAATATTGGGCAGAATATATGTCGGGTCAATATTTTGAAGATATCATTATAAGTCTAGAACGGGCTCTGTGTAACTTCATTTTGTTTGAGTAGGTAATTCTAAAGCAAAATTCTATTTTCTTAGAAAAAGGTTCTACAATCCAGATCAGTTGCATAGACCATTTGGCATTGACGTCATTAAACAGGGGCGTCTTCGTTCCAATGCAAAAGAAGGTCTAGACTGGTCCCCTGTTTTTAACCTCTCAAGGATAGAGACAGGCTCCGGGCGTACTATTCGAGGGATTTCATTGGCTAGATTGTGCCAAATATCTACCGTCATGCTTTCAGGCTCGCGCGCAAGGTCAAAGTTGAATCTCGGGGAAAATAAAATGGCGGCCGCGGCCGGTATCTGGCGTAATTCACGAGCCTCAAAGCGTGACGTCAGATCTTCAGGCTAAACTCATTGGTTCATGTAGGCGCGCTGCGTGTACGCGCGGCACACTTACGCGCAGCGTGAACCAATGAATGACTTTCTTTTGCCACTGAACGAGGGCGTCCTTTGGTCTGTGACATAATTTGCATAAGATCGAAAAAAAAACATAAGATCGATTGTACTGTATGATAAACTAATTTTATGGAGCTGCTTAGCAGAGAAAATTGCTTACCACAATTTTCGCCAAATTTCCCATACACAAATAATGATGGCTAAGAGAGGCCTCACAAATAAGCCTTATCGCTAATAGCAGCTGCAAGGAATTGTGGGATGTCTGTGGGCGCAACAGCGCCACTGCGCGCCGCGCGGACAAACAAAATATTATTGACGTCACAAAAGCTGCGCCAAACAGATGCCCCTTTTTGTATCCCTGTATGCTTTGCGGCAGTTTCTTCAGTGCTATTAGCAATAAGGCTTATCGGGCAAACGTTCATACCCTATGTGAAAAAGTCGTTTAAAACACAGCACGGCAGAATTCCAATCGATCCAGCATACCCACGCGCTGGTCTGAGGCAACGCACGCTGAGACCAGAAACCACAGTCCTTACATGTCAAAGTTAAAACGCAAAAAAAACAATCATTTTGAACAAAATAAAATTGCAGTTAAAAATTATCTACAAAATAATATATACAACAAAAGTTTAGATTTTTAAAGCTGATATTTCCCTGTTTATAACTGAGTTGGTCGGACATGTTTGGCAAAAGCTTTCTTGCACTTCAAATGCTAACATGAAGCGAATTATTGACTGAAAACACTTCAACGTTATTTTACCCGGGCACACTGTTCTTTAAAAAACTAATCGAAGCAACCTTTCTGCCAACAATATAGATTTTAATTCTGTTTAGCGGAAAAAATATGTTTATTCAACACTAATTGTGTCAAACAAGTTTTTTCAACTTGAACAAAAATACTGAGTTTACATGGAAATTCGACGGGCATACTCGTGTGTTTGGACGCATCGATTTGTCCTGTGAAAAATGCTCGAAATCCTCCATTTTTGTCTTGTCTGCGTACAGCTTGAAAACATTTTTTAATTGGTTTTTACTCAAAAGGCAGAAGGTGGCCCGGGGCGATTCTGTAGGGAACCACTTCCACAAACATAGGAGTATATCATCTTACAATATAACATGTGGCAGGATCCTTTATCAGGGTTCTTGCTCTATATTTAAAGAGGGTTTCCATCTCCTGTTTAATCTGTTCTAGGGAAAGCCATACCTGAAACAGTAACCATGGGCTTAAGCCTACAGACTTAAATCGTATCTCTGTATCTTGTTGCTGTTTTGTGCGCTTATACCTACAGGCCAACACCATGTAACATTTTGGCCTTCTCACTGCGGTTTTCTTTTAAGTAATTTAATAAGTAAGAACCATTGGCACTTTGCTTTCAAATCTGTTCTCTTCTATATGTTGTCCCTTCCCTTTGAACCGTGTCTGTTTGCTGTTGAGACGTGCATTATCAAGGACTGCGTTTTTCATGTTTGTGTATCAACGGTACACTGGTATACGCACAATTACATTACGAGAAAACCTATCTCGTTGAGATGTACAGCCGAGAGCAGGCGTTACTGTAATGTTTGTACAATTCTGTCTAGATGTTTAGGAATGAGCGGAGATCATCTGTGTTGAAATGGAACTCAATCTCTTGCTGCTGTTTTATTCTTCTTTGCCCTCATTTGTGTTTTTTTACATTTACTTAAAAACCTTAAGCAGTGGTGTTATGCCTCTGTGATTAATTTTCTCTTTTATATTATATAGGTCTGATTTTTTGTTAATCAAAATGTTAAGTAATTTATTGTTATTTTTGTATTTTCTATTCAATTATGTGCGAACATATTTTATCTTTTCAATTGAAACATATGCAGCTAATGCAGCAAAAATTCAGACCTATATAAAATAAAAGAGAAAATTAATCACAGAGGCATAACACCATTGCTTAAGGTTTTTAAGTAAATGTAAAAACACAAATGAGGGCAAAGAAGAATAAAACAGCAGCAGATTGAGTTCCATTTCAACACAACCTTTGATGATCTCAGCTCATTCCTAAACATCTAGACAGAATTGTACAAACATTACCGTAACGCCTGCTCTCGGCTGTACATCTCGACGAGATAGGTTTTCTCGTAATGCAATTGTGTGTATACCAGTGTACCGTTGATACACAGACATAAAAACGCATTCTTTGATTTGTGCTAGGTGATTGGTAATATTTTGAAAGGAAACCAATAAAGCGTGTATGATGTAGTTTAAGTGTTTGTAATGGCTGTGCGTTTTCGAATAATGTGATTTCTTTTAAAGATTTGTTTATAATCTTTTTGCTAAATACATAAACTTATGACATGACTAGTAGGCCTACCATGGATGTTATTGTATCTGCCTTTATTGTACGTTTAGGGCTGTACGTTTTCGAATAATTTGGTAACCGGATATTCGGATTTTGATTTCGATCGAATATTCGATATTCGAAGGTCGCCGATTGTAAATTGTGCCACGTGATAAAACGAGCACGCACGATATGGTGGGGCCAAAAAATGTACTAAACATAATGTCGCCTGGACTAGGATGGACTTGCTAGGTGGCGACCAAATGTAGACGAGAGGATGCATTGGGGGGGGGGGTAATGATGGAAGCGCCAATATAAAAATTTAAAAAAATTCTTCAAATATTCGAACCGAAAAAAACAATCGAATATTCGAATATTCGGTTATTCGGCATAGCCGTAAGTGTCTGAACTTAAAAACCAGCCAGTGGATGTTTCAGCTTATTAGGAAACGGCGAAATGCATTCAGAATCTTCGTATTCCTTCTCACATGGAATTACTGTCAACGGAAAACAGAAATGTATTTTGGAAGTGATTTTAAACAGAGAATTAGCTGATTGCAAACTGCTTACTATAACCTAAAGGACCTGTAGTATAAATAGAGAATTAGCTGATTGCAAACTGCTTACTATAACCTAAAGGAGCTGTAGTATAAACAGAGAATTGGCTGATTGCAAACTGCTTACTATAACCTAAAGGACCTGTAGTATAAACAGAGAATTAGCTGATTGCAAACTGCTTACTATAACCTAAAGGACCTGTAGTATAAATAGAGAATTAGCTGATTGCAAACTGCTTACTATAACCTAAAGGACCTGTAGTATAAACAGAGAATTAGCTGATTGCAAACTGCTTACTATAACCTAAAGGACCTGTAGTATAAATAGAGAATTAGCTGATTGCAAACTGCTTACTATAACCTAAAGAACCTGTAGTATAAACAGAGAATTAGCTGATTGCAAACTGCTTACTATAACCTAAAGAACCTGTAGTATAAACAGAGAATTAGCTGATTGCAAACTGCTTACTATAACCTAAAGGACCTGTAGTATAAACAGAGAATTAGCTGATTGCAAACTGCTTACTATAACCTAAAGGACCTGTAGTATAAACAGAGAATTAGCTGATTGCAAACTGCTTACTATAACCTAAAGGACCTGTAGTATAAACAGAGAATTAGCTGATTGCAAACTGCTTACTATAACCTAAAGGACCTGTAGTATAAATAGAGAATTAGCTGATTGCAAACTGCTTACTATAACCTAAAGGACCTGTAGTATAAACAGAGAATTAGCTGATTGCAAACTGCTTACTATAACCTAAAGAACCTGTAGTATAAACAGAGAATTAGCTGATTGCAAACTGCTCACTATAACCTAAAGGACCTGTAGTATAAATAGAGAATTAGCTGATTGCAAACTGCTCACTATAACCTAAAGGACCTGTAGTATAAACAGAGAATTAGCTGATTGCAAACTGCTTACTATAACCTAAAGAACCTGTAGTATAAACAGAGAATTAGCTGATTGCAAACTGCTTACTATAACCTAAAGGACCTGTAGTATAAACAGAGAATTAGCTGATTGCAAACTGCTTACTATAACCTAAAGGACCTGTAGTATAAACAGAGAATTAGCTGATTGCAAACTGCTCACTATAACCTAAAGGACCTGTAATATAAACAGAGAATTAGCTGATTGCAAACTGCTCACTATAACCTAAAGGACCTGTAGTATAAACAGAGAATTAGCTGATTGCAAACTGCTCACTATAACCTAAAGGACCTGTAGTATAAACAGAGAATTAGCTGATTGCAAACTGCTCACTATAACCTAAAGGAGCTGTAGTATAAACAGAGAATTATCTGATTGCAAACTGCTCACTATAACCTAAAGGACCTGTAATATAAACAGAGAATTAGCTGATTGCAAACTGCTCACTATAACCTAAAGGACCTGTAGTATAAACAGAGAATTAGCTGATTGCAAACTGCTCACTATAACCTAAAGGACCTGTAGTATAAACAGAGAATTAGCTGATTGCAAACTGCTCACTATAACCTAAAGGACCTGTAGTATAAACAGAGAATTAGCTGATTGCAAACTGCTCACTATAACCTAAAGGACCTGTAGTATAAACAGAGAATTAGCTGATTGCAAACTGCTCACTATAACCTAAAGGACCTGTAGTATAAACAGAGAATTAGCTGATTGCAAACTGCTCACTATAACCTAAAGGACCTGTAGTATAAACAGAGAATTAGCTGATTGCAAACTGCTCACTATAACCTAAAGGACCTGTAGTATAAACAGAGAATTAGCTGATTGCAAACTGCTCACTATAACCTAAAGGAGCTGTAGTATAAACAGAGAATTATCTGATTGCAAACTGCTCACTATAACCTAAAGGACCTGTAATATAAACAGAGAATTAGCTGATTGCAAACTGCTCACTATAACCTAAAGGACCTGTAGTATAAACAGAGAATTAGCTGATTGCAAACTGCTCACTATAACCTAAAGGACCTGTAAGTATAAACAGAGAATTAGCTGATTGCAAACTGCTCACTATAACCTAAAGGACCTGTAGTATAAACAGAGAATTAGCTGATTGCAAACTGCTCACTATAACCTAAAGGACCTGTAGTATAAACAGAGAATTAGCTGATTGCAAACTGCTCACTATAACCTAAAGGACCTGTAGTATAAACAGAGAATTAGCTGATTGCAAACTGCTCACTATAACCTAAAGGACCTGTAGTATAAACAGAGAATTAGCTGTTGCAAACTGCTTACTATAACCTAAAGGACCTGTAGTATCAACAGAGAATTAGCTGTTGCAAACTGCTTACCAACCTAAAGGACCTGTAGTATAAATACAAAATAATTGTTATTGGCCTTACGTTTCAAACCTATCAGGTTCTTTCTGGAGAGAAACGTAAGGCCATTAACAATTATTTTGAAATGATTTTATTTGTTTTACATTTGCTTTCCTTGTTAGTTTATTTGTCTGTTTTCTTTTACTTTATAGAATTCCGTCTGGCTCATTGTTTTTCACTAATCCCATAATCTCTTCTTCCAGCCCAAAACTCCAGGTTTTCCAAAAACTTCTATTAATACTTAATCCTTCTTTTGTCCGGTGCCAGGACTAGTCCCTGACTTTTTATATCTAATTACTACTCAATAGAGAATTTCACATTGTGTCACCGCAATTAGTCTTACTTATCCTCTTCACCATGCAAAGCTACAAGTTTTACATTTTGATATCTTCTTCGTTTGTGTTCATTTCACGCCTGACGAACTTCTTCTTACTCTTATGTGTATTGTTTATACCTTGTCTCATTTTTCCTTTGAAAAAGAAAGAACCTGCTAGGTTCGAAACGTAAGGCCAATAACATTTATTTTGCATTTAATTATTTTACTTAAATCACCTGAGACTCAAAAAATATATCAGGGAATGTTTGATACCATCGTCAATTTTACACCAAGTAAGCATTTTACCCTCCTACAATCAGTGCAATTTTTGAAACAACCCATTCAGGCCACTCCAAGCCATTAGCTGTTGCCAGTGGCCTCCTATGGTTACCCTTCTGTGCACTGTAACACCACTGAGATTGCAGGGTAAGGTGGTCTCCCATTGATACATTACAGGCCATACTAATATGTTCAAACATTTACAGTGGCCTTGGGTGGCACACATTTGAAACTGATAATTTTATGCTTTTTCGCGATTAACAGTTGTATATTGTAGCTTTAGATATGCAGGATTTGCTTTCAGTGTTTGCGTTCATTTCACTACAGCGGTATACTAAAACGAATATCAAAAGGATGAATAAATAGGCCTATATAGTGTATAATACAAGAATCAAGATGTCTTTGTAAGCAGATGGATGGGAGTTCTTGTAATCACTAAATCGAAAATTCATCAATAATTGACAGGAGGTTTCATGAAGACTAAAAAATAACATAACATAACAAACAAAAAATTTAAAAACACAGAAACAAAATAATCACGCTTTTCCATATAATTTAAGATATTTTTTATTTTGATGTTTTTTAATATATGAAATTTTGTTTATGTAGAATTAAAAGTTAGTATTCATTTATTTACCCACTTTAAGGCCAAAAAATGTGTCATGTTTCTGATCTCCCCGCGCGTCGCATCAGACCTGCACTTAGGTATTTTTTATTTTAATTTAAAAAATTTTTTTTGCTATGAAACGATGTCCAATTGCAGCCAAAATTGTTGAATCGATTGGAATTCTGCCGCGCTGTGTTTTAAACGACTTTTTCACACAGGGGTGTGAACATTTGCCCGATTTGTGAGGCCTCTCTTAGCCACCATACTTTGTATCTGGGAAATATGGTCCCCACGTATACATGTATTTCCCTATTGGCAAAAAAAAAGCCGACCGATAACCAGAACCTGGAGACCTTCCTTGACCTAAGCCTCCCCAAGGTAGAACTGCTCAGTGGTCATTCACTGTAAAATAATTGTGTTACCTTTCTATTTATGGAGTAGACTCTTTTGTTAGCCAACTCTCTTGTACGGTGAATTAATCCTATTCATTCCTTCAAGCCGCAGTTTCCTGGATGCATCTTTTCTAATTGTTACAGATCACTAATCTCTTTGTCCACTCCCCAGGCATCCATTAGCCATCGTAATATAAATATCTACTTTGGTTGACCTTTCTTTGTCTTTTTCGATCCCTTCCCACCACTTCGATCCCTTCCCATTTTTGTTTATTCCCTCTAGGCATACATGAATCTAGTTTTATATTTTACAGATTTTAATCAATTTGAACACAAAAACGCACACAGAACAATGTTAACTTTTTGTTTAACAATTAACAGCTGACATAAAACACATGAGACGTTGGGCCTACCTGAATTCCCTCAACAAATAAATACAAATAATAATTTGTGTTCAAAATTAATATTTCAATCGAAATAGCGATAAGCCTTTAAAAAAAACAAATGATAATAATAATACTACAAAAATAACCAAACATAAAGTAGAGAGTCTGGATGGCAATACGTGAGTCTGTGAAATGCGAAATGCAAAACAACAAAACATGACACTTTATCAAAGGTATTTCTCCTGAGGACGATCAGAGCACACTGATCGAAACGTCGAGTTGTACCTCCAGTTCTTTTCAGAACTAAGAATTGAGATTCCACATGGTGTCACATTAGTCTTACTTAAAAGTACAAAACAAACGGTAAAACAAACTTTTACTTAAATTTCATCAGGCAACATTTGGAAGATAAGATTTTAAAATATCATGATGCATTTTGACATTACAATACATAGGTTCAAGGACGCCATGTCATCCACCAGAGATGTGTCGATTTGCCATTTAAATGTTTCCAACTAATGTGACGCAATTAACAATAATTGTCGCAGAGACCAAACACGCTACTGATTAAATTATGTTGATTAAATCAATGTCACAGCAGCCCACCGCTCAGTTTTGAAGTGTCGGATTTCCTTTGCAGATCTCTAAATAACATTTCTGTTTTGTTTATGACTGGCCACGAAGAGGTACTGTATATATACCGTTCACGAACATGCTTGCTCTATTGCGCTCACGCCATGCCAAATGTTAATTGAATTCAGGTGCATGACCACGCGGTTGATTACAGCATGGAGGAAGTAACATTCAGAATACTTGTCCACTTGACGTGAGTTTGTCCAAGGGGGAAAACACACCCATTCCTATCCTTAGTTAACTGTTACTTTCCTGAAGCGTTTACACACTACATGTAAATAAATTTAAAAAAAACAACAACAACAACAAACAGCACATATGCCGATAATCACAGGCCTTTAGCTACTTGATATAATACCAATGGTATCTGAAATCTTTCCGTTGGAGATGCTTTCGTTTTAGTAAAAGTACAAGTACAATTTCGCATCTGATTTTTCGACTTCGATTCCATGTTGGAGTGAAAACAAAATTATGGACTATATCTGAATGCATTTTGACTTTTATCAACTTAAACGAATACAATGAAATAAGCTTTTACTTTAAGAGGATGGCTTCTAGGATGGCTTCTAGAATGGCTTCTAGGATCGCTTCTGTACAGAATGTGGCGGAATGTGAAGTAGATAAAGAAAACGCTCATCGTAAGAGGCTGTTAATAGAATTATTAATTTATTTTTTATTATCATTGATTTCTTTGTGGTCATTGATTTAAATCAAAATTAACGGCTTTTAAGTTAGCATCTTGGGCATATTTTACCACTTTTCTTCCTCCAGATTTCTTCCTCCGTGGTCGTGTTATCGACTCTGACAATGTCAACACAATTAGGTCAGAAAGTATATTGATAGAGCTCAAATCGTGACGTGGGCTAGCTCAGCTGTATTTCATATCGTTATTGTCTGTTTGCATTGGTGACTTTGATCTGTTCGTTGCATGCGCTGTCTTCCTTTTTAAATTGCATTGTCAACCTAGAAAACATGATTGAAAGTTGTCTAATTTGACAATCTGCTTTGATAAATGGGTACTGACCATTTCCAGGTGGTCAAACTGTTAACAAAACTGCCATCTTCATGAACAGGTACTGCATCGAAAGTGGGATTTTCATTTGTTCTGTCTTTATGAGTGCCATGGTCGAGCGGTCTAGTGCATTGGACTTGTGTTCTGGTGGCTGGGTCACCAGAGTGTGGGTTCGAATCCCGGCCGCGACCGTGGTGCTTGTGTCCTTGAGCAAGGCACTTTACCGTAATTGCTTCTCTTCACCCAGGAGTATAAATGGGTACCTGGCAATAGCTAGGGAAGTAACCTGCGATAGACTGGCATCCTATCCAGGGGGAATGGAAATATTCTCAGTCGTTTCATGCCAACGAAACCGGAGATAAACACCGGCCTGATGAGTCAATATGGCTCAGGACAGACTTTATTTTGTCTTGATGATGGCAAGAGGGTCGTGGATCTCCTGTACCCCCTCCCCCCACTGCCACGCCTATATTTAAGCGCAGATCTTGCACATGTATAGCCTAAGTATGAACACTTAATGTGAATAAAGATAAAACAACTAATATGTCAAAGTTTTAGCTAATTAGTCTATGTTATGTCTTTGACAAGAAAATATTTAAAATTTCATTCACCTTACGCGAACTTCGTAAGTCTTCAGTAACGTTGAATTTTAGTTCACAGAACTAGTCATCAACATTCAGACGTACATAACCGTACATAACGTTTGACATTTCTTAGAAATGATAACACTTTTCGCACGTTGGTTTTTTTTAAATAAATATAGGCCCTATTTTGATTCTTATAGACATTTTTACCAAAGATGTATGCTGGCTTTATCACATGGCATGCACCATACATTATTACATCCTTGCGTTCTTCCTCGTCGCTCGTGCAGATTCAACCATTCAATGGACAAGATAACCTCAGCATATCGGCCAAACAATGTTCAAATAACACCGAGAATCTCGATCTCGCGGTGCTGCTGTACGTATTCACGTAAGAGAGACCATTGTGTTATGTTCCAGTGTACATTAAGTATTTCTGATTTCGAGACAAAAGAAGTTCGGTGAGAAATTAATTTACAATATATTTCTGCGGGTTTCAATCTCTAAAAATGAAGAAAGGTCAATTACTTTTATTTCTTAACAGCCCCTCATTAACATTATGTTTGTATTAATATTCTTTTGTTTTGTTTTGCATTGTTACAATCTGGAAATAAATTTGCATTGAATTGAATCGGAAGCCACCATGTTATTTTTATTAGATTAGCTTTATTCGCACCGTGCATAAGCTGTTGAGGGCACATAACTGTGCGCGAAAAGGCAGTGATAGTGTGTCGCGTTTTGTTTATTTTGCAAGTGTGCGTACGTGGGGAATATCTCCAGCAATCATGAGCTGGAAGAAGTACACGTTTAAAGTGTACGCACAACGCTCACTGATGCCAAAGACATTGGGTGCAAATTCACCGCTAATGGACTATGATATGCATACAGCAGATATGCTTGTGTAATGAACAAAATGCACATCCTTACACATAAATTCGTTTTCCCTTTTTATCTTGAACCAAACGAAATGCAACCTGCAATGATTGAACACTCCAGTTGAGCAAAATTAAATTATAACATGCCAAGCACCACTCGCCCACCATCAATTTCGCTTGTTTTCGCAAAATTAAGAAAAGCGAAGGTAAATTAAGATAAAACAGTGCTTTAACTGTTGACAGGTGTACCAAGTCTACAATAAATTGTGTTTGCTGTTGAAGCGCGAATAAGGTTTCTACCGATTTTTTTATTTTTATTTATTTGTAAATTATTTTGAGAAGAATGATCTTGCCATATGAATATTAAAGGGAAGGTACAACATTGGTAATGTTGGCAAAACTGTATATATGGGTATGCTTACTCTCTTTGAATCAAGATATACATTGAAGGGAAGGTACAGCATTGGTAATGTGGGCAAAACTGTATATATGGGTATGCTTACTCTCTTTGAATCAAGATATACATTAAAGGGAAGGTACAACATTGGTAATGTTGGCAAAACTGTATATATGGGTATGCTTACTCTCTTTGAATCAAGATATACATTGAAGGGAAGGTACAGCATTGGTAATGTTGGCAAAACTGCTTCTATGAGTATGCTTACTCTCTTTGAATCAAGATATACATTAAAGGGAAGGTACAACATTGGTAATGTTGGCAAAACTGTATATATGGGTATGCTTACTCTCTTTGAATCAAGATATACATTGAAGGGAAGGTACAGCATTGGTAATGTTGGCAAAACTGTATATATGGGTATGCTTACTCTCTTTGAATCAAGATATACATTGAAGGGAAGGTACAGCATTGGTAATGTTGGCAAAACTGTATATATGGGTATGCTTACTCTCTTTGAATCAAGATATACATTGAAGGGAAGGTACAGCATTGGTAATGTTGGCAAAACTGTATATATGGGTATGCTTACTCTCTTTGAATCAAGATATACATTGAAGGGAAGGTACAGCATTGGTAATGTTGGCAAAACTGCTTCTATGAGTATGCTTACTCTCTTTGAATCAAGATATACATTGAAGGGAAGGTACAACATTGGTAATGTTGGCAAAACTGTATATATGGGTATGCTTACTCTCTTTGAATCAAGATATACATTGAAGGGAAGGTACAGCATTGGTAATGTTGGCAAAACTGTATATATGGGTATGCTTACTCTCTTTGAATCAAGATATACATTGAAGGGAAGGTACAGCATTGGTAATGTTGGCAAAACTGTATATATGGGTATGCTTACTCTCTTTGAATCAAGATATACATTGAAGGGAAGGTACAACATTGGTAATGTTGGCAAAACTGTATATATGGGTATGCTTACTCTCTTTGAATCAAGATATACATTGAAGGAAGGTACCGGTACAACATTGGTAATGTTGGCCAAACTGCTTCTATGAGTATGCTTACTCTCTTTGAATCAAGATATACATCGATGGGAAGGTACAACATTGGTAATGTTGGCCAAACTGCTTCTATGAGTATGCTTACTCTCTTTGAATCAAGATATACATTGAAGGGACGGTACAACATTGGTAATGTTGGCCAAACTGCTTCTATGAGTATGCTTACTCTCTTTGAATCAAGATATACATTGAAGGGAAGGTACAACATTGGTAATGTTGGCAAAACTGCTTCTATGAGTATGCTTACTCTCTTTGAATCAAGATATACATTGAAGGGAAGGTACAGCATTGGTAATGTTGGCAAAACTGCTTCTATGAGTATGCTTACTCTCTTTGAATCAAGATATACATTGAAGGGAAGGTACAACATTGGTAATGTTGGCAAAACTGCTTCTATGAGTATGCTTACTCTCTTTGAATCAAGATATACATTGAAGGGAAGGTACAGCATTGGTAATGTTGGCAAAACTGCTTCTATGAGTATGCTTACTCTCTTTGAATCAAGATATACATTCAAGGGAAGGTACAACATTGGTAATGTTGGCCAAACTGCTTCTATGGGTATGCTTACTCTCTTTGAATCAAGATATACATTGAAGGGAAGGTACAGCATTGGTAATGTTGGCAAAACTGTATTATATGGGTATGCTTACTCTCTTTGAATCAAGATATACATCAAAGAGAAGGTACAGCATTGGTAATATTGTTTAGTTTCTTCGAATCAAGATATGTTAAACAACCAACTTGTGAAAGATTCAGCTCAATGCAGAGCCTAAGTCATGAGAAAAGTGAAAAAGCATTCAAGATTTTACAGCAAACACATTTTTGAGGTTTTGGGCCCACTCTTTACGCCAAAATACCCTTTTCACTCATCAGTTTTTTTTCACGGCAGTTGCATTATACCCAGAACTTATACTCAGCACAAACAATTTATTTAACAAGTTTGTTAGTTATGTAAGAAAATGCAACATTTTATGTCCAGAAATGTAACGTTGAGTAACCAGAATTTTGTCTCTTATTATAGCCTACATATGACAAATTACTGAAATTATTTGTGTGTGCCAAGTACGGTCTGGTTATAATGCAACATCTGTGAATAAAACTGATGAGTGAAATATATAAGTAAGGAAATTATGACATTAAAAGTAGGCCCAATACCTCAAAAATGTAACACGAGTAACCATGGAAATACCCATATATATTTGTGTTATCTCTGAAATGAGAGAACTTCAGACAAAATATTTTTCAGGAAAAATTGATATAACTATACTTTTACCAACTTCACATCAAGTTAGCATTCACATAATAATTCGGTAAATTTTGTAACACATTTCACGTTTTCTTTAATTAAAAAACAAAAATAAATACAGCATGTCAGACGAAATGATTTGTCATGATATGTGATACTATTACTAGCTTCATATCAAGTCAGATTTTAGATTATGATGTAGTCATTTGTAATTGAATAATAACTTTAAGAGTGTAGATAACTTAAACATGTCCTACTTCGTCGGTCAATCTAAATGAAATCTGCGATGAGATAGCTATCGATTGGCGTGCTGTATATAAAGATAGCACAGAAAGTAGAATACGGTCGATGTCCGATGTTAGAGAACGACAAGCCGAGGTGATTGGCACATAGGATACACAGATATTAAAGTACCTATGAAATTAGAATTGTCTTGGAAAACATCATGCACAACTCTGTCTCCATGTTGACTTCACTTTTCTTTTTTGCCAAATTATTGGTGTTTTGATACCATTTTTGGCACTTTTTGGTCTGTATGCTAACGGGATTGCATATTCATGAGTAAATCAGTGATTTAACAAGGGAATTAGATACAACATCATGCACAACTCTGTCTCCATGTTGACTTCACTTTTCATCTCTTCTTTGCCAAATTATTGGTGTTTTGATACCATTTTTGGCACTTTTTGGTCTGTATGCTAACGGGATTGCATATTCATGAGTAAATCAGTGATTTAACAAGGGAATTAGATGCAACATCATGGTTGATTTAGACAAGAATTGTTGTCCTTTCTTAATTCTACTTAAGAATGAATACACCGAGAACGGTTCACATTATAATTGGATAATTTGGTTATTTTTGAATTACTGAAAGAAAGGGATGTGTAAGGCAACTATAGCGCCGTTCATTTCGAGAAATAAACTGAACTGTGGCCATCAATCAATCTATTTATAATGCCAGTGGTTTATAGGTTTCGCTAAAAGCACTTTTGTTTACCTGAGAACAATAAACATTTGCAAGCACAGGCTGACAGGGATAGGGATTTTGCAGTTTTAAACTCTCGAGTCTCGGCACATAATGCGAATCTCTATACCATTAATGTCCATATACATAATGGATAGTCTCAAAATACAGTTTTTCATAAAACTTACTTGCAGTTGTACTAATAGTGTTGTAATAACTTCTCTTTAAAGCAGTTTTAAAAACATGGGAGTCTCGTATTCTCAAAAAGCATAAATGATAACAGTTTTTTTTTACAACTTGCTTGGTATAAGTTGATGATAGAATAAATGATCTATTGAAACCTTGCTTTCTGAGTCGCTTTCACTGTTACGTTCAGTAAGTTAATTTATTGGTACTAATCCTTGACGGATATTTCCGTACAATGTTTCAAATGAAAGCTTATAACATCCTTAACCCCAGAAAAAATAACAATTCAACATTTAAAGATATTGTTTACCCTCAAATCGGCCCAAACACGTGCTATGCATTGAATCTCAATTTGACGAAAATTCCATTGAGGAATGAATACGCCATATCTGATTAATGCCTACATAGGCTACTCCTAGAAATATGTTTCCAACATGAGAAATTTTGTAAAACTATCTTTTCTTTAACCCTCCTAACCCTAACTCCCTAGACAACAAAGGCAGTTGGAGGATTTTGAAGGATTTTTATTGTTCACTAAGAATGCTTAGGGAGTTAGGGTAGCTGCGCTTGAGTGGCAAGTAGCTGTAGAGGTCAAAACCAGTCAACTGCCTGTTTTGACTGTTGACCCAAATGTTCACACAGGGGCATTTTAACTGGTTTTTACTGTCGTTTTGACCATAACAATACAAGACAATGCTTTTACCAGTCAAAAACGGTGGACTCATTTTGAACCTGTAAATGTACTTACTATGTACACGTCCGGTATAACAGTGTTTGACTTTTAAGTGCACTAGATATATCTTGGCAAGTATATCAACATTTTGACTGATTTTGTAGTCATATAAAGGTCAATAGTTTAATATTCGATACAAGTATGCCGTACTCGATATATTTAACGACACAATTTAATATAAAGTGAACTGATGAAATAATAAAAGCCTTTCAAATTCAATTGAAATATTTTGGTAAAATATCTGTAAATGCATCTATACTTTATAAGAATCAAGAGATTTACGTTTTCAGAAGACAACCATTTATTAATAATAATAATAATAATAATAATAATAATAATAATAATAATAATAATAATAATAATAATAATAATAATAATAATAATAATAATAATAATAATAATAATAATAATAATAATAATAATAATAATAATAATAATAATAATAATAATAATAATAATAATAATAATAATAATAATAATAATAATAATAATAATAATAATAATAATAATAATAATAATAATAATAATAATAATAATAATAATAATAATAATAATAATAATAATAAAGATTTGTAGCGCGCACATATCCACCCTGCTGGGCGCTCAAGGCGCGGAAACAAAGAAAAAACATGAATACAAACAATATACAATGATAGCATAGGGAAAAAAAATTATGTACTGAGATACATGTACCTACAATGCAATTACAAATATACATCATCTTTGAAGAATTGTGACATAAGATGAGTTTTAAGCATCGACTTAAATCTAGTTATACTATGACAAGATTTGAGTTTAGTTGGAAGATGATTCCAGAGTCTCAGAGCTGTGAAATATTTGTGAAATAATGTGATTAGTTTTACTAAAATAATAGCACTTCAGACCATTCTATATACTTTTTCAATGGATAGTTGATACCTCATCAACTTAAACTAAAAAGGTTTCCTTTTAATCTGTGATCATGCTTTTTTTTTTAGATAACGAATAATTGTGTTAAAGGCTTCAATGTAAAGTGAATTACTGTCGTGGGTTTCGTTTTAAGAATAAAATTATTGTTGACTCGTCAAGCGAGCTGACTACCTCTTTAAGAAGGATCGGCCAGTTTGTACCAGAAGAAGAGGAAATGCTCTTTAAGGTCTAGAGATACATTCCCGAGATTAAGCTATAGTCACGCGTGGCATTGAGTCCAGAACATCTACAAAACAGACGAGAGTTGTATAGCGGTCGAGGTTGCAGTTTCTGACCTCAGTGGCGCAGCAACAATGACTGCAGCTAATATTGTAAATGAGAATTAATGTTTTCTTTTCTTTCAATGTTGAACACAAGAATTAATGGACAACTCATATTTCGAGGGGTTACATGAAGGCCATCGTAATTCTATGAATACATCTAAAGCATTACAATGACGGTTTACAGTGTTTTTCTATTTTGAAACGCATTTGAATGTACCTTCAAAATAGTGTGATCATTGTTATATTCCAGGGATTTTATATTTTATATATATCACGAAGTAGCCTTTTATACTGCAAAAACTGTGGGGTTAAAGTAACACTAGTGGTGTCAACTTGATTCTTCTACGGTGTTTATATTGTACGAGTCTAATATAAACACCAATGGTGTCGTTTTTAACACCACAGTTTTTGAAGTGCAGTTTTAAAGGGTGTTTAACATTGGCAATTGTCTGATTAGTGATTACATCATGAACGAATTAATATCCAAACCTTAATTTTATGTGAAGTTGGCAAAGCAGTGAGCGATCATAGTGAACATTTATTCTGTCTGAATTACTCTCGGTTTAGAGAAATCACGAACAATTAATGTGCATATTATTTAAGTGGTTGACGGCCGGTAACTGCTCCAGGTGTTAAACTGAAGGGTAGCGCGAAGCGCAAAACCACCCATTCTCAAATATGCATGCTTGTGGAGACAAATATAATTGTTCTTTCCTTTGTCCCTGTACTTAACAATTTCTCATAGGGTTTGTACACACATTTTCTTGTGGAGCACAGAGTGCTTCAGAATTCCCCTGTGAAGACCAATTGTTCTTGCCTTTCACTTTTGTTATAGGACTCCACAAAGTAGCGAATTTAAATACATTTACGGTGGAAATTGGGGGCCCGCTTAAGGTCCCAGAAAATTTTGGATTATTGACATTCTCTGATGCAATATGGGCGTTTTCAAGTATTCTGGTTCATGATGCAACCTAAAGGGCGATGACACATTTTGTTCCATTTGTCGTTGTCGTCGTCGTCGTCATCACTTTATGATTTGAAAAAATGAAACTGCAATTTGGTCGATTTTTGGCCATGCTGTCTGCTTCATTTATAAACATGTCAATTTGGAGGGATTTGGAATGTATTGGACACATTTTTTGGTTTTATTTATAGGCTTATTTATGTTTTTGTTTCAAGTATTTCAGAAAGAATTAATTACTTTAAACTTTGCCCTCACATTGCCGTTTTCATGGTGTCAACATACAATTTTATTCCTACCGTGGTATAGGGTTGAGTGCGTTTATACCGCAGACCCTCGTCATTTGGATGTTTAATAAATTACTTTGTCAATATGAGATGACGAATGTGTTCATTGAGTGCCGCATTTGAGAGGTAATTGCTGGCAATTTACCAGTTCAATGAATTAGTAAATTTGACTTGAGAAGGAAGCAATCTTCTTTACTAATTGGGAAGGAAATATTTTCGCAAAAAGGTATATAATTACGCCCTATTGATAAATAATGAAAGAGTATGAGAATAACGTAACTGTCATAAGCAAAATAACATTATGACAAGGTTATTATTATTCATTTGGTCACTGAAGCTAAGGAAATCATCTACAATATTTTCGTCCGTATAATGTGTTTACTTGTCTGCTTAATTGTTTACTTGCTTGCCTTAAGAAATATCGTAAATAAACAAAGACACAAAATAAACAAAGACCCAGAGTAACACACAAAACAAAAAACAATTTATGATTGTTTCTTGCTTCATGATTGCTTCTTTGTTTCTTCGATTGTATCTTTATTCCTTTGTGTTTTCGTGTTTTTTCCTTGGTTTTTGGTTTCTTTATTCCTTTGTTTCTTAATTAGTTTGTATTGAAACATGCTCAAAAGTATTTTCGCGTCAAGTATGAACTGGGCTTTATGATTGTCTTAAAGTGTAGGGCTGTGCCAAATAACCGAATATTCGAATATTCGATCGATTATTCGAATATCCGGTTGTTGTTTTTTCGGTTCGAACATACGAAGAAACATTTAAGTTTTTGTTGAATTTTGTTTTATATTGGCGCTTCCATCATTATCCACCCACCCAATCATCATCTCGTCTACATGTGGTCGCCACCTAGCAAGTCCATCCTAGTCCGGGCGACATTATGTTTAGTACATTTTTTATCACGTGGAGCAGTTTACAATCGGCGAACATCAAATATCGAATATTCGATCGAAATCAAAATCCGAATATCCGGTTACCAAATTATTTGAAAACGCACAGCCCTATTAAAGTGTCAAAGATAATCTGTATATTATATATATCGAGAGTACATGAGACAAATTCTCTCCAGCAATATACCATCAACCAGCATTTTTTATTTACCGTTAACAATAACAAAAAGTTACTAGGAAACCTGAAAGAAAATGCTAGGAACCGAGATTCTTTAGCGTATCTTAGCACATTTAATTGTTTCCCGCCGAAGCGAAAGTTCACCGTAACGTGTCGCCATTGTTAATATTTGTTTAATTTTCACGGCAGGTAAGAATCCAGGATTTTTGAAAGACAAGGGGTTCAAATGGTTGGAATTATTGTGTCATAGTAGTCCATGGGTCAGGGGCTGAACGTTAAGTTGTCGGTGCCACCTGGAAGGGCAATTCCTTTATAAGTTTTCTTGTGAAAGCATGGGAACTTTTGGGCCTACTTCTGCTTGCTATCATGAAACAGACGTAGTAGAGTTTTCTTGCTATCATATTTATTTGAAATTTTCATATTTTGTCTGTAACAAGAAAACGTATAAAGGAAATTCTCCTCAAGGTGGTTCCAACAAACTATAGCTGGTTCATGGGCGACAGTCATGATTTAACCTCACTGGTTCTGACAGAACCGTAATACTACTCACTCCCAGCCGTGTTGTTTAAAGAACAAAAATTACTAGCTTTTTTTTTTTTTTAAACTTCCTTCCAGGAAGTTTAACAATTTGTTTAATACTATATTTGTTTTAAAAAAACACACAAATGGCAGTCATAAGGTTTTGTCCGGACACTTGGAACTCCTCCCTCCCCCCAACATGATCCGACCATGAAATGTAACAAGTTATAAGTAGTGCAAGGGTAGGGTCTCTGCAAACGTTTATAACGGATTATCACAAATAAAAATAATATCATGCCTTTAACACAATAGTTATTAAACTATACTTTGATTAATTTGTGTACCTTGTTTCATTTTAACAAAAACTAACTGAAATGATAGATATTTTCTCACTGTCCAAGTCTTCACTTGATTACATAACATTCAGAAGTCGACCCATCAATTTCATTTCACTTTTATTAATATTTCTATTTAAAATTAAAATTTTAATTTAGTGGTTCACCATATTATTGTCTGCATGAAATTTGACGCCGCGGGAAATCGACTTCTAATTTTATTTGAACTTCATAACCATTAAATATTTAACCAAAAGTACATTAGGTGATTCTCCCCAAACGTAAGAAGCCCAATCAGTCAGGAATCTCAAAGGTGTCTTGCCCTGACACACTGTACTTTTGATGAAATCGGTGTGTTTCTAGACAACACAAGCGCCGGTGTGCCAAGCACCGAAATCATAATTAAACCTGGAATGAAAATGCTTACCTTGACTTTGTTTTGTATAGCACTGAGTATGCAGCGCTATACACACGTCAGTGTATGGCCAAAACAAATTTTTTTTAAATCAAATGTTTATTACCCGACGCAAGAATTTCATCAAAACTGCTTACCTGTTGTAAGAACACAGGCCGAACATAACCAGAGAAGCAATACAATCATGATTTGTCTCATCATTGGCTTCGAATTGTCCAGCCCTCTTGGTAGAATCAACCAAATTCTCCTGTCACCACCAAAAAACAGTTTCCTTTCTGTCCTCTGTGATATTTTCAAAGAATTAAATGTTGTATTTTTCCCGCCAAATTAATCGGGCGTTTCTCAGTCGGAGAATAGCGGTTAGTGTTTTCGATCTCAAAGCTAGCACTTTATAGAGTGTTGCTTTCTACTGGTCGTTAAGTATAGATCTTCGGTAGTTTGATGATTGAGAAACCGTATTAAGGCTGCTTTGAAGTGAGTGTGTGACGTGTTACTGTGATGACTCGTTAGCTCTAATTGACTCGATGCCTGTCCCGACGGAAATCACTGATGCCATAGAGTAAGGTACGACCAGTCGATTTATTGTCTTACGTAGTAACTATGGGGCGTTAGATTTAAGTGGGCGCTGTGCCAATGGAGTGCGGTAGTCAGTCGGTTATGTGAGTCTGCGCACTACTGGCTGGCGCTAAGCATTGACGCTTTAGTTCACGTGATGACTGGTATATGCTGTGTTACAATCAGGAGATTTATTATTGGAACGTGTAGTGCATGTATTAAAAATAATACAAAACGTCCATAGGACACGTGTATTTAATTGAAGTAATTTAAGGGTACAAAATGCATTTCACAGTGGCAGATCTAGTTGGAGATTGGGGTATTTCCTCGCTGTTAACCTCAGTCTGTGGAGCTGGGTTCGATTCCAACTCGAGCCCGAGGTGATATGTGGATTGGATTTCAGACCTTATGATCGTGTGGGTTTTTTTTTCCAAAGAATCATTTCTCTGGGGATTATCTTCCAATTCTGAAACAAAAATTTCCCATTGTCCTCTTCAAATTCAAAACTGACGGGGAGAACAGTGATAATCACGCATATTGATAGCCCGGTTAGCCAGAATAATGAATAAATGAATCAATCTACGAGACATCTGTCAAAATTTTTACCTGGATAGCGAGT
This sequence comes from Zoroaster sp. YZ-2022, assembly GCA_029582265.1. Classification (NCBI taxonomy): domain Eukaryota; kingdom Metazoa; phylum Echinodermata; class Asteroidea; order Forcipulatida; family Zoroasteridae; genus Zoroaster; species Zoroaster sp. YZ-2022. The sequence continues at coordinate 5,058,751 of CM055823.1, forward strand.
CAGTTTGACCAATTGAAACATGTTTGTTACAATGGGGACCCCTCAATACTTGATTTTAATAGGTTTTCTTGAGATTGTTTCTCAAAGTGTGTACGTATGTGACAATCATATCTCAATCTAATCAAATTTGAAAAGCACCAAGACGGAGGTTTGTAATCATAAATTGACCAGTGAAGACGAGTGTAGCTGGCCGTGTGATCGCGATGATTGACGGTATTCCGTCGCTGAGTGTACAGATGATCCCCCCGGTATAAAAAAAAAAGATAAAAATAAAATAGCTAAAGATTATCTCCAGCGGATTTATTTTTACATTTAATCACAAAATTGAACCTCCATTAATTTACTTCTCGTGTTGGAAGAAATCGTGACGTGCGTGAAGTGAAAATGAAAATTGCTTTTTCGACTTCAGAAAATTGTATTTGTTCATAAATTCTACGTTACAATCATTAAAACAAATCTGAGTGCAATTTCATTATTTTCTCATTAACGACACAATATTTTAAGTTTAAACTTTCACAGGTTGGTTGTTCAATGTATATCTTGATTAAACTGATTTAAGGCTGTACCAGACAGCCGGGTATCTGGATATCCGACCGATACTATCATTACCCGGTTCCATTTTTCGGTTCCCGTAAACGACTTTCACAAATTTTGACTGAACATTTAAGAGTAGTTTTTAATATAGAGACGGGGAAATTATTACAGTAAGTCCACATTTATTATGACTCTAATAAAACAAGAGAAACCTGTGTTCATATTGGTTATTTTATACATTCAGGAGTATTTATGTGTTTTTACAAATTGTTTTCGGGTACCTGGGTATCCGAAGATTTCCAATTTCGGGTATCCGGTTCCCGAAATAACCGAAAACGCACGGCCTTATACTAATTGCAATCCGTTCAATTCAATTAAAAGTCACGCAGTTTACAATTTTGATATATTTGTAAAAATCCAGAGATATGTGCAGAAAGTTTCAGCTAATTTCACTGTGTCTAAGAGGCAAGATACATCACGGTAACGTTCCTTCTTTTCATCGCTTCTTTTCATCACATTATTTTGGTGCTCGCAGTTTTGAGAAAAAGACGCAAAACTGTAACAACTTTAATATGTAAAGACTGTTTGCGGTGACACCATGTGAAATTCTCAATCGAGTAGTAATTAGTTCTTAAAAGAACTGGAGGTTACAATTCGACGTTTCGTTCAGTATGCTCTGATCGTCTTGAGGAGAATTTGAGAATTTCACACGGTGTCACCGCAATCAGACTTTACTTATCCTTTTCACCATGCAAAGCTACAAACATTACTTATGTTTTACAAAAGGAATGCCCACATAATAATTACTTTAATGTAAGATGAAAACTTTCAGACGAAATAATTTATTATGACGATTGGTACAAACTAAATGTGTAGGTAACAATTCGCTTATTTTATCTTATTTTATCTTATTTTATCTTATTTTATCTTATTTTATCTTATTTTATCTTATTTTATCTTATTTTATCTTATTTTATCTTATTTTATCTTATTTTATCTTATTTTATCTTATTTTATCTTATTTTATCTTATTTTATCTTATTTTATATTATTTTATATTATTTTATCTTATTTTATATTATTTTATCTTATTTTATTTATCTTATTTTATCTGATTTTATCTTATTTTATCATATTTTATCTTATTTTATCTTATTTTATCTTATTTTATCATATTTTATCTTATTTTATCTTATTTTATCTTATTTTATCTTATTTTATCTTATTTTATCTTATTTTATCTTATTTTATCTTATTTTATCACTGTTGTTACCATCTCCTTAAAGGGACAATATCGTCACGATCAACAGGGCATGGAATCGGAGTGCTAGTTTTAGATTAACTCGGTGACTACCATAATACCCCACATGATAAGGTCATATTACCTTTGCTGCTGCATAAATGAGCCAGTAATTTCCAGTCACATCTAAAACTGTAACATCGATTCCATGCCCTGTTAAAAGTCTGCTCTGATCGTGACGATACTGCAAACGTGCTTAGCTTTTTTTTTGCATTCAAACACACATCACAGAAAAGCACAATCTAAACATGTTTAAGGCTCAACATGTGAAAAAAAAAGTGAGTACATCAAGCCGTTTAGCAATGTGCTTGGATTCTAAACGCCATTTTTACAAAATGTTGGCTTTCTTTTCGAGTAAATTAAACATATCTTTATTTTTTATTAAGGCTGTATAGAGACAGCTGTCCTGAATAACTGAGCGTACTTTGTTCCTACTACTCATTATCAGTATTTCATTTTAATCAACCTAGCCGATTGTGACGGGAACTAGCCGCCGGGACTTGACAGTTACCCAAGACAGGTGCTCTGTGAATCGTTCTCTCGCCTGACGAATTGTTGCGGGAAAAAATTGGCGCGCTTTCAGTAAACCCAACACCAGCGCAAACGGTCTCATTTCCTAAGTACCACTGTCAATAATAAATGTCAGTTATTACTGCCCAATTCTGTCAAACACGTTTTTTCCAGGAGCACAATTAAGTAGCATTGACACGCAACGCTTTGATCTTATTAAGGTGTGTTATACTCGGGAGACTTTAGCCCCAGTTCAGACACCAAGATCGCTGGAAGAATAGTTTCTGTGAAGCTTCTGAACGTTCGTGTTGAATTTACCAATATTAAAATGATATCTCTGTTGTGGTGTTTTGGTTGTGACGTAAATAAAGGTCGCTAACATCATGGATACAGGGTATTACTTATATATTTTGTGTTTAATTACAATTATTCACTGACAAATCAAATATAGCAATATTAACCATTCCAAAAACTTTGTAGATAAATCGAATACAATACAATCGAATATACAGTTGGTTTTTTGCAGTTCGAACATTCGTTTTTGTTGAATTTTTTTTATATTGGTGCTTCCATCATTATCCCCCCACCCCGGCGCCAATCATCCTCTCGTCTACATTCGGTTACCACCTAGCAAGTCCATCCTAGTCCGGGCGACATTATGTTTAGTACATTGTTGGCCCCACCATCTCGTGCGTGCTCGTTTTATCACGTGGCGCAATTTTCACTCGGCGGCCTTCGAATATCGAATATTCGATCGAAATCAAAATCCGAATATCCGGTTACGGAATTATTCGGAAACACACAGCCCTAAATCGAATACAATTATATAATCGAATACAAACACTACAAAATATTGCAAGACACTCATAAGAAGATCCGAGGGATGTCCCCTCCCACTCCTTCCTACTCTCCCTCACAAACACAAGATTTATGACAGAGGGCAGTAATAGCAATGTCCCCTAATAAATGGCGTGCACCTTTGGGCCAAAAAAGTCTCCGTTTTTTGGTCATAGGTCGGCTTCAAAATCGGTGCGGTTATTTTTATTTTTTATTTATTTTTATTTTTTGCCACAGGGAAACACGTGATGTACACGCAGGGATTTTGGTGGCTAACAGAGACCTCACAAATCAAGCAGCGTTCATACCCCTATGTGAAAAAGTCGTTTAAAACACAGAACAGCACAGTTCCAATGGATCCAGCAATTTTGGTTGCAATTGGACATCGTTTCATAGCAATAAAAAAAAGAAAATTAAAAATGTCGACGGGCGGGTCTGAGGCGACGCGCGTGGAGACCAGAAACCAGAGACTTTTTTTTTGCCTTAAATCAAGTTTTTGGATAATAAATTGGTTCTTTTGTAATCAGGCGTAATTATTATTTTATTCAGACTATTTACATCACACCATTGTTCCATTGTTTTTGTTTTCTATTAGCGTATTAAAGGGACACTATCATCACGATCAGAGCAGACTTTCAACAGGGCATAAATCGGTGTCCTAGTTTAAGATGAACACAGTGACTGAAAATTACTGGCTCGTTTATGCAGCAGCAACGGTAATATAACCTTATCATGTGGATATTAATTTCAGTTACTGAGTTAATCTAAAACGAGCACTCCGATTCCATGTCCTGTTGATCATGACGACATTGTCCCTTTAAGGAGATGGTAACAACAGTGATAAAATAAGATAAAATAAGATAAAATAAGATAAAATAAGACAAAATAAGATAAAATAAGATAAAATAAGATAAAATAAGATAAAATATGATAAAATAAGATAAAATAAGATAAAATAAGATAAAATAAGATAAAATAAGATAAAATAAGATAAAATAAGATAAAATAAGATAAAATAAGACAAAATAAGATAAAATAAGATAAAATAAGATAAAATAAGATAAAATATGATAAAATAAGCGAATTGTTACCTACACATTTAGTTTGTACCAATCGTCATAATAAATTATTTCGTCTGAAAGGTTTTCATCTTACATTAAAGTAATTATTATGTGGGCATTCCTTTTGTAAAACATAAGTAATGTTTGTAGCTTTGCATGGTGAAAAGGATAAGTAAAGACTGATTGCGGTGACACCGTGTGAAATTATCAAATTCTCCTTAAGACGATCAGAGCATACTGATCAAAACGTCCAGTTGTAACCTCCTGTTCTTTTAAGAACTAATTACTACTCGATTGAGTATTTTCAGTGCCCATTCGCGAATTATTTTGCGTATTAAAAATTCAACTTAACCAAATCTCTGCTCCATTTATTTAGTTCTCATCTCGTTGAGACCTAGTGATTGGTAATATTTATTGCATTGGTCGTGTCCCCTGACCCCCAAACACTACAGCAGATGCACCATGCGGTATAGACATTGCTTCAGACTGTAATGCAAATTACCTACAATAGGTTATTATCAATTATTGGGATATTCCCAATATTAAGTGATTTACTGTTTTCCCTTCATTTAATAAGCTCTGTTTACTCAATATTCCGAGTGTCTGTGGGGAAAAAAATTTCACAGGCAACTCGGGCGGGACTCGAATGCCGAAACTTAATGGTATGTCTTAACCTCTCGGCCACCGAACTTCCCGATGACGAGAGACCGGCAGAACATTTTTGTATTGAAACCACCCTGGGAAATAATTGTCTCGGTTCTGTATAGCAGAAATAATAATACACGATTCTTATAAAGCGCACGTATCCTAGCGACTAGATCAAGGCGCTGTACATTATTATCCCTGCTCATCAGGCGCATAAATCATTCCTGAAACCATCTCAGCTCCCTGGGCAGTATACAGCTCAATTGCTGCCATTTCGGCGCATATAGGGCTAATCAAACACAACAACCAACTATGCCCTCACAGGCACCCGTTTACTCCTGGGTAGAGAGAAACAATTATGGTAAAGTGTCTTGCTCAAGGACACATTCTAACGACTCAGCCATCAGAACACAAATCAGATGCACTAAACCGCTCGGTCATGACACTCGACAGTGATAAAGTATAGTGCATTATTTATCAAATCTTTTAAATATAACTGATAACATCTGTTGGATTTAATAACGATAATCTCTATCATTATAAACCACTTGACGAGCTCCCCTTTGTCTTGCTCGAGGCAATTTCCTTTCCTAAAGCTCACTCATCAATCAAGGATGATTTTTCCCATAACCCAATTTTAACGAGGCTTGTGTTTTCAGCTTAAAATGATTGGTGATTCGCCTGAGGTGTCGGGCAGGTTTTTCTGAAGTTATTTGCCTTGTAAATTAGAAGTAATACAATGGGCGTATTCAATTATGTCTGCATTAAGGATACACTTTGGGACGTTTGAACTTAAAGCAAACATATAGCATTGGTAATGTTGACTTACAATATCGTCACGATCAGAGCAGGGCATGGAATCGGTGTCTTAGTTTAAAAACGAATACAGTGACTGAAAATTACTGGCTTATTTATGCAGCAGCAACGGTAATATGACCTCATCATGTGGGGTATTTTTTTTCAGTCACTGAGTTAATCTAAAACTAGCACTCTGATTCCATGCCCTGTTTATCGTGAGGATATTGCTCTTTTAATCTCTTTGAGTCAAGATACACATCTACAATAAAAAAATTAAAAAAATTAAACTCCTATGATAGTCTCTGCTTAATATGTTGTGTCGTCACAAAAAAAACTTGTGAAAATGCATTAAAATCGTTTGTATTATTTCAAATGTGATATTTAGTACATACAGAGTATTTTGCTAAAACTAGACATACTGTTAAGTTAATATTGTTAATATTTTCAAACTAATAATATTGTTAAGTTCTTTTGTGTACATCGGAGAGACTGGCAGATATCTTTCAACAAGACTCAAGGAACACAAAGCCCATGGGAGAAGAAGGGAAAGTCAGCCATCATCAAGCACGCATACAACGAGAACCACATCATCCAATGGGACAACACCATACTCAGGGGGAAGGAAGGGTTGGGACAAAAGTGCGCCGCCAACGCAGCTACATGTCTCATTCGCAAACGCCAATGCGCGTGTGGTGAACACCGTGGTGCGCGTATAGACGACGGGTACATTGACTGTGTGTGTGCACGTATGCACTGTTCAAATAGCTAGTGTGCGTCAATAACATTCTCTCGCGCGCTGCAAACGTATACGTGGCACGTACGTGTATTGTAACGGCTTGGCGACAACATTTTCTGAATCATTTATGTTAGAAATCTCAAAATATCGGCAAGGGTCAACGGACAGATTTCAGATTAAGGGAAAAAAGTCAGAGGGTCAACGGTAAAATATTACAAAATCTTCTGCAATTCAGGGGTGTCATTTCATTATGAGTTTCTGTAAAATTTTCAGTTTTACAAAATATTTAGAAAAATGTGAGAGTTGTGTTTTTCATTGTGATTATTAATGGTTAATTAAATTATGATAAAAGGTATGAAAATTTAAATATTAAACCGTTTCGCTTTTTTGTTTTGCCCTGTCACATTAATGGTATGGCCTACAGTGTGCGTCAAGCCTCGGATCACGTGAGACCCTTCCTCCCCCCCCCCCCCACCACACTCCGACCACACTCATCACTGAGTCAAGAATTGGTACCACCGCCACATCAGAGAAGCCATAGAAATCAACAAGCACAACGCACTACCACAAGACATCGGTTTCAACATCAGAAGAGTCTGGCAAGCAACACCATCAGACAGCCGACAACCACAGACAGCCGACACACTTCACCGAGCACCCTTCAGACACACTTCGCCGAGTTATAATTAAACGAGTGAAGCCATCACAAGGGTCATTTTACCACTCGCATACAAAAATAGATACACAGGGAACGTCTTACATTAATATTGGACCATTTGGTTATGTTTTAATAGACGGCTGCAATTGGACATTGTTTCATAGCAAAAAATAGAAAAACCAAAAAGGTCTTTACGAAACAACGTAATAAGCTAACACTTTCACAGGTTGGTTACTTAATATATTATTTATATCATGATTCAAAGAAAATATTTTAAGCACACTCGTAAAACGCTTTTCCAACATAACCAGTGATGTAGTCTTCATTTAAATAAATTGCCCATGTTTTGTTTATTACCCGATTACAAAATTAGTGATCTAAGCTACAAACGTACTTGCGAAGCCAGAAAGGAGGGGTGTATGGTGGCCAGTATATTTTGTGGAAAAATAATAGCCACGGGGAATGTTTCGACTGAGGCACAGAGCAACCACCCGATTTTTTTTAAGGCTAAAAATAGGCTAAATATTTCGCTGTGTGCCAGTTTTTTATTTCATGCTGTCTATTTTAAGAAATCGTGAAATGAATTATCAATTCGAAATTGGGTCATGGCCGTGATTTATTTTCCAATTTAGAATGAATTCAATAAAAATCTAATTATTGCATTTTCATAATTTGCTCGTTAATAACACAATGAAAGAAGCTGACATTTTCTCAGATTGGTTTCTGTACAACTATCGTGATTCCAGTGCGTTTACAAACATTTGACCAATGACGTACAATTCCTTTAATGTAAACATTAAAATGACGTTCATATTCCCTTTAATTTGAATTTGAATTAAGACGAGAAACGCTCAATATTTGCAAAGGGGGATCTCCAAGAATAGACAACTGCAGGTAAAACAGAACAATAGCATTAGATTCGCTCGTGTGACGAATCAATGAGGACGGAAGATCCAATGTCATGAAAGAGGATAAGATTAGAAGTAATCGGCTTATTCTAGCGTGCATTTATTGAATCAACATTATTAACGGAAAAAAAATTGGTAGGGCTAAACTGCCTGTGTGATGTACGTTAGCGTCAGACAATTATGTGCACCTTGGTGATCGGTGTCTCGAAAAATACCTGTGATTGTCATATTGAGATTCAATTTCGCTTTTCGCTTCGGGGCTAATTTTTCAGTGAATATGATTAATTAAAATGAATACCTTTTTGAGGCTTTTTCTTGTGTGAAATTGACACTCGTAAGCGTATCGGATTACAATGCTCATGTACTATACACCGAGATAAAACAATTGCTTGGCACAATGGTGTTTTGTGTTAATTTATTTTGTACTATGTCGTTGACGAACGGTTTATGCTATCAAGAATTCTGAATGTTACCATTTCAACATACTAGGTGATACTACCGTGCTTTATTCGCCTTGCACCTCTGTGGAACTGGGTTCACACCCTTACGTACCCACCATTGTCCCTGCAACCCACGCCGTAACTAGGGTTTCTTCAGTAGGGGAACTTGGGTGGGGCAGCAGATTTGCAGAGGGTATTCGAGGCACAACTTTTTTTTTCTTAGGGATTCGAATTCGGGTGGAGGAACGGGAACTCACGTTTTGCACAAGCAAAAAGAGTTTAAAACACATCATAGGGGTGTGTTTAATTCCATCTGACATGTTCTGCTGATGCCCCCGGGATGTTGGTTCTGGTAGATAAAGTAGATTGTTTTAATTTAAACAACAAATTGTTTTTTATTTGAATTTTTTTTTCAAAAAGGACCTTTTTCTAAATAATGAATAATTCATAAACTTCTAGATCCAGTGTTATCACACCGCGGCCATCTTTGTCTTATTCCCTGTCCCCATGTACGATTATAGTGTTGATATACATAGGGGCCAGACTCGGTTCGGTCACATGGGTTTGTACTGAAGATTACTAAGATGACTGTATCGTTGTATAACAGGTCTTTAGAAACAAACATTGCAAACGACAAGGGGACGAGCCAGCAAATGTATAAGCCTATTCTAATGTCGTTGCTCATGAGAATCAATGAAATTTGATTCTTTAAAAGCATCGAGTCACTGCTTGCCACCAAGAAACAACAAACTGAGAAAGGTAAATATTTGAATTTCAGACGGTAAAATGTTACCATTATCACAACTGCTCCAGACAGCTCACGCTATCAGTTCATATGCCAATCAAGCAATCACCCTTGGCTGCGTGACTTTAAGAGCAGTTAATGGATTTTGACAATCATACAACATACAGGAGAAATATTACATATTTTAGTTTCATAGTTACATTGTTATTGACATCATCACAAGAGACGTTTGTGGGTTTTTTTGGCTGGCCACACTTAAACCTGTCTCCGTTTCTAAGGGTTTATCTTAGAGCGCTACAGCGTACGTTCGTGGCTATCAAACTCAGAGTTTCAAATGTGTATAAAACGCCGCTTATTTCAAATCAAAGGTGAGTACATGATTAAAGGAAATGTATACAATGCTGCTGTTGTTGACAAAATGCTTCCAAGAGTATGTTTACTTTCTTTGATAACCAACCTGCGAAAGTGTGAACTTAATGCAGTGTCTAAGTCGTGAGAAAAGTGCGAAAAAACATTCACTATTTGTTTTTATACAGAAATCAGCGTCTGGTAACTTGTCTTGTGTTTTCTCTCAAAGCAAACCACTTCGAGCAGAGATATTTTTTCAGGATGATTGGTATTCTTTTAGGCCAAAAAAAGTCTTCGGTTTCCAGTCAAAGGTCGGCTTCAAAATCGGTGCGGTGACGTTTTTTTTTTTTTTTTTTGTTTTTTTTTGCCACAGGGAAGCACGTGATGTACACGCGGGGACCAAAGTATGGTGGCTAAGAGAGGCCTCACAAATCGGGCTAACGTTCATACACCTATGTGGAAAAAGTCGTTTAAAACACAGCACGGCAGAATTCCAATCGATCCAGAAATTTTGGCTGCAATTGGACATCGTTTCATAGCAACAACAAAAAGGGGGAAAATTAAACATGTCGACGCACGCGAAGACCAGAAAGTGGAGACCTTTTATTTGGCTTTACATCAAGTTTTTGGATAATAAATCGGTTCTTTTGTAATTGGGCATAATTGCAAATGTTATACTTTTACTGAAATAATAAGCTTCTTTTCTAAAATTTTCTTTGCCTGATTCTTGCACTGTACACTGTGTACACAAGTACACTATAAAAACGTTGGGAAACATGGGTTTGGTTAAGGTTATTTCTCCCAGAATTGGTCAGTATTTACCACAACTGTTCACATATTTTGGCAAAAAAACTATCTAACATTGGGCAATGGTAAACCACCTGTGTAACCTGTTGATATGTTGACCAGTGTTGGGCAACATATCAACCGTGTTTGCCCAATAGTTCTTACAGTGTATTCACTCACATTTTAAGCCGGATGCACGATTTATTCAAGATTTTGTATTGAAACTTCAATGCAGTTAAAATGTGTCTTTACAAATGAATATTCTGATCGAACTTGAATATGAATGAAACTCATGCTTCAGATAGTTAAATCAACAAGAAGATTAATTTCTGTACTGAGTACGGTATGGGTTCCTGTGTTGATCTATCCTTACATTCAATCTAAAACATGTTCCAGTTGGTTAAAGATGATACATTGCAGTTAGACTTTGATTCCAATAAGTAACACGGAAGTCCAGCTAATGACTTTCCCAAATGTATTAAAGGACACATACAATTGGAATGGTTTAACCTGAAACCATGATGCATTTTTGTGTATCAATGTGACAACAATTCGCTCCCTTTTTTCCTGAAGACCATCAGAGGATAGTGATCGAAACGTCGACATGTCAAACCACCGGTTATCTCAGAACCAACACACTATTACAACTAATAACATGTTGTTACCGAATACGCCCTCTATATAGCTTTTAATTGACAATTTGGTGGTGTTTGGTAACATTCTTGGTAAATTGTTTGCATTTATGTTTAAATATTCATGAGTAGCCTACATTATGTTTATTCATTGCAGGAACGGCTTGCTCAAAAGAGTTCCTGGTTTTGTATAAGTTTTGCGTATGCCGCTTAATAATAATAAATAAATAATGTCGGGCATTTTAAAGTGCTCTTAAACAAGGTATCAAAGCGCTGTACATTATTACCCCTGCTCATCAGGCGCATAAATCATTCCAGAAACCATCTCAGCTCCCTGGGGAGTATACAGCTCAATTGCTGCCATTTCGGCGCATATGGGCTAATCAAACACAACAACCAACTCTGCCGTCACAGGTACCCATTTACTCCTGGGTGGAGATAAGCAATTATGGTAAAGTGTCTTGCTGAAGGACACAAGTACCACGGTTACGGACAGGATTCGAACCCACATTCTGACGACTCAGCCACCAGAACACAAATCCGATGCACTAAACCGCTCGACCATGGCACCCCATGACTTCCGAATTGTGGAACAACATCCGTGATGTAATTACGAGTTCAAACACTATCAATAAATTTAATTGCCAGGTTAAAACATACTTGTTTAATGAGTAAATGTGGGTTCATTGTAATCGGTTATTGTAAAATCTTGTAATATGATTTTGAGAGGCAGTTGGGATGTGTATTTGTAAGCGCTTAGAGACTGTTATTCGAAGGTATAATGCGCTATATAAGAACTGTTCATTATTATTATTATTATTATAAGTAACGTTTCATAGACCATTTGAGAGTAACAAATGTAAGCTGAATTGTTATTGTATGATCAATTTTTAGAGTAGCAGCTGCTACAAAGTAGGGCAGACTATTCCAATGTTTAAACTCTAATCGTAATTTCATCGTCATTCCATTTTTCATTATAAAGTTTGATTGAACAGATTTCCATGTTGTCACTTAACTCAATGGCGACCTTTGCGCGTGATTCACACAGTGCCACGTCTCATTGACTTCACATTACTCAAACAAAGTCTACATGATCAGATTTCTTGCTACCGATCATTCTCACTTCAACAATGAGCTGAAAATCTGTAATAATAATATTAATAAATAATAATAATAATAATAATAATATTGCAGTCTTATATCACAAACTCTTTTAAAGGGAAGGTACAACGTTGGTTACTATAGACCATGTGGCGTGTTTACACTTTGTATGGCCTTTAGAGTACCTGGGAGATTTCCCGCCGGGCAAAAGTGTGTGTATTTGTATGCAGATTGTGTACATTTTGTACTTAAAATGTGTTAAATTTTTCAGCTGAATAGAGATGAGATGTAATGTTGGGGGGCCTTAAAAAATAAATCAAATTAGGATTTTTTTGCTGATATCTCAAAACATCATCTGAAGTGATCCAGTTTTAGAGAAAACACAAACAAAATATGCAAATCTTTGCTCCATTGTTTTCTGTTAAATAAGTGAATGTTTTTTTACTCAACTTACTTGGTTTAAAATTGGTACAAATATACCAATAAATTCTGAGAAATGATTCCTTCTGAAGTATTTTCATCTGAGAGAAAGAAAACAAATTGTTTTGTTATATCATGGTCTTAGATTGTGTCATTTCATTGGTCGAAAGCCTGTCACATGACAAATCACAAATCTTCATGTTACCCTCGTGACGTCACTCAAAAAGTGATGTTCACCTCTGACGTCACTCAAAAAGTGATGTTCACCTCTCAAGAGTGGTACATCACCCTGATCGTCCCCGGGAGTATCATCCCCATATATCTTTCACAAGTGCTACTTTTGATTGCAAGAAGTGAAAACAGCGACCGAGGTTGTTATATTGCTGGTACTCCGCAGAACACGCTATATTTCAATTTGATGCACTGTAGGGACCAGCTAAACAACTTGTCTGCCGTGTGTCAATTTGTTCGCTTCGACAATGCAGTACGAATAGTTCGCGAATACTGCAACGAAACGGGACGAGATGACAGCAACTTCAAGACACTTCCAGTTACAGACTTAGACAGTTTACTGGAAGATTTCTTCGGTAACGTAATCTAATACCATGGTATAACAAAATAATTGTTGCCTGGCGTGATGGGGGTCCATGGGTTTTGTACACCCTCGGGGGCTGATGGCACCCTCGGCTTCGCCTCGGGTGCCATCAGCCCCCTCGGGTGTACAAAACGCCATGGACCCCATCACGCCAGGCAACAATTATTAAATGTCGAATTTTAGAAAAGTTGCCATAAAGTATTCTTTTGTAACCCTGCAAAAACAAGTGTTAAAATAACACTAGTGGTGTCAACTTGATTCTTCCATGGTGTTTATATTGTGCGAGTTGCCTAATATAAACACCAGCGGTGTAGTTTTTAACACCACAGTTTTTGCAGTGAACATTTGAATACAGAGCAAAAGGGGCTGGTTTCTTCAGTGTGGAGTCGTTGTAACAACTTAATGACTTAGTAGTCCCCACCTTGGAGTGGCCATTGGCCTTGTGTGGGGCGATATGCATAAAAAAAAAAAAAAATTATTTAAAAAAACTGTATCCGGTGTCTTTTTCAATTTTTCTCAAAGATTTGAGCACCTGTTGCGAAGAATCCTTCTTGAATTTGGAGAGTTGAAATGAACGTATGTTAACATTCCGTTTATCTTGCTATCATTTTCATCAACTCCGTTTGAGATCTCAATGCGTTGTTTGACATTATTGGAATTGATGACGAATCGACATTACCTTTGTTCACTCATGTTTGAGCATCTGTTCGTGAACTTCGATCAACTTCCTTTGACAATTATTATGCATTATTAAGTACGGTGATTTTTTTCACGAGAATGCTGCTAACATTCATTTCCTTTTTAACACTGGTGATTGAACGACAAATCTAAACCATTTGTCAGCACTAATCTGAAATGAAGCAATCTTATTAAAGGGAAAAATATGTGACCCGCTCTACGACAAAGGGTATTAAGTCACGCTATGCTATTACAAGTTAAGGGCTGTTCTATGTGAGAGAGGGTGAAAAATTATTCACAAAGTAATTTTTTTATTTTTTATTTTTTTATTTTTTTGGTTTGTTTGGTTTGTTGGTTTCTATTATATCAATATTTTCATAATTTATTTTCAGAAATATTAACATTGATGAATAATGATGTGTGCATTGTTTTCGTCTTTTGTTTTACTCTTTGTCCGTTTTAGGGAAGAAAAACCACCGATGTTATGCTTATCAATAACATAACTGTTGCTATGGGCATTCAAGAGAGTTTATTTTTGGCAAATTTTTTTTTGGGGCATTTGCTATGTTTAAAGGGCTGTATCTCTGAAGGCACTTTCGTTAAATTGTAATATGCAAATATTAACCCTAACCTTCCCAAATCCTCCAAAATCCTCTTTGCCAAAGTGAAGGATTTTGAAGGATTGAGGTTATTAGGCATACTTGCCTTTCCATGGTACATGTACATCCATGTTTGTTGTAGTGATTGCAAGGTCAGTGCTTGGGTCAGTGGACACTGTTTATTCCTCCATGCATGCAGGGAGGTTCCCTGGCCATGTAGGCCTACATGTATCACAGATTAGAAACGCATGTGTGCATACATGTCATGTGCTTGCTTTACTACTGAAGGATTTTGGAGGATTCGGGTTATGTGTAAGCAAATGGGCCTAGGGAGTTAGGAAGGATTCAGGTTATGTGTAAGCAAATGGGCCTAGGGAGTTAGGAAGGATTCAGATTATGTGTAAGCAAATGGGCCTTGGGAGTTAGGAAGGATTCAGGTTATGTGTAAGCAAATGGGCCTATAGAGTTAGGGTTAATATCTCCAGAATGTAAAATGCCACAGGGGTCAAACCAATACTAAATTAAAGCTTATAATGTGACAAATTCAACTATGTATATAACTCCTTTTTTCCCTTAAATTTTGCGACATAATACCCATTTTTGTGGTGCCGGTCATGTTATCGTCATGATCAGAGCAGACTTCAGACAAGGCATGGAATTTCATTATTATGCAGATATTTGCTTATGAATTATGCATCAGCTACAGTAATAATTATCTTACCACACTTATCCATTATTATGCAGATATTTGCTTATGAATTATGCATCAGCTAGAGTAATAATTATCTTATCACACTTTTTATTTAGGCCTGCGCGCGCACTGAGGGTGTTTTCAGTCTCTGGTTTCTAAAACTAGGACACCGATATCACAGCGGCGTAGCCAGGACATTTTCAGTAGGGGTGGGGCACAGGGGGCATTGCTTTTCAGTGGGGGACTGTCACAGGGGGCTGGCACAGGGGGCTTTGCTTTTCAGTTGGGGGGGGGGGGGGGCTGGCACAGGGGGGTATTGCTTTTCAGTGGGGGGCCAGCACAGGGGGCATTGCTTTTCAGTGGGGGCCAGCACAGGGGAATTGCTTTTCAGTGGGGGCCCAGGGGTATGGGTTTTCCCTTTTCTTTTTCTTTTCTTTTTTTGGGGCACTATCGGGATTTTTCGTGGGGGGCACCTGGGGACCACTGGAAATTTCTGGGGGCATGTGCCCCCATGTGTGGCTACGCCGCTGCGATTCCATGCACTTTCGTGCACTTTCAACTTTATCTGCTTGTGTTTCTAGCATCAAGGCATGGATGTCAAAAAATATGCTCCTCCTCAATGATGAAAAGACTGAATTTTTTGTTGCTGCCAACCATAGACTTTTGAAAACATTATCTGACGTCACCATTACAATTGGTAATACAGTTATCAAACCCTCCTCATGTGTAAAAAAAAACCTTGGTGTTATTTTTGACAGTACTATGAGTATGTCTAACCATGTATCTTCAATATGCAAAACCATTAACTTTCATTTAAGAAATCTGTCGCAAGTTCGTATCTTTATTGATGAAATCACTTGTCATCATGCAGTCCGTGCTCTGGTCACAGCACGTTTGGACTATGCAAATTCACATCTCCAAGGATCCTCTAGCAAAGAGATCAAACGTCTTCAACGGCTTCAAAATCGTGCTGCAAAATTAATTTTCAAGGCTAAAAAGTATGACCATGTCTCCCCTCTCCTACGACAGCTTCACTGGCTTCCCGTTCAAGACCGGATTGATTTCAAAACATTGACTATTGCCTATAAATGTGTTACTGACTCTGCGCCATCCTATCTCTGTGAGCTTATTACACCATACCAACCTAACCACAGTGGACTCCGTTCAAATTCTGATTCCCGGATCTTCAAAAGCCAACTACACATTTAACTGCGGCTAACAAGGGTTTCTATACTGCTGCACCCAGCATTTGGAATGAACTACCATCTGGTATCCGTCATGCTTCTTCATTGAGTCAATTTAAAACATCTCTCAAGACTCATTTATTTTAGGCACTGTGTATTTTTAAATTGTACTTGCATCTCACTGTAAAGCGCTGTGATACCGTTTGTGTAAGAGCGCTATATAAATGCCTTCATTGTATTATATTGTATTGTATGCCCTGTCGAAAGTCTAGAATATATTTGTAGAATCGGAATGTTGTGAGCCAGGTGCTCTTTTGACAGAAAATTATTCATTTATACATAATCGAATAATCAGAGAATTTTATATATATATTTATATTAAGTGTGTTATTTCCTGAAAGAGATTTATATACTGGAAGTTGCAACATATAGATAAGGTAGTAGGTATTTATTTATTTAATATTATAACTGTAATCTGTAAAAGACCCCCCGACTGCTGTTATTGTCATGTAAATAGTTGTAAAGATTTTTTGTTCATATTTTTCTTTAATAAATTTATTTCTAAATTTAATATCAGATTTCCTGTGTACGTAATTTTGTCTTTTTGAGTAGGCAAACAGCGCAACTAAATTTTAGATGGCAGCGTTTTAGGCCAAAAAAAGTCTCCGGTTTCTGGTCATCGGTAGGCTTCAAAATAGGTGCGGTGCCGCGCTTTTTTCGGCCATTTTTTATTTTATTTATTGTTTTAAATTTATTAATTTATTGTTTTTTTCCAACAGGGAAATACGTGATACATTGTATACGCAGGGACCTAATTTCCCATATACAAAGTATGGTGGCTAAGAGAGGCCTCACATATCGGGCAAACGTTTATATCCCTGTGTACCATGACAGAATTCCAATCGATTCAGCAATTTTGGCTGCAATTGGACATCGTTTCATAACCAATAAAATAAAATAAAAAATGCCCACAAATCGGGCAAACGTTCATGCCATTTTAATAATAATAATAATGTATAGATTTATATAGCGCACGTATCCACCAACTAAGTGGCGCTCAAGGCGCATTATATTATTATCCCTGCTCATAAGGCTCATAAATCATTCCTGAAACCATCTCAGCTCCCTGGGGAGTATACAGCTCAATTGCTGCCATTTCTAGCGCATATAGAGCAAACCATCTCTGCCTTCACAGGTACCCATTTAACCCCTGGGTGGAGAGAAGCAATTATGGTTAAGTGTCTTGCTCAAGGACACAGGTGTCACGGCCGGGGCTCGAACCCACACTCTGCTGCTGGCAACACCAGAACTTGAGTTCAGTGCGCTAGACCGCACGACAATCCACTTTACGTGCATTATACAACACACGGGACCTACGGCTTTACGTCCCATCCGAAGGACGAAGCAATTATGGTTAAGTACCTTGCTCAAGGACACAAGTGTCACGACCGGGGCTCGAACCCACACCCTGCTGCTGGCAACACCAGAACTTGAGTTCGGTGCGCTAGACCGCTCGGCCACGACACTCCACTCTTTGTGAAAAAGTCGTTTAAAGCACAGCACGACAGAATTCCAATCGATCCAGCAATTTTAGATGCAATTGGACCTTATGCGTTGACGTCATCACGCCGCCATCTTAGAGGTAAAACGATGATGAAACAATGGAAAACGCACATCTATATACGCGCGGCGCACAGATTGGGCCAATGAGCAACCTTCTTTTGACCTCTAGCCGAGGGCGCCCTACTTAAATGACGTCATGTGCATAAGGTCTATTGGACATCGTTTCCTAGCAACAAAAAGACCAGAAACCGAAGACTTGTTTCGGGGGGGGGGGGGCCCTTAGGTCTGCACGTGACGCTGATCGTGACGATATTTTGTCTCTTTTAAGTGGAAGTACGACAGAGGTTACAAATACACACGCGTTTATTGTTCACTCAATTTAAATAACCATGCCCTAATGCTTATAGGAGTCTTCATATGCTTTTGATAAAATGTATAACTGAATGAACACATATAGCCTATAAGGATCAATCGATATGTACAAACCAACATGAGAATTAAAGGTTCAACTATTTATGTCATGTTGTTGTTGAAGTACAGTTAAAAAGCATTCTGACTGTTTGTGTTCATTGCAATGTGGAATTTCTGTCATGAAGACAAAAATTCACAACGGAAATTATCTGACTCATTTTACTCAAACAACAGCACCTACAACGACAGCACTTTATTTTTGCCTAAGACAGAATTATTCGAAGGATATGTCACCTTAACAGCATTTAAGTTGTATGTAAAACTGAAATTACTTTAATAAATCGTCTACCTTCTCAGTGAATGAAAGCTTAATAATTACCGTCTATACAATTAAAGGGACAATATCGTCACGATCAGAGCAGACTTTCAACAGAGCATGGAATCGGTGTCCTAGTTTAAGATGAACACAGTGACTGAAAATTACTGGCTCATTTATGCAGCAGCAACGGTAATAATTATGATATTATCATGTGGGGTATTATTTTCAGTCACTGAGTTCATCTAAGACTGCCACTCCGATTCCATGCCCTGTTGATCGTGCCAACACTGTCCCTTTAACAGTAAATATGGAGTGTCGTGGCCGAGCGGTCTAGCTTATCGGACTCAAGTTCTGGTGTTAGCAGCAGAATGTGGGTTCGAATCCCGGCCGTGACACTTGTGTCCTTGAGCAAGACACTTAACCATAATTGCTTCTCTCCACCCAGGGGTTAAATGGGTACCTGTGAGGGCAGAGTTGGTTGATTAGCCCTATATGCGCTGTAATGGCAGCAATTGAGCTGTATACTCCCCAGGGAGCTGAGATGGTTTCAGGAATGATTTATGAGCCTTATGAGCAGGGGTAATAATATAATGCGCCTTGAGCACCACTTAGTTGGTGGATACGTGCGCTATATAAGTCCACACATTATTATTATTATTATTATTATTATTATTATTATTATTATTATTATTATTATTATTATTATTATTATTATTATTATTATTATTATTATTATTATTATTATTATTATTATTATTATCCAAATAAAGTTATGACGGGACCCACAATAAATTAATTTTGGGACATGATTTACTGTGAAAACATGTTTCCCCTAATTATTATGAAAAATGTATAATTTGTCTTTCTTCTCTTAAGTATTGCATAAAAATAAAAAAAATTTAAACGTACAAATAGGCCTATCACTGTTCGGATAAAAAAGAGAAAATTCATGAAAATGTTTGAAAATTGCCAGTAATAGCTAGGGAAAAACATATCAAAATTGCCAGTAAATTAACAGTAAATAATTAAAAATGTCTGCCTTCTTAAATAATCCCAGATGATGCCAAGACGCTCATCTGTATCTTGTGGTCTGCAGTAATCCTGCAACGATGGAAACCACGCATCTGTTATTTCCGCGGAACCAATTATGTCAACTACGTGCAGTTATTGAACCGAAGAAAAGATCACGCGCGATCATTCATTCACTTCTACGTTCGTGAGTTCACAGAGGACTCGTATTTCCAAATTTCCACGAAGGAAATTTTACTTTCTTGTGTTCAAGGACGGTTTCGGCCACATCAAACAGACTACGACATAACTCACAGTCAATCATTTTTACGTTATTATGAGACACGGATTATCCTTGTTAATCAACGAATGACATTCTATGACATTCCCTTAGACAAGTCTTTATCTACATAGCCACAGTGAAGGCAAAAGAGTCTCCAATTTTTGGCTACCGGTCGGTTTTTTTCTTTTTTTTTCTTTTTTCTTTGCCAGCAGGGAAATACGTGATGCAATATATACGCGGGGACCAAATTTCCCATATACAAAGTATGGTGGCTCACAAATCGGGCAAAGGTTTATATCCCTCATGTGTACCATGGCAGAATTCCAGTCGATTCAGCAAATTTGGCTGCAATTGGACATCGTTTCAAAGCAACAACAAAACAGGAAAATTAAAAATGCCGACGCGCGGGTCGGAAGCGACGCGCGCGGAGACCAGAAAAACTGTAGACTTCTTTGGGCCTAACTGCGCCTACACTGTAAAAACGTTTGGGCAACATGGGTTTGGTTAAGGTTATTTCTCCCAGAATTGGTCAGTATTTACCACAACTGTTCACATATTTTGGCAAAAAATTATCCAGCATTGGGCAATGGTAAACCAACTGTGTAACATGTTGATATGTTGACCAGTGTTGGGCAACATATCAACCGTGTTTACCCAATATATCTTACAATGTATACTTACACGGTAGATTTGAATGATTCTGCTGCTGTTTTGTCAAAGTGAAAATACAAATGTATACATAAAAACACTCAGTCTCCTGTTACTCACCCGCGCATTTTTAGTTTTTATTTATTTATATATTTATTGATTGATTTGCTGTGAAAATATGTCCAATTACAGTCACAATTGATGGATCGGTTGGAATTTTGCCGTGCTGTGTTTCAAACGACTGCTTGCCTGATTTGTGTGACTTCTCTACTTAGCCACCATAATTTGTGTATGGAAAATTTGGTCTGGTTCCAATAACCCCGTATACATGTATCACGTATTTCAATGGTTGCTCCCTCCAAAAAAAGTTAAACCCCAACTCCCCCCCCCAAAAAAAAAAAAAAAAAAAAAAAACACGTCACGCACCGATTTCGAAGCCAACCTATGACCAGAAACCGGAGACCTTTTTTGTTGGCCTTAAATATTTATATCATATATGAAGAAGAGTTTTTTTCCTCCCTTCAACCTCTCTCACATCGTGGGAATGTAGCCAGCCTTTCACTGTTCTACCGTTATTATTTACGGGGATTGTTCTGCTGAGCTACATGAGCTGAGTACCTAAGTGCAGGGATTTCTCTTGTGTTACTCGCTTTGCTAAACAAGCAGGTGAACACCCTCACTATCTTCAACTCCCCAAAATCAAGAGTAAGTTCCATTTGGATAGCGTCTTCCCTAGAACAGCATTACAATGGAACGACCTTCCAGCTGATTGCTTTCCACCAACTTACTATCTATTTCAGTTTAAGATAAACATCAACAAATTGTAATCTTGCTTAAATGGTGGATGACATATCGCATTTGTAACCCCTTACACTCTAGTGGCTATTGACCTTGTTTAGGGTGACTGGCAGTATAAATTTTAAAAAATAAAAAAATTAATAAAAACAAATCTTGTGCGAGTACAATATCTCAAAATAATGTATACTTCTGCATTGTTTTTATGTCATAAGTACAATACTAGGGAAATCTGAAATACATCTTGTTCTGATAATACAGAATAATAATACAGAATAGTTCTGAAATCTGTGACCGATATAGATATCTTCCTCTGATAAGGACGATATTGTCGCAATCAACAGGACATGGAATCGGATATAATACCCCACTTGATAAGGTCATATTACCGTTGCTGTTGCATAAAAATTAATATGCCAGTAATTTCAGTCACTCTCTTCAGACTTAAACTAGGACACCGATTCCATGCCCTGTTTTAAAGTCTGCTCTGATCGCGACGATACTACCCCTTTAAGGAAAAATATTGTGTAGAATAGAACTAGGTTGGTGAAATTCTTGCGTAGGGTAATAAATAATTGTATAATACTGCATACTCGATGATTTCTGAGTGTCTGTGAAAAAACTACACAGGCGACGCGGGCGGGATTCGAACCCACGACCTCCTGTGTACTAGTGTAGACGTCTTAACCTCTCGACCACCGAGCTTGCCCGATGACGTTTGGCTGGCTAGAATCCTTTAAGGAAAATATTGAGTAGAATAGAAGCACATGTTGATGAAATTCTTGCGTCGGGTAATAAATAATTGTATAATACTGCATACTCGATGCTTTCTGAGTGTCTGTGAAAAAACTACACATGCGACTCGGGCGGGATTCGAACCCCCGACTTCCTGCTTACTAGTGCAGACGTCTTACCTCTCGACCACCGAGCTTGCCCGATGACGGTATGCTGGCTAGAATCCTTTAAGGAAAAATATTGAGTAGAATATAGAAGTATAGGTTGGTGAAATTCTTGCGTCGGGTAATAAATAATTGATTTAATTTTGCCTTACACCGACGTGTGTATAGCACTGTATACTCGGTGCTTTCCGAGTGTCTGTGAAAAAAATACACAGGCGACTCGGGCGGGATTCGAACCCACGACTTCCTGCTTACTAGTATAGATGTCTTAACCTCTTGACCACTGAGCTTGTCCGATGACGGTTGGCTGGTTAGAATCCTTTAACATTTAAGGAACAATATTGAGTAGAACAGAAGTGCAGGTTGGTGAAATTCTTGCGTCGGGTAATAAATAATTGATTTAATTTTGCCCTACACCGACGTGTGTATTGCACTGTATGCCCAGTGCTTTCTGAGTGTCTGTAAAAAAAACTACACAGGCGACTTGTGCGGGATTCGAACCCACGACCTTCTGCTTACTAGTGCAGACGTCTTAACCCTCTCGACCACCGAGCTTCACACTTAGAGGACAAATTGTTCTTATCGTGTGAAAGATTTCACACTTAAAGGGCAAATTGTTCTTATTGCGTGAAAGATTTCACACTTAAAGGGCAAATTGTTCTTATTGTGTGGAAGATTTCACACTTAAAGGGCAAATTGTTCTTATTGTGTGAAAGATTTCACACTTAAAGGGCAAACTGTTCTTATTGTGTGAAAGATTTCACACTTAAAGGGCAAACTGTTTTCTTGTTATTTAAGATATATTGTCTGTGTTTGGCTCAAGAGACCCGACAAAAAGAATTTTAAAAGCGAACGAATTTTGAAAGATAATATCCTTATTAAACGAAAAAATATTATATGAAATTTTGATGTCAGAAACTGTATAAAAGCGATTGGTTCTGATTGCCATCTGCGCTGGCCAATCGGAAAACTGCACACGCCCTCGTGCGAGCTGATAAATCATTTACTTAATTTTGTATAAATTGTCACTAATATTTCACCGTCAAATTGGCCCAAACACGGCGATAATTATCTTTAATGGTTTTTGCAGTGCAGTGTTGTGCCATAACATTATATCAATATTTCATGGGAAAACAATGCATTTTGTGTTGGTAGCATTGCCTGTTTGCATTTCTTATTCATTTCATGGCAAAAACACAGTAAATTTGTTTGATAAAAAAGACAACTATAGTACGCCCTCTCATCATCCTCATCGACGCTGTTCGTCTTTCGACATGGCGCCCTCAATAATTGTGTTCCAATGGTGACGGTTTATCGCCTTTTCTTGAACCGATGCTAAGGTTTCAATCAAGTCTCCCAGTTCTTTTTGTATTAGGGATACCCAGGTTGTTTTTGGTTTTCATTTTTTTTTTTTTTACATATCAAAGGATCTTGTAAGGCTTTCTGAGCTGGTGTTTCTGGATCATTTCTATTCAGACCACCGACAGTTTAAAGTTCCGACATTCAAATAAGTTTGTTTTCCAGCTTTTGTTGACATATTGACGCTGAAAAGGCGGTGTTTTATTGTCTGAAAGGTTGAACTTGAGTCCGTTGTGTTCGAAAGTTGTTTTGCGAGGACGCGCTCAGCTCAGCTCTGTTGATCTCAGTGGCGAGCGATGGAGTCGATTTTTAGGCTTTTTATCTGGCGTAAGTTTCTTCAAATCGTTTATTTTTCGTTGATAAATGTCTTTAGTTGGTTGATCCTTCTGTTATCAGCTAGTAGAAGCGATTTGCGTGATTTTAAACAACAAAAATTGAAGTTTTTGACTGCGAGTCCGAAGACTCCGAATATTAATAGTGACTGCAAAACTATAGTACGCCCTCTAACGATAGTAATAGGACAGGCAAAAACAGACAGGTACCCAACTTTCAAGTTGTGTGTAACTGATAAATTGTCTGACACGTCTGGGATCAAGGTCATGTACTTCTTTTTCAGTATTTTAACGTTTTAACGTGAACGACCAGAGAAAAACCAGTAGGTCTAGCCCGCCTTTTGAAGTATAACGTAAGTAGACTAATAAGTAATGTTCACATCTTTGAAGACACAAATGTGTGAATATGTTGAGGAACTATCCTTAGTCCTAGTCCCATAATCACAAAAACTTGGTAATTTGTTTTGGACACGCTAATTCATGTAATTACAGTGGGGTCATGCCTATGTTCCCTCAGCCCTATGTTCCCTCAGCCCTATGTTCCCTCAATGCCTAACATTTTTTTAAATCCAAATTAGGCCCTATGTTCCCTCAACCCTATGTTCCCTCAACCCTATGTTCCTCATCCCAAAATAGACCCTATGTAACATAGGGAACATAGGGTCTATTTTGGGATGAGGGAACATAGGGCTGAGGGAACATAGGGTCTATTTTGGGATGAGGGAACATAGGGCTGAGGGAACATAGGGCTGAGGGAACATAAGGCTGAGGGAACTTGAGTACGGTCCCATTACAGTTACACATGCTGAAATACACATTTCATTTTAAATTAAAACCGTATTGCTACATGTATTTATAATTATAAAGTATTAACGTTAATTATTAGGATAAAGGATGGTATTAACGATAGGGGAGAATCTGACACTTCAACTTATGATAAACAAATGACAGCTATTTGTTACCAAAACATATTCTATTCCTCTCAGTCTCATTAGCCGTAGCTCTATAATTAGTAGGGTTTTCAGTTGAAAAATTATTCCTAAACCAATATGCTCAATATTTATATCAAATTAAAGGTCTTGATGAAAGAAATACAATGGTTTTTAAATCAAGAAAATCGGACGAGTAGTTTTTGAGGAATCCTGTTTTATTTAATCAAGTATACAGCGTTCGATGAAGCGCGACAGTCCATACACTGTGTACATCCCTAATGGCAACAAAACCATTGAATCAGCCTACACACACCGTGATACACACGCACAGCGTTCGTGCTCGTTTCCCTCATAAGAGCTTTTGAAAGGGTGTAAAAAATACACTCTCCACTCAAAACTAAACACAATTACGGCTCAAAACTTTCACATATGATAGAAAAGAGGTGTAAAATTAATTCAGATACCGCTCTTACCTTTCAACTTGAAGCTTTCACCTCGAAAAAACGGTGTTTACTTTTTATCTCTTCGTAACTTCGGTTGTAGAGTAGTTATGGAGATCGAGCAAGCATGGGTATGTAAAGGAGCCCTTTGACTCAATAGGGAAATCCATTTTCATGTCAGTTACAATGTACTCGGGCGCAGAGACAGCTCCGAAGTGGATGCCCTCAGCAGAGCTCGGCAAATTTTACGGGCCGAATGCGCCCGATCTCGGAACACTTCGCGAAAGGCTGGGCGGGACGAGAGTGGTTCATTCATAAAAGCCTAGGCTTTCGCACGTACTTCCGATTGCTATTTTATGTACATTGTTGGATAGCTGAAACTATAAGCTTTCCAATGAGCTATTACATGTAAGATTTCGACAGGTAAAAGTAGTAAAAAAAAATTATTTAAAATGTTGATGTTTTTTGTTGCGGGCGATGCGCTGTGCGTGTGGAGGGCTTCGGTCAAGCACGTACGAACTGAAAACCCTACTTATAGGCCTAGCTCTAGCTCCATGTAGGCCGAGCATTTGGCCTTGTTGTACCTTCCTTGCCTTGACCTTGACAACACTCTTATTAACGTTACGTGCACATTAACCCTCCTACTAGACCTGATAGGACCCTATGTACAGTGCAAAGTATACTTCCGATAGGGTCCTGACCAAGAGTTCTTCCCATTCGTATATACCTGTAAAGTTTGCACTGAATTTTATCCTTGTTTACCCGTCTTCGTTGGCTGAACAATTTTGGAAAAGCACATAGGCCTAAATACTCCTGAATGTAGGCCTATAAAATAACCAATATGAATAGGGTTTTCAGGTGAAAAACCCTTTTTTCAGGTGAAGGTCAATATTTATATCAAATTAAAGGTCTTGATGAAAGAAATACAATGGTTTTTAAATCAAGAAAATCGGACGAGCAGTTTTTGAGGAATCCTGTTTTATTTAATCAAGTATACAGCATTCAATGAAGCCCGACTGTCCATACGTTGTGTACATCCCTAATGGCAACAAAACCGTTGAATCAGCCTACACACACCGTGATACACACGCACAGCGTTCGTGCTCGTTTCCCTCATAAGAGCTTTTGAAAAGGTGTAAAAAATACACTCTCCGCTCAAAACTAAACACAATTACGGCTCAAAACTTTCACATATGATAGAAAAGAGGTGTAAAATTCATTCAGACACCGCTCTTACCTTTCAACTTGAAGATTTCACCTCGAAAAACGGTGTTTAATTTTTATCTCTTCGTAACTCCGGTTGTAGAGTAGCTATGGAGATCGAGCAAGCATGGGTAAAGGAGCCCTTTGACTCAATAGGGAAACCCGTTTTCATGTCAATCACAATGTACTCGGGCACGGAGACAGCCCCGAAGTGGATGCCCTCAGCAGAGCGCGGCAAATTTTATGGGCTGAATGCGCCCGATCTCGGAACACTTCGCGAAAGGCTGGGCGGGACAAGAGTGGTTCATTCATAAAAACATAGGCTTTACGCATTCGATTGCTATTTTATGTACATTGTTGGATAGCTGAAACTATAAGCTTTCCAATGAGCTATTACATGTAAGATTTCGACAGGTAAAAGTAATAGAATTTTTTGATTTAAAATTTTGAAATTTTGTTGCGGGCGATGCGCTGTGCGTGTGGAGGGCTTTGGTCAAGCACGTACGAACTGAAAACCCTAATATGAACACAAGTTGATCTTGTTTCATTACATTCATAATAAATGTGGACTTACTTTGTTAATTTCCCGCCTCTATATTTCCCACAC
Source organism: Zoroaster sp. YZ-2022 (assembly GCA_029582265.1). NCBI lineage: Eukaryota > Metazoa > Echinodermata > Asteroidea > Forcipulatida > Zoroasteridae > Zoroaster > Zoroaster sp. YZ-2022. Next base: position 5,085,756 of record CM055823.1, read on the forward strand.
ACATTTTGTTAACAAAAAATCACAGACTTCCATTTGTGCGGCTTAAAATGTTCAGTCGAAATTTTCAAAAGTTGTTTACGGGTAATTGCAACCGAAAAATGTAACCAGGTAACGACAGTTTCGATCGGGTACCCGGTAACCTGGATACCCGGCACAGCCTTCATCTACATCTACACTGGTACTCAGCAAAGTCCACATCTGGATGTTAATGCTAACCATGCTACTTGCTAGGGTAACTTTCTTATCACCCTGCTGAATGCAACATGTACAACAGATTGAGTCATCAGTACTGGCTGCTGAATGCAACAACGTCCATCAGAATTTTACAACTGGTGCATCCTGTTACATTTAGCCTGGTTAACCCTCCTATGCCCAGGCTGAAATTTGGCCCAGTAAGCACCGCACCCACAGACAGTCACTCGAGTATTTTTGGTTCCATTGCCAATTGTTCACTCATGTGTATTTTTTCTCTAAGAGTGCTGGAGTTAATGGCAAAGTCAAACACACTTGTGTATGTCCTACATAAGTTATATGCAGAGTCACACAGAGCTGTGTATGTACTGCATAAGTTAGCAGCAGACTCATATACAGTTGAGTGGTTTTGGTTTGACCTCCTACCAGAGCCACATGTCCTTGCGTTTATTTGAGTGCACTGCACAAAGTCAATGGGTTGGGAGTGACATACAAATTTTGAGTGTCTTTGATTGTTAAACCTATAGGAGGGTTAGGGTTAAAAAGGAGCCAATTTTCGCCCGAGTGTCTCCCACATTTCCCAGTCTGCAGTTCTAAGGTCTGATTCGACCCAATGACAAGACCTTTGAGATGATACACTGCAGCTACACATATAGTCTGTGGAAAGAATGTCATATCTGACCACCACTTTTTAAGGGTTTTTTAGAATTTTTTAACAACCACTAACCAGTTAAAAAATGATTCCATCGATTTTTGGGGGTACAGAAAGCGAAAACTATCTTTAAAATCCACTTTTATGATGGTTTTTGGACTTGATTTCCCTTCTAAAATAATCCTCCCCTTCAGAAAATATAAGGATCCTATTATAGTTGCCACTGCACATGTACAATAACTGTGTTGGTCACTAACGGGAGAGTTGACAAGATCAGACTGACATGACTGAGGAAGTCATCTTACACCAAAAATGCCTGATTTTTCATGAAATAAATATCCTGGAATAATTTGAAGTATATGTCCATCATCATCCATATGTTCTCCACCTTACCAGGTAGGTAAGATTACATTATTGGTTAAATTGAATGAGAAAAAGTGGCAGTCGGATACGACATTCTACCCTTGTCTGTAGTTCTAAGGTCTGTTTCGACCCAATGACAAGACCTTTGAGATAAGTAACTGCAGCTAGTTTCTTGCATGACTGACTGATATTGACTTATCTATTATTACCCAATACAGGAATAATACAGAGTTGTTACTTCACCTTTCCTTATCTGAGAGTAAGAGTTGAATCAGTTCATCATGGCAAAGAGGAGAGCTGGAACTGACTTGACTGATAGAAACTGGGAGGACGAAGAACAATTAGAACAGGTATCATTAATCCTACTATACTACTACAAGGGTCAAAATCAGTCAAAATGTTGATATACTTGCCAAGGTACATGTATATCTAGTGCACTTACATGTCGAACACTGTCAAACCTTATGTGTAGTAAGTACATTTACAGGTCAAAATGAGTCCACCGTTTTTGAAAGCATTGTCTGGTATTGTTCAGGGTGGTCAAAATGACAGCAAAAACCAGTCAAAAAAGTCCCTGTGTGCACATTTGGGTCAACAGTCAAAACAGGCAGTTGACTGGTTTTGACCTCTGTAGCTACTTCCCACTAAAGTGCAGCAATAGTAGTAGAGTTAATGTTGTTGGTTTTGGGTGGCACTTTGGCAAACTACGTGCCCTTTGTGCCATCAACAATCAAAAATAATAAAAACAGAGCCTGAAGAAAAGTGAAGCGAAAATATTATAGGAGAAGAAGGGTATACAATAGGGAGGTGGCTGACTGATCCCCCAACCAAGCACAATGCAACTAAAAGCAGAGTTAACCTTCCTATGCCCAGGCTGAAATTTGGCCCAGTAAGCACCGCACCCACAGACAGTCACTTGAGTATTTTTGGTTGCATTGCCAATTGTTCACACATGTGTATAAGAGTGCTGGAGATAGTGGCAAAGTCAAACACACTTGTGTATGTCTTACAAGTTATATGCAGAGTCACACAGAGCTGTGTATATACTGCATAAGTTACAGTCGAGTGGTTTTGGTTTGACCTCCTACCAGAGCCACATGTCCTTGCATTTATTTGAGTGCACTGCACAAAGTCAGTGGGTTGGGAGTGACATACACATTTTGAGTGTCTTTGATTGTTAAACCTATAGGAGGGTTAATTATAATAATAATACACAATTCTTATAAAGCGCACCCTAGCAACTAGGTTAAGGCGCATTACATTATTACCCCTGCTCATCAGGCGCATAAATCATTCCTGAAACCATTTCAGCTCCTTGGGGAGTATACAGCTCAAAAAGGTATCGCGATGTTTGATATTATCATGTTATCACCCAAACCCTTGTATACATGCAGTCTCCAAAATGCTGCCAAAAAAAAACTGCTAAGTACACAATGCTTTTTGTATGCATGCCTTAAAAAATTGCATACTGTACACAAGAATGGTACATGGATACCCCAAAATGCCCCTGGGTCTGGGACAAAAACCAAACTGTTCTGACCTTCACACAGTATGTGTATACTGCAAGTTACTGCACTGGTTTATTTCAAGTTAGCCTTGCAGTGAAACAAAGCAGGTGGCTGCTTCAATTTACCTCATCTCTCTGAAGAGCCTTGGGCTATGCCATTAATCGTTAGATAAGAAAGTGTGTACCACAATATGTCCCAGTTGAGACATTTTGAAGTATGGGTTTACTTAGTAAAGAACTACACTGATAATAGGAGGGTTAAAAAAATTAATGTTTGGTACAGAACATTGCCTGCTCGATATCAATTCTTTTGGCATTGAATTGACTTGTTTAAACCTAACCTCCAAAATCTTGTTTGCTAAAGTGAAGGATTTTGGAGGATTGAGGTTATTAGGCATACTTGCCTTTCCATGGTACATGTACATCCATGTTTGTTGTAGTGATTGCAAGGTCAGTGCTTGGGTCAGTGGACACTGTTTATTGCTCCATGCATGCAGGGAGGGTCCCTGGCCATGTACATGCATCACAGATTAGAAACACATGTGTGCATACATGTCATGTGCTTGTTTTACTACTGAAGGATTTTGGAGGATTCAGGTTATGTGTAAGCAAATGGGCCTGGGGAGTTAGGAAGGATTCAGGTTATGTGTAAGCAAATGGACCTGGGGAGTTAGGAAAGATTCAGGTTATGTGTAAGCAAATGGGCCTGGGGAGTTTGGAAGGCTTCAGGTAATATGTGTAAGCAAATGGGTCTAGGGAGCTAGGAAGGATTCAGGTTATGTGTAAGCAAATGGGCCTGGGGAGTTAGGAAGGATTCGGGTTATGTGTAAGCAAATGGGTCTAGGGAGTTAGGAAGGATTCAGGTTATGTGTAAGCAAATGGGCCTAGGGAGTTAGGAAGGATTCAGGTTATGTGTAAGCAAATGGGCCTAGGGAGTTAGGAAGGATTCAGGTTATGTGTAAGCAAATGGGTTTAGGGAGTTAGGAAGGATTCAGGTTATGTATGTGTAAGCAAATGGGCCTAGGGAGTTAGGGTTAAACGTGATATATTTTTTAATTGTAATTTGCCGATATCTCGATAACTTGAAAAGGCTCTTGATATTGTAATCGAATTTAAAAAAAAGGTATTGCAATATTAGCTTAAAACCCTCCTACAATCAGTGCAATTTTTGAAACAACCCATTCAGGCCACTCCAAGCCATTAGCTGTTGCCAGTGGGCCTCCTATGGTTACCCTTCTGTGCACTGTCACACCACTGAGATTACAGTGTAAAGTGGTCTGCCATTGATACATTGCAGGTCATACTAATATGTTCAAACATTTACAGTGGCCTTGGGTGGCACACAGTTGATTTTGTAAGATTACTTGGAAAGGACAGCAGGCTTGTACATTTATGTACTGAAGGTTGCTACAGAACAGAATTTTGTGGATCGGAGTGGCTTCCGTGTGTAGGAGGGTTAATGTTTGGGGCACCTTTGGAGCTTCAGAACATTGCCTGCTCGATATTGATTCTTTTGGCATTGTTCAATGTTGGTAATTTGTTTTGACCGTCCAGACATTATTTTCTTACAGGCGGGAACATTTGAGACTGCAGGCAGAAAGGTATTGGAAAAGCGTGTCATCAAGAAGGCGAAACGTCGAGTTAAGATTGACGACAGTCAGGATACTGACGAACAAGTAAGCATGCGCTTAAAATGGGCCCAGCTGCACTTTAGTGGCAAGTAGCTATAGAGGTCAAAAACAGTCAACTGCCTGTTTTGTCTGCTGACCCAAATGTTCACAAGGGGGCATTTTTGACTGGCTTTTTGGTGGTCATTTTGACCACCCTCAACAATACAAGAAAATGCTTTGACCAGTCAAAAATGGTCGACTCATTTTGACCTGTAAATGTACTTACTACACATAAGGTTTGACCGTCTTCGACTTTTAAGTGTACTCGATATACCTTGGCAAGTATATCAAAATTTTGACTGATTTTGACCCCTGTAGTAGGACGGTTAAAGGAAAGTACTGTATTGGTAATGTTGGCAAAACTGCTTCAATGAGTATGCTTACTCTCTTTGAATCAAGATATACATTAAAGGGAAGGTACAACGTTGGTAATGTTGGCAAAACTGCTTCTATGAGTATGCTTACTCTCTTTGAATCAAGATATACATTGAAGGGAAGGTACAACATTGGTAATGTTGGCCAAACTGCTTCTATGAGTATGCTTACTCTCTTTGAATCAAGATATACATTAAAGGGAAGGTACAACATTGGTAATGTTGGCAAAGCCGCCTCTAAGTGTATGCTTACTCTCTTTGGGTCAAGATATACATTGAAGGGAAGGTACAACATTGGTAATGTTGGCAAAACCGCCTCTAAGTGTATGCTTACTCTCTTTGGGTCAAGATATACATTGAAGGGAAGGTACAACATTGGTAATGTTGGCAAAGCCGCCTCTAAGTGTATGCTTACTCTCTTTGGGTCAAGATATACATTGAAGGGAAGGTACAACATTGGTAATGTTGGCAAAGCCGCCTCTAAGTGTATGCTTACTCTCTTTGGGTCAAGATATACATTGAAGGGAAGGTACAACATTGGTAATGTTGGCAAAACCGCCTCTAAGTGTATGCTTACTCTCTTTTGGTCAAGATATACATTGAAGGGAAGGTACAACATTGGTAATGTTGACAAAATCGCTTCTATGAGTATGCTTACTCTCTTTGAATCAAGATATACATTAAAGGGAAGGTACAGCATTGGTAATGTTGGCAAAGCCACCTCTAAGTGTATGCTTACTCTCTTTGAATCAAGATATACATTGAAGGGAAGGTACAGCATTGGTAATGTTGGCAAAGCCGCCTCTAAGTGTATGCTTACTCTCTTTGAATCAAGATATACATTGAAGGGAAGGTACAGCATTGGTAATGTTGGCCAAACTGCCTCTAAGTGTATGCTTACTCTCTTTGAATCAAGATATACATTGAAGGGAAGGTACAACATTGGTAATGATGGCAAAGCCGCCTCTAAGTGTATGCTTACTCTCTTTGAATCAAGATATACATTGAAGGGAAGGTACAACATTGGTAATGATGGCAAAGCCGCCTCTAAGTGTATGCTTACTCTCTTTGAAAGTTTCTGCTGTCAATTACGAGAACATTTTGAAAATGCATCCAAACCTTTAGAATTTATTTTAAATTTTCTTAATCCTAACTCGCGGGAGCAACTACATAACCTTTCAAAACCCTCCGGCTGACAGGTTTTGAAAGGTGCAGTTTCTAGGCCCAAATCTGCTATTTTTATAGGAGGGTTAATAAAAAAGTGTTGTTGAAAATGAAAACTGGTATCCGAGTAAGTTTCTTGATTTCGGGTATCCATTTCCAAAATTATCCGAAAACGCACAGCCCTAAAGCCTTACCCTCATGTTTGAGTCTTATGTTTGGTGACTTTGTTAATTTTTTCTTCACCGATAGGATGATGTCGTAAAGCCAAGCCCATTTGCAGGCTTTGCCTTTGGAGCCAATAACAAGCCGTCATCAGGATTCAGTTTCAAAGCAGAAACACCAGCCACGTTCAGTTTCAAGTCATCAGCTCCCGATAAACCCCCAGCATCGACCAAAGAACCCACCATACCAACCTCCAACCCACTCGGCTTGTTCGGTGGTACCAAGTCATCAACATCACAGATTAACACTAACGGAACAGGAGGAACAAACCTTTCTGGACTGACAACAGCATCAACGAGCAATCAAGAGTATGAAAAGAAATTACAGAACTTGAACCGCTCTGTTAGTTCATGGATTCAAAAGCACGTGAATGAGAATCCAGTTTGCGATCTCACCCCAATCTTTCAAGACTACAAGAAGCATCTCGGAGAGATTGAGAAACTACGGACTCAAGAAACAAAAGCAACGACGGTTGGTAAGCAAGATGAAACAAGTTCGGATCAGCCCAATTCTGGCCCCTCTGTCACTTCAAACTTGTTTGGAAAATCATCCAATACGAAGCACGAATCTGACCAACCTAAAGTGGATTTCTCCTTCAAGGCAACTTCGGCTCCATCGACCTCCAACACCACAAGTACTTTTTCTTTTGGGAGTACCACTGGAAGTTTTGGGAAATCGGAAACAACAGCGGCAACTGGTTCACTGTTTGGCTCAACACAACCGTTTACGTTTGGTGTCACAAAGCTGTCGGAAACACCCAAACCAGGTATAGATATTATTGGATTTCCAAACTTGAATTGATTATGGGGTGCTATGGCCGAGCGGTCTCGTACATCATAGTTGTGTTCTGATGGCCGAGTCGTCAGAATGTGGGTTCGAATCCTGGCCTCGACCATGGTAATTGTGTCCCAGAGCAAGACACTTCACTGTACAGTGCTCCTCTTCACCCATAAATGGGTACCTGTGAGGGTAGAGGTTGATATTGTGCTTGAAAAAGCTTCCGATGCGCTATGGTAGCTCAGGGCTGTATACTCCCCAGGGAGCTGAGAAAGTTTAAGGATTGATATTGGTCCAATGACCAGTACAGATGGATATTGTGTTTGATAGCCACTGTAGCACTGAGTACGGCAGCACAGAGCTGTATACTCCCCAGGGAGCTGAGAAAGTTTAAGGATTGATATTGGCCCAATGACCAGGGATAATAATGTAAAAGCGCAGTAATACATGCACAAGGCTGCGATCGGTCACTTCGTGAAAACTTAAAACCACAGTTTACTTCAATTTAAAAAAAACTTCATTACTTTAATTAGAAAACTAGAGAGTTTTGAGGATTAAAACTTGGTGAAATGAAAGGTAACAGTATTTGAAGTCCAAATATTGGCTAAACTCATTTTCCAACAAGTTACAATTTTTAAGCAATCCGTCACTTCATGAAAATTGTGACGAATGAAACATCCAGGTGGTTCAGGGGGCTTTGTCCTCTAGACCAAAGTGAGACCCAGGCCTGCTACCCATTCTGCAGGATTGTTTACTTTTGTCAAATAGTTTTTCACTACAATGACCATTATTTTGTGATTATTTCATAGATTCAGAAGATGTCAAGACCAAGGATAATGAAGATAATTATGAACCGCCCAAAGTAGAGGTGAAGGCTGTTGATGAAAAGGACTCCCTGTTCTCCAAAAGGTGAACTTCACATATTATTATTATTATTTTTTAATTAACTGTCAGTCACCCTAAACAAGGCCAATAGCCACCAGAGTGTAAGGGTGATATGTGATATGTCGTCCACCATTTAAGCAAGATTACATTTCTTGATGTTTTTCTTAAGGAAGGATGGCCAAAGTTCAAGGGAGAACCAATATCGGGCAACTTGTTTCTCAACTATCGCTAAGTGAGATTGTGGTTCAAGGGAGAACCAATATCGGGCAACTCGTTACTCAACTATTGTTAAGTGAGATTATGGTTCAGGGGAGAACCAATATCGGGCAACTCGTTTCTCAACTATCGCTAAGTGAGATTATGGTTCAGGAGAGAACCAATATCGGGCAACTCGTTTCTCAACTATCGCTGTAAGTTAGATTATGGTTCAGGAGAGAACCAATATCAGGCAACTCGTTTCTCAACTATCGCTAAGTGAGATTATGGTTCAGGGGAGAACCAATATCGGGCAACTCGTTTCTCAACTATCGCTGTAAGTGAGATTATGGTTCAGGGGAGAACCAATATCAGGCAACTCGTTTCTCAACTATCGCTGTAAGTGAGATTATGGTTCAGGGGAGAACCAATATCGGGCAACTCGTTTCTCAACTATCGCTAAGTGAGATTATGGTTCAGGGGAGAACCAATATCGGGCAACTCGTTTCTCAACTATCGCTAAGTGAGATTATGGTTCAGGGGAGAACCAATATCGGGCAACTCGTTTCTCAACTATCGCTAAGTGAGATTATGGTTCAGGGGAGAACCAATATCGGGCAACTCGTTTCTCAACTATCGCTAAGTGAGATTATGGTTCAGGGGAGAACCAATATCGGGCAACTCATTTCTCAACTATCGCTAAGTGAGATTATGGTTCAGGGGAGAACCAATATCGGGCAACTCGTTTCTCAACTATCGCTGTAAGTGAGATTATGGTTCAGGGGAGAACCAATATCAGGCAACTCGTTTTTCAACTATCGCTAAGTGAGAATGTAGTTCAGGGAGAACCATGGGGACTTCACATGGTTTTCTCTACGTTTCAATTAGCGCGCTCTCATCATCGTCTGGAAATACGAGTTGATACAAGTTGTGCGATAAGGTTCTTTTCAGAACCTCTACCTCACTTACTAGCGATAGTTGAGATAAACACATGGTGTTACCGCAAACCGAAATGATGAGTAATTTTGGTTTAACATAGGCAAGTAGAAACGGGCAAATTCACATTATGGTTACGCACAATTTCTGTTGAAATGTGAAATTCAGTAGTGTCACTCTGATTGGTTTAAATCGGTTTAAATGTAATACTAATAGCTGGTTTAGTCGCACATACACGCTGCTGTTATATTGATAAGCCATTTTAAAATTCTGCTCTTGAGCAACCTTTAGTACATACATGTACAAGCCTGCTGTCCTTTCCAAGTAATCTTACAAAATCAACTGTGTGCCACCCAAGGCCACTGTAAATGTTTGAACGTATGGCCTGCAATGTATCAATGGGAGACCACTTTACCCTGCAATCTCAGTGGTGTGACAGTGCACAGAAGGGTAACCATAGGAGGCCACTGGCAACAGCTAATGGCTTGGAGTGGCCTGAATGGGTTGTTTCAAAAATTGCACTGACTGTAGGAGGGTTTTAATGCATCCTCATGTGATCACATTTCATGTGAAAGGATGGAAGTTGAGAATGGTCCTTGAGTTATTTTTTTTTAAGAAAAAAATATATCATTTCGGGTTGTGGTAACACCATATGTACGCCGCGACTATCACTAAGTGAGGTACAGGTTCTGAAAAGAACCTTATCGGGCAACTCATATCTAGACTGTCGCTAAGTGAGATTATGGTTCAGGGCGAACCAATCAAGCAGCTCATTTCTTAACTATCGCTGAGGGAGAACGTGGTTCAGTGAGAACGTGGTTCTGGGAGAACCATGGGGACTTGACGTTTCGATTAGTGTGCTCAATTGATTTAATTTTGCCCTACACCGACGTGTGTATAGCACTGCATACTCGGTGCTTTCCGAGTGTCACATGCGACTCGGGCGGGATTCAAACCCACAACCTCCTGCTTACTAGTGCAGACGTCTTAAACTCTTGACCACCGAGCTTGCCCGATGACAATTGGCCGGCTAGAATCCCATTTAGCAACGGGTCAATTCAATTGTTTATCTCCCGACGCAAGAATTTCACCAACCTATATAGTGTGCTCTACTCATCCTCATCGTTGTTGTTTTCAGGTGTAAGCTGTTTTATAAAAAGGATGGTGCGTTCAAAGATCGAGGAGTTGGTATGCTTCATCTTAAGAAGCAAGGAAAGTCATTACAGGTGCTGGTCAGAGCAGATACGAACCTAGGTCAGTATTCTAAAAAATAAAGTTTTTTATTTTAATTTTACTACTCATTTTATTATAAAACGTTCAATAACCAGTCACCGGATAATATGAAGTACTGCCTACACCATCATACATCAACCAGACCCAACCTCCATTTTAATTCAGATCCACTTCACCTCCCATACCCACGAACACAAACCAAAGCAGGTGACCGAACATTTACAGTAAGCGCTGCAAGGGAGTGGAACAGCGTACCCCTATTCATCAGATCAGCAAAAATTCCACTCAACAAGTCACAAAAATCATGAAGGGGGGAGGGCCAAAGTCATGGTACAGCCTAAGCCTTTGTTGTATTGTTACCTCAACAATCACAATGTGAGATTGTGGTCCTGATTGTGGAGTGCCATGGTCGATCGGTTTAGTGCATGGGATTTGTGTTCTGATGGCCGAGTCGTCAGAATGTGGGTTTGGGTTATGGTGTGCCATGGTCGAGCTGTTTAGTGCATCGGATTTGTGTTCTGATGGCCGAGTCGTCAGAATGTGGGTTTGGGTTATGGAGTGCCATGGTTGAGCGGTTTAGTGCATCGGATATGTGTTCTGATGGCTGAGTCGTCAGAATGTGGTTTTGGGTTATGGAGTGCCATGGTCGAGCTGTTTAGTGCATCGGATTTGTGTTCTGATGGCTGAGTCGTCAGAATGTGGGTTCGAATACATGTATACGCAGGGACCAAATTTCCCATAAGTATGATGGCTAAGAGAGGCCTCACAAATCGGGCAAATGTTCATACCCCTATGTGAAAAAGTCATTTAAAACACAGCGCGGCAAATTTCCAAATGATCCAGCAATTTTGGCAAAAAAGAAAATACTTAATCTTACTTAATCTTACTTAACCCTCCTATAGGTTTACCAATCAAAGACACTCAAAATTTGTATGTCACTCCCAACCCATTGACTTTGTGCAGTGCACTCAAATAAATGCAAGGACATGTGGCTTTAGTAGGAGGTCAAACCAAAACCACTCGACTGTAACGTATGCAGTACATCCACAGCTCGGTGTGACTCTGCATATAACTTGTAAGACATACACAAGTGTGTTTGACTTTGCCACTATCTCCAGCACTCTTATACACATGTGTGAACAATTGGCAATGCAACCAAAAATACTCAAGTGACTGTCTGTGGGTGCGGTGCTTACTGGGCCAAATTTCAGCCTGGGCATAGGAGGGTTAATCTTACTTAATCCTACTCAATCTTACTCGATCTTAGGGGCCGTTCACAATTGTCAACATTTTCACGAGCGTACAAACCGTACGCTGGGGGGGGGGGGGTTAATGCCCGCCGTACGCTTTTTTTTTTTTTTTAAATGTCGATCTGTTTTCTCGCCCGTCACCACAGCCGACAGCCGCAACCGATGCCGAGCGAGCACTGGCCGAGCCGGTCGCGGCCCGGGGGCCGTCCCGCATCGCATCCCATGAACGTGTAATGTGTACAGCATGCGCGGCATTGTCCCTACACACGCATATGAAAATGTACTGTATTTTACATGTACATGTATACATGTCGTTCGTATCCACTGCGTGTTTTTAACGGCCGGCCCGTCCATGCACACACAATCAGACACACGTCCCACACGCACAAACAAGACTGCCTGGACAAGTTCATTTTATGTATAGGGTAAATATTATCAAAATATTATAAATAAACTAATCGGTTTCAAACAGAACATTTGTAAATGTTTTTGCATTGTAAAGGCTTCAGTAATGTAATAATTTAATACAAAATACAAATAAAACATTTTATATCTCTGTTTCCATTTTTAAAAGAGGGGATTACCGTTTAAAACGGTAATTACCTCTTTTAAAAATGCAGTGTTCCCAAACCGAGATTCCGCGCAAATAATTGCGCAATGTCCCTTCCGTTCCCTAGCTACCTGTACTGTAGCATACACACGCAATTGCATGCAAATGTCTATATATAGACTTGTGTGAAAAAAAATCAACATTTTTTTCGTACGCTTTTAGGGGGGGGGGGGGGGTCTTGAAAAAGTGTACTCTTTGTACGCTCGTGAAAATGTTGACAATTGTGAACGGCCCCTTACTTAATCTTACTTAATCTTACTTAATCTTACTCAATCTTACTCAATCTTACTCAATCTTACTCAATCTTACTCTTGAAATGTACCCATAGATTTTTAAAGCTGTTTCCAAGGAAATAATGCAGGCCTGGAAGTTCACAGAGGCCAGGGAGGCCATGACCTCTGTTACATAGGCCTGAATTCACAGAGGCCAGGGAGGCTATGACCTCTGTTGTAGAGGCCAGAGTTCACACATGCCAGAAAGGCCATGACCTCTGTTACATAGGCCTGAATTCACAGAGGCCAGGGAGGCTATGACCTCTGTTGTAGAGGCCAGATTTCACACAGGCCAGAAAGGCCATGACCTCTGTTACATAGGCCTGAATTCACAGAGGCCAGGGAGGCCATCACCTCTGTTACAGAGACCAGTGAGGCCATGACCTCTGTTACAGAGCCCAGAGGAGGCCATGACCTCAGTTACAGACACCAGGGTTCAATGAGGCCAGGAAGGCCATGACCTCTCTTACAGAGGCCAGGGTTCAATGAGGCCAGGAAGGCCATGACCTCTCTTACAGAGGCCAGGGTTCAATGAGGCCAGGAGGGCCATGACCTCTCTTACAGAGGCCAGGGTTCAATGAGGCCAGGAAGGCCATGACCTCTCTTACAGAGGCCAGGGTTCAATGAGGCCAGGAAGGCCATGACCTCTCTTACAGAGGCCAGGGTTCAATGAGGCCAGGAAGGCCATGACCTCTCCTACAGAGGCCAGGGTTCAATGAGGCCAGGAAGGCCATGACCTCTCTTACAGAGGCCAGGGTTCAATGAGGCCAGGAGGGCCATGACCTCTCTTACAGAGGCCAGGGTTCAATGAGGCCAGGAAGGCCATGACCTCTCTTACAGAGGCCAGGGTTCAATGAGGCCAGGAAGGCCGTGACCTCTGTTACTCTGGTCTTGGCACCCTTTAAATTGTTTCCTTAAAATGTTTCAATGAACATTATCATAGCATAATGGAAACTTTTACTTAGAAAAAGTGGCCTTGCTCCTAAAAGAAAGAAATTCTATTCCTAATGTTTTTCCCCTTTCTTAAAAGGTAATATTATACTGAACGTAATGGTTCCTTCTGTGATGCCAGTGAGTCGACAGGGAAAAAATAACGTTATCATCATGACGCCAATAAATCCGCCAGTTGACAGGATCTGCCCAAAATGCCACAAGAAATACCCCCGACCACAAGAGAGTAACGTGTGTGATAATGGCTGCAACCCTGATGTTACTGCGTTACTTATCAGAGTCAAGAACGCCGAGGAAGCTGACGATCTTCTTCATCAAATCAACAAATTACAAGATTCATAACTTGAAACGAATGATTCCACCAGTAAGCGTCCATTGAACGGCAGAATTATATATTTGTAAAAAAAAGTAGAACCTTTGTTTTTACGATATTCTGACTAATTTTCTTTTTCATTGAAACATTGCTGTTAGAGGGGTCCCATTTTATGAAATCAGGCCAGGATATGTGGCCTTGACCGTACAAAAATTAAATTTGTGGACTGCAATATAATTGGAAGAAGTATGATTTTACGATAAATATGCTACTCAAAACAATTTAGGGAACACCGGATTTTTAACATCAAATAGGTTTGAAATGTTCCATGAACCGGGATTTTCATTTGCAACCCCCTCTCTCTTTCAGTAGTCATGTCATGAAATGTGTAATCACTACATGCATCCTTTATCATCTGTTTCATTGTGCAGTTGTTTCTCATGAATTCTGTGAAACATTGTGTTTATCTGAAATAAATGATCTTGCTTTAACTGAGATTATTCCGGTGTTCCCTAAATTGTTTTGAGTAGTATATGTCCCAAAATAAATGAATTTATTGTGTCTGTCATTTGGGCAATCAGTAACCATTTAAATGGTCAGTATCATCACGATTAGAGCAGAAATGGGCATGGAATTGGTGGCCTAGTTTAACCCTAACTCCCTAGGCCCATTTGCTTACACATAACCTGAATCCTTCCTAACTCCCTAGGCCCATTTGCTTACACATAACCTGAATCCTTCCTAACTCCCTAGGCCCATTTGCTTACACATAACCTGAATCCTTCCTAACTCCCTAGGCCCATTTGCTTACACATAACCTGAATCCTTCCTAACTCCCTAGGCCCATTTGCTTACACATAACCTGAATCCTTCCTAACTCCCTAGGCCCATTTGCTTACACATAACCTGAATCCTTCCTAACTCCCTAGGCCCATTTGCTTACACATAACCTGAATCCTTCCTAACTCCCTATAGGCCCATTTGCTTACACATAACCTGAATCCTTCCTAACTCCCTAGGCCCATTTGCTTACACATAACCTGAATCCTTCCTAACTCCCTAGGCCCATTTGCTTACACATAACCTGAATCCTTCCTAACTCCCTAGGCCCATTTGCTTACACATAACCTGAATCCTTCCTAACTCCCTAGGCCCATTTGCTTACACATAACCTGAATCATCCAAAATCCTTCAGTAGTAAAGCAAGCACATGACATGTATGCACACATGTGTTTCTAATCTGTGATACATGTACATGGCCAGGGACCCTCCCTGCATGCATGGAGCAATAAACAGTGTCCACTGACCCAAGCACTGACCTTGCAATCACTACAACAAACATGGATGTACATGTACCATGGAAAGGCAAGTATGCCTAATAACCTCAATCCTCCAAAATCCTTCACTTTAGCAAAGAGCATGTAGCATGTAACCTCAATCCTTCAAAATCTTTCACTTTAGCAAAGAGGATTTTGGAGGATTTCGGAAGGATAGGGTTAAGATGTACACAGAGATTGAAAAATACTGACCCATTTATGCAGCAGCAATGGTAATATGACCTTATCATGTGGGGTATTATTTTCAGTCACTAAGTTGATCTAAAACTAGCACTCTGATTCCATGCCCTGTTGATCGTGATGATATTGTTCCTTTAACCAGTTCGCGTCGGGAATAAAAAAGTTTTTCTGGGCCCCTGTGCGGGTTTCTTTTCCCCACACAAACATGTTAATGGAAGCTTCCACAGCGCGTGGCCATGTCTACCGAGCATGTCACTGTACACTCGGCTTGTTGCCACGTCAACCGAGCATACAAATATGTGACCGTCCACCACGAACGGGCTGTAAAGTTGCACACGTTGATTTAGCAGTACGGCTTGAAATGCATGAAAAATCTGTCGGTTGGCCATTTTGGTATTTTTTTAGAAATGAAAAGTTTGAAATTTCAGAATTAAATTCAATTTCAAAAATCATGAAATCCATGTTTTCTTTCGGGCAATGAGTTCATAAATCTGTACAGTCTGTAAGTTTATCTGTAAGTTTATAGGAAAGTGTATAGGAAAGTGTAAGTAATTAGTGTAATGACTTTGATACACCATAACTTCGCGTAGGAATGACTTGTGTTTGGTATCATTTTAAACCTTATGATATACTCTTTCCAAAATTATATGAACCTCCAAATGTGAAATTTTCGACTTTACAGTCCCTTTTTGGTCACATATTCCGGAGTTTCCTCTGGCGTGTATAGACACGCTCCGATCCGTGGTGCAAAAAAAAAAAATGCGTGTATACACGGCCTCCGACGCGAACTGGTTAATTACGCTTCCGTATAATATCCGATTTTAAGGATTTTGTTTGATGTTTCTTAAAGGAAATAAGCAATGCTTTAATTACAACAATATGTGCTTGATATTGACATTAAAATAACGCATTAACAGAGAAGAAACGACTTGATTAAAAGGACAGTGTCGTCACGATCAGAGCAGAATTTCAACAGGGCATGGAAATGGTGTCCTAGTTTAAGAAGAACATAGTGACTGAAATTTACTGGCTCAATATGCAGCAGCAACAGTAATATGACCTCATTATGTGGGATATTATGCCCTGATCGTGACAATACTGCCCCTGTAACCCTCCTACAAATGGAGGCCACTCCGATCCACTAAATTTTCAGTGTGTTCTTCACCAACCTTTAGTCCATACAAGCCTGCCTGTCCTTTCCATGTAATCTTACAAAATCAACTGTGTGCCACCCATGGCCACTGTAAATGTTTGATAATATACATAACAGCAAAAGAAATGTCACCCCCTAAATTTTGATACGTCTGAGAACATGTTTAGCTTATGTGTCCTCAGACGTCATGCATGACAAATTTTGAGGTCAACCAAATTTGCCACATTGTGTTCGTGTTACACTCCATACTCATAATATGCTTCATTAACCCAAACTCCCTAGACAACAAAGGCAGTTGGAGGATTTTGAAGGATTTTTATTGTTCAGTAACAATGCTTAGGGAGTTAGGGTTAAACAAATTATATTAATTATAAAATGAAAATAATAAATATTTTTAGGGGTGACGTTTCTTTTGCTGTTATGTATAGTATGGCCTGCAATGTATCAATGGGAGACCACCTTACCCTGCATGTAATCTCAGTGGTGTGACAGTGCGCAGAAGGGTAACCATAGGAGGCCACTGGCAACAGCTAATGGCTTGGAGTGGCCTGAATGGGTTGTTTCAAAAATTGCACTGATTGTAGGAGGGTTCTAATGCCCTAAAGATAAGTCTTCAATGTCCACTTGGAGGTTTGCTTCAAAGTGTGTAGCTGTAATGTACATGTAGCTAATTTTTTAAGAATCTTTATTTTTAATCTGTGGTTTAACCCTAACCACCCCATATCCTCCAAAATCCTCCAAGGGGCACTTTTTTGGAAAAATTCAGCACTGTTGGAAACTGGTACTTTCATTTCTTCAAATGGGGCAAAATTTACTACCTGGCAAGAAGTACAGGCCATAAGTGCTGAATATGAAAGATCAACTGAAATAAAATGCATGGTGCATTTTGAAGAAAAGGGCATGTTTCCAAAAGTGCACTGGAGGGTTTTGGAGGATTCAGGAAGGTTCCTAGCCAGAATACCTAGGGGGTTAGGGTTAATTAAATGTCAAAAGTCTGCAATTTCTGGTCATAGGTCGGCTTAAAATCGGTGCAGTGACTTTTTTCTTTTTTGGAAATTGGTTTTGTGGTAATCTTTATTTTAAAGTGATACATGGGCAATTCTCCGTTGGAGAGACACATTGGCAACATTTTACATTAGCAATAGAGGAATATTTCATTGTTTCTAAACCAGAATTTCAGAAGGAATCCAATCAAAGGGGTTAAAATTTTAAAAAGTCATGTTTTCTGAGGGAAATGTGGATTTTTCCGTTAAAAGTCCCAAAATGTGAAATTCTGGTTGAAAGTGAAAATTCTATTCTCTTGGACATTGTGATTAGTGGAGGCCTGGTGGGAAACAAATTCTTCATGTGTCTAGGTAGCCATTGTACCAATATTATTTTTATTTTTAAAACAACTAAAATTATTTGTCCTGTTCTCTAGATAAATTACAAATAAAACATTACCAATAAAATGCAAAATAAGGAATTTGTTTGGCAAAAAAAACAAAATTAAAAATCCCAACATTCAGGTAAAATTTGTAGCTTTGCATGGTGAGGAGGATAAGTAAGAATAATTGCGGTGACACCGTGTGAAATTCTCAAATGAGTAGTAATTAGTTCTGAACCTCCAGTTTTTTTACGAACTAATCCTCCAGCATCCATTCATGGGATGATCCTCCAGCAGTCTACTTAAGCAGCAGCATTTTCCAGAGTCCGGCATTCTCCTGAGGACGATCAGAGCGTACTGATCGAAAACGTCGAGTTGTACCTCCAGTTCTTTTCAGAACTAATTACTACTCAATTGAGAATTTCACATGATGTCACCGCAATTAGTCATACTCCCAACATTCACTTAGTTCATTTATATACGTTAACGGAACTATGGTATTCATTATGGTTTATCCTCAAGTTGATACTGTTAAGATTGTGACTTTTGACCCCTTCTTTTATGTTAATTACTATGATTTTTCATTAAAAACCAATGTTTAGTTTGAATGCAAAATTATGCTGTTGTGCATTGTATTTGTACAGTGTTCTAGACAATTATTAACCCTCCTACTGAAGCTGAACTTTAGTTTTAACTGTTGACCCAAATGTGCACACAGGCATTTTTGGACTGGTTTTCACTGTCATTTTTTACTGTCATTTTGACCACCCTGAACAATACAATACAATGCTTTTACCAGTCAAAATCGGTTGACTCATTTTGACCTGTAAATGTACTTACTACATGTAAGGGTTGACAGTGTTTGACTTTTTAAAATATACTACTCAAAACAATTTAGGGAACACCGGAATAATCACAGTTAAAGCAAGATCATTTATTTCAGATAAACACAATGTTTCACAGAATTGATGAGAAACAACTGCACAATGAAACAGATGATAAAGGATGCATGTAGTGATTACACATTTCATGACATGACTACTGAAAGAGAGAGGGGGTCGCAAATGAAAATCCCGGTTCATGGAACATTTCAAACCTATTTGATGTTAAAAATCCGGTGTTCCCTAAATTGTTTTGAGTAGTATATTTCACATTTTGACCCTTAAGTCATAGGAGAGTTAAACAATAATTGTAGGAAGTTTATTGATGCTGTTGGATTGAAATTGTCTATACTTTTGTGCAATTTACCAGCGATCTAGTTCAGTGGCTTATTCAGAAGGACTTTTTTTATAATAATAATAATGGCGACATTTTAAAGCGCTCTTACACAAGGTATCACAGCGCTGTACATTATTACCCCTGCTCTTCAGGCGCGTAAATCATTCCAGAAACCATCTCAGCTCCCTGTGGAGTATACAGCTCAATTGCTGACATTTCGGCGCATATAGGGCTAATCAAATCTGCAACCAAATCTACCCTCACAGGTACCCATTTACTCCTGAAGCAACTATGGTAAAGTGTCTTGCTCAAGGACACAAGCACCACGGTCGCGGTCGGGATTCGAACCCAGCCATCAGAACAAATCCGATGCACTAAACCGCTCGACCATCGCACTCCATGGCATTCCATTTTTAATATATTTATTTGGGGGGGGGGGGGTAACCTTACCAACACAAAACTCAAATGAACCTGCAAATTATGTCAATCAGTAGCAAACGTGTAAGGACACAATACTGGCTGACAAAAATGGGACACAGGGGGTGAAAAAATATTGGTGGAAAGTTGTAATTTACTTGGAAGTCATGAGAATGGACACCCTTGTACTTGAAAATAGCGTAAATGTGCCAAGTAGATTTTCCTCCCTGTTGTATTTTCTCGATTGGCGTGTGAAAGTTAACGTAAGTTACATGGTGTCCACTTTTCAGTCTAGTACCCAACAATAAAAGTCAAAGCAAAAAAATGTTTACACCATGATTATGTAGCTTATTCCCAATAAAAAATGGCTTAGTTTGGTAAGGATGAGTTTTGTAAAAAAAAATATCTGGCCGTTTTAACATCGTATGATTTGGTGGACACGATGTGTAACTAACGTGAACACAGATTTAGCGATCATTTTTGAGGTTCGTGAAATCTTTTTTTTTTTTTTTTTAGGAGCCAGTTTATTTCTTCATTAAGTTACTCAAGTTTTATGCACATCGTGAGGAAAATAAGTAAGGAATACGTAAAGTGTTTGATTTGATGAACTTTTGTTCAATTAATGTCCCATTTTTAGACGACATTTTGGCAATAAAATCGGTTTGTAAACGTGAATTAAAAGTGACACAACACGTATTCACACTTTATTTTATCTTTATTTGTCTCTTAAACATATATACAAATATTATCTAAAATAAAAAACAGTTCAAAATAGTCAAATTATTTAAGAAATTCAATATCATTTTGTGCACCATGAAAGTTAGTCAGTATTGTGTCCTTACACAAATGTTCATGGTTCAGAAATACCAACGTTTGTAAATGTACCAACAGACACTTATTTTTGCTAAAAATGGGGAGGGGCCTCTCCCTGCCCCACCCCCTAGCCCCATTCCCTGCCCCACTCCCTGCCCCACTCCCTGCCCCACCCCCTGCCTCACCCCTGCCCCATTCCCTGCCCCACCCCATTGACTATCAATAACACTTTTTAACATAAAGACTCAATAAAAACTTGTTAAAGGTAGAGAACCACCTTGTACCTAATGATAACCAATGTATAATTAGACAAAACTTTAAAAACCTGGAAAAAATGGGTAGCGGGCCTGGGTCTTCATTTGGTCTAGAGGACAAAGCCCCCCTTAACCTCCTGTGGGTAGCAGGCCTGGGTCTCTCTTTGGTCTAGTGGACAAAGCCCCCTGAACCTCTTGGATGTTTTATTTTGTAGGATTTACAGATTCTCCACATCCCCACAAACAAGAAACTAGAGGTTTGGACACAATACAGGTGACTTCTTTCTTTCCTTGGTGGCTACTTCTCTTCTTTACATAACATTTTGAGGCAAAGTGATAAATCCTGAAATCAGGACACAACCGGTACCTGAGAAATAACACGCCTGGTTAACTCCATGAAGTGTTTTAACAACATAGAAAAGGGTATATCTGCAAGAAGGTTTGTGAGGCGATGGAATGCTGCAATGAAAATTGATAGTTTGTCTTTAAAATCACTATTTATTCATTCTATTGCAAGACAAGCAATATTGATGATTAATAAAAAAGAACAGGTCAAAATAAACACGATAATTTAACTGCATAGTATTGCTATCACCTTTAAAGCTAAAACATCATCAGCTTCAGACAGGCTTACATCAGGAATGTTCTAGGTTGTGGAAAGATAGAGTCTCAAGATCCCAGGGCTTCTTCGCTTGAGAAAGGTAAGTGCTTTATTTGTACAATCCCAGAGTCTCGTGTATGAGATGGGTGACTGGAGTCGATCAGTTCAGGGCTTAAAGACATTCTTAAATCCAAATAAAATACATTAGCCAACTTGCTTAAATTAAATAAAAATGTGAAATGTTACATCAGGAATGTTCTAGGTTCATTCTTAAATCCAAACTAAATATGTGTGTGGATGGAGGTTTCCAAAAAGCATTAACTTATCGCGAGTGGAGACCCCACTAGATACAATAAACAAGTACCTTATAGGATAATAACGTATAGATGAAGAGTATTAGAGAATATGTGTGTGGATGGAGGTCTCCAACAAGCATTAGCTTGTCGAGTAGAGACCCCGCTAGATACAACAAACAAGTACCTTATAGGATAATAATAACGTATATATGAAGAGTATTAGAGAATATGTGTGTGGATGGAGGTTTCCAACAAGCATTAGCTAGTCGAGTGGAGACCCCGCTAGATACAACAAACAAAACAAGAACAACGAAACAACAATTATGAAGATAACAATGCAAATTCAATTACACCTTAGAGATTGGTATAGCTAGTATATAAAGTAAACCTAAGACAATTAAAGAACAAAAATTAACCTGTTTGTGAATATTTACCGATTAATTAAGTTTTAAATTTAAATTTGAATAAGGATACATTCGGTATATTTCTAAGAATTCCACAGTTTGGGCCCTTCATGTTTGACACTTTTTTGGGCTAGTGCGGTACGAGCATTCGTCTGATGAAATTCTTTACACTGCCTAGTTTGTAAAATAAACTAGGTTTCTTGTTTTCTAGGTATTTGGTTTTTATATAGGCTATATCATTGCAAATATGAAGAGGAGTGGAAAGTCCCATATTGAACTGGAAAGGACAGGAAATAAAAAATAAAAAAATAAGAAAACTGTTAAAGATGTATCTTAAGATATTCCCCAGTAGCTATCCAGAGTTTGGAGCCAAATAAAGGGAGGCCAAAAAAATTATCCCTGCCACGCCACCCCCCCCCCCCAAAAAAAGTTGATTGGAATGTAATGTTTTGGGATAATCGTGGAGTGTCGTGGCCGAGCGGTCTAGCTTACCGGACTCAAGTTCTGGTGTTAGCAGCAGAATGTGGGTTCGAATCCCGGCCGTGACACTTATGTCCTTGAGCAAGACACTTAACCATAATTGCTTCACCCAGGGGTTAAATGGGTACCTGTGAGGACAGAGTTGGTTGATTAGCCCTATATGCGCTGTAATGGCAACAATGGAGCTGTATACTCCCCAGGGAGCTGAGATGATTTATGAGCCTTATGAGCCTTATGAGCAGGGGTAATAATATGCGCCTTGAGCACCACTCAGTTGGTGGATACGTGCGCTATATAAGTCCACACATTATTATTATCTACGTCATTTCATCACTGAGAAAATAGTTATCTTATAATTTTACATCTACATCTAAATGCCACGATCTGCAACGGCGGCACCAGACCTATTAAACTGGGGGCAAGAGGAGGGCAAGCTTAAATTTAAGGGGGGGGGGGGCAAACATTAATCTTTAATGTAATTTTGTACTGCTGAAAAAGCATTGAATTACCATCGGGGCAAATTGGGGCAAATTGGGGGCAAAGAAAGTAACCGAGGGGGCATTTCCCCCTTGCCCCCCCCCCCTAGCGCCGCCACTGACGATCTGGTCCAGCATCTACATGGCATGAATTTCACCAACCTATATTTTTTTAAATTAATTTTAAAAAATATAACTTATAAGGACCCCATTACATGCCATTATTGAAATAGACTGATCCAGCATATACATCATACATGTTGTCATTTTAGTTTATTCTGTTATTCCCTACATTGTTGAATCAGCAACATTTGGTGAATAATAACTGATCATCTTCTTTGTATTGAAACTATCTATAATTTTCGCGTGTTAAAAATCAGGGACAATCTTGAGATTAAGCGCGCAATCTAGGTCGGCGAAAACGAGGCTGGAAATCTGCAAATTGCGCAAATCCCTAGATATAATTGCGCTCAACATAGGCAATCTGCTTAAGGATTACCCATGATAGTTTGCGACTTCCTTCACAAGATCTTGTGGATTGTACCGGTGGGCACGACGAAATAAGAAGTAGGCCTACCCCCTGGGTATGGGGACGCGGTTGCCAAAAAAAGAGATTATCGTACTTTAGACAGGTTCCGGTTGTCTCTATTGCATGCATATTGCACGGTGCGAGTCAGGTCACTAGACTACAACGCCACGTTGTTCAAATTAAATTTGGCGCTGTTGGAGGACAGACACGAGCGGACGGACGGACTTGTCAATATTATCAATCGACAAACATCGAGCTAATAAGTCTACGAAAACCATCCTCAATGAAAGTATATATTAGGTAAGTACTCATACTTAATTAGTTTTTAAAATTGGGAATAATTATCAATCGAATTTTAAAATGTTGGCCGTTGCACGAATTTGGTTCTCCGGCATGCGAGAACCGTTATTCGCCATTCAGTATCGTGGCCGTATAGTGTATCGCCGTTGGTGTACTGAATTTGAAAGGTTTTACTGTCATACCTTTTTTCTATAAAAAAAAACATTAACATTTTACATTAAAAACACATGAACCTTTATTGGAAAGAATGTCAAACCCACCCGCCACATGTGCTCAATGAGTACAAAACGCCTCACTGGATGTGCATACATTTATCTTAGTCATTTAACCCTCCTGTTAGTACTGTACATGACAAAACCTGCCAAATTTACACTGTGTAATAAGCATAGGACCCACAGCATTAACCTGCCAATGCATGTCATAACACTTGTATAGTAAGTACATCCACATGCCAAAACTCTTTGGAGGGTTTTGAAAGGTGCTGATACTAAGTCATAAAGTAAGCCAAGTCTGTAAGTAAAGCTAAGTAATCCTCAATAAAGTTCATCCAACTGTCAAAACCTTTCAGAAGGTGCCTGAGCTACCCTGTACATAAACAGTAATCCCTAAGATATACACATCTATCAGTCTATTGCCAAAGGGATTCGAAATGTGCAGTGACAGTCATGTACATTTCAAAACCTGCCAGTAGTGCGTAGTGAAGCAACTACATAACCTTTCAAAACCCTCCGGCTGACAGGTTTTGAAGGTGCAGTTTCTAGGCCCAAATCTGCAATTTTTATTATTTGTCATATTCTGATAGAAAAGTGGTAGTTATATTCATCATTCTTTACTAATTATTATTGTATAATGGTATAACAATGTGATGGCATCAGCTCATTTTAACTTCATGGACCCTGTGTCATTAGAAAGTGTGGGCATTTAATTTTTGCTGTCATTGTATGGCAGCCATTTTATACCTCTGGCATCAGCTCTCTTGGTACTGACCACGATGGGAAAGAATGTCATATCCAACGCCACTTTTAATAGGTAGAGCACTCAAAAAATAAGCATACATTACACATGTTTAATTTTGATTCTGTATGAAAGACCTCACTGAATGCTTTATTTTGTTACTAACATTTTCAACATCGGGTAAGCAGTTCTTGAGAAATAAATTTTTAAAGATCGTTTATTCGCCGGAAAATCTGCCATGTAAAATTAGGTAAAAATGACTTTATTCCAATTTTACATGTTTTTTTAAAAGAAAATAAGTATTGCAAAGCCAAAATGTTTACATTTTCTGAGAGAAGGCTACGGTATTTTAATGTAAAGTCGATGTCAATTGCCAGATTTGTTGTATTTTGACACAAAACAGTGTATATTAAAAAAAATATTTAAAAATACTTCCCTGTGACCTACACTTTCAATGTACTAGGCTGAAAGTATTAACTTATTATGTGCGAAAAAACTACACCCATAACTGCTTTCAAAGTTTCAAATTCTTAAGTGTGTAAGTAGTATTTTTTTCAAGTTTTACCAGTTTGGCAGTGTACACAGTACGTGGCAGACAAGCTGTTCGTGCATTGTTGGGCCTACTTTTAAGGTGTTTTTTTATGTTTTTGCAACCACTAACCAGTTAAAATGATGCTAAGTTGAATATAATTTACATTACATAACCCCTTAAACGAGTATCTGGAGGTCTCCTTTATTGGAATAAAAATACCACCAAAATAATTCCATTGATGGCTTGCATCCATTTTTAGACCATGATTTCTACTTCAAAACGTATTCATGATTTCTTTTTAATTCAAACAAAATAACTTTAAAAACTGTTCCTCATATAACTTAAACCACTGTTGTATAATCTCAAAACCAGTCTCGAGACCACTTTGGCATTTCTGTATTTTGTGCTGAAAATAATCCAAACTATGGCAATTTGGATTTAGAGAAAAGTACATGTACATTTAAAAATCCAAATCTGGCACAAAACATCCTTTGAAATTTCAGTTTAAGTTTAAAAAAAATGTATCGGTTGATTTTCCTGAGAATCGTGATATACATGTAGTAATTGCTGGCCCACTGAATGCACTCTGTGAAATAAAAAAGACCGGCCAAATATTGTGGAAATGGAAGGTTCAATTTTTTAAGTTTTGTGATTAGAAAACAAACATTGAGTGAATTTATTTTTTGTGTACATTTGTAAACATCCCAGTCCTACTTTTTTTTTGGTTGAAGTTGAATCTAAACGATGTTTAAATTTGTTCTTTAATCTTTCTACAGATCAGTCTGGTTGTGGGCATAAAATGATAGCTTCAACGGTGTAGCATGCTGCCCTCTTCCTGCGGCCAATGACCATGATAGCGTCAGGTGGTGTTGTAGCTCCACTACAGTATGTCAACTTGTTGAGTGATTGCTGTAAAACTTTGTGGTAAGTTTGAGATATATTATCAAGTTAAAGGGAAGGTACAGCATTGGTAATGCACATCAATTCCAGTCTAACAGTTTTCAAGAAATATCAAAAATCATAAACTAACCTTTGAACGTTTTATCACAATAGGTTTCCATGTTGAGAAAAGAACAAACTGTTAAATATATGTTATATTTTACTCCATTGTTTTTCAGTACCATTACCAACTTCACATCAAGTTGGCTTTCAGATAATAATGTGGTCATTTTGTATTCTGGGCATGACCAATACTGTACCTTGCCTTTGATTATTTAAGCGCATCACAGGTCAGCTGCTCTATCTTGATGCACAGTTTGTGCTAGTCAGCTTATTAAGATGTTTCGCTTTCGCTTTTTCACCTAAATTAAATACATGTAAATGACCAACAAAAACTGGAGGGAATAAAACCGCAAGATAAAGACGCGTGGTTGTGGCTACGACCCTCATTGGTTAACACCATGCTTTGAAAATTGTTATTCACAACTGTTGTCAGGTTGGAAAGAATGTCTAAGCGTGTGTTTTTAGCAGACGACAAAATGACCAACATTTCACCGGATGTGCATGTATTCATTGCTCTTAATCTCCCAAATTATCATTCCCAATCCTCACAGGACTACACTTTCCTTCTCGAAGTGTGTCCTCTATCATGTTTTAAATGAAAACCTGTGATATTTGGATAGACAAGTGGTGGTTGTATTTGACATTCTACCCGTCAGGTTTAGCAAGTTAAAGGGAAGGTATGACATGGGTATTTTAATGCAAGTAAAGCTGCTTCTACAAGTAGACTTTCTCTCTTTGTACCAACCAGTCTGGAGTCGAGACTTTAGCAAATAGTTGATGTATGGCAACATTTTGGAAATGTTCACTTGTCGTTTTTTTTATCAGAACATTTTACTATTTTACTTGAGGAAAGGATAATAAATAATTAAAAATTACATACTGTTCATAAAATTTATGAGGAGCATGGTTTTACAATAAAAATGTCCCAAAAATTAATTTATGGTTGGTCCCTTCATAAATTCATGAAGGTACTTTTTCCCTCGGTAAACTAAGTTTCAAATGTGAGGAATCAGTTTTTTGGCATGACGTTACAAGAGTGCAGACATTCAGACATGTGTGATTGTAAATCTGTTAGGAGTTGTAGAAGGATTTTGAGTAAGATAAAGCAGAATTGAGTGTATTCATATCAACTTGTGTTGCTCTTAAATTACTACCCCCTTATGCCATGCAGCGTATCACTACACAAAGAAAGTAATATATTCATACAGGCTTATGCAGGTTTTGCACTTTATCTTAAAAGGGAGAGTACAATGGCACTGAATTTATCTAAATTTGCTTGATGGTTCCAAACATCCTGTATAATAATTATGTCTAGCATGCAGTAATTCTTTTTGAAAATGTGAATTGTATACACTATAATTGCAAAAATAAATTATCATTTATATGCAAGGCAGACGTCATCAATTATACAATTGACATCAGTGAAATCAAGAATTGTACATTGAGTCGGACCTTCCCTAATGTCAAGCATTTCTTTGAGTACATTTAACATTGGTATTCACTGATGAAGACCCAAAACCTTAAGGTGATTATTGCAAAAAATGAAATATGGTTAAGCAAAGCAGTGTTGGCCACTGTTCTGAATTGTGTAAAAAAAAAAAACTTGGGTGCTTCGTGGTCTTAATTCAACAAATTAAAATGAAAGCAAACAAATTTGAAAGCATTTTTAGGCTAATGTTCTTGTTAATGGACACAATGAAATGAGCTGAACAATTATTGGAAATTCTGAATTTATTTGAATAATGCCTTACTTACAATCACCAAGATGGAAGTTAGTTTGCAGATATTCCAAAAATCACATATTACTCTCAGGTCAGTTGTGATTTAAGCAAATTTGGGGTTTATTTCTATAACTGAAACAGCTTTAAATTACACTAATGTTTACATAGTTTAGTTGTTGGAACCTACATATAGATTTTTATTAACCCTTTAGAAAGGCTTTACTTGCTAACCACTTGAATGCCCAGGCATTAACATGTACCATTAGGTCGATCTATGAAAATAATTAAGCAGCAATGGCACAGGAGGTAGCTGAATTCTGTGGTCACTAACCATGAGAATGTGTTTATTTGAGTGTTAAAATAAATGTGCAACTTTATCTTTGTACAGATTGTTGAGAGAAATGACTACAATGCAATTTCCTGCCCGGTTTACGCCTGCAATCAAGGCCTAGATGACATCAGTGCTGTATAAACGGATTGGAGATCAATGAGGGGGAAAAAGTAAGTTTTCTCATTCAATAAGTTATCCCTCCTACACATGGAGGCCATTCCGCTTCACAAAATTCTGTTCTTGAGCAACCTTCAGTACATACATGTACAAGCCTGCTGTCCTTTCCAATTTTACAAAATCAACTGTGTGCCACTGTAAATGTATCAATGGGAGACCACTTTACCCTGCAATCTCAGTGGTGTGACAGTGCACAGAAGGCCACAGCTAATGGTTTGGAATGGCCTGTTTGAAAAATTGCACTGATTGTAGGAGGGTTAAAAAACATGGCCCACATTTTGAGCATAAACACCTGCACTTTCAGTAAAATCCTGAATGAATCGTTTAGAAAATCTGTTAAATGGTATAGTCATAACTAGCCGAGACTTTGCAATTTGGCACACAGAAGAATTTAAGAAATACATTTATTTCCCGTTGGCATTTCCAAAATTCTGTTTTGACTTCATATTGATGTAGCAATTTAAGTACAGGGTGTCGATGAAGACCAAACATTAACATGCATGATGGTTGCTCCTCAAATACTTTCAGTCATATATGACCAAATTACATCTTGTTTATAATAGGCACTAACTGATTAGATCTAGAATTTGGCAAATAACTCCTGAATTCCAAAATCTTCAACTTTTCTTAAACATTACAGAACCTTAGCATTAATTCTTGAGAATAACCAATTCTATGCCTCCCTTAAATTTCATCACAGATCAACGTAAGTTCCGTGAAACAGACTCAAATGATATGTACAAATTACTACACAAGTTTCGTTGGGACACCACACAATTCCTTTTAACATTGCAGTAACACCAAAGTTATTCTAGAATTATTTTTTAAATGAGTTTTCATTTTGTTTCTGTACTGTAGGGATGATTGCCACCTCCAAGACGAGTCATATCCTGCTGTAACCTGTACTGATGACCCAGCCTTAAATATGTTTGCTTCATCTTGGGATACATGTACCTACTGCTTAACAACACACATGACCAACAAGCAGCGATGAAGAGATCTGCCTAAATAAGCTTGATCCATTCTAATGTGAATTCAAACTTATCAATGCTATATGTTCCTTTTTAATTTCATTTAGAAGAATAACAAAAAAATCCTGTGAAATTTTCAGCTTTGTGTGGAATTTAAGAAAGAGAACTCTTTCCTAAATTACATTAAAAATGTTAGTAATATAGAATAACCAATTCTAGGCCTTTCACTTGTTAAAAAGTTCATGATGCATATGTGCACACAATTAGCAACGTTCTAATGCGTTTTCTGAATTTGAACTGAAAGTAATCAGTGCTATAATTAAGGTTTTGTTAATTTCATATTGAATAATAGTGATGTATAAGATTGCTCGCTCTGAATGATATAGATATCCTGTGAAAGTTATCGCTCTTTAAAACCAGGTTGACCTATAGTTTGTATAAACACAAGCAGCAGCAACATTCTAATGTGGTTACTGAATTTGAACTAAAAGTAGTCAATGCTAAAATAAGATTTTATTAATTTCAGCTTTCGCTACATGTAATCTGGAATTTAAGAAAGAGAACTCTTTCCTAATTTCAAATAGAAAACATTTCGCTTATTTAAAATGTTAGTAATGTACAATTACCAATGTTATTCTTTATGGTAAACATCCTGTGAAAATTTCAAAGTGGCTGGTCACCCCGCACGAATTTAAGAAAGAAGTCTTCCCTCGATATTATTTCACAGTACCTTTCAGATAATTCCGTAATGTTTTAAGAAGTACATGTGTGTTTTGCTTGCTCACAATGATAAAAATATGCTGTCAAAGTTTTAGCTTTGTACGATTGTAATGTAAGAAAATGCTTTTCTAAACCTTTCAGATGGCAATGTTGTACAATTTAAGAAAGAACTTGTTTAGAAATTCAAATTATTTAACTTGTCTAAAAGGTTTTTACAGTATGGTTGGTAACGTTTTAGATTATTTTAAGAAGTACATGTTTTGCACTATTTAAGAAAGAGAACTCTTTCCTAAATTCAAATTATTTCACTTAGGAAATGTTATCTCGTATGATTGGTACATAACCCTCTTGAAAAATGTTAATTATACAAATGCTATACTTTCTTTTACAGAATGATTGCTATTTCCGATGTTGGACCAATGTGTGAAATTTTCAGCGGAATTTAAGAAAGAACTCTTTCCTAAATTCAAACAGAACATTATTTTGCCTAAAATGTCAGTAATGTAGAATTACCAATATGCTTTTTCTATCTTGTTATTAAAATTGTACAAATTACTTACTATGTATGTTAACCCTTGTTATATCTTGTATTTCTATTCCAGGTACGTAACCCTCTCTTGAAAAAACATGCTCACGCATGTTTTTTCAAGGGAGGGTAGAATTAAGTGGGTGCAGAAGAGCACGATCTGGGCTATCTGTTTGTAAACAATACTCCTGCAGTTGTTTGGTAGGTTTATCTCTAATGTTCTGGGCTATCTCCAAAACGTGTACAAAATCCCCATTGCTTTCATTTGCTGTACTGAGTCTTGAAGACAGAATAAAAGATTTCTTTATACAATAGAAGTTGCTTTGTTACTGTTACTTTTATTCAAGTATTGTCTCATATATAAAAGTACATTACAGTTAATATAATAGATAAGTAAAGAACATTGTACATTACAGATAAAACTACTTATGAACTGTAGGAGCAAATTAGTTAAAGTACATTGTTTACAAACAGAATAAAATAGTAAGATTGCTGAGACTGCTGAGACTACTGGAGACAAAATGGTTAAAATACATTGTTTACAAACAGATAGAATATAAAAGTAAGATTGCTGAACTACTGGAGACAAAATAGTTAGAATAAAATAGTGAGACTACTGGAGTACTGCTGAACACCAGATAGAAAGTGGTTGTCATTGATCAGTACATGAATTATACAAAGTTAAATTATTGCATTTTCAAAACAAGATAATCATTTGCTTAGAATTGATAATTAGACAAGTTAGTGGCTGACATGAACTAGCAGGATCTTTATCAAAAACACGTCCTTAGAATTGGACTTTTGGAAACTACTGTAAAATGATGACAGTTTTGTACTTGATTTTGTTTTCAATTATTACATTTTCAAAATGTGAGAATACAACCATGTCAAATCAATATAAAACTACTTGTTGCTGACCAACCAAAATGACAGTGGCTAAGATGGATGTTTGAAATCTTGCAAAAAACAAATATATCCTACTACATGTACCATATATTTTTTTTGTTTAGTTACACACCATCATTTGAAGGAAATGAAATAGTATTACTGCACCATTGCAAACTTTTCATATTGAATTTTGCTACCGTCCTGGTAAGGTTAATCTAAAGCAGGGGTAACCATAACGAGCCCCTTTACAAAAAAAAGAAGGAATCTCCTTCATCTTCAAATTTGTTTGATTCACTGCACTATCGCTGCCATAGTCTCATGGACATTTGAAGGAATATTACATCAAAGTTCCAATAATATGAAGGCGCATTGTATGATTGTGCTTGCAAATTGTACACTTGCAAAAACTGCAATCTACATAATCTACCTCTAATTACATCATTTATGAAACTTACCCGCATCAAAGACTCTCAAAGGAAAACCATGCCAACTATTTCCTTGAGACGCACATGAGATGAATTCAAGTCTATTGTTCATTGCATTCACACACTATTCTCCTTAAGATTCCAAGAAGACAGGAGCAATCAGTTTGTATTTCTCAACACTAGAATAGAGGATGTTTAGTCTGTTGTAGGGCAACCATACGTCTCCAAATTATCTTGGGATCAGGAACTCTGTTGATCTGCACTTCATCATACGCCAACACTTGCTACATGTATGCATTTCCTGAAGAAGCACATGAGATGGATAAGTCTATTGTTCTTTGCATTCACAGGCTGATGCTGTATTTTTCAACACTGAGAGTAGAGGTGGTTTCGTCTCCTCCAGGTTGTAGAGCATCATCCGTCTCACGATTATCTTGTAATGCAGGATTGATGATCAATAGCAAATCCACACTATGGTCAAAAAGAAATAAACAAAGTAAATATACACTGTACACAACATTATTTTCCGCACACAGGCGTCGGCATCACATCCACAAATGTTAAAAATGTGGGGGGACGGGGAATCCCCATCATCTATAACATCAAAGAAGATTTAAAGGTAAATAATTGGGCACTTGTCACTTCACTGGATGAAATGTTGGTCTGCATGACATATTATACAATGTGCGTTCATTAACACTCCTAGATACAAATTGCAGATTTGGGCCTAGAAACTGCACCTTTCAAAACCCGTCAGCCGGAGGGTTTTGAAAGGTTATGTAGTTGCTTCACTATGCACTACACTGGCAGGATTTGAATGGTGGTGCAGATATACTACTACATGTACTGTACATAGTTTGTGTACATAACTGTTTACTGTTAGTCACTGCATATTTCAAATAACTTTGGCAAGTAATAGACTGATAGATGTGTATATCTTGTTTATGTACAGGGTAGCTCAGGCACCTTCTGAAAGGTTTTGACAGTTGGATGAACTAAATTATTGCCCAGAACTTAAGAGTCCAAAATGAATTGAGTCAATTAACTTTTACATGTTTATTGTTTAATAGCGCACGTATCCACCAAACTGGTGCTCATGGCGCATTATATTATTACCCCTACTCATCAGGCTCATAAATCATTCCTGAAACCATCTCAGCTCCCTGGGGAGTACACAGCTCAATTGCTGCCATTACAGCGCATATAGGGCTAATCAAACACAACAACCAACTCTGCCCTCACAGGTACATGTACCCATTACAAATGTACCCCTGGGTGGAGAGAAGCAATTATGGTAAAGTGTCTTGCTCAAGGACACAAGCACCATGGTCGCGGTTGGGATTCGGACCCACATTCTGATGACTCGGCCATCAGAACACTAAACCGCTCGACCATGGCACTCCATAACCTGTACACATGATGTACATATATACATACATGTACTGAATGTCTAGATGTTATTTCATTGTCTTTAACCCTAACTCCCTAGGCCCATTTGCTTACACATAACCTGAATCCTTCCTAACTCCCTAGGCCCATTTGCTTACACATAACCTGAATCCTTCCTAACTCCCTAGGCCCATTTGCTTACACATAACCTGAATCCTTCCTAACTCCCTAGGCCCATTTGCTTACACATAACCTGAATCCTTCCTAACTCCCTAGGCCCATTTGCTTACACATAACCTGAATCCTTCCTAACTCCCTAGGCCCATTTGCTTACACATAACCTGAATCCTTCCTAACTCCCTAGGCCCATTTGCTTACACATAACCTGAATCCTTCCTAACTCCCAGGCCCATTTGCTTACACATAACCTGAATCCTTCCTAACTCCCAAGGCCCATTTGCTTACACATAACCTGAATCCTTCCTAACTCCCAAGGCCCATTTGCTTACACATAACCTGAATCCTTCCTAACTCCCTAGGCCCATTTGCTTACACATAACCTGAATCCTTCCTAACTCCCTAGGCCCATTTGCTTACACATAACCTGAATCCTTCCTAACTCCCTAGGCCCATTTGCTTACACATAACCTGAATCCTTCCTAACTCCCTAGGCCCATTTGCTTACACATAACCTGAATCCTTCCTAACTCCCTAGGCCCATTTGCTTACACATAACCTGAATCCTTCCTAACTCCCTAGGCCCATTTGCTTACACATAACCCGAATCCTTCCTAACTCCCTAGGCCCATTTGCTTACACATAACCTGAATCCTTCCTAACTTAGGCCCATTTGCTTACACATAACCTGAATCCTTCCTAACTCCCTAGGCCCATTTGCTTACACATAACCTGAATCCTTCCTAACTCCCTAGGCCCATTTGCTTACACATAGCCTGAATCCTTCCTAACTCCCTAGGCCCATTTGCTTACACATAACCTGAATCCTTCCTAACTCCCCAGGCCCATTTGCTTACACATAACCTGAATCCTTCCTAACTCCCTAGGCCCATTTGCTTACACATAACCTGAATCCTTCCTAACTCCCTAGGCCCATTTGCTTACACATAACCTGAATCCTTCCTAACTCCCATAGGCCCATTTGCTTACACATAACCTGAATCCTTCCTAACTCCCTAGGCCCATTTGCTTACACATAACCTGAATCCTTCTTAACTCCCTAGGCCCATTTGCTTACACATAACCTGAATCCTTCCTAACTCCCTAGGCCCATTTGCTTGCACATGACATGTACACAATGTATGCACACGTGTTTCTAATCTGTGATACATGTACATGGCCAGGGACCCTCCCTGCATGCATGGAGCAATAAACAGTGTCCACTGACCCAAGCACTGACCTTGCAATCACTACAACAAACATGGATGTACATGTACCATGGAAAGGCAAGTATGCCTAATAACCTCAATCCTCCAAAATCCTTCACTTTAGCAAAGAGGATTTTGGAGGATTTGGGAAGGTTAGGGTTAAACAAGAAAATAGTAAAGTGTGTTACTTGTGTAGTATCCTAGTCCACAGCATACTGTGTACATGATGTACTCCAACAATGGATTTAGACCAGTGTATAAATGAAGTTAATTGGTTCCTTTAGGAGTGACATGTTACTGGAGCGCAAATTGCGTGATGGAATGTAGACTTTATTGTACATGTATGTCAACATGTGGGGAAATAATGTACAAAGTGAAGGAGTAATGCAGTCCATGAACATATGCTGTTACATCCGACATGCTCAATTCATGTCCGATGGAAAATAATGTTTACAGAATTTTTTTTTTTTTTGTGGGGAAAATTTTAACTAGACCTAATAATAATAATAATAATAATAAACTTATAAAGCGCCATCTATCTAGAAACCTAATCCTAGAGCTGTTCCGATTAATGTTTTCCTAAAATGTTATGTTGAAGTACATGTATGTATTTAATTACTTATTGTCTTTGAAACCATCATCAACTTGAGAACAATTCAGTTTTAAAGGAAATATCAAATGATTTGTTTTAGCAAAGTGTACAAACTAGTGCTCATTGAAGTTAGTTCAACAGTTTAACTGAATAGACTGTACTATGAAAATCATTGTATAATGCATGTATGCAATCACTATCATTTAATAACTTTTGAGAGTTCTAAGTCTCACTAAAAATTGTAACTGAATCTTTCATACTGTACTATGACCAATGCATGTGTACCATGCATGTACATGCAAACAGATCATGTACAAACTAGTGCTGGGAGTTGCCAGTTAGTTCACTAACAGTTTAACTGAATCTTTCATACTGTACTATGACCAATGTATGTGTACCATGCATGTATGCAAACAGATCATGTACAAACTAGTGCTGGGAGTTGCCAGTTAGTTCACTAACAGTTTAACTGAATCTTTCATACTGTACTATGACCAATGTATGTATGCAAACAGATCATGTACAAACTAGTGCTAGGAGTTGCCAGTTAGTTCACAGTTTAACCAAATCTTTCATGGTCAGTTAACCGAAAGTCAGCACCTGACGGTCACACAAACTAGATCATTGGCAAATGGCACAATATGCATACATGTGTACATTTTGAATCAAAAAGCATTGATCAATCAAATTTCTGCAATGATTGTTTAATAACCAATGCAGCAAAAAAGAAAGTCTAGAAAACCAAAAATGGGCAGAAAATTCTTCCAAAATGGTTGGTCGGTTAGCCGGAAAATTTTATAAACGGTTCGTGCAGTTTTGGTCGGTTAAACCATCCCATCACTAATTTATTGTCAATATTTTAAAAAGTAATCTCAATCCCCAGAGTAGTGGCACAAACTTCAGCCTTATATCTTCACTTCTTTGACATACATGTAAGATAATTCTTGTAATTGTAGATAGCACATTGGCACAATATGCTACATATAAACGCACAATGCATGACACACTCAATGCCTTTATACTGCATAATAGTTTGGAACGCGTAGATCGTGTCACAACTCCTATGTAACTCCACCTTTGAGTATAACGAAAGTAAATGACATGAAGTGTGTAATTAAAAGCAGCAAGTTAAAAGCACCAAATTCAAAGTATTTTGGATAGAATCTCTCATGGAATGTTAATATTTTGTCTAGTAACATTTAAAAAAATGTTGGTACGTATACATACGTACATGTGTATAATGAATCGACAAACACTGAACAAGGTCCTTTTAACACTAAAATTATTTTATTCTTTATTTGAATTATGCAAATAATCTAAATAGTTTTGGTAAACCTACTACACTTTAGTAACAAGCTACACACTGTTTATTCTACAAAAATACATATATAATGAAACCAAATTCCCTCATCAATTTTCTGAGATTTTTTTACTTTATAATCAACAGTCATTGGCCTTAAGTATGAACAATCCAAGCAGAAATTTCAGTCATGTATAATTTGCTTTTTAAAAAAACTTACCGATAATGTCAGGAATACCATTAGCTGTGAGCTGTTTCTGATAAGCCTGCAGTGAGTGGGTGTCTGGATTCATTTGTTTCCATCCAGTAGATTCTTGGGTTCATCAAATGGGCATCTGGATTCATCAAATGGGCGTCTGGATTCATCAAATGGGTGATTTTCGCTAGCAGTTACAGGTTGCTGGAGGTTGAATCTACTTGCAGATGCATCATCTATGTTAAAAACATACAAATCATTTCATTACCTATTTTGACCAGTTTTTCAGAAACAGCCATCGTTAAATTGTTTTGCACACAGGGCGAATCAAATTAAAATGGCTGCCTTCATTCAAATCTGCAAACTGCCGAACGTAGTGTAACATTTTTGGTACTAACGGTTAAATATGTCATGAAAATCACCTTTTTTTTTTTGCCGCTTTGATAGTTCAACACGTAAGAAAGGTATCTAGAGTTTCAAAACAGTTGCAAATATCGTCAATTTGAGCACTAAGAATTTGCAAAATTGAGACTGTTACTGAGTTTTAAATGCTAAGGATCCAACATCTATTGGACAGGAAAAGGCGGCATTTGTATTCTACAGTTTTAATGTAAAATTATTATATTGGCTAACTTTAGTCATGCTACTTGTTGTATTAGCCCATACAGCATACTGAAAGTCCAGCCAGGTCCATGGCAGATAAACCATGGTGGTCTGTGACTCTGGCTGGCGCACCACGTGCGACATTATATCATGCATGTTTAATTATATGCAGAATATGGGCGTTACCTTAAAAATCGACATCAAAATAACATTTGCAGTAAGTGCAGGTGCTCTGTGCTCACATTAGTCATGAAATAAATCAAAGCATGGATCGGCAGCAGCTCGATCAAAGTTGGGGGATTAGGACACTATTCTATTATACCATACTGGGACTCTTGTCTAGTGACAAAACACATACACTACTCTTGATAAACCATGTGACATTTATTTAAAATAGTGTGAGTACAATCAAAAATAAACCTAGTCACGTGTTTATACTATGAATTAGTCACGTGGAACGCGAGTCACATGAACTCGGGCTGATGATTTGATTGGGACGCACGACGTGATTCCACATGTCTCTCCAGTAAGCATTGGCAATTTATTGTAAAGCGTGTACCGTACATGGGTACATTCCTGTTAGGCCTATTAGTATTATCAACTCTAACTAAAGCACTTATGCGTGAAAAAAATAATAATCGCGATATTATCGAAAATCACGATAGGCCCCTATATGTTTGAAGATATATCAATTATCATGGATGAAAAATATTGATATCGCCCAAACCTAACTGTTATTGACTGTTAACACAAATATTATAAAATTATAACCATTTTTTGTAGGCCTAGGCCTACATGAAAATAAATTTCATGCGCCGGCGGTCCACGGACACAGCCCGGGTGCGTTATGATGTCACCCACTTTGTAGTCTGGTTAACTTTCACCATTTGACATACCGGTAAATGGTATTGGTACAGTACTTTTACGTTGCGCAAGAAACATGCCACATGGTGGCCAGTATTGCAGCGAAGAAAATCATTTTTATTGCTAATTAAAACCACATTTTCAAAAACTGAAACCCTGTATGTATGCCACTCTCCCTTATTTTTAACTTTATTTTGAGTTTTCAGTGCATTTAGAACGTGTTGTACATGTTGTCGTCAGTTGTCGTCAGTTGTCGGTTTTTGTAGGACCCATTCACCCAAAGTCATGAAAGTAGCCAAACCGTTTTTTGCGGTAACACTAATGAGTTAACGGTCCTGCCGACAGCTACTCACTCCGCCTTTCTTGCTGTGTAATCACAAAAGTTCATGGAAACTTAACTATTTCTGTATGAACTTACCTGCATTATAGATGCATTCAACGGATAAAGAACGTTAGTTTTTACCGAAGAGAAAGACATTTTTCAAGTTTTCAATGTTGGTGCCATTTTGTTTGACACGTGATCGTATATCGCCCTCTCGGGGGATAATTTGACATACAGTGTATACCGCCCTCTAGCTAAGAAAGGATACCACAAGCTGAAAACCAAGCCGTTTATTTAAATTTAGACAATTCCTTAAATGGCCTCCGTGGACACTTAGCCCTCCGTCGTGAAAAAGTGACAAGTTGAAGGCATGCTCAATGGAACATTACTACATTATACACTGGGAAGATAACAATACAAATCAAACCATAGGCTATCTACGTCCGGGAATAGCTTATTTTCAAGTTTTCAATACAGGCCAACCGGACAAATCTACCTTTATCCATAGCTCTGAAAAACCGCCACTTCCCCACTTTTGAATTTGAACAATTCCTTCACACCTCAATTGGCTGCCGCGGACACTTAGCTCGTGGGCACCCCCCTGCCGAGGTCTGTGCCCCCCCCCCCTTTTGTAAAAATATGTCCCCATTTGAGGCTGCAGGATATAAAATGTTCAAGGATTGACATGCCCTCCCAGAAAAAGTGGTGCCCCCCCCCCCCCACCAGTGCCCCCTGAAAATTGGACCCTAGTTACGCCACTGTTCGGTTCTCCCACACGCTGCACGAGGAGTTACATTCAAATTGTCGAAATTATTTTTTGTTAAAAAATGCTGCTCATTTTTATTTTCAGTAGGCCTAGGCCTAATAATATCAGAGAGCTCTCAGACTAACACGTCATAAATATTTATTTTTATGGCTTTTTCAAAAGAGTTGTTGAATTAGTTTGTGGACATTAAAGAGCGACACATTATTGTTTTATTATTTAAATATTATTCTAGCAATATATTATAATTTGCTGCATGACCATGGGCGGATCCAGAACATTTTTTAGGGGGGCTGAGAATCAAAAACAATTATTTTTCAGTACTACAAAGCGTGCCGCCACGATTAGTACAGTTTCATGCTCCTTCGCTGCGCTCATACGCATGAAAAACTGTTTATTTCTAATGGATGACCTAATGATCACACAATGAGACAACAACTTTTTTGAAAATCTTATTTATTATTTATTTATTATATTATTTATTATAAAGCATGGGAGAGGGCCAGCACTTGATTGCTTGAATGTCTTCTCTATAGTCATAAACATTTTGTGATTCAGATTGAATAATTAGTTTTCTTTACATCCAAATACATCTAAATCATAGAATTTTAGTGAGAGAATGTTAAACACGTTTTACAATTACGTCTCTTAATGTAATATCAAATACAGTTTTCCATATTCATTTATATTAAAATGGCCATGACTCTTCGGTTATCTCCCAAGTATCTCATATACACATTCTGAATTAATACATTTTTATTTAATTTTAAATGTATTCTTCTCCTCTACCTGACCCTCTAGGTCCTTCCGGTATCTCCCCGGTACCCCATTCTTAATTGTACATACACATACTGACAAAATACATTTTATTCAATTTTAATTGTATTCTTCTCCTCCACCTGACCCTCTAGGTCCTTCGGGTATCTCCCCGGTATCTCATCTTAATTGTACATACACATACTGACTAAATACATTTTATTCAATTTTAATTGTATTCTTCTCCTCCACCTGACCCTCTAGGTCCTTCGGGTATCTCCCCGGTATCTCATCTTAATTG
The DNA here is from genome assembly GCA_029582265.1 of Zoroaster sp. YZ-2022. NCBI lineage: Eukaryota > Metazoa > Echinodermata > Asteroidea > Forcipulatida > Zoroasteridae > Zoroaster > Zoroaster sp. YZ-2022. The sequence continues at coordinate 5,125,864 of CM055823.1, forward strand.
TACATACACATACTGACTAAATACATTTTATTCAATTTTAATTGTATTCTTCTCCTCCACCTGACCCTCTAGGTCCTTCAGGTATCTCCCGTTATCTCATCTTAATTGTACATACACATACTGACTAAATACATTTTATTCAATTTTAATTGTATTCTTCTCCTCTACCTGACCCTCTAGGTCCTTCGGGTATCTCCCAGGTATCTCATCTTAATTGTACATACACATACTGACTAAATACATTTTATTCAATTTTAATTGTATTCTTCTCCTCCACCTGACCCTCTAGGTCCTTCGGGTATCTCCCCGGTATCTCATCTTAATTGTACATACACATACTGACTAAATACATTTTATTCAATTTTAATTGTATTCTTCTCCTCTACCTGACCCTCTAGGTCCTTCGGGTATCTCCCCGGTATCTCATCTTAATTGTACATACACATACTGACTAAATACATTTTATTCAATTTTAATTGTATTCTTCTCCTCTACCTGACCCTCTAGGTCCTTCGGGTATCTCCCCGGTATCTCATCTTAATTGTACATACACATACTGACTAAATACATTTTATTCAATTTTAATTGTATTCTTCTCCTCTACCTGACCCTCTAGGTCCTTCGGGTATCTCCCAGGTATCTCATCTTAATTGTACATACACATACTGACTAAATACATTTTATTCAATTTTAATTGTATTCTTCTCCTCTACCTGACCCTCTAGGTCCTTCGGGTATCTCCCCGGTATCTCATCTTAATTGTACATACACATACTGACTAAATACATTTTATTCAATTTTAATTGTATTCTTCTCCTCTACCTGACCCTCTAGGTCCTTCGGGTATCTCCCAGGTATCTCATCTTAATTGTACATACACATACTGACTAAATACATTTTATTCAATTTTAATTGTATTCTTCTCCTCTACCTGACCCTCTAGGTCCTTCGGGTATCTCCCAGGTATCTCATCTTAATTGTACATACACATACTGACTAAATACATTTTATTCAATTTTAATTGTATTCTTCTCCTCTACCTGACCCTCTAGGTCCTTCGGGTATCTCCCAGGTATCTCATCTTAATTGTACATACACATACTGACTAAATACATTTTATTCAATTTTAATTGTATTCTTCTCCTCTACCTGACCCTCTAGGTCCTTCGGGTATCTCCCAGGTATCTCATCTTAATTGTACATACACATACTGACTAAATACATTTTATTCAATTTTAATTGTATTCTTCTCCTCTACCTGACCCTCTAGGTCCTTCGGGTATCTCCCGGTATCTCATCTTAATTGTACATACACATACTGACTAAATACATTTTATTCAATTTTAATTGTATTCTTCTCCTCTACCTGACCCTCTAGGTCCTTCGGGTATCTCCCAGGTATCTCATCTTAATTGTACATACACATACTGACTAAATACATTTTATTCAATTTTAATTGTATTCTTCTCCTCTACCTGACCCTCTAGGTCCTTCGGGTATCTCCCAGGTATCTCATCTTAATTGTACATACACATACTGACTAAATACATTTTATTCAATTTTAATTGTATTCTTCTCCTCTACCTGACCCTCTAGGTCCTTCGGGTATCTCCCAGGTATCTCATCTTAATTGTACATACACATACTGACTAAATACATTTTATTCAATTTTAATTGTATTCTTCTCCTCTACCTGACCCTCTAGGTCCTTCGGGTATCTCCCCGGTATCTCATCTTAATTGTACATACACATTCTGAATTAATACATTTTTGTTCAATTACAATTGTATTATTTCTCTTTTACCTGACCCTCTAGGTCCTTCGAGTATTTCCCTGTCGTCCCTGTTCAGTTAATTATTGTCAGAAAAACCAAAAGATCCTACTACGTTTATATTAAACAAACCAATCAATTCCTAGTAATTGTTCTACTTTGTTTATAACATTGTATATTCATCTTCGCTTCTTTATGTAATAATAATAATATTAGTTTAGGCTTGTTCATATTAAGTGTCTGTACATCACTTTGTTTAGTCTCAGTCAGTGAGTAATGTTTCTGATACTGCTAATCTGTGTTCAATATCTCGTTTTACATATCTATTTTTGGCAGTAGTTGTTTTCCATCTTCCAAGACCTCTGAAACACCTTTGTTTGCTAGATGGGACGCACCTCCCGATCTTAAACTATGTAGACCATACATCTTAGGTTCTTTAATTCCTATCTGTTTTAGAGCATCCAGGAATATCTCTCGACATCTTGTGTAGCTAAGTGATCTATCCGTCATTGGCTTGTATGATTTAGTACTTGAAAATATGATAATGGAGTAAAAATAAAAACATCTTGTCCAATCCTAATCCCACACTCTGACATGTATCTCTGCAAGATTACAACTGGTGAATATTTATCGAAAGTATAATTGCGGTGCTTCCATCTCTAAAAATATCAGTTTTTGACCTAGGTATAAAAATGCTTATTCCTTTCCCGTCTGACAACTCTGAAATATGACAGGCTTTTATTTGTGCCATTTCATCATGTCTTAAAAGTAATACATATTTAAGAGGTGTCTTTTGTACTGGAGGTTTGTGTAGATTTCTCCTTTCGCTAATTACAATATGGAACTAAAGGTAAGTCAACTGGATTGGATTTAGAGTTTACCAGGGAATGTAACCATTTTAGTGCTGCAGCAGTGCAGCTGATGAATTTATTGCACTTTCTGAATTAGTTTTCGATCTTACATGGACCAGAAATGCTGCAATGATTTCATCTTGAATTGGAAGTTTGATAACAATTCTGAGTTTGTTGAGCCATGCGAAAAAAATTCTACATTTATACAAATACCCGACTATTGTTCCATCAGCTTTAGCGAAGAGAGCATCTTGAAAAATTTGTCTCTTGAATTCTTCAAGCTGGTTGGGAAATTCAGTCCAAAATTGTTGATTATGATCTGTTGTAGTAAAGAAAATTAGACTTGATTTAATTAATTTTATGGATTAATTGTGAAATCCATATTAACAGCACAGACTAAACCGTTAAATTTATGAGATCCCAACAGTGAATGTTTATTTCTTCCTTGTTCTAGAGTGGATGAACCTTCGAAAGATACGAATCCTGTTAACCAAGGTTTGTAGCAGGACCACAGTAATGGCCAGAACACAGAAGAAGGCCACCATGGAAAAATAAGGGTTCCTTTGCCTTTACACCAGTAAAAGTGTTTCAGTACACTTGGAATTATATATAGAGTTACGGGTGGAACTAATAAACAGTTTTCTCCTGACCAGTTCTGTGAAAATGCATCCACCCCTGATGTATCGGGGTTTCAGAATCTAGAGAAGAAACGGGGTAGTTTAGTGTTATAATAACACGCAAAACAGTCAACGCTGTAGGGACCCCAGAGATCATTAAGTGTATGGAATAATTCATTAGATATCATCCAGTCTTCTGTATCTATTAATCTACTAATTAAGTCTGCTTGCTCATTTTCATTTCTTGGAATCCACTGGACATATGGTCTTAATATTATTACGGGTAAAAGTTGTATATGTCAAGCGCCATTTTTGTAATTCTATTTTCATACTACCAACTTCTACAACTCTAGCTGCGGCTTGACTGTCTGTAAAGATCTTTAATTGTGAGCCTGCAATGATAGGTATAAAAGATTTGATAGCAAATTGAATTGTATTTAGTTCTCGCCAGGTGGAGCTTTGCATTGTCTCAAGTTCCGTCCAGAGTTTATGAGCACTATGAATATCATTACAAATTACCGCTCCTGACCCGGTTGCACTAGCATCACAACATATTATTTTGTTCACTTTATGAGTTTCAAATACCATACATTCATTGAGCTGAGTTAAGTTTTCTTTCCAGAAGGTTAATTCGGATTTACATAGTACATCTAAGCTGATCAACTCGTCCTCTTCGGGTGCTTTTGCAATCTTAATCTGACAATGTCCTGTCATAAGTCTCGTTATATTTCCACTTATTGGACTGAGAGATATAATTTGGCCCACAAAAGAGTGCAACTTGCGGATAGATACAGTTTTCAGCTGTTGAATTTCAGATATTGTCTTATTTAGTTTGTCTATTCTTCTATCAAGAACTTGAAGTGTACCTGCCTTAGTATCCCATACCATACCTAACCATTCTGTGCGAGTTGTGGGGTCCCAGTTGCTTTTCTCTATGTTATAAATCAAACCGGCTTTCAAGAGATCAACTCTGACATGTTTGGAAATCGTTTGGGCTATTGGTTTGATTCTGCGTCATCTGTAGCTTTGGGAATGACTATAAAACCATCGTCTAAATATAATGCTATAAGGATACCAGAGGCTCGACAGTGTGTTATTATTATTATTATTATTATTATTATTATTATTATTATTATTTATTCAGCCATCACAACAAATAAAACAATACAACAATACAAAACAATACTTCCAGATGGGCTTGGAGCAACAAAAGCAAAGCAATTACTGTGATCCGTAGACCTGCTGCCCCACATCTGGTTGTAAAACAAGGAGTAGATAAAAATATATATTGATTTAGAATAATTTATATAAATAAAAATAAACAAATAATCAAAAAAGATATAAATAAATACATGTACTTCAAAGGTTTTAAATTTAAATATAACATTAAAAAGCATGAAATATGTGAGAATAAACCAGTTTTTAAAAGTAGAAAAAAGGAAAAAGAAAAAGGTAACATTAAAAAGCATGAAATATGTGAGAATAAACCAGTTTTTAAAAGTAGAAAAAAGGAAAAAGAAAAAGGAATACTGATAAAAACTGAAGTGATATTAAAATGCACAAGGCACTTCAAATAAAAAATATGAAAAGAATTGATGATACCTAAGAGATATAGGCACATTACACTGTAAATGAATAATAAATTCATTAATAAATAAATAAATAAATAATAATATAAATTAATAAATAAATAAATAAGTAAATAAATCAATAAATCAATTTAATACAATATATATATAAGTAAGTATACAAATAAAAGAAGAGCAGGGGAGTTGAAGTGAGGCCAAAGGGAAGGACATTGAATTCAAAATATCTCTGAACTCCGTCAATTGTCCATGAAAACCCTAGAAACTTTTGGTACTCGGGAGAAATGATATCCTGACTTTAGATCAAAAATGAACATCAGGGCATCTTTTGACAAGTATTGTAGCCCTGTTTTCCAATCATCAAGTTTAAAATGGATTTTGTTTACAAATGTATTCAGTCTACTCAAATCATGAATCAATCTCTTCTTCCCAGAGGTTTGATAAGCTACAGACAGGGTACTTGTGATGTAAAAGATGGCTGGTGTTTTTCTGTGATTCTATTTGATGACAATAGCTCTATGATGGATGCTGTTCGACTTCATACAATATGCTTTATTTGTGGTGTATTTGTGTGTTGGGGTGGGGGGGGGGGGGCGGGTAGGGGTAGCAGTGGTGGAGGGCGAGTACTAAGCTCTTCGATTCAATTACTTGACATCAAGCAATACGTCCGTAGGCCTGAACTTATTTTTAGGTTGTCAGGGACGCCGTATTTTATAGTGACATGCATCATTAACTTTTGTGAATGGATTACGCAATGCGTATTAGGTAATATCAGATACACCTTATTTTGATCACGTGATCTAGTCATCCAACCGAAGCAAACAAAATTACTATGTAGGTCACCTCCTTATGTTTATGCCGCACACTGTGGGAATGGGAGTGCGTTCTCCCCTCCCTCCCCTCCCTCTCTCTCTCTCTCTCTCTCTCTTTTTCTCTCCTTTAAAAAAAAATTTTTTAACGAAAAGCTACAGCCCCCTTAGCCCCCCCCTACTGGATCCGCCAATGAGGACGAAATGTGGGGAAAACAATTTGCTAAATCCATCGTGATTATTGGGAAACGGAATCAGACGAGAGCAATGTACAATGTACAACGGCGTGATGGGGTCATGATAATTATAAAGTGTTCTTAACTTGGTCAGGGGGTTTTCTTTATTATTATGCAAAGTTGAAAAATAATGTTTGCAAAAAAATGTAAATTTCAAAGGATGATGCGAAAGTCCAATTCTTAACGTTGTCCTAACCCTTCCCAGGCCACCCAACAACATCTACCTGAGCAAAACATAAATATTCGGGTTCGAAACATTAATTTATATAAAAAATATTGTTACGAAAGATTTGAGAAATTTCAAACCATTTTCAAATAATTTTTGGAACATGGGATACTAGCCCATATATCTCAAGTATTGTTCACATAACTTTGAACCTTGATATATGTATAAGATTTTCTTTTTTCGTTTGAATTTTGTAATTGACTCGTGACTCAGACTCGGACTCAGAATCGACCCACATGACTCGAGACTCGGACTCGAGGTTTGAGGACTCGAATACAAGTCTGTCGATTCCCTTCAACATTACACAGAAGGTACGCCTTTGTCTGTAGATCAGACAGTCACCTAGTTATATAACCTTCTTGTGCAACTCAATTTCACTATTTCACCCATTTTTAGTAAGGAAAATATTGATTTTCTGAAGAAAAAAATTGGAAAGATAGGCCTAGACGACTCAAATTAAAAAAGTGAGTCTCTCCAACAAGTATGAGGCATTTGAAAAAAACAAATTTGAGGGCCAAATTTTTAAAAACGTCAAGGGGTACGTACCCCTTGTTGTTTTTTCACATCGAAAAAAGTCTCCAATTCGCTTCAAAATTACACAGAAGGTACGCTTGGGTCTGTAGAAGACAGCCTTCTGCTTGTGCGAGTTTTTAATTTCACTATTTCACCCATTTTTGGTAAGGAAAATATTGATTTTTCTGAAAAAGTTGGAAAGATAAGCGACGCAAATTAAGAAAAATAAGATCCAGACACGTGTGAGGCATTTGAAAAAAAAATCATTTTTAGGCCAAATTTTGAAGAAAAAACGTGTTGTTTTTTCACCCCGATTCGCTTCAAATTTACACAGAATGTAGCCCTTGGGCTGTAGAAGACATCCACCGAGTTTTAGCCTTCTTGGGCAAGTTTTGTTTTTTTTTTTCACTATTTCATATTGATTTTTCTTAATAAGTTGGAAAGATAGGCGCCTCAAATTGAGAAAAATGAGATCCAGGAAAATATCGATTTTCTGAAAAAAAAGTTGGAAAGATAGGCCTGCCTAGGCGACTGAAATTAAGAAAAATGAATCTCTCCAACAAGTATCAGGCACTTGAAAACAAAAATCATTTTTTGGTCAAATTTTGAAAAAACGTCAAGGGTACCCCTTGTTTTTTCACCACGAAAAAGGTTGTCTCCGATTCGCTTCAAAATGTAACATAAGGTAGCCCTGGATCTGTAGAATACAGCCACCGAGTTATAGCCTTCTTGGGCATGTTATTTTAATTTCAATATTTCATATTGATTTTTCTTAAAAAGTTGGAAAGATAGGCGATTCAAATTAAGAAAAATGAGTCTCTCCGACAAGTATCAGGGTCTGCAGAAGAAAACCACCTTGTTATAGCCTTTTTGGAAATTTTTCTTATTTTGAGCCATTTCTTATACTTGGATTATTTGGCTTGATTTGCCACCAGTTGAATTTTAAACTACTTTTAACAAATTGTCGGGTCAGAGCAGAAAGGACTAATAAGAATCTATACATGCAAAGTGTGAGCAAAAAGGACTTATAAGGCATATAAATTACCTGCAATTCCATTATGTTAAGAAAACTTAATTATTTGGATTTACGTTTTATTTAACAATGGGAGTACTCACAATTTATATTTAGCATTCAAGACCCATTATCTTGTACTTAACTAGGTAATTACACTTGATTAATCTTATAAGACCTTTTGTCATTAACAAATAAAATTGTCATCTAGTGTCTATAAGTCCTTATTGCTCTGAGCAGACGAAATTGTGTTTGTGTAACCGTATAAAATGTAAAAGGCGGCATCACCGGGATTCGAACCCCGGTTGAATATTATTTGATATTTGCTTTAAAAAAATAGTAAATAAATTATTGTAAAAAAAGTGCGGAGAGTTAATCCAAGTGTCGATCAGGTATTCGGATGATTCAATAATACAGTACCTGCCAATCAACATAACCTGAGCTTCTGGAGGGCCGAGCCCAGTTCATGAAAATGGCTGCAGTTGTGAACAAAAGACAACTGAGGTGTCAGTCAAGTCTGTGTTAACAATAAGAGCTATTTGAGATCTATTCATTAGTAAAGGGTCTTTTGTGCTCAGCTAGGGGATTATATAGGCCTCTAAGCTCTAGGCCTGGGCAAAGCCTGGGCCTGGCTGGGCTTCATGAAGGCTTGGCTGTACCATGACTTTGGCTCTCCTCCATTAATATGGTATGACGAATAATGATAATAATACACTGCCGTACAAGTCAAAACAACTTATAAATATATTTTCCTTTGCGATTTATTGTATAATATGCACAGAAATAAATATTATTTTTCTTTGATAAATTCTGCTAGTTTCGAACGTAAGACCACGAACTACAAATTTAAAAATAAATATTAAAATGTAAAAAAAAAAATCATATTGTGTTCGTGTTGTTTGTTCATTATAGCACAAGATTTGAAATTGTGTATAATTTTGCCTGGATAAATTGATTGATTTTTGTTAATCCGACATGTTACAAAAAAAATTGATTCAAAGCTCATACTTTGTACAAACTGAAGTATTTTGTGTATAATTGTCGCATCAGTGCAACAAAGTCATATCTAAGAAATGCAACAAGGTCATATGTGCAATAGTGCATAAATTTGCATACATTAAAACAATTGAGTGCAACAATGCCGTATCTTCTTCCATAGGTTTAGCATGTTCATCCTGAAACTTTGTGAAAAGATACGACCTTGTTGCACTGAGCCAAATTCATGTCTGCAACAAGGTCGTAACTATGATATACGACCTTGTTACACAAGGTCATAACACAAGGTCATAACTATGATACGACCTTGTTGCACTGATGCGACAATATCACATAACAAAGTAAATTTGGCTGTTGATGATTTATCAGAAACCACAAAGTTTCTTTTGACATTGTTCTTGCTGATTAATATGTCCATGCTCTAGAGAAGAATATTATTGTTCTTATTTAAGTCTACAAAACTACCCAGTGTTATACAATGTATCTTATTTCTTTACGAAATAAGTTTCTGCATCATGTTCTCAACATGGAGGTTAGTGTGAGTGAATGATAGACGGGTTCGGTTTCACAAAACTCATCTCATCTTAGTTGCTTAGATGTGAGTGAATGATAGAAGGGTTCGGTTTCACAAAACTCATCTCATCTTAGTTGCTTAGATGTGAGTGAATGATAGGAGGGTTCGGTTTCACAAAACTCATCTCATCTTAGTTGCTTAGATGTGACTGAATGATAGAAGGGTTCTGTTTCACAAAACTCATCTCATCTTAGTTGATTAGATGTGAGTGAATGATAGAAGGGTTCTGTTTCACAAAACTCATCTCATCTTAGTTGCTTAGATGTGAGTGAATGATAGAAGGGTTCTGTTTCACAAAACTCATCTCATCTTCGTTGCTTAGATGTGAGTGAATGATAGAAGGGTTCGGTTTCACAAAACTCATCTCATCTTAGTTGCTTAGATGTGAGTGAATGATAGAAGGGTTCGGTTTCACAAAACTCATCTCATCTTAGTTGCTTAGATGTGAGTGAATGATAGAAGGGTTCGGTTTCACAAAACTCATCTCATCTTAGTTGCTTAGATGTGACTGAATGATAGAAGGGTTTGGTTTCACAAAACTCATCTCATCTTAGTTGCTTAGATGTGACTGAATGATAGAAGGGTTCGGTTTCACAAAACTCATCTCATCTTAGTTGCTTAGATGTGACTGAATGATAGAAGGGTTCGGTTTCACAAAACTCATCTCATCTTAGTTGCTTAGATGTGACTGAATGATAGAAGGGTTCGGTTTCACAAAACTCATCTCATCTTAGTTGCTTAGATGTGACTGAATGACAGAAGGGTTCGGTTTCACAAAACTCATCTCATCTTAGTTGCTTAGATGTGACTGAATGACAGAAGGGTTTGGTTTCACAAAACTCATCTCATCTTAGTTGCTTAGATGCTAGATCTCCATTTTGATTTGTCTTGTTGTGTCACCATCTGGGCCCACGTTCACAGAGCTGCTTTAATTATCTGCTAAGCAAAGTTTAGCTGAGAACCGGCCCAGAAGCAATATACATTAGGTGACAATTTGGCTGGTAAACCGATTTTGGCTAAGCGTAAGTTTTCTCTGCTAAGCAAATTTGTATAGTAGATGTATGTAATTGGCTGCAGTTTATAAGACCTGTTGTTGCCCTAAGACACAACTATGATACTGTTTCATGAAATCGGGCCCTGGTCAACGAGTGTTTCTAAACGTTGTCGTCCACGTACGCCATCCCGTTTTGACCTTTGACCGGCGAGGGATACCCAATCGGATCAAGTGTTTGAAAGTTCCTCATCTGGAAGCTTTCTTGTGTAGGCGGCAGGGTGACTTTGACCTTTGCGCTGGAAGCCTTCCTGCTGATCCTACCGTTGCCACCGAGCGCTGTCCTTGAGTTTTGTAGGTGGAGCTTGGAGGCATGGCGAATACACATGTTGCTGCGCATTCCAATGACTGACATAGTGGAAACTTGAGTACTGATGATGCCGTCAATAACTGGTAACTGCATCAGATGGCTTGGTACAACTAAGATTTTAGGATCACGTTTGTCGTCCTTCCTGAAGGTCAGGCGATGGATAGAGTGCGGGATAACATGAGGAGCAATTATCTCATCACGGGTATGGGCGTTAATGGCTTTACCCTGCACAGTAAAAAAAAAATAACAGATGTCTGTTATCCACACAAAGTGTTCTATATTCCTATCCTGTTCGTAAGCGTGACAAAGTTCCACTTCACACTGCTACGCATATAACAAAAATTAAAATTAATTTTTTTTTTTTTAAAGATAAAAAGGAGAAGAGAGGAGAATGGTACATGAAGTGTTGATTGAAGGGGTGGAAATTACCTCCACCCAGGCATGCATGAAGAGAGAATGGTACCGGACTCAAGTTCTGGTGTTAGCAGCAGAATGTGGGTTCGAATCCCGGCCGTGACACTTGTGTCCTTGAGCAAGACACTTAACCATGATTGCTTTTCTCTCCACCCAGGGGTTAAATGGGTACCTGTGAGGGCAGAGTTGGTTGATTAGCCCTATATGCGCTGTAATAGCAGCAATTGAGCTGTATACTCCCCAGGGAGCTGAGATGGTTTCAGGAATGATTTATGAGCCTTATGAGCCTTATGAGCAGGGGTAATGATATAATGCGCCTTGAGCACCACTCAGTTGGTGGATTCGTGCGCTATATAAGTCCACACATTATTATTATTATTATGAAGTGTTGATTGAAGGGGTGAAAATAACCTCCACCCAGGCATGCATGCAAAAACTGAGTGCAAAAATATATTGTATCACTGTGAAAAAGTTGTTTAAAACACAGCATGGCAGAATTCCAATCGATCCAGCAATTTTGGCTGCAATTGGACATCATTTCATAGCCAAAAAATAAATAAAATTTAAAAAAATCCTGACACACGGGTCTGAGGCAACGCGCGCAGAAGTAGCCACCAAGGAAAGAAAGAAGTCGCCTGTATTGTGTCCAAACCTCTAGTTTCTTGTTTGTGGGGATGTGGAGAGTCTGTAAATCCTCCAAAAATAAACATCTAGGAGGTTCAGGGGGCTTTGTCCTCTAGACCAAATTCTATACCTATATATATTTGTTTATATCTGTGATGGTCGAGCAGTTTAGTGCATCGGATTTGTGTTCTGATGGCCGAGTCGTCAGAATGTGGGTTCGAATCCCAACCGCGACCATGGTGCTTGTGTCCTTGAGCAAGACACTTGACCATAATTGCTTCTCTCCACCCAGGGGTAAATGGGTACCTGTGAGGGCAGAGTTGGTTGTTGTGTTTGATTAGCCCTATATGTGCCGTAATGGCAGCAATTGAGCTGTATACTCCCCATGGAGCTGAGATGGTTTCAGGAATGATTTATGAGCCTGATGAGCAGGGGTAATAATATAATGCGCCTTGAGCACCAGTTTGGTGGATACATGCACTATATAAGTCCACATTATTATTATTATTATAAGTTTTTACCTGAATCAAGATAATGTCATCTACATCGTCATCAAACTCAAAGCTGTATCCTTCCTCTTCCAGATCAGGTACATATCCCCTCTCCAGATGTAACTTGATCTTTTCCTGCGTCCAGCCCTGTTAAACCACCAAGCAGAAACTTAAAGAGGTGCTCTAAGGCCCCCCAAAAAAGTCTCCAGTTTCTGGTCTTCGGTCGGCTTCAAAATCGGTGCAGTGATGCTTCTTTTTTTCTTTTTTTTGGGGTAATCTTTTGCCAACAGGGAAATACTTGCTACATGTACGCTGGAACCAGATTTCCCATATACAAAGTATGGTGGCTAAGAGAGGCCTCACAAATCAGGCAAACGTTCATACCACCTATGTGAAAAAGTCATTTAAAACACAGCACAGCATAATTCAAATCTATCCAGCAATTTTGGCTGCAATTGGACATCGTTTCATAGCAAACAAAATTAAAATTAAAAATGTCTACGCGCAAGTCTGAGGCGACGTGCGCGGAGACAAGAAACCAGAGACTGTTTTTTGGCATAAGGAGTATGTCTAGCAATAAGCTTTGTTGCAAATATATCATTATCGGGATTAACTGCAGTGACGAATCAATTGGCCTAACAGGCTTGGGCTCCCCCCCACCCCCCTCCCCACCCCAACCAGTGATGTAGTAGACACTATTGTGTCCGAGATCAAGATGGGTTCAAGACCACAGAGACCACAGTGATCTTGAGACCGGTTTATAGACCGACACTACTGCAAAATTTGATTAGCAATAAGGTCATATCTAGCAAAACGGCTTCAAATATATTATCAGGTTTTATCGCAGTGGCAGACCAAGTGAGGTAGGCCTTAGCCTTCTCTTCCCACCCAACTAGTGATGTAGCCCAGACCACTGTGTCCGAGATCGAGACCTGCAGGTCAGAGACCAAGACCGAGACTGTTTTTCAAGACCAATGAATCTTCAAGACTTCCTTGGTCTGAGACCACGACGAGATCGAGACCATGACCGAGACCAACAAAAAGTGGTCTCGAGACCGGTCTCCACATCTTCACTAATATACCCAACCTCTTGTATCACTGGAGACATTGGTCTGACACCGAGACGAGATGGAGACCGACACCAACAAAACACTATGAATAACTTTACCCTGAAAATGCCCTCAAAATCTGTTTTACCGTGAAATAAATTTCATGACGACATAACACCGTGAAAATGCCATGAAATACTCTTGGAATTCCTTCGCCGTGAAAACGCCGTGAACTTCTTGTGCCAGTTTTGGCGCAGCTCATTAATTCTCGAGAGCGCCGTGAATTTGCTCTGAAAACACTGTGAACATTATTGCCAATTATCTGAGAGGAAGATACACCATGAAATTGCTGTGAAATGTTATTTCATGGCAAAACAGATTTTCAGGGCATTTTCAGGGTAAAGTTATTCATAGTGAAAAGTGGTCTCGAGACCGGTCTCCACATCTTCACTAATATACCCAACCTCTTGTATCACTGGAGACATTGGTCTGACACCAAGACGAGATGGAGACCGACACCAACAAAAAGTGATCTCGAGACCGGTCTCCAGATCTCCACTAATATACCCAACCTCTTGTATCGGGAGGGACAAACATACCTGAAATGCGATCTGCTCCAGCATCAGCGGTGTGGCGATACGGATGGCGATGATACGCCATAGACGATATAGAAGTGATGGATGTAGAGTGAAAGTGTCCAATGCTGTCTGCATGTCCTCTAGATTGATATAATATACCTGAAAGAATGGTAAACAAGTTCCTGTTAAAGGGAAGGTGGGAGAAGTTTCCTAAAACAAACCTATTCTTGTTATGGGAAAAGTCTCAAAAGTTTGACTTAAAAGTTACATTGCCACCGAGTATACACAATTAGCACCGTGCATGAGCTGTTGAGGGCACATGTTGTTAGACCACTGTGGGCGAAAGGGCAGCGATACTGCGTCGCGTTTAGTGTATTTTTGCAGTTGATGTGCGTACGCGCGTAATATCTCCAGCGATCATTGGCTGGTAGAAGTACATGCATGCTTAGTACCGTACGTAACATACGCACAAAAAGTCCTGGCTATGCCGCTGTATAGGGTGATTGTTTGAAAAAATGAAACTCAAAAATCAGCAGTAACCAAAAATCATGCACTACAAGTGCACTACCCCCAACAACGTTGTTTATGGACACAAAGGAGTTGCCTTTTACTCTCTGTGCATGTCATAGCTAGCGAAAAAAATGCACCCAGTGCCTTGATGACTATAGGCACACTGCCGTCAAGTCAGCTAGCATTTGCCGTCAAGCCAGCTAGCTATTAATTACTGGAGATATTCAGCGTGTACAAATATCAACTGCAAAATACGCCAAACGCGACGCATTCAGCGTGTACAAATATCAACTGCAAAATACGCCAAACGGGACGCATTCAGCGTGTACAAATATCAACTGCAAAATACGCCAAACGCGACGCATTCAGCGTGTACAAATATCAACTGCAAAATACGCCAAACGGGACGCATTCAGCGTGTACAAATATCAACTGCAAAATACGCCAAACGGGACGCATTCAGCGTGTACAAAATATCAACTGCAAAATACGCCAAACGCGACGCATTCAGCGTGTACAAAATATCAACTGCAAAATACGCCAAACGCGACGCATTCAGCGTGTACAAATATCAACTGCAAAATACTCCAAACGCGAACGCACTCTGGCTGCACTATTGATCAACAGTGATCTAACAACGTGTATAGCGCCCTCAACAGCTCATGCACGGTGCGGATACCTTCAGGTTGAATACATCCAATCATACCTGTACAGTGGTCTCACACACTACTGTAGCATTCCGTGGTCTTCCTGTTAATAATCCCATTTCGCCGATGACGTTGCCGACTGAGAGATAGTCCTCAAATTGCCCCGGTCCTTTCTTGTCTAGTATGGAGTGATGGCTTGCCAGCTCATTGTCTAAGTACTCACTATGACCAAACAGCTAAGGAATTCAAAAAGAGGAAAACTTGTTTACATTATATTAAATGTTCAATTTTGATACATTTATTTCAATGCTGTCATTAAAATAAAATATATTAACATCAATCGTCATCATGCAAGCTCAGTGGTCGAGAGGTCAAGACGTCTGCACAAGTAAGCAGGAGGTCGTGGGTTCGATTCCCGCCCGAGTAGTTTTTTCCACAGACACTCGGAAAGCACTGAGTATATAGTGCTATACACACGTTGGTGTAGGGCAAAATTAAATCAATCATATTAACATCAGTTTAACGTTACTGGTATTTCCCCCGTCTTCAAATGGGGCAAAATTACTACCTGGAAAAAGTCCAGGCCATAAGTGCTGAATCTGAAAGATCAACGAAAACGCATGGTGCATTTGGAAGATAAGGCATGTTTCCAAACGTGCATTGATTTTGGAGGATTCAGGAAGGTTCCTAGCCAGAATACCTAGGGGTTAGGGTTAAGGAAGGTTCCTAGCCAGAATACCTATAGGGGATTAGGGTTAAAGAAGGTTCCTAACCACAATACCTATAGGGGGTTAGGGTTAAAGAAGGTTCCTAGCCACAATACCTATAGGGGGTTAGGGTTAAAGAAGGTTCCTAGCCAGAATACCTAGGGGGTTAGGGTTAAAGAAGGTTCCTAGCCACAATACCTATAGGGGGTTAGGGTTAAAGAAGGTTCCTAGCCACAATACCTAGGGGGTTAGGGTTAAAGAAGGTTCATAGCCAGGATACCTATAGGGGGTTAGGGTTAAAGAAGGTTCCTAGCCACAATACCTATAGGGGGTTAGGGTTAACAATTGTGAACAAGTACTTGCACATCTTGGCACCAAAGTGGCTGTCGTCAAGATACTGGGTGCAAATTCACCACTAGAGGACTATATGATGTGCCCTAGCAGAAAAGTACCTTAACTAGTCCAGATACGATGAGATAAATGCCATTTGGGGTGTCTCCCTCTTTCACAATGACGTCACCATAATCAAAATGGAGTAACTCCGCGCACGCCTGTAAGGATGAGAAAGAGAGACATCACGGGATGAATTTTGTGACCTGACCTGAATCTACTTAAAGGGACAGTACCGTCACGATCAGAGTAGGGCATGGAATCGATGTCCTAGTTTTAGATTAACACAGTGACTGAAAATTACAGGCTCAACTATGCGGGAGCAATGGTAATATGACCTTATCATGCAGGTAATTCTTTTTTAGTCACTGACAGCGGCGTAGCCAGGACTTTTTCAGTGGGGGGGCACAGGGGGGGCATTGCTTTTCAGTGGGGGAGGGGGGACCCAGGGGGTATGGGTTTTTCCCTTTTCTTTTTCTTTTCTGTTTTTTGGGGCACTATGAGGATTTTTCGTGGGGGGGGGGACACGTGCACCCCCAGGCCCCCCCGTGGCTACGCCGCTGGTCACTGATGAGTTAATCTAAAACTAGCACTCCGATTCCATGCCCTGTTGATCGTGATGATATTGGCCCCTTTAAACAGTGTACATCCAAATTCATAATTATTTTGATAACAGGGTGGCCAAATGTTTAAAATACTGGGGCAGGATTTGAACCCATGACCTTCTGCTTACTAGTGCAGATGTTTTAATCCCGCCTGAGTCGCCTGTGAAGTTTTTTGACAGACACTCAGAAAGCACCGAGTATGCAGTGCTATACACGTCAGCGTAAGGCAAATTAAACCAATTGTTTATCACCCGCTGCTAAATAGGATTCTATCCAGCCAATCATCATTAGGCAAGCAGGAGGCCGTGGGTTCGAATCCCGACCAAGTCACCTGTGTAGTTTTTCCACAGACACTCGGAAAGCACCGAGTATGCAGTGCTATACACACGTCGGTGTATTATTTATCACCCGACGCAAGAATTTCACCAACCTATATATATCGCGGAACCCGCTGCTATATGGGATTCTAGCCGGCCAATTGTCATCGGGCAAGCTCGGTTGTCGAGAGGGTTAAGACATCTGCACTAGTAAGCAGGAGGTCATGAGTTTGAATTCCACCCGAGTCGCCTGTGAAGTTTTTTCACAGACACTCGGAAAGCACTGAGTATACAGTGCTATACACACGTCGGTGTAGGGCAAATTAAATCAAATGTTTATCACCCGATGCAAGAATTCAACTTATACAGAAAATGCTCTTATATAGGATTTATCAGGCAAGCTCGGTGGTCACACTATGAATAACTTTACCCTGAAAATGCCCTGAAAATCTGAAATAAATAGTTCATGGCAATTTCACGATGACACAACACCATGAAAATGCCATGAAATACTCTTGGGATTCCTTCGCTGTGAAAACAATGAACTGTTATTTCTTGGCAAAACAGATTTTCAAGGCATTTTCAGGGTGAAGTTGTTCAAAGTGTTAAGAGGTTAAGACATCTGCATTAGTAAGCAGGAGGTCATGGGTTCAAATCCTGCCCAAAGGTTTTCTTTCACAGACACTCAGAAAACACTGAGTATGCAGTACGTGCTATATCAATTAAATCATAAGGAAAATCAATTACAACATAAATGTTTCCATTTACAGAACAGGGCGTCCATAAGACACCCTGATATGTTGCTGGCTTACACTATTATGCTCTGCTATTTTGGTTAGGTCGTGATGACTTTAATTGTTAGTGACTTTCTCACCTTGATGAAATTAATGAGTTTCTTGTCGCCTTCAATCCATGGGACATTTTTCAGTAGATTTTCAGGTGGTGGTGGCGGAATGCTGGACGGAGCATTCATCAATTGTTTCATCTTGATCTCAACAACCTACAAATTCAAAATCAAATTTTATTTCCATAACTTCCTTGAATAGTAAAATAATAAATTTGATAAAATTCATATATAATAATAATAATAATGGAGGCATTTTATAGAGCTCTTACACAAGTGATGTACATTATTACCCCTGCTCATCAGGCGCATAAATCTCAGCTCCCTGGGGAGTACACAGCTCAATTGCTGCCATTTCGGCGCATATAGGGCTAATCAAACACAACCAACTCTGCCCTCACAGGTACCCATTTACTCCTGGGTGGAGAGAAGCAATTATGGTAAAGTGTCTTGCTCGAGGACACAAACACCATGGTCGCAGTCGGGATTCGAAACCCACATTCTGACGACTCAGCTATCAGAATACAAATCCGATGCACTAAACCGCTCGATCATGGCACTCCAATATAGGTGGCAAAAGTAACAAAATAATATAATCACAACATAATAGAACATGCCCTTTGAATACCCTACCCCTCCCCCCATTGGCGGATCCAGGGGGGGGGGGGCTAAGGGGGCTGTAGCCCCCCTAAAATTGTATATTAAAAAAATAATAATAAAATAAAAAAGAGAGAAAAAGAGAGAGAGAGAGAGGGAGAGAACGCACTCCCATTCCCTCACTGTACTTTGTTTTTCTCTCCCTTTGATTATTTCATTGTAATTTTTGTATTACTGAAAAAAAATAGTTTTTGATATTCAGCCCCCCCTAAAAAATGTTCTGGATCCGCCCATGCTCCCCCCCCCCCCCATTTAGTTAAAAAATACACCACCAACATGTTCCAAAATGCATGTTAAACATTAAAGGAAAATAAAGCAGAAAGAGAAGCCCCCCCAAAAAGTCTCCAGTTTCAGGTCTCCCCACCCCCCCCACGCCCCACCCCATGGCTACTCCGCTTTTTGTGAGACCTCTCTTAGCCACCATACCAGGGAATTTTGGTCCTCCGATTAGGATGCCAGGTAGCCCAGGCCAGGCCAGGCCAGGCCAGGCCAGGCCAGGCCAGGCTTCTCAAAGGCTTGGCTGTGCCATTACATTGGCCCTCCTCCCTTAGGGAAAGTACAACCTTAATATATGTACTTTCATTCCAAGCCACTAGTTTTTAGGTATTGTAACAATTAAGACAAACAGTTAAGACAAACAGATAAACCAAACCGAAAGAAAGGAAAAGTTTCAGTTGCAAAATGTTAGGGAGGAGGGCCAAAGTCATGGTACAGCTAAGCCTTTGAGAAGCCTGGCCAGGCCCAGGCCTCCTCATCTGTCTTTTGTGAGTCCTAATTCTGTAACAATACAGTACCTGACTATCAACATAACCTGGGCTTCTGGAGGGCCTAGCCCAGCCAAGTAGAGCTCATTATAATGGCTGCAGTTGTGAACTAAAGACAGCTGAGGTGTCAGTCAAGTCTGTGTTAACAATAAGAGCTATTTGAGATCTATTTATTAGTAAAGGGTCTTTTGTGCTCAGCTAGGGGATTATATATAGGCCCATAGGCCTGGGCAAAGCCTGGGCCTGGCTGGGCTTCTCAAAGGCTTGGCTGTACCACGACTTTGGCCCTCCTCCTTTAATTATTGGCCTTATGTTTCGAACCTAGCAGGTTCTCTCTCAAAGTCTTTGTTATAAGAATTTTTTTAGTGAATTTCAAGAACCTTTTCCAGTTTGTGTGTCTCAGACTCATCGATCAAGCCAGCTCCTTGCAGTTCTCTGATCGTATCCCGTGAATGGTTGAGAACAGTCCGGATTGCTTGTCTGGTCTTCACTGACACTGCGATTCCTGGGTGAACACGTTGTAACATTCCTGTGTGAATAAAATGTGTCCTTTTATCTAAGGCTGTTCCGGGTATCCGGGTATCCGGGTATCCGGGTATCCGGGTATCCGGGTATCCAGGTATCCAAGTATCCGAGTATCCGGGTATCCAGTTATCTAGGTATCCAGGTATCCGGGTATGCAGGTATCCGGGTATCCGAGTATCTGGGTATCCGGGTATCTGGGTATCCAGGTATCTGGGTATCCAGGTATCCGAGTATCCGAGTATCCGGGTATCCAGGTATCTAGGTATCCAGGTATCCGGATATCCAGGTATCCAGGTATCCGGGTATCCAGGTATCCGGGTATCCGGGTATCCGGGTATCCGGGTATCCGGGTATCCGGGTATCCAGGTATCTGGGTATCCAGGTATCCGAGTATCCAGGTATCTAGGTATCCAGGTATCTAGGTATCCAGGTATCCGGATATCCAGGTATCCGGGTATCCGGGTATCCGAGTATCCGGGTATCTGGGTATCCGGGTATCCGGGTATCCAGGTATCCGGGTATCCGGGTATCCGGGTATCTGGGTATCTGGGTATCCAGGTATCCTGATACCCAACCAAAACCCGGTTCCATTTTTCGGTTGCAATTACCCGTAAACGACTTATTAAAAAGGCTTTTGTTTAAAACTTGCGTTATTTTATACATTCGGGAGTATTTATGTGTTTTTACAAAATTGTTTTCGGGTACCCAGGTATCCAAAGATTTCCAATTTCAGGTATCCGGTTCCCGAAATAACTGAAAACGCACAGCCCTATTTTTTATCGAAAGACACAATTGTAGAATGTACGTTATTGCTTATACAAGATGATCCATGCACCATGAGTACAGTACAGTAGCGTAACTATAGATGATTCTCTACTCAGAATTCGGATCCCTAAGATTAGAAAAACATTATATGCCCTTTAAAAAAATGCCTTAAGTGCCTCCGGAGCACTATGAAGAACTTTAGCCTGAAAATCTGTTTGGCTGTGAAATAACAGTTCACCGTAATTTCACAGCAATTTCATGGTGTCTCTTCCTCTCAGATATTGGCAATTATGTTCAATGTGATTTCAGGGCAAATTCACGGCGATCTTGAGAATTAATGAGCTACCCCAAAACTGCCACAAGAAGTTCATGGTGTTTTCACAGCATTTTCACGGCTAAGGAATCCCAAGAGTATTATATGGCATTTTCACGGTGTTGTGTCATCATGAAATTGCCGTGAACTATTTATTTCACGGTAAACAGATTTTCAGGGCATTTTCAGGGTAAAGTTATTCATAGTGTCCACCCCTCAGAAAAAAATTTAGGCCCTTGAAAAACTGCCTTACATGCCTGAAGTACAACATTGGTAATACAGTGCTATACACACGTCGGTGTAGGGCAAAATTAAATCAACATTGGTAATGTTGGCAAAATTATTTTTTTTGAGTATGCTTAACACTCTCTTTGATTTAAGATATACATTGAACAATTATTACACCTGTGAAAGTTTCAGCTTAATGCGGAGTTTGTATGAAGTCATACGAAAAGTGTGAAAAAGCATTCACAATTTCAAGTGATCAGACTGGGTATTGTTTCATGAACTGCCTTCACGCAATTCTGCCGCGATACGTTAAATGGCTTCTGATAATAATTATGAAAATAAACAGCAGACATTTACCAAGTTCTCGGATGCATCCCAGCCTGGTCGTCTCGGAGATATTCTTAAGATGGCTTAGAATGCTCTCATTATCTACAAGGCGATCGATGAGTTTGCTGACTTCCTCTTCACCGATCACAAATCCTTTTCCGACGTCATAGCCAAGTGACAGCTTCTGATTAATACGACTGTTTACGATGTTGATCATTTTTGGAATGAGGACCTGTTACGGGATAGAAGAAAACAACATCGTGGGAGAAAATATTAGCTTGCGGTTCTGATTCTTAGCAAGACCTCAATGAAATCACACTATTTCCCCATGCATTGTTGAGGCCCCACTATTTCACCATTGTTGACGTCATAAATTTACTTCACTTTTGCTTTCGCCTGATGTAAGTACCAGCCTTAACCAGTTCGCACCGGGAATAAAAAAGTTTTTCCGAACCCCGTGGCGGGTTTATTTTTACCGCACAAACACGACCAATGGTGCTCACCAGAGCGTGACCGGGGAGACCGCGTCTTCCACCGTATGCTTATGGCTCGTTGCCACGTCGACCGGGAATCTATACAAATATTCCCGAGAATCCTGTGGCGTGTTTAGACGCTCTCCGATCCGCTGTCCAAAAAAAAATTGCATGTATACACGGCCTCCGACGCGAACTGGTTAAATGAGCATGGAGTCTGCCGATACAGGGACTACACCTTTCACAATTTTGCAGTCCCGTCACACCGGGAGGACTGGGGGAGCATCAGCTTCAATGTTTTTGGTATAAAGCACAGTCATATATTCCTCCCCCCTACAATTTTTTTGTAATGCCATAATGAAAATGTAGTTTCCCCCACCCACACTCCCACTATTTTCTGGATTCTGTAGATGGTAAATTTTGGTTTTGGGAAGAAGAACAGATAACGTCACAAGTTTACCTTTACTAGACGGAGCATCCTGAGACCTCGCAGTAGGCGGATGAGTTTAACGACCTTGAGGACTGAAGGATTGAAGCCTTTGTTATCACCGATGACCTCATCAAGAATAATATCAATGGCCGACATGATCAGAATAAACAGATCAAACTTGTTCCAGTTGCTGAATATGTAAAAGCGACGCCAACCAATCATCTGTTGGCAAATAAAGGCAGATACGTGGCAATCTGAATACATTTTCACTATTTTTTATCATTAGGCAAAAAAAGTCTCCAATTTCTGGTCATAGGTCGGCTTCAAAATTAGTGCGGTGACTTGTTTTGAATTTTTTTAATATTTTAAATGATACATATGTGCTTGGTTATTGGAATCATATCATTTTCGCATACACAAAGTATTCTTACCCCTATGTGAAAAAGTCGTTTAAAAAAACACAGCACGGCAGAATTCCAATAAATCAAGCAATTTTGGCTGCAATATTGGACATCGTTTCATAGCAAAAATAAAAAAATAAAAATACCGATGCGTGGGTCTGACTGGGTGACGAACGCAGAGACCAGAAACCGGAGACTTTGTTTTGTTGGCCTTAACCCTAACCCCCTAGGTATTCTGTCTAGGAACCTTCCTGAACCCTAATCCCCTATAGGTATTCTGGCTAGGAACCTTCCTTAACCCTAACCCCTTAGGTATTCTGGCTAGGAACCTTCCTGAATCCTCCAAAATCCATCAGTGCACTTTTGGAAACATGCCCTCATCTTCAAAATGCACCATGCATTTTCGTTGATCTTTCATATTCAACACTTATGGCCTGTACTTCTTGCCAGGTAGTAATTTTGCCCCATTTCAAGAGGTCAAAGTACTAGTTTCCAACAGTGCTGAATTTTTCAAAAAAAAGTGCCATTTGGAGGATTTTGATGGATTTGGAGTGGCTAGGGTTAATGGGTTGGTTTTTATACATATCTTGAATCAATAAAGGGAGGAGGGCCAAAGTCATGGTACAGCCAAGCCTTTGAGAAGCCTGGCCAGAGCCGGGGCGACCAGGGGCCAATTTCACAAAGCACTAAGACGCGTCTTATCTCGAGTTAGGAAGAGTAACTCGTCTTAACTTGTGACGCGTCCTAAGAACGATTTCACAAAAGATAAGAAGGGTTTAACGGGTCCTAGCTACCTTGACAACTGGGCAAAACCCTTCTTAACTTAAGATCGGTGTATGGTTCGTCTTAGCTGATTCATTTGTGTTATATTTGTACGTCACGTTGCTGACCGCTTGATGCAATAATGGCGCTGCAGTGCTACATGTTGGCCGACCCACGAAGCCAGGCAGGCGTTAAGAGAACGAATCATTCGTGACAGGCGGAATCCGTTAGATAGTTTGAACGACCGAGGAAATTGTCCGTATATACTGATTCATGGGGCAGGGGATAATACAACTGCCAGACAGGGTTGGTGAACAAATACAACATGAAACACGGGTAATTAGAATATAATAAACGGACGTTAGTAATTTATTTCTTATTGTTCTAACGACCGTCAATTATTAATGCCATTAATAATAATAGCATACCCACCCGCAAGCGTTTTGTTTTAATTTTGTTTAGCGCCACCATTAGTCATTGTGTTGATATGTGTAAATATAGTGCGTAACCACGCTACAGATCATTATATCCGTCATTTGGTCATTTCACGCAGAGTTTGCAGACGACATTTCCCAAAATCATGAAAATGTTTGGAGCCAAAAAGTTGTACAACGTCAACTCGCCAATCAGTCATCTTGAATCGTGTTGAGCGCATGGCGTCGGACCGTTTCATTAGAGTAGTAAAATAAATATAAATTAGCCGTCGCATGAGCAAATTTAGCCTCGTTCAATAAATAGCTTACGGCTTTATTATATTTTCGATGCGTCTTGCTTAAGATGCGTTTTGTGAAATTGATCTTAGGATTAATCTTAGGTAAGATCGATCTTACAGCTGGGACTCTTCTTAAATCCTAGGATCGATCCTAAGAAAAGAAGAGTTTTGTGAAATCGGCCCCTGGCCTCCTAATCTGTCTTGTGTGAGTCCTAATCCTGTCACAATACAGTACCTGCCAATCAACATAACCTACATGTAGGATTCTGGAGGGCCTAGCCCAGCCAAGTAGAGCTCATTATAACGGCTGCAGTTGTGAACAAAAGACAGCTGAGGTGTCAGTCAAGTCTGTGTTAACAATAAGTGCTATGTGAGATCTATTTATTAGTAAAGGGTCTTTTGTGCTCAGCTAAGGGATTATATATAGGCCCATAGGTCTGGGCAAAGCTTGGGCCTGGCTGGCCTTTTCAAAGGCTTGACTGTACCATGACTTTAGCCCTCTTACGGACATTTTAACAAAAGTTTATTCTTCAAATGCAAATTACCTTCATAAGAGCTTCTATTGTGTAAATGGCGGTAAACACATAGTTAGTGACCTTTAAACCAGGTTTGTATGTGGAATATAAAGGATGATATTCCTGAACTACAAACGACATGATGATTGGAATCATGTTGAGTACAATAATGGCCATGATGGTGACTTCAAAGACCACGTGACTGCTGACGAGGAACATGAAACGCTGGAAGCGGAACCGTGCCTCCGGTATCTCCTCGACTTTCTTGGCCTTGATGAATTCCTCTAGTTTGCGTTTCTATGGAAATCAAAAATATTCCATAAACAAATTATTGTTTAAGTAAGACTAATTGCGGTGACACCATGTGAAATTCTCAATTGAGTAGTAATTAGTTTACTAATCCACCAGCATCCTGTCTTCGCGTAATCCTCCAGCAACCTACTTAAGCAGCAGCATTTCCCAGAGTCCGGCATTCTCCTGAGGACGATCAGAGCATACTGATCGAAACGTCGAGTTGTACCTCCAGTTCTTTTCAGAAATAATTACTACTCAATTGAGAATTTCACATGGTGTCACCACAATTGGTCTTACTTAAATTATTGTTTGTTCAAATAATGCCCACCTGGAACAGATTACAAACATCTCTCGTCACTAACAGAATTCCAAACTTTTGCACTCCCTGATCAAAGACGTTAAGAGCTTAACCAGACCGTTTTCTCAGTGGAGAAACCAGTGGCATCATTGCTAAAATCAATGTTGACTGTGGCCAGTACGTTGATGAAAGACCGGCATTCCATGAATTGATTGCAGTTGTGTGGCTAGGGCCCTATCAAACCATCCAATAAAGATCGCAAGCCTATTCCACCACACCACATGACGCTCATTTGCCCATGATTTTAACCCTTGTCAGGACTCACACTATGAATAACTTTACCCTGAAAATGCCCTGAAAATCTGTTTTACCGTGAAATATATATAGTTCACAGCAATTTTATGACAATCGACACAATACCATGAAAACGCCATGAAATACTCTTGGGATTCCTTCGCAGTGAAAATGCCGTGAAAATACCATGAACTTTTGGCAGTTTTGGGGCAGCTCATTAATTCTCGAGAGCGCCATGAATTTGCCCTGAAATCACAGTGAACATTTATTGCCAATATCTGAGAGAAAGAGACACCATGAAATTGCAGTGAAATTACGGTGAACTGTTATTTCATGGCAAAACAGATTTTCAGGGCATTTTCAGGGTAAAGTTATTCATAGTCTCAGGAGTGGTCACTGTTATGGTGTCTTGTATGGCATCATTTTGAAAAGCTGATGTCCATCTATAGGTTTGTATATACGTCTGTGACACACACCCTGAGTGGACGGTCAAACTCACCATGTATGACGGTCAAACTCACCACGTATGGATAGATTCCCTTCACCTCCCAATTCTTCTTGAGTTCATCGACACTAATGAATCCCCCTTCCTGGTCAGCTGCGGTCTCTGTATACCCCACCAGAACACGAACCGCCTCACGAGACAACATGCCATGCTCAAACTGCTTCCAGTAGCTCACCTACAAGCACAAGAAATTTGTTACTTTTCTGTTAATTTCTATTAAGGGACAAGGGCCAAAGTCATGGTACAGCCAAGCCTTTGAGAAGCCCGGCCAGGCCCAGGCTTTTCCCCTGCCTACTGGCCTATATAATGAGCTCTGCTTGCCTAGGCTAGGCCCTCCAGAAGCCCAGGTTATGTTGATTGGCAAGTACTGTATTGTTACAGGATTAGGACTCACAAAAGACAATTAGAAGGCCAGGTAGCCCTGGCCTGGCCAGGTTTCTCAAAGGCTTGGCTGTACCATGACTTTGGCCCTCCTCCCTAAGTCACATCCTCTTCTAGTGATCCCCAGACTGCCACTTTCCCAGATTTTTAGCATCATATTTTGGGCCGTGATCCCTGGCTACACAGCATGTAATGGGTTATTCTGATAAATGCTGGAGTTGGGGTTGGGGACTGCATATTAAAGGACCCAGAATTTAAGCACTCACTGAAAATGCAATTATGAGCATTTCAGGACCAAGTTTGCAAAGTATTCTCTCTCATGATACACTTGTGAGTAACCTTTTAATTATCCAGCCCAACACATGACGACATAAATATTTTAATTTCTTTTTGAGGGGAGGGAATGGGTGGGCTTTGGAAAAAGTTTACGGAGCATGGTCTCCTTTGGCCCCTCCCCCATAGATTGGCCCCTCCCCCATGGATTGGCCCTTAGACTTTAAATTGAACTCAAGATCTTAAATAGACTGGTCCCCAGTCTTTATCCTGTCAAGGATCCAGGCGTACCATTCAAGGGATGTCATTGGATAAGTTGCGCCAAAGATCTGACATCACGCTTCGAGGCTCGCGCGTCAGCTACCAACCAAGGTCAAAGTTGAATCTCCTTGAAACTGAGAGGCCAGTATCTGGCGTCTTTCATGAGCCTCGAAACGTGATGTCCTATCTTTGGGCCACATACCTGTTCTGCTTTAAGCATCCGTAGTCTGGCCTCATCCATCATTTCAGCATATTCTGATGCCGATGGTTCATTAGGTACGTCAGTGTGACAGCTGGGGCAGACGCTAGACCGCTGCATAATGCTCGTCCCTTCTTTATTCATCTAGTATATAAAAGAGAATGATATTATGAAGAATGGGGTCAAGTAAAAACACAGGCGTAAATGCAGGGGGGATATATATATGGAAAGTCGTGGCCAAGCGGTCTTGTGCATCAGAGTCAAGTTCTGGTGCTGTCAGAATGTGGGTCCGAATCTAGGCTTGGGCGGTTCCACAATTTCTGGAACCGGTTCGGTTCAACAACAAAAAAACTCGGTTCCGAGTCGGTATCGGTTCCAAGAGATTCAAACAAAAACATAAGGATTACAGAAAATAATAAAACTTACGGTCTATTCAAACTTCGTTGCGTCTCTAATACGAAGGTATCAGATTTTCAACCGCAATTGCAGTGATGATAATTTTGTTTAATTTAAAATATGTTTCAGAAACTTTAAGGAAACGTTAAGCTAAGTAAGAGATTTGTTTCCATTATCCTACCGTTAGCAAACAACGTTAGAAGCCGTTCTGTACATGTACATGCCATGGCTTTGCACATGCTTCAGGGGTTGGAGCAATTATAGAGGAGCAATTAAGTAATTATACCACCTGCCTATTGAAAGTACATTAAGAACACTAGCAACATGACTAATTCGTCACAAGATTATCCATATTACGGGGCCATGCCACCTTGATCATTCCACTTCACAAGACACGTGCTGTCAATATTTTCAACAACATCTCCATAACCAAAGTATCCATGTTATTGGGCCAATTTATAAACGGGGGGTTGGAGCAATTAAGCAATTGCACCACCCCCTACAAGGTACCGTACTACCGTCCATGCCGTATTGAAAGTACATAAAGAACACTAGCAACATGACTGTTAACTTCGTCACAAGTTTATCCATATTACGGAGCACCTTGATCACTCCACTTGTCAAGACACGTGCTGTCAACATTATTTTTTAACATCTCCATAACCAAAGTATCCATGTTATGGGGCCAATTTATAAACATCTCAGTGACGCACAATGATGCAACTAACGTACAGACATTGCGGTTTGCATCAGTTGCATGTGTGGTGCCTTCCCAAGTTTGCTGCAGTCTAGAGTTACATTTTGTCGGTCACTCATCAAAGAGAATCGGGTATTTTGACTGGAGCCGGTTCTCGGCTCTAGAGTTGGAGCTCAGACAACTGCGTATTTCAATTGGAGCCGGGTTGGTCCTCAGAGTCGGGTATTTTGCTGGAGCTGGCTCTGACTGGGACTCGGCTCCCAGCCGGCTCTGGGAACCGGGTATTTGAAGGACTCGGTTCCGGAACCGACTCTTGCGAGTACCCGGTTCTTTAAAAGAGAGGAACCGCGGTTCCAATTCTCAATTTGGCATCGGGTAGAACCAGGTACCCACCGGAACTGCCCAAGCCTATCCGAATCCTGGCCTGGCCGGTCTAGACTATTGTGTCCCTAAGTAAGACACTAAGGATGAAGGGCCAATGTCGTGGTACAGCCAAGCCTTTGAGAAGCCTGGCCAGGCCCAGGCTACCTGACCTCCTAATCTGTCTTTTGTGAGTCCTTATCCTGTAACAATACAGTACCAGCCAATCAATATTACGTGGGCTTCTGGTGGGCCTAGCCCAGCCAAGTAATAATAATAATAATAATAATAATAATAATGTGTGGACTTATATAGCGCACGTATCCACCAACTAAGTGGTGCTCAAGGCGCATTATATCATTACCCCTGCTCATAAGGCTCATAAATCATTCCTGAAACCATCTCAGCTCCCTGGGGAGTATACAGCTCAATTGCTGCCATTACAGCGCATATAGGGCTAATCAACCAACTCTGCCCTCACAGGTACCCATTTAACCCCTGGGTGGAGAGAAGCAATTATGGTTAAGTGTCTTGCTCAAGGACACAAGTGTCACGGCCGGGATTCAAACCCACATTCTGCTGCTAACACCAGAACTTGAGTCCGGTAAGCTAGACCGCTCGGCCACGACACTTCATGTAGACTTATATAGCGCACATATCCACCAAACTGGTGCTCAAGGCACATTATATTATTACCCCTGCTCATCAGACTCATAAATCATTCCTGAAACATCTCAACTCCCTGGGGAGTATACAGCTCAATTGCTGCCATTTCAGCACATATGGGCTAATCAAACACAACAACCAACTCTGCCCTCACAGGTACCCATTTATCCCTGGGTGGAGAGAAGCAATTATGGTAAAGTGTCTTGCTCAAGGACACAAGCACCACGGTTGCGGTCGGGATTCGAACCCACATTCTGAGGACTCGGCCATCAGAACACAAATCCGATGCACTAAACCGCTCGACCATGGCTCATGACTCATTGAGCGACATTTAAGATCCGTTACTTCGTTTTACATTTTGTAGCAAAATTTCAATACCATCCCCACACTTTTTGACACAGATTTATGCCACTGAGTAAAAGGGAGAGAAGAGTTTAAAGGAACAATATCGTCACAATCAGAGAATACGTTCAACAGGGCATGGAATTGGTGTCCTTGTTTACGATGAACACAGTGACTGAAAATTACTGGCTCATGTATGCAGCAGCAACGGTAATCAAATTATCATGTGGGATATTATTTTCAGTCACTGAGTTAATCTAAATTTAGCACTCCGATTCCAAAGCGCCCTCTCTACAAAGCACAGAGAGTATATTTTGACAGATATCCAGAGAGCAGAGAGATACTCACATCTTCCCCAATTTCTGTCTTGTATGGGTCATGTATGTATGCTGCCTTCACAGCGATTGTCCAATCAGAATCAGCCAAGAATCGATCTGCCTTCAGCATCGCGAACGTCCGAGCTTGTCCGTCTTGTATTCGTTTGACTGCGTTTGCCATAGCCAATCTTTTCGGGATTGAGATATCGCTCATACCTTATTGGGAGAAAATTAATATTCGAAATAAAAGTAAAGTTTGCCAGAGCTGTTGACTCAAGTCAGAGACTTATAATGGACTCAAATCTGAATAAATTTTTTTTATTCACTTGGGACTTGACTTAATAGAAAAAATTAATTAAGTGACTTATTAACTTGAGTAGGACAAATATTACATGTGATTTGACTTGACTTGACTTGGTCAAAAATGACTTTAAAGTACAAGCCTCAAGATGCATCTAAGCTAGGCCAAAAAAATACAGTCTCCAGTTTCTCGTCTCTGCACACATCAACTCAGACCCACACATCGGCATTATTAATTTTCTTTTTTTGCTGTAAAACAATGTCCAATTTTGGCCAAACTTGCTGGATCGATTGGAATTCTGCCGTGCATTGTTTTAAACGACTTTTTCACATAGGGGTATGAATGTTTGCCCTATTTGTGAGGCCTCTCTTAACCACCATACTTTGTGTATGGGAAATTTAGCTCCAAAAAAAAAGATTACCCAAAAAAAAAAAAAAATGCACCAATTTTGAAGCCGACCTATGACCAGAAACCAGAGACATTTTGTTTTGGCCTAAAGGTTCATTTACACATATGCCAGTTTGTTGCGTGACCTAAAACCTTGTGTAACATATGTCATAAATAATTTGTCGCTTATGTGTGAAAACCCTCATTGACTTGTGTGTATTTTACACAATCACACAAGTCGCCTAAGGAAGGAGGGACAAAGTCATGGTACAGCCAAGCCTTTGAGAAGCCTGGCCAGGCCTAGGCTACCTGGCCTCCTAATCTGTCTTTTACCAGTCCTAATCCTGTAACAATATAGTACCTGCCAATCAACATAACCTGGGCTTCTGGAGGGCCTAGCCCAGCCAAGTAGAGCTCATTATAATGGCTGCAGTTGTGAACAAAAGACAGCTGAGGTGTCAGTCAAGTCTGTGTTAACAATAAGAGCTATTTGAGATCTATTCATTAGTAAAGGGTCTTTTGTGCTCAGCTAGGGGATTATATATAGGCCCATAGGTTGTCGTGGCCGAGTGGTCTAGCTTACCGGACTCAAGTTCTGGTGTTAGCAGCAGAGTGTGGGTTCGAATCCCGGCCGTGACACTTGTGTCCTTGAGCAAGACACTTAACCATAATTGCTTCTCTCCACCCAGGGGTTAAATGGGTACCTGTGAGGGCATGCTGTAATGGCAGCAATTGAGCTGTATACTCCCCAGGGAGCTGAGATGGTTTCAGGAATGATTTATGAGCCTTGTGAGCAGGGGTAATAATATGCGCCTTGAGCACCACTCAGTTGGTGGATACGTGCGCTATATAAGTCCACACATTATTATTATTATTATTATAGGCCTGGGCAAAGCCTGGGCCTGGCTGGGCTTCTCAAAGGCTTGGCTGTACCGCGACTTTGGCCCTCGATCCTCCATTAAAAGTACAATATCGTCAGCGATCAGAGCAGACTGTCAACAGGGCATGGAATCGGTGTCCTAGTTTAAGATGAATACAGTGACTGCATATTACTGGCTCATTTATGCAGCAGCAATGGTAATATGACCTTATCATGTGGGGTATTATTTTCACTTACTGAGTTCATCTAAAACTCTGATTCCATGCCCTGTTGATCGTGATGATATTGCCCCATTAAGTTAGCCCTAACTCAATCACATTTAAATCCTTTAGCATTCTTAACTTCCTGGAAAGAATAATGTAATTAGGGGAAGTGGTTATTTCCGAGAAAAGTTCACCCTCCACACTCACACGTCCCTATCCTATTTCAAATAATGGACTCACCCAGCATCTTAAGTAGCAACTGAATGGTTGTAGCGTTGATCATCAGGGTCAGTACCACTATGCCAGAGGTGTGAAATAGCACTTTGCTCCCGATGTTATGGGAGTCTAATTCTTCAGACTGTGCGACAAGGAGAGCTAAAGCTAAGCCAACAGCACCACGAAGGCCTCCCCACGTCATGATGACGCCATTACGCCAGGTGAGGCCGTACCCAAGGCGTGAGAGAATCGGGCTGAATATCGCTATGACAATACCTCTAAAGATGGATAATATAAAAATATTAAAGTCTCTGATTTCTGTTCATCGGTCGGGACAACTACCACCAAAAACAACTTTGCGAATCTTCAGTGCTTAGAAACACGATACATTTGCAGTCGGCAAACCCATAGCTCTAGGTTTGCCGACTGAAAATTTATTCTGGACCAACCCTTGTTCTAGGACCTTTGATGCTTCATTTGCCGACTGAGGCTCTAAATGTCGACTGATGAGAAAAATTATTGGGGGGTCACCCCCCCCCCCACGACCCCCCCAACCCCCAACCCAAGACCCCAACCCAAGACCCCCCCCCTCCCTACCCCCGCTCACTTCGGCCCTGGGTGTAAGCAGTGAATTGTTTGTTATGCAAACCACACAATGCACATGAGCATTCTCATTAACCCATGAATACACTTATGATACGCACAGAAGTTTATACATTACAAGCGCAGATTTTTTGGAAAGAATGTAGAAGATAACCGCCAAAATATGACAAAATATCACAGATTTTCTTTTAAAAGATGATAGAGGACACAATTCAGGAGAGGAATGTGTAGTCAAGTGAGGATTGGAAACGATATTTTGGGAGATTTTGAGCAATGAATGCATGCACATCCAGTGAGATGTTCGCCATTTTGTCGTCTTCTAAAAAATACATGCTTAGATATTGTGCACAAGTAGCAGTTGGGTTCAACATTCTTTCCGATTTTGTTGCTTACGGTAAGCAGAGCCTATTAAAATTGTTCCCTGATATTACAAATGACTACTATAATGAATCTTGTCATGTCTCGTTTTGGTTGAATTTTTTAAAACTAAACTCACCGGATGATGTTGATACCAACGTACAAGGCAAATACGTAGAACCAATCAAGAGGTTCCACGTTGGCCAGGGCGTGTTTTGCAATGACAAGTCCAACCAACATGAAGAT
Organism: Zoroaster sp. YZ-2022; assembly: GCA_029582265.1. NCBI lineage: Eukaryota > Metazoa > Echinodermata > Asteroidea > Forcipulatida > Zoroasteridae > Zoroaster > Zoroaster sp. YZ-2022. Next base: position 5,158,940 of record CM055823.1, read on the forward strand.
GAGTGTGTTAGCGAGGTAGGCAAGCATCTCCCAAAACCTGATCAGTCAAAAAGAAAAGCTTAATTGCTTCAAAGTTCGTTGTGTACCCGGAAGAATAATAATAATAAATAATAATAATGTGGACATATACAGGGTGTCCCCATAAAAAGTATACCGAGATCAAAATTACTGTAATGGCAAAACTACTTTATATATGGGAAAGAGAAATATATCTCTAGAAAGGGTAGAATGTCCTCTTTGCAATGGTATACAGCTTGTGATGTTATTGACACAGGTGAGTGAACAAATTAGACAGATGTTAAGGGTACTGAAAGCAGGACTGTGACAAGTTTGCATATTTGAACAACAAATCTCAACCATGCAAGTGTGCAGAATACCAAATGCCTTTGTTTTTTCAACACATTCTTGAAAACAAGGAATGTACCTAAAACAATGTAATCTGCTTTGTTTTTGCTACTTACCTCAAAAGTTTAATGTGCAGGTTTTTTAAAATGCTTTTTGGACCTTTGTTATTCAAATATGCAAACTTGTCACAGTCTTGCTTTCAGTACCCTTAACATCTGTCTAATTTGTTCACTCATCTGTGTCAATAACATCACAAGCTGTATACCATTGCAAAGAGGACATTCTGCCCTTTCTAGAGATATATTTCTCTTTCCCATATATAAAGTAGTTTTGCCATTACAGTAATTTTTATCTCGGTATACTTTTTATGGGGACACCCTGTATATCGCATGTATCAACCAAACTGGTGCTCAAGGCGCATTATATTATGGCCTTATATTCAGGGCAAATTCACAGCGCTCTAGAGAATTAATGAGCTGCCCCAAAACTGCCACAAGAAGTTCATTGGGTTTTCACACCGAAGGAATCCCAAGAGTATTTCATGGCATTTTCACGGTGTTGTGTCGTCGTGAAATTGCCTTGAACTATATATTTCAGGGTAAAACAGATTTTCAGGGTATTTCCAGGGTAAAATTATTCATAGTGTCAGGGCAGGAGGAAAATGGGACGCCCTAGAACAACTTGGAGGTGCACTGTCGAGTAGGAAAGGACACAGCTAGGATGGAGGTCTTGGAATGAAGCCGTGCATGTGACCAAGAACAGACAAGGTCAGACTTATGGGCCACTTGACCTGAAGAGGATATAGATGGGGTAAGGTGAGGCCCCTCCCTTGTCATATGCCCCACCCTTCATTTACCAAACTGAATCCGCCCCTACTTACCTATGCAAAAACACCTCCACCTCTGGACTTATAGCAGTCCTCTCAGCGTTTACGATTAACCCCAGAACAACGACCGCGAGCACACCAGACACGCCAAGCACCGACTCCCCGAAGTAGAAAGTCAGATATGTGGATGCTAGAGTGATGGAAATCTCGACCATGGCGTCATTGAAGATGTGAGACAGCCAAAATGTGGTGATTTTCGCCATGGCGAACCCGAATGCTGGGCCACCAAGGGCCACACGTAGGAAGTATTTGGTGATACTGGCCGCTGAATAAAAAAATAACAGACATTTTTAAATGTTTTACATTTATTTTACATTTGTTTTGCTCATTGTGTGACTCATTGCTTTTCACAATCTCATAATCTCTTCTTCCAACCCAGAACTCCTGGAAGCTCATCAATCCATTCATGTGTAATCCCTCTTGTGTCCAGTCCCAGGACGAGAAACCTGACTCCACTTTTTGTATCTTTTTCTGTTGTGTTCAGTTCACACCTGACTAACTTCTGCTCACTCTTGTGTTTATGTATGAATGTATGTTTGTTTTCCGTCTCGTTTTGCCCTTGAGAAAGAATGCTAGTTTTAGATTAACTCAGTGATTGCCATAATACCCCACATGATAAGGTAGTATTATCATTGCTGCTGCATAAATGAGCCAGTAATTTTCAGTCACTGTGTTCATCTTAAATTAGGATGTCAATTCCAAGCCCTGTCGAAAGTCTGATAATGACGATACTAATAATAATAATAATAATAATAATGTGTGGACTTATATAGCGCACGTATCCACCAACTAAGTGGTGCTTAAGGCGCATTATATCATTACCCCTGCTCATAAGGCTCATAAATCATTCCTGAAACCATCTCAGCTCCCTGGTGAGTATACAGCTCAATTGCTGCCATTACAGCGCATATAGGGCTAATCAACCAATTGCCCTCACAGGTACCCATTTAACCCCTGGGTGGAGAGAAGCAATTATGGTTAAGTGTCTTGCTCAAGGACACAAGTGTCACGGCCGGGATTCGAACCCACATTCTGCTGCTAACACCAGAACTTGAGTCCGGTAAGCTAGACCGCTCGACCACGACACTCCATACTGTCCCTTTAAGTCTACTTGTGTTGTGATGGATACTAACCTGTTGCTCCGTGATTTGGTACTGACATATCTTTGAAAACATAGAAGAGAACAATTGAGCAGCCGTCGTTGAGGAGCGATTCTCCTTCTATCATGGTACCAAGTTGTTTAGAAGCACCTGTTTCACAGTCAAATAAAGTTTGTCAATTAGGACCAAGTATTTATTTGGCCTTCTTAAATTGTATAACGTGATTGGCCGTATGTAATTTCCTCTAAGAATATTCCTGTTAGTGAATAATTTATGAAGTTGGTGAATTACTGATGAAGTTGGTGAAGGCATGATCTGTCATCATGAAATTTCATATTGGAATATTCCTATTACATGAATACATGAATATAACTGATGAGCAGAAAAGGTGGTAAAGGCGTGATTGGTCATGAATATTCCTAATACAATAACTGATGAACAGAACGTTGGTGAAGGCGTGATTGGTCAACATGAACTTTCATATTTGAATATTCCTATTACATGAATATATGCATAATTGATGATGAGAACGAGTTGGTAAAGGCGCTCATGGCAAGCCACTTTAGCCCTGGTCTTTTTTTTCATGGACAGTTTATCCAGGGTCTAGAAAGAGGGGGTCAGACATGAAAACGGGGACACACCCTCACCCCCACCCCCTGGATCCACCAGTGATCCAGGATGCTGACCACGCCTTAACCATAACCCCCTAGTTATTTTGGCTAAGAACCTTCCTCAATCCGCCAAAATCCAACACCATGCACAAACACTACTACCCAACTGTTGGGCTTAGCTGTAATTGGGACACCCGGCCCCAGGTCAAGTATCCCTGTCTGGGCTATACAGTACCAAGTCCATCAAAATACAAAAAAACCTGCTGTTGGAGTTTGAATGGTTTGGGGTGGTTATAGGATTAACCTAGGCTTCCAGTAAAGCAGCCGAAACCATCTTTCAAAGACCCAATGCCATTTTGGAATATGTTTGCAAAATTTATGTTTTTGATACACATTTAATAAAACCAAGGACTACTTAGGTGACATGCGCCTAAAAACCTGGAAATTAAAGGGTTAATGTAGATGAAAAAGGACTGGAAAATAGAATTTTTGACCTACCAAGATCTTTAAGAACAGCAACAACAGCCACCGGATCTGTAGCACTCATGATAGATCCAAACATCATACTGACACTAAACGGCCAATTGTAGGAAAATACATACATTGCCAATACTGCTGTAAGTGCCGTAGCGACCATTAGTCCCAAGATGGCCAGAATGCAAACCTAATAAAAGGGTAGACAAATCAAATTTAGTGTTCGGCGATTTAATAGTGAAATTCACGAGTAATCGCACTGTAATTACTCACGAGTACTAGATTAACCCTCCTATGCCCAGGCTGAAATTTGGCCCAGTTAGCACCGCACCCACAGACAGTCACTTGAGTATTTTTGGTTGCATTGCCAATTGGTAGGTCAAACCACAGAGTCACACAGAGCTGTGTATGTACTGTAGAGTGATTTTGGTTTGACCTATCCTAGCCACATGTCCTGGCATATATTTGAGTGCACTGGACAAAGTCAATGGGTTGGGAGTTACATACAAATTTTGAGTGTCTTTGGGTTTGACCTCCTATCACACAGCCACATGTGCTTGCATGTGTTTGAGTGCACTGCACAAAGTCAATGGGTTAAGAGAGACATACAAATTTTGAGTGTCTTTGAGTGTTAAACCTATAGGAGGGTTAATCATTACTAATTGACACCCCCCCCCCCATTAAAATCATAACTACACAATCATATCAACAAACACCTAATATAAAACTGTTATCTATGTTTGAAGAAAAATTAAGGGCAATGATTGGTAAAGTTACAAAAATTTTCTCCAAAATTAGATTCTCCAATGTTAAACACAGCCCCCCCCCCTCCCCCAAGTAAAAACCGTTGAACAATCAACAAGAACCATGATAACACTTTGTTACCTATGTTTGAACAAATCATTAACCCAATCCACCCCTTATCCTGCAAAATCCTCCAAGGGGAACTTTTTGGGGAAAATTCAGCACTGTTGGAAACTGGTACTTTCACCTCTTCAAATGGGACAAAATTACTACCTGGCAAGAAGTACAGGCCATTAAGTGTTGAATATGAAAAGATCAACGAAAATGCATGGTGCATTTTGAAGATAAGGGAATGTTTCTAAAAGGAGGATTCAGGAAGTTTCCTAGCCAGAATACCTAGGGGTTAGTGTTTTAAGGGCTATAATTGTTAAAATGATTTCAAAAGGTTCTGAAGTTCATAAATTTTCTCCAAAATAGGTTGAAAAATTCAAATTCTTCGAAATACCCTCTCCTCCCATTGTCAAATCAGCCTATGTTCCTACTTACCTGTATAAAGCTCTTCATGAACGTGTGGACATCCATCGCAAACGCAGATTCAAAGATGAGGACTGGTAGGAAGACGTGCAATAGTAGATGAGGATCCATATGAGCCACTGAGAATGTGTAGTCACTTATCTCAGGGACCCTCTCAGAGAGCAAGCCTAGGAAGACACCCAGGATGAGAAGCACCACTGTGTATGGGATGGGTACCTTCTGGAGAAGTGTCCGCACCAGAGCTAAATGGGTTCAACAAGATCAGGGGAATTATTAAACTTGGGAAACAATGGGCCAGTCTGTGGTCCCCTCAACTCCAATTCACAGATCAAGTGACTCCAATAAGGGATGGGTACCTTCTAGAGAAGTGTCCACACCAGAGCTAAATGGGTTCAACAATATCAGGGGAATTAATAATTTGAGAAAACAATAGGCCATTGTCCCCTTAACTACAATTCCCCATTCACAGATCAAGTGACTCCAATAAGGGATGGGTACCTTCTGTAGAAGCGTCCTCACCAGACTCCATGGGTTCAACAATATCCAGGGAATTGACAACTTGGGAAACAATGGGCCAGTGCATGGTCCCCTCAAATCCATGGACTTGTGTAGGGGGAGAGGGGAGGAACAGTACACGCATAGATTAAACAAAAGCTAGAGCACAATACTGTGTAGCCCCATTCTAGAGCCAATACACTGGACTCCCTCTGTATTAGGCAGTTTCATGAAAATTTGAAGTTGCTTCAATGCTTTTAAATGTCATATCACTGGATAGAACAAAAAATTAGAAAGAAAATGAGGGGTCAATGGTCATGATAGGTTAACCCTATGCAAAGTTACGAATTTTTGTTGATTTAAATATTTGGTCATTTTTAAGATCCAGTTTCAATGGAAAAGGTTGTGACCGAATGTGCCTGCAATGTATCCTTGTAGTACTAACAAAGTCTATTTTCAGCAAGTTGCACTGTTTTTAAGCCAATGTTACAGTTGGCATGGATTGATCATTTAAGATAACCACGATGTGTAGTATCCATTTATCGACACTAGAAGTGACTACATCCATAGACTACCCTTTATATTAGAATTTTACCATGAAAGTTCGGCAGGGGTGTCGTGGCCGAGCGGTCTAGCTTACCGGATTCAAGTTCTGGTGTTAGTAACATAATGTGGGTTCGAATCACGGCCGTGACACTTGTGTCCTTGAGCAAGACACTTAATCATAATTGCTTCTCTCCACCCAGGGGTTAAATGGGTACCTGTGAAGGCAGAGTTGGTTTGCTCTATATGCGCTAGAAATGGCAGCAATTGAGCTGTATACTCCCCAGGGAGCTGAGATGGTTTCAGGAATGATTTATGAGCCTTATGAGCAGGGATAATAATATAATGCGCCTTGAGCACCACTTAGTTGGTGGATACGTGCGCTATATAAATCCACACATTATTATTATTATTAGGTCACAAACTTTTACAGTACAAAAGCATATGAAAAATAGCGCCACCAACGGCGGTTTGCGTGAATCTGCCTATCTGTATCCTTGGCCCTAACCCCACTTGTACAAAAAAGGGACGATTTTTTCAACTTGTGATCTATTATGATCTACAATTTTGTGATTAGGTAAGCTTGCCCAAACAGACATATTTGGAATAAAGTTCCCTATTGTGAGATCGGTCATTTTGGTGAATTTAAATTTTATTATTATTATTTTTTAAATTTCAAAAATATTTCGAAAATTTCATAAAAGTGTGATATCCCAGAATAATGGATTTTACGCTAAAAGTGTCTGCTTGGGCAAGGTCACCTAATTACTAAGATTGTAATGTTAATAATTAGCAGATCAAAAGTTGAAAAGAAAGAAAAATCGCTCCATTTTTGTACATGATGTGGTGCTAGGGCCAAGGACATGGAGGGAGTCCAGTGCAATTGCCCTAGAATGGGGTGGTATGGATTATAGAAGGCTGGCACACTTCATGACTTCACGTACGTAACAGACTTCTGGTATTACATTAATGTTACTCACTTTTCTTTTCTTTTATTACTCAAGACATGATTACATGTACACGCCAAAATAAACTGTCTTTATAATGGAATTTACCTCCAAATACACACGATCCAAACAGGAACACAATCTCATACGGCGGTGGGTGTTTGTGCACTGTTGACGGACCCGTCGTCGTACCGTTGACAGTGGCAGTGCCATTCGCACCGGGGGCCGGCGTGATGGGATGGCCGCCGGGATCATGTTCCTCGGATCCCCACACCAATTCCAAATAATATGCCGCTGCAACCGCTAACACGGCCACGTAGAACGAAAGCCCAAAACCAACTGCCATTTATTGAAATTTCTGGTGTCGTTGTCCTAGCGAGGGGTATTTCGCCATTTTCCAGCCCCGATGTAGCGACAGAAAATGTACTGAAAAGTTGTTTTTGATGTCGCTGCCCCCGATGATCGCATCGGATCGGGTGTGTGTGCGTGTGTTTTGGATTGTTTTGTTTTGTTCCAACTTTCTAATCGCTCGTAAATAACACGTGTCCAAGGCAAAGTTATGATTAAGCGCGCGCTCCCTCATTTGTTGTTACGTCACAATCGCATGCGCCAACGCGTCGGGCGCTTTGCGCGTGTCGGCTTCGCCACCACACGCATTTTTTCTCGTAGGATGGCAATGGCAGACTTGGCACACACGCATTTTGTTCTTGTAGGATGGCAATGGCAGACTGTTAATAAATCAGTGACTATTTTTTTCAAAAAGGAAAAATTAAAAAAAAATTACAAGATGTTCGCCACGACAATAATGTAGTTTTCAAGTACTTGATCGCACCCTTCACCTCAAATTACGCCCACCCTAATAATTTTATTTCCAAATTGCTTACCAACCTAAGGTCAAAAAAAGTCTCCAGTCTCCGCGCGCGTTACCTCAGATCCGCGCGTCGGCATTTTTATTTTTTTATTTTTTGTTGTTGCTATGAAACGGTGTCCAATTGCAGCCAAAATTGCTGGATCAATTTGAATTCTGCCATGCTGTGTTTTAAACGACTTTTTCACAAAGGGGTATGAACGTTTGCCCGATTTGTGGGGCCTCTCTTAGCCACCATACTTTGTATATGGGAAATAAGGTCCCCGCGTACGCGTATACATTACGTATCACGTGATAATGTATTTCTCCGTTGGCAAAAAAAAGCCACACCACCGTGCCTCTTTTGAAGCCGACCGATGACCAGAAACTAGCGACTTTTTGGGGGGTAATTCCCAATTATGAATCTTTCCTTTAAAAACATGAAACATCACAAAAATATGACTCAGAATTGTGGCAAATAATGTTCCTTTAATATACAGATTTATATTGAATTCATTACATGAAGATTATACATATAAAGTACACATTCAACATAATTCAGGCTTGTGTACATTTTCTCATTTTTTTATTTCTATAGTACAAAACCTTTTCAAGATTAATTGCAATTTTAAACAGTGGTGTATCTTTCTTTAATTGACTTTATGCGCTGATGTTCTAAACTGGAGGGTGCCGTCATTAAGAGACAAAAAAGGTTATTCATTGGTTCGTGTTTTGCGTGTTGCGTGTACACGCACTTGTACTCAAGTACGTACACGCACTCACTCACTAAATCACACGCACGTATACATAACCCAATGAGTGACTTTTGGTGTCTGTATGAGGGCGCCCTTCAGTTTGTAACATAATGGGTCAACACCACTTGTGCATTAGGAACTCGCAATGATTTTCATTATTTTCACAATTTTTCATATTTGTTTCTGACGCTCTCCTATCAAAAAATATATATATGAGAAACTCATCATAAACTCGGTATGGTAACTGGGGTGTTTATAACTATGCAGTGAACTGTTAGACTTACATGTACATCTCATCAAAATGCTACACTAATTTCACAACATTCTAATGAAGACTCAAGATTTGCTATTCAAAATAGGTATACTTGCATACATAAATATATGCATATATGCATACATATATGCATATGTGTATAAATATATACATTTATGCATTTATGCATAAAAATATATGCACAAAATCGGTCCCTGGTGTTCAAATTGGACCCACTTACCAATATGAACACTATATGGAAGAACAACTTATTTATTGTAACAACCATCAGCTGACAGTCCTCTTCTACAGAAGGGTTTTACCTTCTCTGAATGTTTCCCAATTCGTACATAACAGGGGTGTGATTTGACAAAAGATCCTGAAAAATGGGTAGCGGGCTTGGGTGTCTAGAGGACAAAGCCCCCCTGAACCTCCTGTGGGTAGCAGGCCTGGGTGTCTAGAGGACAAAGCCCCCCTGAACCTCCTGGATGTTTAATTTTGGAGGATTTAGAGACTCTCCACATCCCCATAAACAAGAAGCTAGAGGTTTGGACACAATACAGGCTACTTCTTTCCTTAGTGGCTACTTCTCTTCTTTCAAGAAGATTTTTAAGCAAAGGGAGATTTGTAAAATAAAATAAAAATCCTGAAATCAGGAAAAATCCTGAAATATCACAGGTCTGATATTTATAATTTGTATTGTTTCTAACATAAGTGCAATAACGACAATTATTACTATCATGTGATTGACCTGGGCCCACTTTTAACAGAGCTGCTATAAAGTAGAACATATTGCTTAGTAAATTTATCTTCTATGCAAAATTCAGCTGAGAACCAGCCAAATGCAATATACTTCATGTGCAAATTTAGCTGGTAACCTATTTTTGCTAAGCATAATTTTTCCCTGTTTAGCAGCTCTGTGAAATCCAGTTTTTATGGATGGTAAAAGAAACAAACAAGCAATCAAGTTTACACCACGACAGGCCTCGACCTTAACCCTAACCACCCCATATCCTCCAAAATCCTCCAAGGGGCACGTTTTTGGGAAAAAATTCAGCACTATTGCAAACTGGTACTTTCACCTCTTCAAATGGGGCAAAATTACTACCTGACAAGAAGTACAGGCCATCAGTGCAGGCCATCAGTGCTGAATATGAAAGATCAACGAAAATGCATGGTGCATTTTGAAGATAATAAGGGCATGTTTCCAAAAGTGCACTGGAGGATTTTGGAGGATTTTGGAGGATTCAGGAAGCCAGAATACCTAGAAGGTTAGGGTTAAGGATTGAGAGGGCACGGCCACTTTGGCCTTGGCTTCATCAAAATTTCAAGGCCAACCAAAGGGGCAACAGTGGCCAACTCAGAGGGGTACCACAGCAGTGGCCGCGGTGGTTATGGTTAAGATCGAGGCCTGCCATTAGCAATATTTTAACACCCCAGTTTCTGCAAAGCATGCAGTACAGACTTCTGATGTACACCATTTCCTTTTGTCATAAAGACCGTGTAACACATGTTTACAATATGAAGTGTCCTTGGGAGTACCAATATAATAACTGTTCAATAATAATGATTTCACAGCAGGCAACAGTGTGTATGTTTATATGTGAAGTCTCTACACTTTGTACTTTGAACCCCACATTACATCACGTAATGTTAAAATTTCCGATTAATATTTTATATTTGAGATATAGTGCCTTCCTTAAAAATACCAAAATAAAGAATCTTTTCTGACATTTCATCAAAATAGATTAAATTGTGTCTACCATTCAGACTATATGACAGGATTTGGAATTAAGGCGTCCAAACTTGTAATTCTTTGAAGGAAACAGGGTGTCCAAAAGTTGACCTTAAAATAATTTTGCACATTCTGAACACTGTATTTAAATGTTTTGCATTTGAATGTTGAATTTCCTTGAGAATAATACATTTTTGTTTCAATAATTTGATGACAACGGAGAATAACAACATGTACACAAAGTCACAACAGTAGAAAGATAATTCCAGAGTTATTCCTAATCGAAATTGGGTAAAAAGTGGGCAACAAACGCCTTTGCAATGCATCCCATCCACATATAAAATGTGGTCTGAAACTAAAATTCTCTTGATGGGCAATTCCATGGTTTCTCACATTACATTTTTGAGGTTTTGGGCCCAAACCGATGAGTTTTATAGAGGATCCCCTACTACCTCAACCCATATGATTTTATTTGCAGGATCCACACTACTTCCAATCCTTTAAAAACCAACCGATATACATCATTGGCGGATCCAGGGGGGGGGGCTAAGGGGGCTGTAGCCCCCCCCCCCTAAAATCGTAAAAGAAAAAAGGAAAAAAAAAAAAAAAAAAAAAAAAGGGAGAAAAAGAGAGAGAGGGGAAGGGAAAACGCACTCCCATTTTTGAGGTTTTGGGCCCAAACCGATGAGTTTTATAGAGGATCCCCTACTACCTCAACCCATATGATTTTATTTGCAGGATCCATACTACTTCCAATCCTTTAAAAACCAACCGATATACATCATTGGCGGATGCGGGGGGAGGGGGCTAAGGGGGCTGTAGCTCCCCCAAAATCGTATATAAAAAAAAAAGGGGGGAGAGAAAAAAAGAGAGAGAGAGAGAGGGGAGGGGAGAACGCACTCCCATTCCCACAGTGTGCTTTGTTTTTCTCTCCCTTTGATTATTTCATTGTAATTTTTGTAGTACTGAAAAATAATTGTTTTTGATTCTCAGCCCCCCCCCCCCCCCCCCTCCTAAAAAATGGTCTGGATCCGCCCATGTACATCATTGACTTTTGGTAGGCCAGGTCAATGGAATTTCAAATCCTACCTCACTCCTGCAAAATCATTCAAATCCTCCGGTTGATTTTGAAGGATTTAGGATGGGTAGTGTTAATGCATATGTGACCTGTTACAACAAAATGAGCGTAAAGTCGCATTATACCATTCCACAGTACAGTGGGGAAAAGTGAAAAATCGGAGGGGAGGTCTAATTTGTTTTTGTTATTATATGTGACCGTCCACCACGAACGCGCTGTAAAGTCGCACACGTTGATTTAGCAGTACAGCTTGAAATGCATGAAAAATCAGTCGGTTGGCCATTTTGGTATTTTTTTAGAAATGAAAAGTTTGAAATATTTCCCTTTAGTTCTGAAAATTTCATAATTAAATTCAATTTCAAAAATGATGAAATCCATGTTTTCTTTCGGGCAATGAGTTCATAAATCTGTACAGTCTGTAAGTTTATCTGTAAGTTTATAGGAAAGTGTAAGTAATTAGTGTAATGACTTTGATACACCATAACTTCGCGTAGGAATGATTTGTGTTTGGTATCATTTTAAACCTTATGATATACTCTTTCCAAAATTATATGAACCTCCAAATGTGAAATTTTCGACTTTACAGCCCCTTTGTGGTGGATGGTCACATATTTGCAATTTGTAAATCTCCAATTTCCTTGGTAGCTTTTATCGTGTTCTGACAAACAACTTGAAACAAAGACGGAAACAAAGCCGCAAATCCCCCTCTGGTGGTCTGGGGGAAATCGCTGTAACCCCAAGTGTTATATATCATTGGAAAGCTCTTGTTCTACTACTGAATCCAGAAATACCAAGAACTCAATTGTTTAAATTTCCGACTTGAAGCTCATTTTATGGTGACAGGTCACATATGTACATACACTAAACGTTGCATTTTGTTCTTGAAACAGAATCGGAAAGAATTGGAGTAAATTCAGGTACACAGCAAATTCCCTACAGACAATGCCATTATTCTGGGACGGCTAATCTGTACATTATGAATTGCTCATATATTTACATATTGGCCAACTTCAAGCAATGCAAAATGTTTAAAGGCAAAGTTAAAGAGAAGGTACAACAGATTAAAGACATAATTGCTGGTGAAATGTTGAAACACATGGAAACACACACACATCATTAACTATAGCTGCACTTTAGTGGCAAGTAGCTATAGTGGTCAAAACCAGTCAACTGACCGTTGACCCAAATGTGCACACAGGGGCATTTTTGACTGGTTTTGACTGTCATTTTGACCACCCTGAACAATAACAACGCTTCTACCAGTCAAAAACAGTTGACTCATTTTGACGTGTAAATGTACTTGCTACACGTAAGGTTTGACAGTGTTTGACTTTTAAGTGCACTATACCTGGGCAAGTATATCAACATTTTGACTGATTTTGACCCTTGCAGTCACAGAAGTGTTTAAGATTCATTACACGCTTGTGTGGCTCAACTTAGTCCAAAACATATACAGACATTTACTTTACATACAGGATTCATGTAAATCATTAGGATTCATGTAAATCATGTAAATCATGTAAATCATGTAAATCATTAGGATTCATGTAAATCACGTAAATCATTAGGATTCATGTAAATCATTAGGATTCATGTAAATCATTAGGATTAATTTGTAATGAGCGATATACCCACCCCCTCCTCTTCGCTTCCTGCAGAGGGTGTAACGAAATAAATTTTCAGTCAAAAAGTAACAATTCTGGGAATCACCCGTGAAACAGACAAAAACCAGGGTTGATGCATTGTTTAACTTTACCCTAACTACCTCAATTCCATCAAAATCCACCACCTGGTTTTGCTTGATTTTGATGGATTCAGTACTCCACAGTATAGCCCAGTGAATAGAGCATGTAGCTGTTTTTGTTGGATTCAGGACTGTGTATAGCCAAGCCATGGATGCTTTGCATTTGCCACTGTACCAAATCCATCAAACTCCACCGGCTGCTTTTGTTGGATTCAGGACTGTGTATAGCCAAGCCATGAATGCTTTGCATTTGCTACTGTACCAAATCCATTAAAATCCACCAGCTGCTTTTGTTGGATTCAGGACTGTGTATAGCCAAGCCATGGATGCTTTGCATTTGCTACTCTACGAATTACCTCTAAGTCCAACAATTGGGGTACATTTTTACTGCATGTTGATGGATTTTGGAGGATTTGGGATGGTTTCTAGCCAAAATCCCGAAGGGGATTAGGGTCAATCCACTATACACTCTTGGTAATCTCAAAATACATAAATAATTAACTTACTTGGTGTGTACACAGTTGATGGTGGTATCAAACATTCCTTGAAATATTTCTCCGGTGGAATCACAAAGTTCGTGATATAATTTCCAAAATGAATTTCTGTCATCGTGCGAAGACGGAATTTCTACGTTGGAATGAATATTAACAATCTGAATGCATTCTCACAGTAAAATAAATGGCAACTTTCACGGGTTAGTTTTTATGTTAATTCTTATCAAGTTTGAATGCATTTATACACATTTTACCATAAGTGTATATTGGATTTAACAATAATAATTGCACATTATGAAGTGTGCCAGCCTGCCATAACCCAGTCCATGTGCCTACATGAAGTGTGTCAGCCTGCCATAACCCAGTCCATGTGCCTACATGAAGTGTGCCAGCCTGCCATAACCCAGTCCATGTGCCTACATGAAGTGTGTCAGCCTGCCATAACCCAGTCCATGTACCTACATGAAGTGTGTCAGCCTGCCATAACCCAGTCCATGTGCCTACATGAAGTGTGTCAGCCTGCCATAACCCAGCCCATGTACCTACATGAAGTGTGTCAGCCTGCCATAACCCAGTCCATGTACCTACATGAAGTGTGCCAGCCTGCCATAACCCAGTCCATGTGCCTACATGAAGTGTGCCAGCCTGCCATAACCCAGTCCATGTGCCTACATGAAGTGTGTCAGCCTGCCATAACCCAGTCCATGTACCTACATGAAGTGTGCCAGCCTGCCATAACCCAGTCCATGTACCTACATGAAGTGATGGTTACGGGTTTTGCTCCCCCTGCCTGGCCTGTCGTGGGGCTTCCCTGCGAGACTTATTTCCTAGAGAAATAGACGCAATCTTAAATGAGATGCAGGCGAACCATTCTGTGTAGTGAACAATGGGTAAATTTGATAAATGCTAAGCTGCGCACGTGATATACAGTTCTCTCACACGCCGGGTAAGTCTCCCAGACTGCACTGCTTCTTTTGAGACCTTGCGTGTCAGTCTGTGGAACAATATGTCACGAATGGGCCAAATCCATTGTTCTTGGAGTACTATGCCGTGGACTAGGTTAGTACATGAGCGGCACACTTCATGTAGGTAACAGACTTCTGGTACTGTACACGAGTGGCACACTTCATGTAGGTAAGAGACTTCTGGTGCTGTGCCGTGGACTAGTTTAGTACACGAGTGGCACGCTTCATGTAGGTAAGAGACTTCTGGTACTGTGCCGTGGACTAGGTTTAGTACACAAGTGGCACCCTTCATGCAGGTAAGAGACTACTGGTACTGTGCCGTGGACTAGGTTAGTACACGAGTGGCACACTTCATGTAGGTAACAGACTTCTGGTACTATGCCGTGGACTAGGTTAGTACACGAGTGGCACACTTCATGTAGGTAACAGACTTCTGGTACTGTGCCGTGGACTAGGTTAGTACACGAGTTGCACACTTCATGTAGGTAACAGACTTCTGGTACTGTACCGTGGACTAGGTTTAGTACACGAGTGGCACACTTCATGCAGGTAAGAGACTACTGAGGTTAGTGAAAAAGCCTCCTGTCAAATTGACATGTCAAGTTCCCCATAGACCCTAATATAAAGTGAGTCAATCATCATCAGGCACCAGTCTATGATGAACACAAGCCTTGTTCTGATTTCCATAGATGTATGTGTACAAATCAAGATGAATCATCATTCCCTGAGCACAAGGTCATAGGTCACAGTGATGAGAGCATCCATGACTATGTTCCACCAAGCCTCACTTTCATCTCAGACCTTATGCATTAAAATAATCACACCTATTTTCCCAAAAAAATTGTGAACAATGAGAATCAATGAAGCCTTTGCACTAAAAAAAAAAACACAAACAAGTGCCAATAAACTGAACAAATTAACTAACTATTTTTAACCGAGAAAAAAACCTGGAAGAGTTCAACAATAACAAAAAATTATTAGAAACAAATACATGCATAGCATTAATTGAATATATCGTACGTTAATTAACAAAAATAACATGTTTTCCTTACAAATACAACTAAGGAAATAATAGAGAAAATAATAATTATTCTAAAAATGCAGAAAATAAAAATTAGGAGAAAGGCAAAATATCAAGGCAGAACAGTTTTGTCCAAAAAGATATTCATCACAAACAAAAATTTAATATTTTGTTCTGGTATATTAACAAAGAAAAATATTCAAACAAAAAAGGTGAAATTCTGAACTCTGAATAGAGTTTTGTAATTAAGGGTACATATTAATTAACCCTAACCACCCCTAATCCGGCAAAATCCTCCATGGGGCACTTTTTGGGGGAAATTCAGCACTTTTGCAAACTGGTACTTTCACCTCTTCAAATGGTACAAAATTACTACCTGGCAAGAAGTACAGGCCATAAGTGCTGAATATGAAAGATCAACGAAAATGCATGGTGCATTTTGAAGATAAGGGCATGTTTCCAAAAGTGCACTGATGAATTTTGGAGGATTCAGGAAGGTTCCCAGCCAGAATACCTACATGTAGGCAATAAGGGAGTTATCTAAGAACAATATTCAATATAAAAAAAGGTGAAATTCTGAACTCTGAATAGAGTTTTGTAATCAAGGGTACATATTAATTAATCATTTAAAAAAAGCGGTTACAGAATAAATGAATAATTCATGATCTACATTAATTATTTTTCTTTTTTGGAATAATTCATCATCCATAAACAAAAAAAGCACTATGCAGTTAACTTGACCATAAATGTATTGACAATTATGCTCGAGACAGAATGTACAAATTTCAAATACATTGTTTTGAATTTAATAAAATAAAACTGTGGGAACAGAAATGAATTTGACCAGGTGAAAAATCAACAAATAAACAATTAACTCTTTTGTCAAATTCTAATGAGAATCATATTTTGTTCATTAACCCTCCTACTTCTGGTACCTTTTTCAGACAAGTTGATGCACCATTTGAAACCATTCGCTTTTGTGGTTTTGAATGGTGAAATAACTGTGTACAGTATTGATTTCCCCAAATGGTTTTGATTGGTAGGTCAGCTAATACAAAACCTTGTTTGGATCTTTCCAAATGGTAGTACAGCTAATACAAAACCTTGTTTGGATACTTCTAAGTGGTGAATCAATGGACCCTCTATGCATTTGAATGGATTTGAATGGATTTGAATGGATTTGAATGGTAGTAAAGCTTGCTACCAACACTGTTCAAATGGTATAACCATGTGTGTACAAAACCAATGTGCATTTTTGAAAGTGGAAATTTTGAATGGTTTTAAATAGTCTATCAGTAGGAGGGTTAATGTTGAATTTTTGGATATAATTTAACCTTTCAATGATTGAAAAGGTAATAAATGAATCATCAGAAAAGAAAAATAATTGAAAACAAAAACAGAGCATTCTAAATTACATGTTTGGATTTTTCAACATCCCAGGAATATCAACAAGAAGTTAGACTTGCCACTAGTCCCACGGTCAATATTTGATTTTTGTCATAAGTGACACCGGAAACACAAATTGAATACTCATGCTTTCTGTGCAAATACATGACAGTTCCTTCTCAAAAAAAAAAAAGTCTGAGGCATTATGGCAAGTCTAAAAAGACTTCAGTTGTTGATTGCATTTTTTTTTAAACAAATTCTTACCAATCTGAGGAGTGTTTTGGCAACCATGATCAGAAACATGTCTCAATTCATGACCAGAACTTTGTTTGCAGTTTGTGACTTGTATTAAACGTTTTCATCGTCAATATTTTTTTTTATTTAGGGTATCATTCCATTTTTGAAAAAATTTGACTTTCCAATGACTCTGCAGAATTGTAATTACCATTCTCGTACTCAAGTTTGTGTGCTCATACTAGTGAAAAAGTACTCGACTACTCGAGTTGGAGTTCTCGTTCTCACTCGTCCTAGACCTCGTACATTTTTCTGTACTCATGAAAAGGTAATCTAAATCAAGTCTGTGATTCTGTGAGTAATAAACTTGTACATTGTATGCAGCTTGTCCGAATATCATTTATGAACGCCATGACAACTACAAACCGAAACGAATATCCAAAATTTTGTTACTTTTTAAAATCAAGTGTAACTAAGCTTACACAATTAGTTCAAGTTATTGGTCAGAACAGTCACCTGATTGCAACACAACGGAACTCGTGAAAATGCTCAACCAGTGACCAAATTCAAAACACACCTCTGTTCACTCATGCGCTAAAACACGCCCCTGGTCGAGTATCGTACTCCAAACTTAGTCTGTTCCAGGGACCCTTCTTAAACAGGCACTTTGGTGTTATCAACACAGGGTCCGAGTCTAGATCTTTAACGTGCACAGACTACACAGCTGTTACCATTTTTCCTGCAGTGCATGCTGGGATGCAGAGTATGAAATTCCTTGATCTATCCCACAACGCACCCTAATAACGCTTCATAGTTCCTACAGCATGAATATTGGTACTGGGTACCAGACTTCTGCAGATCAAATCTTAATGTCCAGTAAGTACCAGACTACTGCAGACTTAACACCACAGTCTTATACCCGACTTATTAAAGTCCATTATACTTTAAAAAATTGTTAACAAAATCAAAACTATTTATACCAATAATAATAAAAGGATAAACATGAAAAATGCTGAATAAATGAATAGTAAGAATAATGAATAAATGTAAAAAGATAAAGTGAACCATAATAAAGTTACCAACAAGACCTTTGTCCTACTAACATGCTTGTACTAACTGTAGACATCCACAAAATATTAATTGTATACTCTCAGGGTCAAAGGTTAAATTTATAGTTGATAATGTGCCGTTCCAAGGTTGGACAACAGTCTTTGAAAAGATTTGACCACAAATAGGAATTATCCGAAAAGAAACCGAGCTTAATCGCTTCTCATAACCTGTTGAGGTTAAAGAGACAATATCACAATCAACACTGACAAAAGTCAGGGCATGGAATTGGTGTCCTAGTTTTAGAATGGTAAAGCCTGGGCCTGTACGATGACTTTGGCCCTCCTTCCTAAACATATACCGGTTAAAACCAGTCATACCGGCTCAGAAAAAAATGCTACAGAAATCGCTTTGCATTTACAAGTCAATTGCAGTTGGCTCTGATTCATCATGTACAAACTCTATTGTAATATGAATATTCAAGATTTAAGGTTTTTCATGGTGGAGTATTGATATCGTTTCGGTTTGTGAAGTCCCCCGATGGTTTCTCCCTGAACCACATTCTCACTTCAAGATAGTTGAGAAATGAGTTGCCCGATATTGGTTCTCTCCTGAACCATAATCTCACTTAGCGATAGTTGAGAAACGAGTTGCCCGATATTGGTTCTACCCTGAACCATAATCTCACTTTGTGATAGTTGAGAAATGAGTTGCCCGATATTGGTTCTCTCCTGAACCATAATCTCACTTAGTGATAGTTGAGAAATGAGTTGCCCGATATTGGTTCTCCCCTGAACCACATTCTCACTTAGCGATAGTTGAGAAACGAGTTACCCAATATTGGTTCTCCCTGAACCATAATCTCACTTAGAGATAGTTGAGAAATGAGTTGCCCGATATTGGTTCTCCCCTGAACCACATTCTCACTTAGCGATAGTTGAGAAACAAGTTGCTCGATATTGGTTCTCCCCTGAACCACATTCTCACTTAGCGATTGTTGAGAAACGAGTTGCCCAATATTGGCTCTCTCCTGAACCATAATCTCACTTAGCGATAGTTGAGAAACGAATTGACCGATATTGGTTCCCCCTTGAATCATAATCTTACTTAGCAACAGTCGAGTTGTGCGATAAGGTTCTTTTCAGAACCTGTACCTCACTTAGCGATAGTTGAGATAAACACATGGTGTTACCGCAAACCGAAACGATATCTTCAGAGGTGATACATATACCAAATCAAAATTGATGTTTTTGCGCTTTTGAATAAGAAAACTAAATTTTTGCCACTTTTGTAACTTTTTTCCAGAGCGGATCATGTATAATGTGGAAATCCCTCATGAGTAAAGTCTGGTGCAGACTTCTCATGAAAACAAGGAGAATTTGGACGTCATAAGTGTGTTCAACGTTTGTACATTGTTCGCGCGTATCTCAGGTTTTGACGTCACAATTCAATTCACGTTCACGTGAAATATTACCCGGCCTAAGGTATCGAGGGAGAAATTTAGGTCGTTTCCAATGAAAGGACATACAGGGACAATACATGTGCTCCAAAACTGGACGAAGACAAAAAATTGGTTTTGCATTTGGGAGCAGTAATCTCCCAAAATAATGGCTGTCAATTATCAGCGATCACAGGTTTTCAGTTCAATCCGGATTATGGTCAGCCTTGGTTTGAGTTCTATCTTTTAAAAGGAAGATACAACATTGGTATTTGGTTAACCCTCCTACTCTAGCTGCAGTAATAGTGGGAAGTAGCTATAACGGTCATTTTGACCACCCTGAACAATACCAGACAATGCTTTTTACCAGTCAAGAACGGTTGTCTCATTGGGACCTGTAAATGTACTTACTACACGTAAGGTTTGACAGTGTTTGACTTTTAAGTGCACGAGATATACCTTGGCAAGTATATCAAAATTTGGACTGATTTTGACCCTTGTAGTAGCAGGAGGGTTAATGTATGTGCATTCCAACCCTCTAGTGTTCAAGAAATATATTTTAAAACTAACCTGTGAAAGTTTCATCAATCAACAACTGTTTCATGTTTTAATGTTTTACAGTTGCCAGACAGTAACTATTTGTAAACAATCAACAACTGTTTCATGTTTTGATGTTTTACAGTTGCCAGACAGTAACTATTTGTAAACAATCACAACTGTTTCATGTTTTGATGTTTTACAGTTGCCAGACAGTAACTATTTGTAAACAATCAACAACTGTTTCATGTTTTGATGTTTTACAGTTGCCAGACAGTAACTATTTGTAAACAATCACAACTGTTTCATGTTTTGATGTTTTACAGTTGCCAGACAGTAACTATTTGTAAACAATCAACAACTGTTTCATGTTTTGATGTTTTACAGTTGCCAGACAGTAACTATTTGTAAACAATCAACAACTGTTTCATGTTTTGATGTTTTACAGTTGCCAGACAGTAACTATTTGTAAACAATCAACAACTGTTTCATGTTTTGATGTTTTACAGTTGCCAGACAGTAACTATTTGTAAATTTGACATAACAATATCGGGTTTTTCTCTAAGGGAGGAGGGCCAAAGTCATGGTACAGCCAAGCCTTTAAGAAGCCCAGCCAGGCCCAGGCTTTGCCCAGGCCTGTGGGCCTATATAATCCCCTAGCTGAGCACAAAAGACCCTTTACTAATTACAAATTTGACTGACACCTGAGCTGTCTTTTGTTCACAACTGCAGCCATTATAATGAGCTCTACTTGGCTGGGCTAGGCCCTCCAGAAGCCCAGGTTATGTTGATTGGCAGGTACTGTATTGTTACAGGATTAGGACTCACAAAAGACAGATTAGTAGGCCAGGTAGCCTGGGCCTGGTCGCCCAAAGGCTTGGCTGTACCACGACATTGGCCCTTCTCCCTAAGATGAAAGCACTTCAAGATGGAATAATTTCTCCAGATGATTGAACGATACCTGCACTAATTTTACATCAACTTAATAATTAATCATTTGATAATCTGGTCACACCAATGTTGTACCTTACTTTTAAGGGTTGATTCTGAAATTAATTTGAAGATGAATGACGGATAAACCTTTGGATAGCTTTTGACAAAAATTGTTGATTATTTTGTATATCCATATTATTTTGTTAGTAGTACAAGCAGTAGTTTCAATACAAAGATCATCGTACAGTACTCACAGGACCGCGGCCATCATGTGTATCAGCGTCGACCTAATCTTCATGTAGGTATAGCGGAGACTTTAGTCTGGTGCTGGCCTTACTCACATAATGCGAGGCAGTGGCCAGCCCCACATCCTATTAGTACTGGCTTCCCACCCAGACGAGTGTCAACATTCTTCGGGATGCGGACGTCGATGACACGCGCATCACCACACATGCCGTGTTCGTTCCATCCCCAGGCCAACAGAACCTGGTCCTCTGTAACAGTAGGAAATGAAAATATTCACATACACGCACGATTATATTAACCCTAAACCCCCCCTAGGTATTCTGGCTAGAAACCTTCCTGAATCCTCCAAAATCCATCAATGCACTTTTGGAAACATGCCCTTATCTTCAAATTGCACCATGCATTTTCATGGATCTTTCATATTCAGCACTTATGGCCTGTACTTCTTGCCAGGTAGTAATTTTGCCCCATTTGAAGAGGTGAAAGTACCAGTTTCAAACAGTACTGAATTTTCCCCAAAAAAGTGCCCCTTGGAGGATTTTTGGAGGGTATGGAGTGGTTAGAGTTAAGGAGTAAGCATACTCACAGAAGCAGTTTTGCCAACATTATCAATGCTGTACCTTCCCTTTAATGTATATCTTGATTTAACCCCTTGCGTACAGTTGACGGCTATAGCCGTGGCCAGTGAATCAATTGAATTTCCAGCCGCATTTGCTGAGAATTCACCTTGAATAGAAATCTTCAAGAAGGCTGATAGTTTGGTGAACCATACTGTTCTTGAAATGGAGTGTTATATACTACTCAAAACAATTCAGGGAACACCGGATTTTTAACATCAAATAGGTTTGAAATGTTCCATGAACCGGGATTTTCATTTGCAACCCCCTCTCTCTTTCAGTAGTCATGTCACGAAATGTGTAATCACTACATGCATCCTTTATCGTCGGTTTCATTGTGCAGTTGTTTCTCGTCAATTCTGTGAAACATTGTGTTTATCTGAAATAAATGATCTTGCTTTAACTGAGATTATTCCGGTGTTCCCTAAATTGTTTTTGAGTAGTATATAATAGATTGGGCTTTCCAGAGCATTCTGAATACAGCCTTTTCATGAGATTTCTGAACACCAGGCTTTCAATTACGCTATGTGGGGACTTCACGCTTATTGTTCTGTCTTTACGCTTGGCTGAACAGCGGAGTTGTGCTCATGTCCACGGCCGGGTTTGACCTGGTGCTCCCCGGCCTCACATTACCAATGTTGTACCTTCCCATCGATGTATATCTTGATTCAAAGAGAGTAAGCATACCCATAGGAACAGTTTTGCCAACATTCCCTTAAACTCCTGTGTAAAAAGACATCTTGAAAATCAATGAAGTTTACCTGTTATAGCCAGATTATGCTCTGCTCCACAAACAACCTGTTAATTGAAGGAAATATTATTGTGTTTACAACAAAATATATATCAAGAGAAAGTTATCAACCATGTCACAGAGCAATTGGTCATCTTCGTAAACCTAATCCAGGCCTCCCACAGTGCCCAATCTACCAAATACAGGTTTTTTAGGTAAGACTAATTGCAGTGATACTGACAACCATGTCAAATTCTCTATTGAGTAGTAATTAGTTCTGAAATGAACTGGAGGTTACAACTCGACGTTTCGATCAGTAAGCTCTGATCCTCTTCAGGAGAATGAAGACAATCAGAGCATACTGACCGAAACGTCGAGTTGTAACCTCCAGTTCTATTCAGAAGTAATTACTACTCAATTGAGAATTTCACATGGTGTCACTGCAATTAGTCTTACCTATTCTCTTCACCATGCAAAGCTACAAGTTTTTTAAATAGGTTTTTTGACCAAAATATGTGTTATTATAGGTTTACCAAATGCCAAAATATAGGCTTTTATAGGTTATTTCCTGTGATTATGCAGTGTTAAGTAACAAGTATTTGGTAAATTGCCTACCTTCTGAGTACTTTTTGCAACAAAGTACATTACCCCATACCCTGTCTGGCAGAAAATCTAAGAGCGGTACACATGTTACAGTTTGGCTACTGTTTTGGCTTCATCTCTTTATACTTAGGAAGTAATTTTTCTTCAAAGCCATAAGGATTTTATGAGGAAGTTGACAATGTGTTGCAGGAGATGAAAAATATAGGTTTTTAGGAAGAAATAAAGGTTTCCACTTTGAAATATGGGTTTTTGCTGGGAGGCCTGCTAATCTTGAAAATCTGCAGATCCTTCGAGATGATAAGGGCGCCCTCAATAGGTAAGATTAGGCCAACCAAAGGTTCATTATCTGTGCAGGGAGTGAATCAGCGTGAAGCTCTGACGTTCACGCTTTGAGCTAGAGGCGTGTGAATTACGGCAGATCCTGGCCGTGCAGCCGCTATATTTTTCCCGATGCTGAACTTTGACCTTGATTGGTAAGCTAGCGTGCTAGCCTCAAAGCATGTCATCAGATCTTCAACAACGTGTTATCATATCCAATAAAATCCTTTGAGTGGTACGCCTGGAGCCTGTCTATATCCTTGATAGGAGCCTGTCTATATCCTTGATAGGATACAGACAGGGGACCAGTCTAGAGGTGAATGCACTCATTTTGTACAAATTTGTATGATTGAAGTTTAATGGGTTAAACGTGCCTTTAACCCTAAATAACCTTCCCAAATCCTCCAAAATCCTCTTTGCTAAAATGAAGGATTTTGAAGGATTGAGGTTACATGCTACATGCTCTTTGCTAAAGTGAAGGATTTTGAAGGATTGAGGTTACATGCTACATGCTCTTTGCTAAAGTGAAGGATTTTGAAGGATTGAGGTTACATGCTACATGCTCCAGGGCTCGACCTTAACGCTAGCCCGGCGTACATTGTCTAGTAAAAACTGCTGCGGGCAAGTAAAAACTACTTCTCAACTTGCCCGGCGGGCTACTTAAAAAATGTGCATGTTCTTTGTTTTTCAGATGTGAATAAAGAAAATAAAACGAACTCTTTAAAGCTTTACCTTTTGTGTGTCGTGAATGTAACTTTATTTAATGAAACCCCAAACCCCACGCACTTCCTTGCGTGATCCATCGCTACGTGCTATACTATACTAACCATTACTTAGCACCGATTCGCACCGAGCACATACGCATTGTTGTAATTGTGTACACTGTGTTGAACACAGCTACTTCCCTACAAGTCTCACAACAATAATTCCACCAGTAGTCAGTAACTTGTATAACTTAACTGTATAATTAACATATGATGCATACTGGGAACCATACCATAAAAGCGATGCCGTCGGAAATTTTTCCCTAGTGCAATAAAGGCCAGTTATTTTGCACTTCAGTGTGTATAGGTGAAAAATTATCGCTGGCATCCAGTGCGTCTTTCGGCCGGAGGATCACCACGCGTGTACGTGTACGTACGTGAATAGTCTGGATAGATTATATTACCAAAGATCGTATAGCGTCGCAAACATTATTTTCATCATGTGGCGATTCATGTCAAATGTTTCCAATCCATCGGCACCATCAAACAAGAGAGAGAATGATGCAGCGGCAGCCTATGAGTATGAAAATACAAAGAGAAAACGGACCTACAGGCCACAATGGGAAGCCAATTGGAGATGGCTTCGCTACGATATCGATGCAAATGCCATGTTCTGCGCAGTGTGCAGAGACATGAAAGTGGTGGGCCCTGGAGCCGGACCTGGGCGTACGGAACATTTTTTATGATGGAACGGACAACTTCAGGGTTGACTCTGTGAAAGCACATGGTCAATCAGACAATCATATGATGGCCATGTCTCAAAACCTGCTTTAATTGTTATACAGTATTTTGCAAACATTTCTCAAATGTACTTTTTAAAGTCTATACTTTTTTTTTTAATGTCATTGTTATTAATCTGGGCTAGTAAAAATTTCTGCGGGCTAGTAAAAAACACAGTTTACTAGCCCGGTGGGCTACTCTTAGAAAAAATTAAGCGCAAGCCCTGTGCTCTTTGCTAAAGTGAAGGATTTTGAAGGATTGAGGTTACATGCTACATGCTCTTTGCTAAAGTGAAGGATTTTGGAGGATTGAGGTTATTAGGCATACTTGCCTTTCCATGGTACATGTACATCCACGTTGGTTGTAGTGATTGCAAGGTCAGTGCTTGGGTCAGTGGACACTGTTTATTGCTCCATGCAAGCAGGGAGGGTCCCTGGCCATGTACATGTATCACAGATTAGAAACACATGTGTGCATACATGTCATGTGCTTGCTTTACTACTGAAGGATTTTGGAGGATTCAGGTTATGTGTAAGCAAATGGGCCTAGGGAGTTAGGAAGGATTCAGGTTATGTGTAAGCAAATGGGCCTAGGGAATTAGGAAGGATTCAGGTTATGTGTAAGCAAATGGGCCTTGGGAGTTAGGAAGGATTCAGGTTATGTGTAAGCAAATGGGCCTAGGGAGTTAGGAAGGATTCAGGTTATGTGTAAGCAAATGGGCCTAGGGAGTTAGGAAGGATTCACGTTATGTGTAAGCAAATGGGCCTAGGGAGTTAGGGAGGATTCAGGTTATGTGTAAGCAAATGGGCCTAGGGAGTTAGGAAGGATTCAGGTTATGTGTAAGCAAATGGGCCTAGGGAGTTAGGAAGGATTCAGGGAATGTGTAAGCAAATGGGCCTAGGGAGTTAGGAAGGATTCAGGTTATGTGTAAGCAAATGGGCCTAGGGAGTTAGGGAGGATTCAGGTTATGTGTAAGCAAATGGGCCTAGGGAGTTAGGGTCAAGTAAAGATGACGCCTTTTACAAATAATTATCCGACGTACCTGAGTACAGTTCTTAAGGAGTGGCACCTCTTCCGGTACACAGCTGTTTTTGCTGGTACTCCGCTCTGCATTGTCTCCTGAAGCATCTTCTTCTGTTTGCGCATCGTCGTCCGCTTCTGTTAGCCGGCCTAGCTGGCCATAGTCATTCCGTCCCCACGTGACAACAGACTTGTCATCTACAATGGAAACATTGTGGGAAATAGTATACAAATAATGAATGTTTACGAGTGCAATGTTGAGAATATTTTCATGGCTAAGAGTGGCCTCACAAATCGTTCATACCCCTATGCACGGCAAAATTCCAATTGATCCAGCAATTTTGGCTGCAATTGGACATCGTTTCATAGCAAAAACAAGACAATTTAAAATGCCAATGTGTGAGTCTGAGGTGACCTGAATCCAGAGACTTTTCTTTTAGGGGCTGTGCGTTTTCGGATATTTTTGGATCCGGATACCCGAAATCAGGAAACTTTGGATACCCGTTTTCATTTTTGTGGAAAACATGCCGAGTCCGGTGGTGTACAAATACATGTACTGTAAATGGTAACAAATTGACTTTTACAATACAGAGGATACCATACTTAAATCGATCTTTTCTTTATTGGAGTGCAATCTCTTGAATTTAAAGATAATTTTCTGTAAAAGTGTAAACATTACATTGTCAGAGCTGCCAACATATGATTTTGAAAATGAGGAAGATTTAATTTTCTAATCAGGAAGACTCAATCGAAGCAAGCGCAGCGAGCAAGCCCTTACGGGTGGGGTCCAGGGGCGAAGCCCCTGCGGGGGTCCAGGGGGCAGCGCCATGCTTCAAGATTTTTCGACGCCCATATCACACAAAATCTGCAATGACTTTAAGTTCTTCAACCTTTTGCTACTTTTATCTAGGTAGTAATAAATATCTATCAAAAGTTCATCTATGGCTATTGGTAGTGACTTGGATGCCTTCTCGGCTGTATTGTGTAGCATATTAAACGTGTGAGAAACGTTAATCGTTTTTATCAATAATTCAAAGCCAGATATGATCAAAAAAATTCCATACAATACATTACAATATATGCCTTGACTTATGCCTACTTTAAATTAAACTTGACAAAACTATAAATAAAATGGTTCTTACAAACGAAACCCTGCAGTGCAAGCTTCACCCAGGTAAATAGTTTCATCAAGTATTTTATTCGACAGCAGGTAAGAGCTCTATATTCTAAGTCCACAGTTATTGCGTAAATAAATTTAAAAAACTGAACGAAGTTTGTAAAAAACATAGGCCAGCTGTAAAGAGGCCTTAGAATTATCCTGGCTGGAGTCTCTTCAAAATATTTTAAAAGAAAAAAGAAACAACACAACCAGCAACCAAAAAGACACAATTTCTGGGTCACAAGTTCACGTCAAAGAACTGTCTGCCGACTTTGGAATGTTGAATGTATCAATTTGGGATTAGAGCCAAGACAAGAGCTGGGGCTATTGTTCACTTGACAATGACTGACAGGTTGTGGTTTTACACTCCCAGACCAGGTGACATTAACCTCCAGGACCTTGTTCTTGGCTGGTTTCCAAGCTATATAACTATACATTCTCCCAAGGCTTAAGTTGCACGAGTGAGTGATCGGACTGTCGGCAGAAATACGTCTTTTTATCAGTTGTTTCAAAGCCTAAAATTTAAAACAATAAATCTAGACCTACTTAAAAAAATTATGACTGGTTGGAGCAGAATTGTGACATCTATTTATTTGACTGAGAGCAAATTGGTGATTTTTTACCTCGGAAAAGCTTCAGAAATGTTTGACATGTTTTGTTTTGTGGAATTAAATTCTATGGATTATACCTGTGGCGGAGAATCTCAGCTCAGAAATAATGCTTTCGGCATTAAATAAATAGCGGTCGGGTATGTAAATTAAGAAAAACAGTTTTAAAAAGTGTTTACCGTTTCTCCTGATTTAAAAGTAAATGGAGGCCTGTTTGCAGGGTGCATTTGTGCTATACGCCCGCCTACTGAACAGATTTCTAAAAATAAAACGGCCAAGGCGGAAAGTCGGAACTGAAATTACAGTCGGATTTTCAAAATCGTAAGGTCGGATTTCCGACAAGTCGGAAGAATCTCATCCCTGAATAGGGGACCGGCATGGTCAGACGATGCTATGTTCAAGTTATGTTCGACTAGAAAGCCTGTGAACAACATTTCCGCCTTTATTACACCGTCATCAGCGCCCGATTTTCTAAAAAATCCAACAATTCCAGGCGTGCTCGATCGTGCTTTCGCAGTGTTGCAATGTTTATCCGATTTGATGTGTCGCAATGTCATTTCGTCCGCCGTATTTCACACTAATATCACAACGTATGATTTTGTCCCTTCGTTGATATACTAATACAAGGCCATTCTTTTTGGTATTCATCCCTGTATCTTTGCACATAATTCGTCTTTTTCTGCTTCCCGGTCGCCAAGACTATCTCCGGTGACGCCATTTTGTTTTTTCCCACGCTGTCAATTGTCAATTTCGCAACTCAATCCCAGACCAGAACCTTTATTACGCACGCATCTATTGCATTAGATAGACTATAATGAGTATTACGTTGAGTATTACGCATGCATTTACTGTTTGTAAAAATAAGACACACAAACACACTGAGGACTTGGAACAGAGGCTACTTTTTATTTTTCCATTCAGAGGGTTGGGGATCCGGAAGATTTTGACTGCTTTACGGAATGACGGAAGATTACCGTCAAATACGGAAGTCTTCCGCAGAATCCGGAAGAGTTGGCAGCTCTGCATTGTTCAAGAGTCACAGATTTCTGTTCACATCGCTCAAATGTTAAGTCCGAATTTTAAAAAGTCGCTTACGGGTAATTGGAACCGAAAAATGGAACCGGGTAATGATCGTTTCGGTCGGGTATCCGGATACCCGGCACAGTCATACTTTTTTTGGCCTAAAGGAAAGTCGGGTCTTTTCGCTGTTCACTCACCTAGCATTGCAACAATATGTGTCCACCCAGAGTGAATCTTCAGGACGGACAGTCCTCCGAACAAGTCCCTGTTTAGACTCTTTGGGACAGGGATGATATCATTTCTGCTTCCATTCTCTGCGACCGATTCCTCTCCGAGTTGTCCTCGCTTGTTTTCTCCCCACACGTATATGACTCCCTCATCTAAGAAGAAAATAAGACGGAAAAAATTTGAATTAACCCTCCTACTACAGCTGAACTTTAGTGGCAAGTAACTAGTGCAAGCCTCGAAATGAAATCTTTTTGTCAATTACCCACCCTTGTATTTTCACTTACCCATTTCCAAAAGTCACTTACCCGATTTCATTGTCTGGCCATGTTGTTATGGGACATGACGTATAAACATGGATAGATCCACTTACCCAGCAACTGACCCAATTTTTAAAATCACTTACTGCCTGAAAAATCCACTTACCTCCGGTAACTGGTTAAGTTGGAATTTCAAGGCTTGGCTATAGTGGTCAAAATAAGTCAACAGACTGTTTTGACTGTTGACCCAAATGTGCACACAGGGGAATTTTTGACTGGTTTTGACTGTCATTTTGACCACCCTGAACAATACAAGACAAAGCTTTTACCAGTCAAAAACGGTCGACTCATTTTGACCTGTAAATGTACTTACTACATGTAAGGTTTGACAGTGTTTGACTTTTAAGTGCACTAGATATACCTTGGCAAGTATATCAACATTTTGACCCTTGCGGTCGCAGAAGGGTTGAAGGGACAATATTGTCACGATCAACAGGGCATGGAATCAGAGTGCTCGTTTTTGATTAACTCAGTGACTGAAAATAATACCCCACATGATAAGGTCATATTACCGTTGCTGCTGCATAAATGAGCCAGTAATTTTCAGTCACCGTGTTCGTCATAAACTAGAACACCGATTCCATGCTCTGTTGAAAGTCTGCTCTGATCGTGACGATAGTGTCCCTTCGTATCCAGCACACACTTTAGTTCTAGTGTCTGTGAGCGCATTCACAGAATAAAGACATACTACTCAAAACAATTAAGGGAACACCGGATTTTTAACATCAAATAGGTTTGGGCCATGTGCAATGATGTCATGTACCAGCAATATTGACACAATGGCCGTGTTCAATCTGCCACACATGTGTAATCACTACATGCATCCTTTATCATGTGTTTCATTGTGCAGTTGTTTCTCATCAATTCTGTGAAGCATTGTGTTTATCTGAAATAAATGATCTTGCTTTAACTGAGATTATTCCGGTGTTCCCTAAATTGTTTTGAGCAGTATGTCAGGGGTAAGATTTGACAGTAAAATATCCTTAAAAAAAGGGTAGCGGGTCTGCCTTTGGTCTAAAGGCCAAAGCCCCCTGAACCTCCTGCATGATTAACCCTTTCCTTGCCATAGGCGATTTTAGTCGACTGCACTCATACCCCCTCTTCCTTACCATAGGCGACTTTAGTCGACCAAGCTTTCACACAAAAAAGCACTCAAGCCTGAGCACAAAGGCCATTTGTTATAAAGCTGTAGTTTTGTCCATGTTCACCCTCCATACCCAAGCTTACAATGGTTGGAAAGAGCAAGATCGGATCTTTCCATTGATGGTGAAATAAAATAAGGTTGCTATTATGCAATCCCTTCAAACTGGAGTGGAAAGATCCGAAATGCCAAATACCTACGGAGCGCCATGTGTTTGAGTACAAAAAAGTGTTTGAGTTTACAGATCACACTGAGGAAACAGAGACCGAGAACTTGGACATTTATTGACCGATCTTAATGGTTTTTGGATTTTATGAAAGGGAATTCAATAAGTAATATATTTTTTATTATTTATTTTGCTGTAAAACAATATCTTCAAGGTGATAATAGAATTTGTAAAATTGGCCTTTGAACACTAGCTTTCTGTTGTGTAAGAATGTGTGCTTCACGCTTGAGTGGTCAAACAATGCAGTCACCAGCAGTTGTTTATGTCAAAACAATTCGGTACTGTATGAGAGGGTTAATTTTGGAGGATTTACAGACTCTCCACATCCCCACAAAGAAGAAACTAGAGGTTTGGACACAATACAGGCTATGTCTTTCTTTCCTTGGTGGCTACTTCTCTTCTTTCAAGAATATTGTGAGGCAAAGGGAGATCCTGAAACAACGTGAAATCAGGAAAATTCCTGCGAAATCACAGACCCGGTTTTACGGTATTTTCTTTTAAAAACAAAAACGAACGTACATTACCAAAAAAACATATTTTTTACCTTCGCTGTTTTAGGTAATAATAATAATAATAATAATAATAATGTGTGGACTTATATAGCGCACGTATCCACCAACTGAGTGGTGCTCAAGGCGCATTATATTACCCCTGCTCATAAGGCTCATAATAGGCATGTTAGACCCAAAATTCAAATTCCTTGCTTCTGTACAAAAGTCATATTGATTAAAGGGGCAAAAAATACCAAACTTTTTAAAAAAAGATTTAGAAAAATTGATGAAACGGTTCAAAAGTTACAGATTTTTGAATATTTAATTTCAGGGGTCCTTCCTGAAAAAATGCAATGGAACTTTACTGTATGAGCGTGGCACCATGAGTGAAATCCAAAGTCCAAAGTGATTCTTGTGTACTTTGTGTCATTTTTTGTGTCATTTTTAATCTCCAAAACCATTCATAATACAACACTGAAATTTTAAATGAACAATATACAGGCAAGTCTTCTTTGAAATCCTGCGTGTGTGTGTACGTATCGCCGTGGTATTTCAGGATTTATTACTGCTTCCTGTGACATGCCTACTCATAAGGCTCATAAATCATTCCTGAAACCATCTCAGCTCCCTGGTGAGTATACAGCTCAATTGCTACCATTACAGCGCATATAGGGCTAATCAACCAACTCTGCCCTCACAGGTACCCATTTAACCCCTGGGTGGAGAGAAGCAATTATGGTTAAGTGTCTTGCTCAAGGACACAAGTGTCACGGCCGGGATTCGAACCCACATTCTGCTGCTAACACCAGAATTTGAGTCTGGTAAGCTATTCCGCTCGGCCACGACACTCCACTCCAGGTATATATCGTTGTGTGCCCGGAAGAACGTTGTAAGGCTGTACGACCTTCTTCCGGGCACACAAAGTACAACTTTTTGTCCCAGCAGAAGGTCGTAAGCAATAAAATGGCTCCTTTGAAATAAAAGTAGGGCATAACTTATATATTTGTTGCTAGAATTACTCCCAAGACATGTTTTTCCATTCCCATGCGGAATTTAACTTTCCTACAATGACTTATAAATGGCAGAAAAACGACCAAACTTTCACACTCAGTTTTCTTGAAACACAATTTTGCACATTAACCCTTGCATACATGCAGTCTCCAAAATGCCACAAAAACTTGTGTCTGATAAATACATAATGCTTTTTCTATGCACGCCTTAAAATATTGCATACTGTACACAAGAGTGGTACATGGATACCCCAAAATGCCCCTGGGTATGGGACAAAAACCAAGTGTTCTGACCTTCACAGAGTATGTGTATACCCCAAGTTACTGCACTGGTTTATTTCAAGTTAGCCTTGCAATGAAACAAAGCAGGTGGCTGCTTCAGTTTACCTCATCTCTCTGAAGTGCCTTGGGGAATGCCATTAATTGGTTACAACCTTTTGCCGGTCACACTTTCGTTACGTCCTTCTTCCAGACACACGACGATATGTGATGTCATGTATCCCACTATCTATAGAAGCTACTGTGTACTTACCTGATAATCCTATGCTGTGATTGGCTCCAGCTGCTGCTTGTATTATTTTGACCTCCTCTTCGCCAAAATCAACTGACAATCAAATAAAAAATAATGATCAAAAATAAATAATGTTTTGAGATCATCTGTTCATCTATTTTACATCTATTTATTGACTGACACTCTGACCCTTGTACTCAATCCTCCCCAGCTCTCATTTAGAACCACTCCCCCAATACCAGATATAGTATCGCTACTGAGTGTGACGTTAGTCATAAAATTTACCTGGTTGGGGTTGATCTGATCTCTCTAGTACTGAATAACCCTCTGACCCATGACCTCCCATTTGACCCTTCACCTCTCATCTGACCCTTGTATTCAAGTCTTCCAAGCTGACCTTTAAAAAACTCTCCTATGACCAGTATAGCTAGTAAGTATGCTGTCATAGGGTTTACCTGATTCAGGTTGATTCAATCACTCTGACCCTTGACCTCCCATCTGACCCTTGACCTCCCATCTGACCCTTGACCTCCCATCTGACCCTTGATCTCAAGTCGTAAGGTCGAGGCCTTCAGATATAATATAGCTAGTTACTGCAGTCATAGGGTTTACCTGGTTAAGGTTGATCAGATCTCTCTGGTACTGTCTGATCCTCTGACCCATGACCTTCCATCTTACCCTTGACCTCCCATCTGACCCTTGTACTCAAGTCTCCCTAGCTGACCTTTAAAACGACTCCCCAATACCATATATACTATAACTAGTGACTATGCAGTCATAGGGTTTACCTGGTTGAGGTTGATCGGATCTCTCTGGTACTGTCCGACCCTCTGACCCTTGACCTGCAGTCTGACCCTGGTACTCAAACCTGCCAAGCTGACCTTTAGAACCACTTCCCCAGGACCAGATGCGGCCGTCTTCCGTTACGGCTAGTGAATGCCTCAGGCCTGCCGCAATATCTATGACTTTTTGTCCAGAGGGGAATGCCTGTCAAAGAACAAAAGTATGTTATTTTAATGGTATGAACACATCATGCACCACGACTCAATCGCGACGGTAGTCTTGGTTCAAGACTGTGTTTGTATGTATGTGATACACAATCCGTCACCGCACGATGGCGCTACATGAAACGCTACAATCACGAATCAAACAGTGTTGGGAATTTCGCAGAATCTCCCCCCGAAAACATGGGAGGAAACCACTACGCATGCGTCAATTTGAAATGGTAGTGCGGCAACAACGGACTTCGGTGTTCACTGATCGACAACTCCACGGCAGTCCGTTGTTGTTATGTGTGTGCGCACCAAAAATGTGGGCCGCGCTAGCATTTCAAATTGACACATGCATAGTGGTTTCCCCCCGTTTTCAGTCTTGGGGAGATGCTATGAAATTCCCAAGACTGTTTGATAGCGGTTCGTGATTGTAGCGGTTCGTGATTGTAGCGGTTCCTGATTGTAGTGTTCGTATAGCGCCA
Source organism: Zoroaster sp. YZ-2022 (assembly GCA_029582265.1). Classification (NCBI taxonomy): domain Eukaryota; kingdom Metazoa; phylum Echinodermata; class Asteroidea; order Forcipulatida; family Zoroasteridae; genus Zoroaster; species Zoroaster sp. YZ-2022. The sequence goes on from CM055823.1 coordinate 5,193,289, forward strand.
TCGGATCGTGTATCAAAAACATGTAAACACAGTCTTGAACCAAGACTATCGTGACGGCTGTGGTCGACCATCAGCGTCTTGGTTTGATGAGATCAAGGCAGTTACAGCCAAGCTAAATGAGGCTGCACACGATCACCCTCGGTACCGGCGTCTGGTGGATGGTGTGATCAGTGGAAGACTTATGGCAGCAATCCCACGTCAATCAGCAAAGTTGTGCACACTGAATGGCCAAGGTGGATGAAGATTCTTCTATTCCTCGACCTATTCAATTCATTTGACAGATTTTTCTTTTCCAGAAATGATTGTTCTTTTTTCCAGAAAGTTTTACACAAACTGATTCTGAGCAAGGTGTTGGGTTTTGTACATGCTGCTTTGATGCCACGTTCCTGTTGTGATTTCACACAAGAGCGCCCTCAAGAGTCCACAATAAGCATGGACATTTAAACAAAATGTGTTAACTGGACGCTCAGTCTTCACCATGTATCAAAAATAGACTTCCCTTTTTGTTTAAAATATCCAGAAGCTTGGATATCTGTAAAAAATTTATCATAAAATGTGACCCGCTCTGGCAAAACTTCTCGGCATTTATCAAAATGCAAAAACTGACCCCTGGGACCAGTTTGAGGGGCCAGTTTGAGGGGCCAGTTTGAGGGACCAGTTTTCATGTCACCATATAGAGCATTTTCTCTAGATTTTGATGGAAAAAGAAAAATCCTGAAACGTTGTTGGGAACATTGTTAATTTTCACGATAAATTTGGGAGGTCACTTTTGAAAATTGGGTCCAAGTTTAGGGTTTTGCCAAAGCCAGTCACATATATCATTTCATATAATCGCATCAGTGCAACAAGGTCGTATCATAGTTACAACCTTAGTACAGACATAGATTTCACTCAGTGCAACAAGGTCGTATCATAGTTACAACCTTAATACAGACATAGATTTCACTCAGTGCAACAAGGTCGTATCACAGTCACAACCTTAGTACAGACATAGATTTCACTCAGTGCAACAAGGTCGTATCATAGTCACAACCTTAGTACAGACATAGATTTCACTCAGTGCAACAAGGTCGTATCATAGTCACAACCTTAGTACAGACATAGATTTCACTCAGTGCAACAAGGTCGTATCACAGTCACAACCTTAGTACAGACATAGATTTCACTCAGTGCAACAAGGTCGTATCATAGTCACAACCTTAGTACAGACATAGATTTCACTCAGTGCAACAAGGTCGTATCACAGTCACAACCTTAGTACAGACATAGATTTCACTCAGTGCAACAAGGTCGTATCATAGTCACAACCTTAGTACAGACATAGATTTCACTCAGTGCAACAAGGTCGTATCATAGTTACAACCTTAGTACAGACATAGATTTCACTCAGTGCAACAAGGTCGTATCATAGTCACAACCTTAGTACAGACATAGATTTCACTCAGTGCAACAAGGTCGTATCACAGTCACAACCTTAGTACAGACATAGATTTCACTCAGTGCAACAAGGTCGTATCATAGTCACAACCTTAGTACAGACATAGATTTCACTCAGTGCAACAAGGTCGTATCACAGTCACAACCTTAGTACAGACATAGATTTCACTCAGTGCAACAAGGTCGTATCATAGTCACAACCTTAGTACAGACATAGATTTCACTCAGTGCAACAAGGTCGTATCACAGTCACAACCTTAGTACAGACATAGATTTCACTCAGTGCAACAAGGTCGTATCACAGTCACAACCTTAGTACAGACATAGATTTCACTCAGTGCAACAAGGTCGTATCACAGTCACAACCTTAGTACAGACATAGATTTCACTCAGTGCAACAAGGTCGTATCACAGTCACAACCTTAGTACAGACATAGATTTCACTCAGTGCAACAAGGTCGTATCACAGTCACAACCTTAGTACAGACATAGATTTCACTCAGTGCAACAAGGTCGTATCACAGTCACAACCTTAGTACAGACATAGATTTCACTCAGTGCAACAAGGTCGTATCACAGTCACAACCTTAGTACAGACATAGATTTCACTCAGTGCAACAAGGTCGTATCATAGTCACAACCTTAGTACAGACATAGATTTCACTCAGTGCAACAAGGTCGTATCATAGTCACAACCTTAGTACAGACATAGATTTCACTCAGTGCAACAAGGTCGTATCATAGTCACAACCTTAGTACAGACATAGATTTCACTCAGTGCAACAAGGTCGTATCATAGTCACAACCTTAGTACAGACATAGATTTCACTCAGTGCAACAAGGTCGTATCATAGTCACAACCTTAGTACAGACATAGATTTCACTCAGTGCAACAAGGTCGTATCATAGTCACAACCTTAGTACAGACATAGATTTCACTCAGTGCAACAAGGTCGTATCATAGTCACAACCTTAGTACAGACATAGATTTCACTCAGTGCAACAAGGTCGTATCATAGTCACAACCTTAGTACAGACATAGATTTCACTCAGTGCAACAAGGTCGTATCATAGTCACAACCTTAGTACAGACATAGATTTCACTCAGTGCAACAAGGTCGTATCATAGTCACAACCTTAGTACAGACATAGATTTCACTCAGTGCAACAAGGTCGTATCATAGTCACAACCTTAGTACAGACATAGATTTCACTCAGTGCAACAAGGTCGTATCATAGTTACAACCTTGGTGCAGATATCGATTTCTCTCAGTGCAACAAGGTCGTATCATAGTTACAACCTTAGTACAGACATAGATTTCACTCAGTGCAACATGGTCGTATTTTTTTACAAAGTTAAAGGATGAACACGCAAAGCCTATGAAAGAAGATACGACCTTGTTGCACTCAGTTATTTAAATGTATGCAAATTTATGTGCTATTGCACACACAACATTTTTTTTTTTTATATACGACCTTGTTGTTCTGACAGGACGATATATACTCACTGGTATTCTGGCTGGTCCCCGTGCAGTTTGTGCTAGCTGGCCAAACATGTTAGATCCCCAGGAGAATAAATGACCTTTTTCTGTGATGAGTCATAATAATAATAATTTGAATACAGAAATTTGATAATTTAAACTGCTGTCAACATGCTGACCTGTTATATAACTGATGTTAAATTATTATACATTTTGTTCTGCACCGTATCAGGACTAAGGTGGTGATGGGTGAGGTGCAGTGTAGGCACAATACAGTGTGTGAACAATGGTCCCCTAATGTATAATAAATGTACATGCATGATGATCAAGAAGAGAGCATCTCTTCTCTCCTCCTCCTCCTCCTCCTCCCTCCCTCCCTCCCTCCCCCTCCCTCCCTCCCTCCCCTCCCTCCCTCCCTCTCTCCCTCCCTCCCTCCCTCCCTCCCCTCCCTCCCTCCCCTCCCTCCCTCCCCTCCCCCTCCCTCCCCTCCCTCCCTCCCCTCCCCTCCCGGGATCCACATAAAGCATATCACTCTGTGCATATTGCAGCCCTCTAGTGGTGTATATGCAACCAGTCTCAGATGCTAGGGCATTGTATGTGTACTAAACTCCATAGCCTGTATATATGTTGGAAGTATTCTTCCCTGAATGCAAATGAAATCAATAGCACACACACACACTAACCAGCGATAGTGACAACAGCTGTTTGCATGAAGGGCTCCCTCAATAGGTCATGCACAGAGTGGATATGCACTGCTTAATCCTCCTACTATAGCTGCACTGTGCACCATCCTTTCTACATACACGCTGGTTAAATGAGTGAAATATGATAGCCTACTGTACCTGTTATCGCTAGAGTATGGTCCCAGCCACACGCAATCTTGACGACACGCGGGAGCTCTGGAACTTCAACTAGTCTGTACATATTTTGTGTGTGGCCTAATCCTAGCTGTCCTTTGAAGTTGCTGCCGCACATAAACACCTTGCCTTTATCTAAGAAATAGTAACAGAAAAATAAGTACAGGCCTTGAGTTTCACTACGGCCTCAGAGGACATTGCCTCCGTTCCCCTGGTCTTGGCCTTGATGCCCCTTTGAAAATTTTCCCATAGACATTTTTATTTTCTAAATCGAGAATAAGCTGTTGCAAACTACTTACCAACCTAAAGGACCTAAAGCATAAATCTTTCTGTCGTATCTAAAAAGGTTGCATGTGCAATATAAGCTTGGGCGATAACACGATAATATCGAATATCGCGATACCTTTTTTATTCGATTACGATATCGAGAAGCTTCTTAAGTTATCGAGATATCGGCAAATCGCGATTAAAAAAATATATCGCGATTAAAAAAAAATCGTCATTGTGAGTCAAGTCAGAAATTCCATTGAAACAAAATTATGAGTCTTTTCAGCTTTTGAAAGTGAGAAACAAAAGTGAACTACTTCAGAAGTACATACACACTATGCAAATGAATTTGTGATTTATTGTGATGCTTGTAGAGGGGTACATACCTGTGGTTATCGGCTCTAAAGCAATCATGCATGAATGAAAAAATAATCGCGATACTATCGAAAATCGCGATATATGTTTGCCGATATATCGTGGATGAAAAAAAATCGATATCGCCCAAGCTTAGTGCAATAGTGCATAAATTTGCATACATTAACCCTAAACCCCTAGGTATTCTGGCAAGGAACCTTCCTGAATCCTCCAAAATCCTCCAGTGCACTTTTTGAAACATGCCCTTATCTTCAAAATGCACCGTGCATTTTCGTTCTTTCATATACAGCACTTATGGCCTGTGCTTCTTGCCAGGTAGTAATTTTGTCCCATTTGAAGAGGTGAAAGTACCAGTTTCCAACAGTGATGAATGTTTCCAAAAAAGGGATTTTGGAGGATATGGGGTGGTTAGGGTTAAAACAATTGAGTGCAACAACATCGTATCTTCTTCCATACATGTACATGTAGGTTTTCTGTGTTCATCTTGGAACTCTGTAAAAAGATACAAAACCTAAAGGGTTCAGACATTTCAGGTCTGAAAACTATAATAGGTTTCAGAAGTTTCAGACATAATAATACATGAAACCTAATCCCTGTTGTGAAGTCCAGACATTTTGTCCCAAAAATAGCGGCCGCAAGGAATCGTGGAATGTCTGTGGGAGCAACAGCGCCACCGTGTGCCATGCGAACAAACTCAACATTATTGTCTTCACACTTGACGACGGACGCCGTGCCAATTCAGAAGACCCAAATTGTATCCAAGTATGCTTTGAGGTAATTGCTTCAGCACGATAAACCTTATTGTGTTTGACTATACCATCAAGCCGAATCAAGTGACAACATATGGAGAAATTTGGATAAGAAATAGATCCTTCTACAGTAACCTAGAGTTTGCCAGTACAAATCAACCAACAGTAATTTCTTTCGTACAAAATTTAAAAAAAATAAATAAAACAGCAATAGCAAAGATTTGCAATCTGGAATGAGCCACACACAATGTAATGGCAGATATGATTAACCCTCCTTCACTAGCTGCCTTTAATAGTGGCAAGTTGCTATAGAGGTCAAAATCAGTCAACTGCCTGTTTTTGACTGTTGACCCAAATGTGCACACAGGGGCATTTTTGACTGGTTTTTACTGTTATTTTGACCACCCTGAGCAATACCAGACAATGATTTTACCAGTCAAAAATCATTTTAACCTGTAAATGTACTTACTACACATAAGGTTTGACAGTGCATTAGATATACCTTGGCAAGTATATCAACATTTTGACTGATTTTGACCCTTGTACTTGTAGTAGTAGGAGAGTTAAAAGAACAAAGTTACAAAATCACAAAATAATTTATTTTAAAATTAAAAAAAAACATACCTGTCAACAAAGCAGTGTGTCCTGCTCCTCCAGCAACTGCTGTTACACCCTCTGGAGGATGCTCTACTACTTCTGGGATAAGGCAGTCTCGAGTATGCCCTAATGCTAACTGCCCGAAACTATTAGCCCCCTGTGAAACAACAAATGAAGAGAATATCTCTCAGTAACACAGACAACGATCCTGGGGCTGTTTGTTTTTGGAAAGAATGTCATATCCGACCGCCACATTTTAAGGGTTTTGGGGGAATATTTTTGCAACCACTAACCAGTTAAAAAATGATTCTATCGATTTTTTGGGGTACAGAAAGTGAAAACTTTCTTTAAAATCCACTTTTATGATGGTTTTCGGACTTTATTTCCCTTCTAAAAATCTTCCCCTTCAGAAAATAGAAGGATCCTATTATAGTTGCCACTGCGCATGTACAATGACCGTGTTGGTCACTTATGGGGGAGTTGACAAGATCAAACTGACATGACTGAGGAAGTCATCGTATACCAAAAATGCCCAACTTTTCATGAAATAAATATCCTGGAATAATTGGAAGTATACTACTCAAAACAATTTAGGGAACACCGGATTTTTAACATTTTGACTGATTTTGACCCTTGCGGTCACAGAAGGGTTGAAGGGACAATATTGTCACGATCAACAGGGCATGGAATCAGAGTGACTGAAAATAATACCCCACATGATAAGGTCATATTACCGTTGCTGCTGCATAAATGAGCCAGTAATTTTCAGTCACTGTGTTCATCTTAAACTAGGAAACTGATTCCATGCCCTGTTGAAAGTCTGCTCTGAACGTGACGATAGTGTCCCTTCGTATCCAGCATACACTTTAGTTCTAGTGTATGTGAGCGCATTCACAGAATAAAGATATACTACTCAAAACAATTAAGGGAACACCGGATTTTTAACATCAAATAGGTTTGGGCCATGTGCAATGATGTCATGTACCAGCAATATTGACACAATGGCCGTGTTCAATCTGCCACACATGTCTAAATTCTTTCTTAACTCAGTAAATGAGAGCAGGTGCCCACACTATTACAGTTTTGTTTTGCTTTAACTGAGATTATTCCGGTGTTCCCTAAATTGTTTTGAGTAGTATATATGTCCATCATCATCCATATGTTCTCCACCTTACTGGGTAGGTAAGATAATAATAATAATAATAATAATAATAACGTGTGGACTTATATAGCACACGTATCCACCAACTGAGTGGTGCTCAAGGCGCATTATATTACCCCTGCTCATAAGGCTCATAAATCATTCCTGAAACCATCTCAGCTCCCTGGGGAGTATACAGCTCAATTGCTGTCATTACAGCGCATATAGGGCTAATCAACCAACTCTGCCCTCACAGGTACCCATTTAACCCCTGGGTGGAGAGAAGCAATTATGGTTAAGTGTCTTGCTCAAGGACACAAGTGTCACGGCCGGGATTCGAACCCACATTCTGCTGCTAACACCAGAATTTGAGTCCGGTAAGCTAGACCGCTCAGCCACGACACTCCACATTATTGGTTATATTGAATGACCAAAAGTGGCGGTCGGATACGACATTCTACCCTTGTTTTGTTTTTTAACCCTAACCCCTTTGATATTCCTTGTGGGTAACAGCCTCAATCCTTCAAAATCATCCAATATGAGTTTTATGTAGGATCCCTACTGCCTCAATCCTTCATCACCAACCCGAAACCAATGAACCATGACTGTGTATAACCCACCTAGCACATACATCTCTACATGCACAAGTAAGGGATTCACACTATGTAAGCTTACAACATCCCAATCCTTCAAATTCATTGGGTTTTTTTTTTAATAGTATCCTCAATCCTCCAAAATCCTCCAAAATCCTCCAGCGTGTCACTCAGCCATTGTACCTCAATCCTCCATTATCCTCCAATATTTTAATTTCAAACCTGCCTCAATCCTACAAAATCATTCAAATCCTCCGGTGGATTTTGAAGGATTTGGGATGGTTAGGGTTAATGTTAATCTAGCCCTGATAGGACCCTATCCACAGTGCAAAGTACACATCCGATAGGGTCCTGAGCAAGAGCACTTTTCGATCGTGCACTTCTAATATTTGGGAAAGAATGTCGTATCCGGCCGCCACTTTTTAAGGGCTTTAAAAAAAAAAAATTGTAACCACTAACCAGTTAAAAAATCATTCTATCGATTTTTGGTGGTACAGAAAGCAAAAACTATCTTTAAAATCCACTTTTATGATGGTTTTCGTGGCCGAGCGGTCTAGCGCACCGAACTCAAGTTCTGGTGTTGCCAGCAGCAGGGTGTGGGTTCGAGCCCCGGTCGTGACACTTGTGTCCTTGAGCAAGGTACTTAACCATAATTGCTTCGTCCTTCGGATGGGACGTAAAGCCGTAGGTCCCGTGTGTTGTATAATGCACGTAAAGTGGATTGTCGTATGTCTAGCGCACTGAACTCAAGTTCTGGTGTTGCCAGCAGCAGAGTGTGGGTTCGAGCCCCTGCCGTGACACCTGTGTCCTTGAGCAAGACACTTAACCATAATTGCTTCTCTCCACCCAGGGGTTAAATGGGTACCTGTGAAGGCAGAGATGGTTTGCTCTATATGCGCTAGAAATGGCAGCAATTGAGCTGTATACTCCCCAGGGAGCTGAGATGGTTTCAGGAATGATTTATGAGCCTTATGAGCCTTATGAGCAGGGATAATAATATAATGCGCCTTGAGCGCCACTTAGTTGGTGGATACGTGCGCTATATAAATCTATACATTATTATTATTATTATTATTGATTTCCCTTCTAAAAAAATCCTCCCCTTCAGAAAATAGAAGGATCCTATTATAGTTGCCACTACGCATGTACAATGACTGTGTTGGTCACTAATTGTGAAGTTTACAAGATCAGACTGACATGACTGAGGAAGTCATCGTATACCAAAAATGCCTGATTTTTCATGAAATAAATATCCTGGAATAATTTGAAGTATACTATATGTCCATCATCATCCATATATGTTCTCCACCTTACTAGCTAGGATGATCCTATCCCTTATGTTTCCACATAATGTGGAAACATAAGGGATAGGATCATCCTAGCTACCACCTTACCAGGTAGGTAAGATTACATTATTGGTTATATTTAATGAAAAATAGTGGCGGCCAGATACGACATTCTACCCAATATTTGCAGCGAATTATCTCGTTTTTTACCCGTCTCCATGGGATATGGTCAAAGAAATGTAGACACTATACTGTAACTTCATAACTGCCTCTTGAAGAAACAATTTTTTGCTAAAAGGTGTCTAATAAAAGAGGCCAATCTGTGTGTGTACAAACTTTTCATGGCGTTTATGCTCTGATGACCTTGGGGTCAGAACATCGATTGCGCAGCAGAACATCGATTGCACAAGGGCAACATGACTTTACTTACAGTGCGGGCGATATAAAGAGACGTGATCTGCCGTGCAATCGATGTTCCGACCCCAAGGTCATCACTCATGCGCATTATTCAGCATAAACAGCATGAAAAGTTTGTACACAGATTGGCCGTGGCTCTGAGAAATGTCAGGGAAATCCTCTTTTTTAGACATCTTGAATTTTAGACATCTTTCAGCAAAAAACATTTCTCCAACAGGCAGTTAAGTCAAGAAGTTAGTGTCTGCATTTCTTTGACCGTATCCCATGGAGATGGGTAAAAAAGGAAGATAATTCGCTGCAAACGTCTCACTCTCAGGTATACGATCGAAAAATACTCTTGGTCAGGACCCTATCGATCGGAAGTGTACTTTGCACTGTAGATACTAAGATAGGGTCCTAGTATCAGGGCTAATGTTATTCTAACACATCCGTTCTAAACATTTATATTTTTTACAACAAACAAAAAAACATAAGTTTGCTCTTTTTAATTAACTTTGAATTAACACACATCAGGCGACAAGTCAAAATCATTGTGAACATTTATATAGGGCATATTTTAAAGGGGCGACTGTATCATGGCCCGGGGCGCCTTTGTAAAATCTTGCTTTGACTTGTCTAAAGTTGGTATTATTCCCGTACTGTATTAATGACCAATGTGTGCAATGTGGCAATATGGGGTGGGCGCTGTCAATGTCGCAGCAGTTCCAGTTGACGTCGCAACGTAAACTGGCCGTGTAAACGCGTACTATTTCATTTAATTACTGATAATGTATACAGTTACCTACAATATTAGTTTCTCGTATAATTTAAAAATTAATTCAACCAATTTTAAAACAGCTTTAAATCTGCTTTGAAATGTTTTTTCCCGAACATACCCAGGACAGCAAATTTCTACTGGAGGCAGCCATGTTGACATCCCACAGTGCCTTTCGGGCCTATGATATGCAAATGATTTAATTTATCACATGTTGTAATACGAGTTGTGTGATTGGTTCATTTTCCTCATAAGCTTACTATGGAAATATAATTCTTCAATTGGTTCTGGAGAATTGTGTACTATAAATGACAGATTATTACATCTTTTAATTAATATAAAACTGTTAGGCATAGTTCAAATTGTCTTAGGGTATACTAGTCCTTACAAATTTAAACATGTTTGTATCTTATCTTGGCTAAAAAATCTTCATTCATTTTATCCAATTAATTTGAATATTCATTATATGTTAATTTACAGCAGTGCTGATTTTTCAGTGGAGGGAAAGCCTGTCTGCCTTTCTTCCTATTCGTTGGACGTGGACACTACGCTCTCTACAGCCAATCAAAAACTCCAGGTGCACCTGTAAGTCTTAGATTCCCTAAATCCGCGAAAACTATGGACCACATACCGTCGAGGAAACCCTGGCGGTATTTTTTGATGATTTCAAGGCAATTTGGACCCGATTTACTTGCGAAATCGTACCAAAACGATGAACGTTTGTACGGGGAGAGGTTTACCCTTTGTGGCAATGGCTGTCATGGCGTACTCGACTAATCTCTTGTGATCGTGTAGTGGCGCGCTGGGTTTTCAACAGTGATTGCATTACACACACGTCGTTAGTTCATGTACAAAAAATTACAATGCTGTGTAATCGTTTTGTGGCGCATCGTTAACCCAAACTCCCTAGACAACAAAGGTAGTTGGAGGATTTTGAAGGATTTTTATTGTTCACTAACAATGCTTTGGGAGTTACGGTTAAGTTATTCTCTAACGTTACGATTGAGGTCGGATGCAAAATAAAAAGGATTTGTCATGCATGATTAAGTTCATGTGCTAGCAATGTTTTTTTGTAATATTCTGTGATGCTAACTAAGTTAGGCCTATACATTTATTTATTGACAACAAAGAAAATATCTTAAATTTGGTGGCACAAAATTGTTGTCTCTTTATTTTTCATTGTTTTATTTCAGTCTTCTATTCTAACGTTAGGCCTATCTCATTCTGAATAAAAGGCTATTTATTTCTGTATTATTTAGATTAAGTGCTTATTTATTTATCCTAATGGCTAAATTTTATGGTATATTTCAGTATTTTAGAATATGCTTTTTAGAATGAATTAATCCAAAAAAAATTATATATAATATGATTCCAAATCTTAAAATGAAATTTGTTGATCTGATCTGGAGTTACTTTTGAAAACAGGGTAATGTTGTTCGCAGACATGTTATTTTTAAAAATAGATTTACCACAGACAAATTGTGTACATGTTGTTATGGTGGAAACATTTTTTGTGACGTCACTGGTGAACAAATGACCAGACCCAGAAAGAACCAGATCTATGGATTGGCCATTCATTGTTGATAAGATCATAAACAGAATATTTTAATTATTACATCTCACCAATATCAAAGAAAAAGTCTCTGTAATCTTACAACTTATTACCAAAAGCATCGCCCCCTATTGACTTTGATATCTCAGTACGCAAGGGTACTAATTTTTCGAACTGTGCGAGGTTGTTTTTCAAGTTGATGCACATGCGCACGGTATGTAGCATAATGTTTATCATGCAACTTCAAAAGTATGTATGTAATTTCACTTTAATTCATTCACATTTATTTTCATTTCACAATTCTCAAGTCAAAGTATACAGATGATAGTATTAATAAATTTAGAAGTATAAAAAGGGTGAAATGGAGGCATGTTCCCAGTAAGCGGTTGCTTGTGTTGGTGAGACAAGACAAGCTGTATGAACGGACAGATGGACAGAGTCAGACAAGAAAACAACAAAACACTAATCACGGAAAAACTTTTATGAGCCTAAATAGGGTAACATTGATAACAATTAACAAACTTACCAAGATAATACACATAAATAGTTTACATAGAACTAATGACCCGGACAGCTTTGTTCTTTTAACCCTAACCCCCTACGTATTCTGGCTAGGAACCTTCCTGAAACCTCCAAAATTCACCCATCACTTTTGGAAACATCGTTGACCTTTCATATTCAGCACTTATGGCCTGTACTTGCCAGGAATTTTATCCCATTTGAAGAGGTGAAAGTACCAGTTTCCAACAGTGCTGAATTTTTCCCAAAAGGTGCCCCTTGGAGTATTTTGCAGGATATGGGATGGTTAGGGTTTTAAAGTTATTTTTACTTTGATATCGCGAGTCAAAGCATTTCTTCTTGGGAAAACAATTTTGTCTCAGTTTAAATACACTGAATTATTTTCACTTTTCTTTTTAGGTGACGGTTTGTTGCGGTTTATCAATGGAAACTACAAATGCAGAGCAAATGACTACAGTGCAGAATATAACGACGCAAGCTGGCTCGCAACCAATACAGTTACAAATACAACAACCAGGGCAACAGGTAAGAGGTCAAAGTTGTAAGGTCAAAGGTCAGAATTGCTTTCTGCTGTTCCAACTTAGAATTTCTGTCTCGGGATGAGCAGAAATTCATTTTTGAAATTATTTCACTAACGAAAGCACATCGAGACAAAAATATTTCAAGGGATGTTTGATACCATTAATTACAGTCCATATTTACTGTGACTCTAGTAAAACAAGAGAAACTTGTGCTCATATTGGTTATTTTATACATTCAGGAATATTTATGTGTTTTTACAAAATTGTTTACGGGTACCCGGTTATCCGAAGATTTCCAATTTCGGGTGTCCGGTTCCTGAAATAACTGAAAACGCACAGCCTTCATAGTGTACAGTGTACACCTATTCCATTGTTAATTTTGGTGAATATTTTTCAGACCCAAGTAGTTCAAGTCGGAGGTGGTGGTCAGGTGATGACCTCAGGCCAGCCAATCACAATCCAGCTTACGGGTGGTCAAGGAGGCACTGTCCAGTTACAGCAGGTTGGTCAGATGCTGCAGGTTACCGGCCAAAATGGACAAATACAGCAGGTAAGTTGGGCAGCAGTACCGGTTATATGACCTTATCATGTGGGGTATTTTTTTCAGTCACCGAGTTAATCTAAAAACGAGCACTCCAATTCCATGCCGTGTTGATCGTGATGATATTGTCCCTTTTGGGAGGAGGGCCAAAGTCATTGAGCCAAGCCTTTGAGAAGCCCGGCCAGGCCCAGGCTTTGCCCAGGCCTATGGGCCTATATAATCCCCTAGCTGAGCACAAAAGACCCTTTACTAATGAATAGATCTCAAATAGCTCTTATTGTTAACACAGACTTGACTGACACCTCAGCTGTCTTTTGTTCACAACTGCAGCCGTTATAATGAGATCTACTTGACTGGGCTAGGCCCTCCAGAAGCTCAGGTTATGTTGATTGGAATGTACTGTATTGTTACAGGATTAAGATTCACAAAAGACAATTAGGAGGCCAGGTGGCCTGGGCCTGGCCAGGCTTCTCAAAGGCTTGGCTGTACCATGACTTTGGCCCTCTTCCCTTACCTTTCATGTTTTCTATACAAATAAAACAGTCCAAAAGACACCCAAACGTTCATCAGGCTAACACAATGTTGTACCATCTCTTTAATATCGTTGCATGGTTCCGTAGATTCAACTGGTACAACAACCACAGCAAGTACAGCTTCCGCAACAAGCAACCACTACCACCCAGCAACAGCAACAGCAACAACAACAGCAGCAGATAGCGGTACAACAGCCTCAGACACAGCCAATCATCTTACAGCAACCTCAGTCAGGTCAACAGCAGGCCACAGGTCAAGGAGGTCAACTCCAGGTAAGCAACGGGCTAATTCGTCAACCAGTTCACTGGGTGCCACCATAGCTGCGGTGGTACCTTCATTCTGCGTCAAGCGTTTGTTTTCTACGCAGTCCAGTGCTTCTCCAACCAATCTGAGCACTCTATTTGACGAAACGTTAGCGTACTGCGTATTTAAGAATGCGTGTGACGCGCGCGTGCAGTGGGGTACCACCGCAGTAATGGCGGAAAACAGTGGTCGCCGGATTAGTCTATAAATGGCTTTTATATGATTTCACACCATACAATATTGGCCATCTTTACAGGCATCGACTAAAAAAATGTAAACGCATACCCATGCGTTTCGTGTAAACGCCCCCGCTCAGAGGCAAAAGTCACTCATTGGATTACGTATGCGCGCTGCATGTAAACACACTCAAAGGCTTGGCACGCACAGCGTGTATACATGAACCAATGAGGTAGTCTTCATTTGCCTCTGATAGAGGGAGCCCTGCATTTTGTGACATCTTACAGTAGGTAAGACTTGAAACTTTTCATGGTGAAAAGGAAAAGTGAAGATTGTTTGCGGTGACACCGTGTATTCTCTTTTGAACAGTAAATAGTTCTGAAAACCGGTTCTTTTGAAAACTATTTACCACTCAAAAGACAATTTTTACATGGTGTCAGCCATGGTACAGCCAAGCCTTTGAGAAGCCTGGCCAGGCCCAGGCTACCTGGCCTCCTAATCTGTCTTGTGTGAGTCCTAATCCTGTAACAATACAGTACCTGCCAATCAACATAACCTGGGCTTCTGGAGGGCCTAGCCCAGCCAAGTAGAGCTCATTATAATGGCTGCAGTTGTGAACAAAAGACAGCTGAGGTGTCAGTCAAGTCTGTGTTAACAATAAGAGTTATTTGAGATCTATTCATTAGTAAAGGGCCTTTTGTGCTCAGCTAGGGGATTATATAGGCCCACAGGCCTGGGCAAAGCCTGGGCCTGGTTGGGCTTCTTAAAGGCTTGGCTGTACCATGACTTTGGCTCTCCCCTCCTTCCTTGATATGCATATTACAATCAACCTCTTTATTGGAATAGGTTTCAAAAAGTAATTAAAATAGAATTTAATTGGTTTTTTGATGTTAATTTTTCAGCTGCAGCAGTTTGTGACATCCGATGGTCAAACTATCCTGTACCAGCCCGTCGCAAATGCAGATGGGTCGGTCGGTTTACAGCAGACAAGCCAGACCACATCACAGCAGGCCACTAACTCCCTCATGACGGCGATGCCGGTCAGTTCAGACGGAGGCATCGTCATGGTATGGGTCAATCCTGACAACACGTAAAGGGACAGTATAGTCACGATCAGAGCAGACTTTCAACAGGGCATGGAATCGGTGCCCTAGTTTAAGATGAACACAGTGACTGAAAATTACTGGCTCATTTATGCAGCAGCAACGGCAATATGATTATGTGGGGTACTATTTTCAGTCACTGAGTTAATCTAAACCTAGCACTCTGATTCCATGCCCTGTTGATCGTGACAATACTGTCCCTTTAATATGCTGCACATAAATCCGCTAAGGGAGTGTCTCAAAACTCTTAATTTTTCTGTTCCATTTTAACAATAATTAATAATAAATAATTCTTACAAAGCGCACATATCCTAGCAACTAGATCAAGGCGCTGTACATTATCATCCATGCTCATCAGGCTCATAAATCATTCCAAAAGACACCCAGACACCCCTCTGGCTAACACAGTGTATCCCCTGTGCCGAGATTAATAATCGTTTACACGTGGACACGGTCTGTGTCAAAACGTGTACACGTTCTGCAAAGTAAACGGAAAATGCCACGCCTGGATATTTGCCGTGAGAGTTTCAATACTCAATTCTAAAAACGATATCTAAATTTCAGATGGTTCCTGGAACCGGCGGGATACCAACCATGCAGAGAATACCGCTTCCAGGGGCGGAGTTATTGGAGGAGGAGCCTTTGTATGTGAATGCTAAGCAGTACCACAGAATACTCAAGCGAAGACAGGCAAGAGCCAGGCTAGAAGCTGAGGGACGCATCCCTAAAGAGAGAAGGGTGGGTGTGAAAATGACACTGACAGTGACACTGGCATTGACAATGACATTTACAGTGATACTGAAGGTAACGATGACAGTAATGGTGACAGTGTTAGTGAAATGACATTGATATTAATTTTGACAGTGACATTGACAGTGACATTTCGTGGAGTGTCGTGGCCGAGCGGTCTAGCTTACCGGACTCAAGTTCTGGTGTTTGCAGCAGAATGTGGGTTTGAATCCCAGCCGTGACACTTGTGTCCTTGAGCAAGACACTTAACCATAATTGCTTATAGGGGCAGAGGCAGTTTAACAACTGCCTTGTTCTGGACTAGTTACCCCTCCCAGTCCTATATTCGCACCGTGAAGAGGCTGGTTATTAACTTGTCTTGTTTCGGTGCGAGGGGCTGGTTTCTTCAGTGTGGAGTCATTGTAATAACTCAATGACTTAGTAGCCCCCACCTTGGAGTGGCCATTGGCCTTGTGTGGGGCGAATTTGTGAATGCTAAGCAGTACCACAGAATACTCAAGCGAAGACAGGCAAGAGCCAGGCTAGAAGCTGAGGGACGCATCCATAAAGAGAGAAGGGTGGGTGTGAAAATGACATTTACAGTGATACTGAAGGTAACGATGACAGTAATGGTGACAGTGTTTAGTGAAATGACATTGATATTAATTTTGACAGTGACATTGACAATGATATTTACAGGTGACGTTGACAGTGTTGGTGACATTGACAGTGAAAATGGCATTGACAATGAAATCAACAATAGGCCGTTTCACATATCGATAACACTCGTGAGCCTAATCTGCATATTGATCAACGTGGCCCACATCGAAAAATTTTCCTTGTAGTCACACACAATCGTGGCACAGTGTGCAAGTTTTCGTTGCTGATTTCGCCATGGTAAATGATTTTTAGCGAATTTGATTGAATCTAACCTGTGCAACTGGTCTAATTTTCGGACATATTTCCTGTAAAACCAAGTATTTTGAGAGATGTGTTATTTTGAAGTATTTGTTTCTTTCACTCAAGTAAAATAGAAATTAAGCTTGGGCGATAACGCAATAATATCGAATATCACGAGTTTAAGTTATCGAGATATCGGTAAATCGCAATTTAAAAAAATATATCGTGATTATATAAAATCGCCATTGTGATTCAAGTCAAAAATTCCATGGAAACAAAATTAGGACGGTCGAATCAAAAGCAAACTACTTCATAAGTACATACATGCTGTGCAAACGAATTTAGGATTTATTGTGATGCTTGGAGGCGGTAAAGCAATTATGCATGAATGAAAAAAATAAATAATCGCTATACTATCAAAAAACATGATGTTTGCAGATGTATCGTGGATGGAAAGAAAAAATAAATAAATAAAAAAAATTAAAAATAAATAAAATCGCCCAAGCTCAATATGTATCTCGGTACATAATTTGTTTTCCCTATGCTATCATTGTATATTGTTTGTATTAATGTTTTTTCTTTGTTTCCGCGCCTTGAGCGCCCAGCAGGGTGGATATGTGCGCGCTAAAAATCTTTATTATTATTATTATTAATAGCAATAGAAAATTACTGACAAAATAGCGCAATACACGGGCACTATAACCGTAATTTTTATTTTCTGCCGTATTTTCCAACAGAAATACCTGCATGAGTCTAGGCACGCCCACGCGATGAACAGAGTGAGGGGTGACGGGGGGCGTTTCAATCACGGCTCGAGAGGCTCGATGGACGAGGACTCGTTTGACGGTGATTCACCCACGATGGTACCACGGTCAAAGTTTGCTCTTCATGAAAACACACCTCAACAGCAACAGGTAAACTGACTCTCAAGCATTAGGCCTAAAAAAAAAGTCTCTGGTTTCTGGTCTCCGTGCGTGTCGCCTCAGACTCGCGCATCGGCAAAATAAAAAAGATTACCACCCCCCCAAAAACAAGCGCATCACTACACCGATTTTGAAGCCAACTGATGACCAGAAACCGGACTTTTTTCTTTTTCTTGCCTTATTCGATCGAATCATCTATGTGAAAATTACCGCTTCTCGGTAAGTATTTTTTTTTTTATAAATAAAGAATTTGATGTTGTAAACGGCTTCCTAACCAAAAGAGAACTGCTGTATAAATGCAAAAATGTTCTCATGAGAAGTGTTAAGGCCGGTTCATAGTTCATGCGAATGCGGAGCGAAATTCGTGACGTCGACAATGGTTGACGGCAAATATTCGCGGCGAAGGTTTGCAAAAGTTGAACACATTTCAACTTGCACGAATCATTCGCTTTCGCGTCAAGTATGAACCAGGCTTTAGACAGACTAGAGGGTCCGTGGCTAGACTAGTCGGTGGTTGGTATCTAAGCATTTTCACTGAAAGTGTAATACAGACTAGAGGGTCTGTGGCTAGACTAGTCAGTGGTTGGTATTGAGGCATTCTCATGGACAATGTGAGACAAACTAGAGGGTCCGTGGCTAGACTAGTCGGTGGTTGGTATCTAAGCATTTTCACTGAAAGTGTAATACAGACTAGAGGGTCTGTGGCTAGACTAGTCAGTGGTTGGTATTGAGGCATTCTCATGGACAATGTGAGACAAACTAGAGGGTCCGTGGCTAGACTAGTCGGTGGTTGGTATCTAAGCATTCTCATGGAAAGTGTAATACAGACTAGAGGGTCCGTGGCAAGACTAGTCAGTGGATAATACGTAGGCATTCTCATGAAAAGTGTAATACAGAGTAGAAGGTCCGTGGCTAGACTAGTCAGTGGTTGGTATCAAGGCACTGTCACTGAAAGTACAAGACAGACTAGAGGGTCTGTGGCAAGACTAGTCAGTGGTTAATACGTAGGCATTCTCATGTAAAGTGTAATACTGACTACAGGGTCCGTGGCAAGACTAGTCAGTGGTTAGTACATAGGCATTCTCATGTATAGTGTGAGACAGACTTAGAGGGTCCATAGCACCAAAGTGTTCTCACAGAAAATGTACAACAGACTAGATGGTCCGTAGCTAGACTAGTCAAAAGTGAAGATGTAATCACATTGGCCTCGTAAAAAAATTGTAATTTATACTTCTCCTGCTAAGTTTACAGTCACAGCTCAAGCCGGCAATTCAGACTCAGACAGCTCACTTAACATCAACCTTGACATGCTAAGCGGTGCCCCGCAAATGGCGTCCAACAGCCAATCACTTCTGGAGCAGGCAAACGGAGCCTCCAACGGGACGTCTGCAACAGTTTAGAGGATAATTTGTGATAACATATATGCTTTCTTTGTGTACGTTTTTGTATAGTATTTTATAATGTATTTACAAGAAAACTATCGTAGGAACCTATAGTTTGTGTATGTTGATGAAAGCTAGCAATTTGCATCGTCAGTGTTATATTCATCATCGGGCCCATACAAAATGTGACCCGCTTCATCGAAATTTCACATTTTGAGATATGGATATCAACTTAACCCTTCTACTGTTTGACCATTTGAAACCATTCAAAATTTCCACTTACCAAAATGTCCATTGGTTATGTACACACATGGTGATACCATTTGAACAGTGTTGGTAGCAAGCTTTACTACCATTCAAATCCATTCAAATGCATAGAGGGTCCATTGATTCACCACTTAGAAGTATCCAAACAAGGTTTTGTATTAGCTGTACTACCATTTGGAAAGATCCAAACAAGGTTTTGTGTTAGCTGACCTACCATTCAAAATCATTTGGGGGAATCAATACTGTACACAGTTATTTCACCATTCAAAACCACAAAAGCGAATGGTTTCAAATGGTGCATCAACTTGTCTGAAAAAGGTACCAAAAGTAGGAGGATTAAAGAGAATTTTATGGGCTTTCTCATGATGCCAAACATTCATTTTTGGTTCATTCCATTCCTGTGTTATGATGTGATTAAATTGATAATGTAATAATGCAGTCATGCACGTTTTGTGAACTTTGGAAGTCCATTACACGGAAACATGTGTTGGGGGACATTCCTCATTTCGATGGAGCGGGTCACAAATGTTCACTATAAAAATAACAATTATTGGGAATAAGGCCCCCCCCCCCCCCCCCAAAAAAAAGTCCAGTTTCTGGTCTACCGCACGTCGGCATTTTAATTTTATTTTTTTTTTTTTTGCTATGAAATGATGTCTAACTGCACCCAAAATTGCTTGGAATCGATTGGAATTTTGCCGCCGTATTTTTAAATGACTTTTTCCACATAGGGGTATGAATGTTTGTCCGATTTGTGCAGCCTCTCTTAGCCATCATACTTTGTGTATGGGGAATTTGGTCGCCGTATATACCAGTATCACGTATTTCCCTGTTGGCAAAAAAAAAAAGATTGCCAAAAAAAAAAGCGCATCATTGAACCGATTTTGAAGCCGACCGATGACCAGAAACCAGAGACTTTTTTGGGGGGCCTTATTGGGATTTGGTATCTTTTTTTTGCCTAAGGGACGCAAGGGTCGAAATTCACTTGAATTTTATGGTAGCCCACAGGACTAGTTATGTCAAAATTTTACTAGTCCTTCTCGGTTTTTTTAGTAGTCCTGAAAAAAAAAAAATACATGTTTTTTGCGTATTTTTATTTCATTTTTTTTTTCACTAGCCCATCAGACTACCCAAACCAGAGCAGCTAGTAGTCCCGCTGCTGAAACGACTAATAATAATAATAATAATAATGTGGACTTATATAGCGCACGTATCCACCAACTGGTACTCAAGGCGTATTATATTATTACCCCTGCTCATCAGGCTCATAAATCATTCCTGAAACCATCTCATCTCCCTGGGGAGTATACAGCTCAATTGCTGCCATTTCAGCGCATATGGGCTAATCAAACACAACAACCAACTCTGCCCTCACAGGTACCTGGGTGGAGAGAAGCAATTATGGTAAAGTGTCTTGCTCGAGGACACAAGCACCATGGTCGCGGTTGGGATTCGAACCCAACATTCTGACGACTCGGCCATCAGAACACAAATCCGATGCACTAAACCGCTCGACCATGGCACTCCACTCACTAGCCTCGGACTAGTGTTAATTTCGACCCCTGGGTCAGGACTTGGGTCATGCTCACGCGCGCGGTGATTCGATTGGTCAGTGGGGATCCCCGCCTAAGATGTGACGGTATTGTTACGCCATATACCGGGGAATGAACACTTCCAATTTACCAATCCAGACGGATGGCCTGGTATTTATCTCGGACATTGTTTCTGGTTTACGCACATGTCACCTCAGACCTTGCACATCAGCATTTTGAGGGTTTTTTTTGCCATGAAACAATGTCCAATTGCAGCCAAAATTGCTGGATCGATTGGTATTCAAAGACCGACCGGCCTTGAACACTTAGGTGTGCAGCCATTCAATTTGTTTGTAATAATGAATTTATGATGTTATTTTACACACATATCTTTGAGATTCCGCCAAAATATTAGGATTCCTTTGTATTTCCTTCCTTTTAAAATTTTGTTTGCAATAAATGCTGCATGTAAAACCAAATAACCCCAACACACTGTGTAGGAAGTGTTACACCTTTGGTAAATATCCAATGACAAAATTACTGAAATATTATCTAAAACTTACTTAACCCTCCGACAATCAGTGCAATTTTTGAAACAACCCATTCAGGCCACTCCAAGCCATTAGCTGTTGCCAGTGGCCTCCTATGGTTACCCTTCTGTGCACTGTTACACCACTGAGATTGCAGGGTAAAGTGGTCTCCCATTGATACATTGCAGGCCATACTAATATGTTCAAACAACCAGCTTACAACCAGCTGTAAACCTGACCATGTATTTTGACTGTAAACACACCTATACATAACCATTAAAGACTGGTTTGTAATGGCCTTCAGTGTGTGTTGAGTATGTAATCGGAGATGGTCTTATTTACAGTGGCCTTGGGTGGCACTGGGTTGATTTTGTAAGATTACTTGGAAAGGACAACAGTGGTTTGTATGCTGTAACCCTAGCTTCTATGACTACAAGGGTCAAAATGTTGATATACTTGCCAAGGTATATCTAGTGCAATTAAAAGTCAAACACTGTCAAACCTTATGTGTAGTAAGTACATTTACAGCTCAAAATGAGTCGACCGTTTTTGACTGGTAAAAGCATTGTCTGGTATTGTTCAGGGTGGTCAAAATGACAGTAAAAACTAGTTAAAAATGCCCGTGTGCAAATTTGGGTCAACAGTCAAAACTGTTGACTGGTTTTGACCTCTATAGCTACTTGCTACTTGCCACTAAAGTAGGAGAGTTAAAGGTTGGTGAAGAACACATTGGAAATCTAGTGGATTGGAGTGGCCTCCATGTGAGGTAGGGTTAATGTGAAGTTAGTGGTAGTACTAAAAATCCTGTCATTCTTGAGAAAAAGTGAAATGTATTTTTAAAAAATGAAATTGATGAAAACCATACTCACAAAATTTGAAAGCATTTTCACGATACAAAAAAGCTGAAAATCTCACAGGTTGGTTTCTGTACATATCTCTTCATAAGCCTGTTTGAAGAATTGCGGACACACCATAAGAGGGCGCTATTTGACTTGGGTATAAACACAAAAGAGTCTACAGAAGTTAAATAGCGCCCTCGTGCTGTGTCCTCCATACTTCAAATAGGCTTATTATAAAGTACGGATGCATTTACAGACATTTTACCAATGATGTACACTTGGTGTAAAGTTGATGATAATATCAAACATCCCTTGAACTATTTTTTTTCTTCAAATTATAACATTATCCTCCTACTCATGGTACAATTTTCCAGCGAGTTGACTGATAATTTAAAACTAGACAACTGTCTGTTTATGAATGGTGGATTAGCTGTGTAGATAACAGTACCGTGTACAGTTTAGATGCATTCACCACACAGTACCATTTGACAACTGTCTGTTTATGAATGGTGGATTAGCTGTGTAGATAACAGTACCGTGTACAGTTTAGATGCATTCACCACACAGAACAATTTGACAACTGTCTATTTATGGATGGTGGATTAGCTCTGATTGGTTCAAATCCGTGTCGCACAAAACAGCTGGCACATACATGCTAATCTGATTTTGATAAGCCATGTCTTTACCATCCGTTAATACACCCCCACGTGATGACGTTTTGTCCAGTCAGATTGTCTAAATTGTTTCGGGCATTTATGAATGCATCTAAATTCAAAGGAAAAAAAATACTGTACTCAGAAGCAGTTTGCCTTAAATTTAACCTTAAAGGGACAGTATCGTCACGATCAGAGCAGACTTTCAACAGGGCATGGAATCGATGTCCTAGTTTAAGATTAACACAGTGACTGAAAACTACTGGCTCATTTATGCAGCAGTAACAGTAATATGAACTTATCATGTGGGGTCTTATGGTAGTCACTGAGTTAATCTAAAATGAGCATTCCGATTCCATGCCCTGTTGATCATGACGATACTGTCCCTTTAACCCTAACCACCCCAAATCCATGAAAATCCTCCAAGGGGCACTTTTTGGGGAAAATTCAGCACTGTTAGAAACTGGTACTTTCACCTCTTCAAATGGGGCAAAATTACTACCTGGCAAGAAGTACAAGCCATAAGTGCTGAATATGAAAGATCAACGAAAATGCATGGTGCATTTTGAAGATAAGGGCATGTTTCCAAAAGTTCACTGATGGATTTTGGAGGATTCAGGAATGTTCCTAGCCAGAATACCTAGGGTTAAGTTATTTGATTATAATTAATTGTTGCCCAAATGTCACATCAATTTATGTACATATTCATTACTCTTTAAGCTTTTTGCTTTTAATGTAAATAATATAATTAATATACTTACTCAGTAGAAATAAAGTGTGGAAGAAAAATGATTGTTTTTGCAGTTCAGAGTTTAATTAATGGAATGGTATATGAATTGGGATCAAGTTGTCTGTTTGAGATTCCCACTGAGGACTTGGAAATCTTGTGATCTACTTAACCCTAACCCTCCAGGGTATTTTGGCTAGAAACCCTGCCAGACGCATCAGATTGCATCGTTTGTCACAGTGACTTGGCTGCCCAGTGCAGCAAGATCCATCTGGTCACAAATCTCAAGGCCGAACTGCCTCAGAGTCTGTGGTCACCAAATGCAGCAGGATACAACTCTGGCATTGTTCAATGGGACCAGCTCTCAATAGCCTCAGACTTGGCTGCTTATGCACTGGTGTTGACAGCTGAATGCATCAAAGTGCACCAGACTTTTCCACCTGATGCACTTTGCTGCGTCTGCCAGGGTTAGGGTTAAGGTAAAATTAAAAAAAAGCCTCCGGTTTCTGGTCATCGGTCCACTTCAAAATCATTTTTTATTTATTATTTTTTTTAAATCTTTTTTTTCAACCAGTAAAATACATGTATACGCAATTATACGACTCAAAACAATTTAGGGAACACCGGAATAATCTCAGTTAAAGCAAGATCATTTATTTCAGATAAACACAATGTTTCACAGCATTGATGAGAAACAACTGCACAATGAAACATGATAAAGGATGCATGTAGTGATTACACATTTCATGACATGACTACTGAAAGAGAGAGGGGGTTGCAAATGAAAATCCCGGTTCATGGAACATTTCAAACCTATTTGATGTTAAAAATCCGGTGTTCCCTAAATTGTTTTCAGTAGTATATTATAACCAGACTGTTGCATCCTTGCCCTTCTGAAAGTCTGCTCTGATTGTGATGATATTGTCCCTATAATGTTTCAAAGTTATAACATGCTGGGAGGGGAAGGGTGTGGGTTTTGGAGGGGGGCCACATTCATGGTTAGTCTATCCAATTGAAAATTCAACCCCACCCCAACTTTTACAACACATTTACACCCCTATGAGTCAACAAAAATATTATCTACACAGTCACTTTAGATTTGAAATAAATATTTTTATTGGTACGAAAAAAGTATCAATGACAGTCAAATATTTCTCAATATTTACAGTTCTATGTACATAATGTTTACTGGTATTTATCATGTACTGATGAGATTTGTGACAAGGGATCTTTTTGTATGTATTTTTTTCAGCATGTTTGTATTATCCCATTGGTAAGTGTGACGTAATTCCAACATAAACCTCACACGTGTTGACTCCAACGATCATCAGAAGCCCATTGGAAATGCACTGACCACCCGTTTCTTTAAGGATTTACGCAGGAAATTAGAAATCTCAGGACTTGCCTTTAACATATGTGTCGTCAAGACTTTTCAGCTGATCAGCTGATTTCCTCTTTTTTGGTTACTCGGCTGTGCCACTGAAAACTTTCCTCTCTTTTGGGCCAAACTGCCGTTGCATGCCTGTATAATCTGTTAAACAAAGTCAAATTCTGCCTGAAGAAACGCCTTTGAATGTTAAAAATCAAGGAATGGAGGTTAAATTATACACTTTGCCAGCTTTGCAACAGGAAGTAGCGAAAAGAATGCGCGTACTACCAATGAGCATGTGTAATTGTGTATATGTACATATCGACTTCCATGTACCAATAGGATATCACTCATCACAATTACTATTTTTAGAATTTCATGTCACATTCGAACAAAGTATTCGCACAACTTTCTGCCTGGATTCAAAGTGTGATTCTTAAATCATACATCGGTAATTGTGTGCATGTACTAATATTCATCAGCATTACCTCATTGTCTGTGATATAGTTAATGACAAGAGCTATGAAAGATAAGGTACAGGAATTAAGGAATTTTTGGTTATTTCAGGAACCGGACACCGGACACCTGACATTGGAAATCTTCGGATACCCGGGTATACCCGTAAAGAATTTTGTGAAACACAAATAAGGCCGAATGTCTAAAATAACCAATATGAATATAAGATTCTCTTGTTTTATTAGAGTCACAAGAAATGTAGACTTACTGTAATAATTTCCTGCCTCTATACTAAAAAATGACATAAGCATCCCCATTCCCCATTCCCCACACACATTTTGTTAACAAATAAAATCAGAGATATCCATTTGTGTGGCTTCAAATGTTCAGTCAAAATTGTCAAAAGTTCTTTACGGGTAATTGGAACTGAAAAATGGAACTGGATAATGACAGTTTTGGTCGGGTACCCAGATACCTGGTACTGCCTTAACAGGATTATAATTTAAAAAAATTAAAATTGTCCCTTGAAAAGAATGTATTACTTCAAAGACTTTTTAAATATCTTGGCGTTCTTTAAAATTAGCATTTTCTCATCAATGCAAACCGGTTTTCCTTATAAATTTAATACATATATATGCTGTCACAGCTATCTGTGAGTTTAACTCTCAACTCTTGCCACGTTCATATCATAAATTATTTAATTAAAAACAAATTAAAATCAATCAAATCATTAATGAATTATAGTTAATAAATAAAAACCAAAAATATCAAAGTAGTTAGTATCATCACACTCATTAAAATTTACATATTCACATCATAGAAATTGAGCAAAGACCAAGACTTATTTTAAAAAAAATATTTGTAAAAGAGCTAACAGACAACTAAAATATGTACGAGATAAACTTGAAATCACCTCTCTAAAAATGCAAGTTATTTTGGGCTTAGGTAAAACTTGTAGCTTTGCATGGTGAGGAGGATAAGTACGAGTAATTACGGTGACACCATGTGCAATTCTCTATTGAGTAGTAATAAGTTCTGAAAAGAACTGGAGGTACAACTCGACGTTTCGATCAGTATGCTCTGATCGTCCTCATTTTGGGCTTTGGCTTATAGATAATTCCTGATAGACGCCATCTTTACAGGCAACAAGGATTTGGATTTGAGCCGCATCAAGTGTTCAAACGTTCTCTGCAATAAAGTGCTTCACTGACCCAAGCCTCGAAATTTGTCACTTACCCACCCTTGTATTTTCACTTACCCATTTCCAAAAGTCACTTACCCGATTTCAGTGTCTGGCCATGTTGTTATGGGACACGACATAAAAACATGGATAGATCCACTTACCCAGCAACTTACCCACTTTTTAAAATCACTTACCGCCTGAAAAATCCACTCACATACGGTAAGTGGGAATTTCGAGGCTTGCGTTTTTGTCTGGTAAAAAAGCATTGTCTGGTGTTGTTGAGGGCGGTCAAAATGACAGTAAAACCAGTCAAAAATGCCCCTGTGTGCACATTTGGGTCAACAGTCAAAAGTGGGAATTTCGAGGCTTGCACTGACTGATGATGCACGGAATTTGTTGAGATGCCTGTGTGCAGCATGCGATAATTACGTGTAACGCATGGGCATTCAAAACTAGTTTTAGTCATTGCCCATAAAGATGACCGATTTCATGTGAAAACCATCTATTCCAAATATTCTGAACTAATATTAGGCCCACAAAAAGTCTCCAGTTTCTGGTCATAGGTTGGCTTCAAAATCGGTGCAGTGACACGCTTTTTTTGGGGGGGTATTTTTTTTTTGTGCCAACAGGGACATACGTGATACATGTATATGCGGGAACCAAATTTGCCATACAAAGCATGGCGGCTAAGAGAGGCCTCACAAATCAGGCAAACGACCATACCCTTATGTGAAAAAGTCATTTAAAACTAAGCATGGCAGAATTCCAATCGATCAAGCAATTTTGGCTGCAGTTGAGGCAAAGCACGCGGAGACCGGAGACTTTTTTGGCCCTCGGTGGGATGAAACTTGGAAATCGGTGATGTGATTATGAAACATGTACCTGCATGGTACCTTGTATGTACACATGAGACATTAACCCTCCTACTTCTGGTACCTTTTTCATACAAGTTGATCCACCATTTGAAACCATTCGCTTTTGTGGTTTTGAATGGTGAAATAACTGTGTACAGTATATTGATTCCCCCAAATGGTTTTGAATGGTAGGTCAGCTAATACAAAACCTTGTTTGGATCTTTCCAAATGGTAGTACAGCTAATACAAAACCTTGTTTGGATACTTCTAAGTGGTGAATCAATGGACCCTCTATGCATTTGAATGGATTTGAATGGTAGTAAAGCTTGCTACCAACACTGTTCAAATGGTATCACCATGTGTGTACAAAACCAATGGGCATTTTGGTAAGTGGAAATTTTGAATGGTTTCAAATGGTCAAAGAGTAGGAGGGTTAAAGGGGCACTATTTCCCATTGATGTAAAACTTTTACATCACAGGAAAATAGTGCACCTTTAAAACATTGCTGGTGAATGGGCAATTATTATAAGCGCTCGAGATGACAGCGTCTGACCGTCAAAGAATGTTGCAGGCAATTTGATGATTGTGCGCAAATGCCATCAGTGTTTCACATCTCATCGCGATCACATTTTTCATTTTCGTTTCACTAACATTGTGGATAAGATTTGTTTCTCTCAGGACGTCAGTCAACCCATTTTGCAAGCCTTGAACACGTCCGCATTATGTCGTATCCTGCTTGTTGGGGGAGAAAACTGACCAAGACAGGTCCCCAATGTCCATTGCATCCCCTCCCATGTCCAAGCTGACGTTAAGGTCCCCAAGTATCTGACCAAAGCTCTCGTTGTGGACACCTCCATCGCCCTTCTCTGGGGTCAATCCGGGGAGGCCGAACTCCCCAAGAGATCCCAGTCGTGACCTTTGGCCTCTCACTGTGCTTCCTCCTCGCAGACGACCTTTGAAATTTGGTGTCAGAGACAGGTCATCGTGTAAATCATTGAATACTCCACTGTCGCCATCCGGGGGTGGGCTCTTGAAAGGGGTGAAACCACGGAGGGGTGAGAGCCAGTTTTGAAGATCGGCCGACTTGCAGGGGGTTGACATGACTGGCATGCCCTTGGATTGAGCTTTCGGCTTGGGAGGTGAGCACAGTTCCCCCTCAAAGAATGCGGTGAAGGAGTCCTCAGCTTCCGATTCCTCATCAATATCTTCCCGGATCCGGGGCAGAGATTTCCTATTCTGTCCTCTCTTCTTGAACGGTAGTTCCCTATTTGGGGTTGTGGTGTTACCCAAGCTGTTGTGTCCAGAGGTCAAGGCTTGGTTCACATTCACGTCAACCATGCTCTGTCCGCTAAGGTCCATCCCAGAATCCGATCCAGAGCTTGTGTTACTCACAGAGCTATTAACGCTACGATTCATCCCAGGGTTTGTAACGGCGACATCACTGGGCGTCGCCTTGGGTGCGATCGGGACAACCTTACGCCTTCCAACCATCTGATGTGAGGGGGCAAAACGTCTCACTCCGCCCATGATAACCGGGGAGAGAATATGGGGGATGGTTGCAGATCTATCCCCCGAGGGTTGGCCACCATTGTGATCAGAAGAGAGAAGTAGAGGAACAGGTACCAGAGCATAGGGTTGACTCCCCCTGGGTAATATCAAAGGGGGTTTCCTAACTTTGGGTCCAGAACCTGAATTAAAGAAAAAAGTACAAACAATTATTTTTTGGAAAAGCAGAATAATTGATGCACTCATCTGGTAAGAATATAAATTAATCCACTTTGGAAACAATTTTTAAGAGGAAATCTGCTGGTTTTTTTGCTGAAATGTTGTATGCCGGTTTAATTTTAACGGCAAAATTGTTTAGATGTCTGTTTTCAAATATATACAACTCATTGCAAATATTCCAACCACAGAATGCCATGTGCTAACTTAAATATGTACATGAACCAGGAGTGTGATATGACAAAAGTCAAAAATCCTGAAAATGGGTAGCAGGCCTGGGTCTCCCTTTGGTCTAGAGGACAAAGCCCCCTGAACCTCCTGTGGGTAGCGGGCCTGGGTTTCCCTTTGGTCTAGAGGACAAAGCCCCCTGAACCTCCTGTGGGTAGCGGGCCTGGGTCTCCCTTTGGTCTAGAGGACAAAGCCCCCTGAACCTCCTGTGGGTAGCGGGCCAGGGTCTCCCTTTGGTCTAGAGGACAAAGCCCCCTGAACCTCCTGTGGGTAGCTGGCCTGGGTCTCCCTTTGGTCTAGAGGACAAAGCCCCCCTGAACCTCCTGTGGGTAGCGGGCCAGGGTCTCCCTTTGGTCTAGAGGACAAAGCCCCCTGAACCTCCTGTGGGTAGCAGGCCTGGGTCTCCCTTTGGTCTAGAGGACAAAGCCCCCTGAACCTCCTGTGGGTAGCAGGCCTGGGTCTCTTTGGTCTAGAGGACAAAGCCCCCTGAACCTCCTGGATGTTTAATTTTGGAGGATTTACAGACTCTCCACATCCCCACAAACAAGAAACTAGAGGTTTGGACACAATACAGGCTACTTCTTTCTTTCCTTTGAGGCAAAGGGTGTTTTGTAAAAAAAATCCTGAAATCAGGAAAATTCCTGAGAAATTACAGGCCTAATGTGTACGCATCATTGATTGAAGAAACACTGGACAAAACACTTCTTGCATCTAGTTACCACCACAGTGACGACAGCACCTAGCGAAGTGGTCAACGGTCTTTCAACCTTCACCATGGTACAACCATTCAAGTTTTCTTAAAGTGACAAAATGGAGGGCTGGAAGGTAAATAGGCCGGCGCCTTTCACTTTTGGAGAATTATAGCTATAATTGTACTGAATGCATACAGGAAATCAGACAAACATGACTGCAGCTGAAAAAAAGGTGTTGAGCCTCATCTTACCTGTGAGGGCAGAGTTGATTGTTGTATTTGATTAGCCATATGCGCCGAAATGGCAGCAATTCAGCTGTATACTCCCCAGGGAGCTGAGATGGTTTCAGGAATGATTTATGCGCCTGATGAGCAGGGGTAATAATATAATGCGCCTTGAGCACCAGTTTGGTGGATACGTGCGCCATATAAGTCCACATTATTATTGAGTTGACCTCCAGTTCTTTTCAGAACTAATTACTATGCAATTGAGAATTTCACATGGTGTCACCGCAATTAGTCTTACTATTATTATTATTATTATTATTATTATTATTATTATTATTATTATTACCTGTATTCTCTTTAGTCCTGTTAGCTACGCCCCCAGGAGGTGGTACCATGACAACCTGAGGCATGACCCCGCCCATAAAGAAGGCTCCCTGCTGTGGGCCGCCCATCATAGGTTGCATCATCGATGGGGGAGGGGCCACCTCTTGTAAGAGAGTGCCGCCACTCTCCTGGTCAGCAACAAACATTCGGTGTTCGGGAAGACGAACGACCGTCCCTGGTCTGAGTGTCCAGAATGCTGGCTGACCGTGAGTCAGCGGAGGTTCTCGGATGAAGATCTTGTGGAGGGACAGGTTGTGTCGGATGGAATTCTGATACAGCAAAGCAAAAAAGATATCAGATGTGATCAAAACTGAATTTCAAACATTTATCAATGATAAAACACCCATATGAACAAAAAACCATGCCATTTTGGAAATATTCAGTTTCAAAAAGAACTTACAAGTCAATCTCGAGTTTGTATGCAAAAATTTCATAAAAAATTGTAGACTTTGCATGATTTTGGTTTGTGTTAACACCATATATGTGCAGTGAACGATTTCATTCAAAATTTTTGCATAGCAAAACTGCGATGCAAAAAATGAATTTGCCTAGCAAAATAATTTGTTTGTATAGCAATCTGATTGTCCAAATTACGTCGCATTTTGCGATGCGATACAGGGGAAATCGTTCACTGATGTGGGTGTTCTTAGCTACTGTTATTAGCGGGTGAGATTGTGGTTAAGCTTGGTCAATATTGATTTTTTTCATCCACGATATTTTTTTTGTTTTTGCTATGAAACGATGTCCAATTGCAGCCAAAATTGCTGGATCGATTGTATTTCTGCCGTGCTGTGTTTTAAATGACTTTTTCACATAGGGGTATGAATGTTTGCCCGATTTGTGAGGCCTCTCTTAGCTACCATACTTTGTATATTGGAAATTTGGTGTATACAATGTATCACGTATTTCCCTGTTGGCAAAAAAAAAGATGGCCGAAAAAAAAAGCGTCACTTCACCGATTTTGAAGCCGACTGATGACAAGAAACCGGAGACTTTTTTTTTTGGCCTAATGCTTACCCTCCATCCTGCCTTAGCCGTTTTGAAGTAAGGAAAGGTCTCTTCAATCCAGGCGTAGATCTCTCGTAATGTCATCTTGCCAGCACGGGAACTACTGATCGCAAACTGGATGAGTGTGCTATAGGAATACGGTGGACGCTCATACCTAGGATCGGCCATCTATTCAAAGAGCAATCAAAACTGCCTTTTAAAGGTAAATTATATTATTGTTAAAAAAAAAAACGTGTGTCACCACACCGATTTTGAAGCCGACCGATGACCAGAAACAGAAGACTTTTTTGGCCTCATAGGATCGGCCATCTATTCAAAGTGCAATCAAAACGCCCTTTTAAAGGTACATTGCAATATTGGTAAGGCCAAAAAAATAGATGTTGTGTTTCTGGTAACATGTCCTCAAAATTGATGAGTATGTAGGTAGGGAATTTTTTTTTTTAATTTTTTTTTTATATGGATTTGATGCATGCGCATAGGTGTGCAATGCTTACAAATTTTAAACAAATGTGATCATGAAATCAATTGGTTTCTTTTCAATACTGTGTTTACAAAATACACACCTAAAATTTTAATTTTTTTTTAATCCCTGAAAAAAAAAATGCTACCAATTTTTTTTTTTTAATTCCGAGTTTCCGACTCCACCTTTCGCGAATATTAATTTGTCAGTCGGGTTACCAGAAACACAATATTTTTTTGTTTGGGCCCAATGGCAAAACTGCTTCTTTTAAGGTATCCTTACTTTTTTATTCAAAGTATACATTAAACAACCATTCTGTGAAAGTTTCAGCTTAATCGGTCTACAAATTTGGGATAAAATTGGAAACATTTATTTACAAATTTGATTCACTGTGTTCAACTTCTGCAAAATTTCAGTTTTTGATGTCATAATTTCATTTGCAGTTTAGATTCACATGAAGTATGAACTTGCCTTAATTCCAATATAAATTGCAATTAGCTCAAGTTAAAAATAAGCTTGGGTGATAATATCGATAATATCGATAATATCGATAATATCGATAATATCGATAATATCGATAATATCGATAATATCGATAATATCAATAATATCGATAATATCAATAATATCGATAATATCACAATACCTTTTTTATTCAACTAAGATATCGAGAACCTTTTTAAGATATCAGCAAATCGTGATTAAAAAAATATATCGTAAATAAATAAAATCGCCATTGTGAATCAAGTCAGTAATTCCATGGAAACAAAAATTAGGACAGTCTTTTCAGCTTTTGGAAGTGAGAAACAAAAGCGAACTACTTCAAAAGTACATACACGCCGTCACTATGCAAACGAATTTACAATTTATTGTGATGCTTGTAGAGGGGTACATACCTGTGGTTATCGGCTCTAGAGCAATTATGCACGAATGCAAATATTAATCGCGACACTATTGAAAATCGCGATATATGTTTGCCGATATATCGTGGATGAAAAAATTCGATATCACCTTTGAAGCTTAATTAAAAATGATGCATTTATATAAACAATCACAGATTGTTTTTCTACCGACCTGCATGGATTGAAGCGAGTTGGGGTCCAGATCGGGTGCGGACATCTTCTTCAGCCAAGTGATGTTAGTAAGACTTTCATCTGCACTTCCTCCTTAAGTATGAAAGAAAAGCATCAGTTTTTATAACTTCATGAGATGCAGAACATACAGTACCGAAGTATTAGCTAGGGGGTCGAATGTCGGATCCAACCACCACCGTTTCTCGCACATTATAACAAATAATGTAATCTTACCTGCCCTGTAAGTTGGAGAACATACATATGGATGATGATGATGGATATTTATTTCATGAAAAGTCAGGCGATGACCTCCTCAGTCAATGTCAGTGTGTTCTTGTCAACTCCCCCATTAGTGACCAACATGGTCATTGTACATACATGTATAGTAGTCACAATCAGTCAACTGCCTGTTTTGACCGTTGACCCAAATGTGCACACAGGGGCATTTTTGACTGTTTTTTTTTACTGTCATTTTGACCACCCTGAACAATACCAGACAATGTTTTTACCAGTCAAAAACGGTCGACTCATTTTGACCTGTAAATGTACTTAGTACACGTAAGGTTTGACAGTGTTTGACTTTTAAGTGCACTAGATATACCTTGGGAAGTATATCAACATTTTGACTGATTTTGACACAGTCATTTATAGGAGGGTTAAAGTTTGGAAGCCAAAATCCTGGCTTACAGAAATACACTGGCTGGGATAAAAGTGAAGAGTGTGTAATTAATACAAACCTCTTGTTAACCACATCCCGTTTGGCCCCTGAGCTTGTAAGAATTGCTGCCCGTCACCGAAATAAAACTTCCCGCCAAACTGCATCAACTGCTGATTGGCTGGCAGCTGGAGCGCTTCATCCTGATTGGTCGGCCACGGCATCCCCACGCCGCTCCCATGATCCAACGCTGAAAGCTCGGAGTACAACTGCTGCTGGTTACTGTCGGTAAAGTGACAGAGTGGTGATGATGTTGGGTCTAGTCCGTCTAGATCCGGGAGCCCAGATTCTAACTCTTCCTCGGTTAGTTCCAATTTAATCTGCGACTCTATCGCGGCTTCAAGACACTTCTCGGTTGAGCCAGGTGTGGCAAATGGAGTATATCTAGGGGGAGTCGTTACAGTATATCTGTTGTTTTGCGATTCATTCCGAGAAATAGTCCTTTGCTGGGAGTCAGTGCTGCGTCTCGTGTTAAGATTGTTCGAATTGATTTTGCATTGCCGTTGCGGTGACCCTGCAGTGCCTGTCTCCAACTCAACTGTGAACTCCTTATTGAGTCCCTGTGTTTTGACAGTGCGTTTGATAAAGCTCTGCGATTCTAAAGTTTTGGTATTAGATTGCACGACAGTGCTGGTCGACGGCTTGGGCGATGCTCTCGGCTGCTTTTGTTTACTTCTTGGCTGCCGCAGAATGATGACTTGGTTGGCATGGCGACGCTTCTTCGGCGGCGATTGGACATTTGCAAAGCCAACTGTCTTCCTCTTGTCGTGGATTGCAGCATTATTCAACCTCAGCTGTGGCGTTTTGGATGGTGTCAGCACAGACTTTAAGTGTCCCGTTGTCTTAATAAAATAGGCCCTCTTGTTAATGGGGGTAACGCAGGACTGGATACGAGGGGATGCAATCCTTGGTGACACGTTGAATTCCATCTTGATGAAGTTTTCCTTTTCTTCTTCTGTCTCTGGATCATCTAGAATGCTTCGTAGGGCTTCAGAGAGCTCCACTCTATCTGACATACTATATCCACTCATGTCCAGTTATGATCAGACCATTCATCGAATGTTGTTTACCTGGGGAAAAATAAATAACAGAACAGTTGTTCGTCAAAGCTATAAATGTCAGAATTCTAATATTAATATTACTTCCACAAAGTGTCGGATTGTCACAGTCGTGTAATAACCCTAGACCATGGAATTGTACTCTGGCCAATTCATCATTTTTACTAGCCCCATTCTAGGGCCAATACACTTTTGACTCCTCTGTATCCTTGGCCCTAGCCCCGCTTGTAGTTGTACAAAAAAGAAGCAATTTTTCTCTTGTTTCAACTTTTGATCTGCTAATTATTACAACCTAAATGTTTAGGTAATGATTAGGTAACCTTGCCCAAGCAGACACTTTTAGCATAAAATCCGTTATTCTGGTACAGCTCACTTTCATGAAATTTTCAAAACATTTTTTAAATTAAAAAAAATTTAATTAAAATTTCACCAAAATTACGGGTAGAATGTTGTATCCGATCGCCACTTTTTCTCATTAAATATAACCAATAATGTAATCTTACTTAAGTACATGGTGGGGCTTATTCGCAGGGCTGCCCTGCGAATTGTGTTACACGTACGGCTAATTCACAGGGCTGCCCTGCGAATTGTGTTACACGTACGGCTAATTCGCAGGGCTTTTATTTGAATATTGGGCAGTCCTGCTGTCAGCAATGCAGTATACAGTATTATTCTCCTTGCTATACTGGTCTAGAAAAGTTTTAAAACTTATAAAAGAATCAAATTCTTTGCCCTCCATCATGCATGTTCATTATTAAACGTAGCTAAATTAAATGTAGTATCACAATTTTCAGTTAGCCTAACGTTAGTCTACACTGTATCAACGTTAATATTAGGCTAACCTAGGCTAGGCCCTAGGGCCGGCTAGGGCCTACACATGGGTCTATTAAATTACGCGTGCAGTGCGCATGCGCACGACTGAATCATCGAGTTTTACCGCGTTCACTGCTGTACTGCCCTAGCCCTGCGAATAATACCGGACTACATGGCAATTCGCAGGGCAGCCCTGCGAATAATCACAACGTAAGTACATAGTAAGGTGGAGAACATATGGATGATGATGATGGACATATACTTCAAATTATTCCAGGATATTTATTTCATGAAAAATCAGACATTTTTGGTGTAGGCCTATGATGACTTCCTCAGTCATGTCAGTCTGATCTTGTCAACTCTCCTATTACGGCGTTAGTTACCAACACAGTCATTGTACATGCGCAGTTTGATTTCTGAAGGGGAGGATTTTTTTAGAAGGGAAATAAAGTCCGAAAACCAGCATAAAAGTGGATTTTAAAGATAGTTTTCGCTTTCTGTACCCCCAAAAATCAATAGAATCATTTTTTAACTGGTTAGTGGTTGCAAATAAAATTCCAAAAAAAAAACCTTAACCCTAACCTCACTGAATACTACAAAATACTACTTCAATACTTGAGTAAACTGCAGTATGGAGTACTTTTACTACACTGGTCTGTGATAATTGAGTAGTATTTTCTGGTCTATGAGAATTGAGTACATGTTGTATTTACTAGTACTTTAGTAGTACAGTGTACTGGAGGACGTTAGGGTTAAAATGTGGCGGTTGGAATTTTTGGATACATTCTTTCCCACAATCTTCCATTGTCAATCGGCGGGAAAAAATATTGCTACCCAGCTGGGTGTAAGACGTTACAGTTATTTATACAATTATAATTTTTGTATTTCAAACTGTGTAACCATGGTGTAACTAACATTCAACAATGTTAACGTTAGGCCCGGCCTGACGTACTGTATGCACAAACGTCATGTCAGACATCGGCGACAGGTTTAAAGTTACTTTACAAAAACATCGATTTCTTTTGCACTGAATACACTACAACTTCTATTAATAATCTTACATAATCTTGATATTTATAGAAATATAACTTTATCTTACTCATTACAATAAACTTGCAAATAGGTGGCGAAATTTCGAAGAATATAACACGTTCCTGACCAACTCTTTCCACACATCACAACGAATTTTAAGAATTTGCATAAATGGTCTATTTAAACTTTTCTATGGTCGGGCTCGGTGACCAATCAGATTCGAGAATTCCAGCTCTCACTTTCTCTCGCAAAATCTCGTTGTATTCTTGACACGTTTGAACGTGTTAATACGTATCTTAACATGTTCGTCGTACGTGATAGGTGATTGGTTAATTTTATGACAGGTGCTAAGTGCACTGTCAGAAATCTATCCAATTAAAACGGACGTTGTGTAGTTTTTGGTACGTGTTCATCCAGCCTTGCGGGAAAATTGAAGTTTCATGTAGGTTACTGAAGTGAAGAATCGTTTTATATCTTTTTGACTTCGATAGAAGGGACATGACCGGGTTTTGTAGGGGTAAGAACAATTTATCTACATGTAACAGTTAGTTCAGTAGTTGATTACTTACATCTCAATGTAATTCATTGTTATGTTCGCATTTGTGATGTTTTTATTCCTTCCTCCAGACCGTGCTTTGGCTGAAGTTGTTTTCAATCTCCTTACGCGTTCAGCATGCAATGTCGGGGAGATTGAGTGTCAACTCGACCAAAACAAACTCGCCCTCATCATTTGTGACTGGCTCTGGCAACACCCTAAACTTGGACCCAATTTTCAAAGGTGACCTCCCAAATTTATCGTGAAAATTAACAATGTAGGCCTACCCAACAACGTTTCAGGATTTTTCTTTTTCCCTCAACTGCTCAAAATCTAGTAGCCTACTACAGTAGAGAAAATGACATTGAAAACTGGTCCCTGAAAACTGGTCCCGGCCTGGGGTCAGTTTTTGACCTTTTGTTTTATGATCATGGGCATGGCTGTTACGCATTATGGTAAATGCCGAGAAGTTTCGGGTTTTGCCAGAGCGGGTCACATACCGCCCCATACAATTACAAATGCATCACCACCTCGCCCCAAAAAAATGAATATCGGATTTTGAGCATTTTCGGCAATTTTTTTAATATTCTATCATGCGGAACCTTGATTAGCCCCTGTATTGAGGTTTTTTAGGGCTACATAGAAAGGAAAATAACACTGAAATGATCGACATCGGCATTTGACAGGCTAACTTTAACTTACGAATGTTTATATTTAATAACGTCTTAACGTTACTAACGTTAACAAGTTAACGATTAATAAAAGTTAATGTTAATAAAAATTTCCAAAAATTGTATTATAACAGTAATTAGGCCAAGTAAAAAAAAATACCAGTTGATCGTCCCCGCCCGCATCCTTTTTTTAGGCCGCATCCTTTTTTTAATTATTTTTAATCTTTTATACTTGTCCACAAAAAGAGTAAATTTTTCATGTATTTTTACTTCGGTTTAACAAAATACATCAAACATTGTTTAACATGAATATTTTTACTCAACTACTTGTCCGATAGCTATAAAAAAAAAAGTTGTCGGTGATTTCAAACTGAAAAATTGGTGGCCATTTTGAATTTAAATGCTTGGCGGCCATCTTGGAAAAAAATAAAAAATAAATAAAAAGGCCCTGATCCTCTTTTTGAAAAAACCAGGACAATCAACTGGTATTTTTTTTTACTTGGCCTTATGTTAAAGTATCCGAATGAGTTTCTGACAGGACCGACAATGATTTAATTTGGGATATCAATGTTAACGATAACGTTAGGCCTTACTTTAAAATCATGCTTATTATTTGTGAACAAATAAACGTTACGTCAGTTTTAACTAAGTGAAAAGTAATGTTAGGCATCTGAATGTAAATACTTAATTTGTTAGGCCTAACGACTCGGTATAATACAGTTATGTTTTGACTTGTGTGCTGTACTTATAACAATGTTCCCAAGAAAAGAAAACTGCCGGAAACTGGTAAAAGCATGGATCAAAAAAAATATTAAAATATTACATTGCCTTTTTTGTTCAGCAGAACTAATATGGCAAGAAGGAAAAAAGGCAGTTCTAGAAAACGCCCTCTAGTGTTCACAGAGAGCCCAGTTGAAGCGAGTCGTCACTACCCTAGTCCTGTTTTTTCAGCTAGAAATCCGATTGGAGCAGATGTTGTATCGGTGAAAGAAAAACAACAATCTTGGGTAAATATTCATGATACTTTTCAGGTATTTTACTAGAGTTTTTAGGCCATTTTTAATAACTTTGATTAGCCCCCCCCCCCCCCAAAAAAAAAACTTTTTTTTTAAAATTGGTTCTTCCGAAATTTCATGGTAGGGTGAGAGGATTTTTTTTCTCTTTTTTCCCAGTTCTGAACCAGGGGTGAACATGCTTTTTCATATTTTTCCCAAAGAAATCTGGCGTTCTGTCTTTCATCCAGCCGTGAATAAACACCTTTACAGAGCACACTCGGTTAGTCTTGGGTTTCAAGACATTCTTACCTTTTATTTTTATGTCATCACGTAATACATTTGGATATTTCATTGATAGAGGGCGTTCGCTCACTTTGATGAACATTGTTGTGAAAGCGCCCGCTAGCATTCGATGGTTCATGCATGTACTATGTAGTGCATGCATTGGAAAACAGAGTAGAATGTCGTATCCGACCGCCACTTTTTCTCATTCAATATAACCAATAATGTAATCTTTCCTACCCAGTAAGGTGGATAACATGTATGATGATGGACATATACTTCAAATTATTCCAGGATATTTATTTCATGAAAAATCAGGCATTTTTGGTATACGATGACTTCTCAGTCATGTCAGTCTGATCTTGTCAACTCCCCCATAAGTGACCAACACGGTCATTGTACATGCTCAGTGGCAAATAGGATCCTTCTGGGGGTTTTTTCGGAAGGGAAATCAAGTCCGAAAACCATCATAAAAGTGGTTTTTAAAGATAGTTTTTGCTTTCTGTACCCCCAAAAATCGATGGAATAATTTTGTAACTGGTTAGTGGTTGCAAAATCGATGTTCTGACTCAAGATCATCAGAGCATAAATGGCATGAAAAGTTCGTACACACACAGATTGGCCGTTGCTCTGAGAAATGTTGGGGAAATCCTCTTTTTTAGACATCTTTCAGTTAAGAAGTTATAGTGTCTGCATTTCTTTGACCATATCCCATGGAGACGGGTAAAAAACGAGATAATTCGCTGCAAACATTAGAAGTGCACGATCGAAAAGTACTCTTGGTCAGGACCCTGTCGGATGTGTATTTTGCACTGTTGATAGGGTCCTATCAGGGCTACCATAATGAACGTGAGTCATGAACGTGAGTTACCAGAAGATGTGTGATTAAATGAGCGTACAACTTGTTCGTTCGTTCGTGTAGTACAACTTGTAAACACATGGGATAATATAATATGGAGACAAATGGAAGCATTTATTTTCAACCATTTATGGAGTGTCGTGGCCGAGTGGTCTAGCTTACCGGACTCAAGTTCTGGTGTTAGCAGCAGAATGTGGGTTCGAATCCCGGCCGTGACACTTGTGTCCTTGAGCAAGACACTTAACCATAATTGCTTCTTTCCACCCAGGGGTTAAATGGGTACCTGTGAGGGCAGAGTTGGTTGATTAGCCCTATATGCGCTGTAATGGCAGCAATTGAGCTGTATATTCCCCAGGGAGCTGAGATGGTTTCAGGAATGATTTATGAGCCTCATGAGCAGGGGTAATAATATAATGCGCCTTGAGCACCACTCAGTTGGTGGATACGTGCG
Source organism: Zoroaster sp. YZ-2022 (assembly GCA_029582265.1). Taxonomy (NCBI): domain Eukaryota; kingdom Metazoa; phylum Echinodermata; class Asteroidea; order Forcipulatida; family Zoroasteridae; genus Zoroaster; species Zoroaster sp. YZ-2022. The sequence goes on from CM055823.1 coordinate 5,234,042, forward strand.
CTATATAAGTCCACACATTATTATTATTATTATTTAACCCTCCTATGCCCAGGCTGAAATTTGGCCCAGTCAGAACGGCACCCACAGACAGTCACTTGAGTATTTTTGGTTGCATTGCCAATTAGTAGGTCAAACCACAGTCACAGAGCTGTGTATGTACTGTAGAGTGGTTTTGGTTTGACCTATCATAGCCACATGTCCTTGCATTTATTTGAGTGCACTGCACAAAGTCAATGGGTTGGGAGTTATATACAAATTTTGAGTGTATTTGAGTGCACTACACAAAGTCAATGGGTTAACCAGTTCGCGTCGGGAATAAAAAAGTTTTTCTGGGCCCCTGTGCGGGTTTCTTTTTCCCACACAAACACGTTAATGGAAGCTTCCACAGCACGTGGCCACGTCTACCGAGCATGTCACTGTACGCTCGGCTCGTTACCACGTCAACCGAGCATGCATACAAATATTCCGGAGATTCCTATGGCGTGTTTAGACGCTCTCCGATCCGTGGTGCAAAAAAAAATGCGTGTATACACGGCCTCCGACGCGAACTGGTTAAGAGAGACATAAACATTTTGAGTGTCAAACCTATAGGAGGGTCAATAGGCATAATACATACAGGTAGATACATTTAGGGGTAATGTTTCCTGACGGTAATTTTATCTTCAAAAGCATCAGGAGAACCGCCACAGCTGGACACCGTCGGTTGCTTTTTATGGAAAAACAGGGAAAAAATGTTTTTAAATGGTTTCAATGGTTTGGTTAACCAAGACGTTAACCAAGTAACCATCTAATTTTGTTTAAATGCCCTTACGGACCCCCTGCCGCAAAATCACAATTCCTTAATTTTTTTTTTAAAGCTTGCAGAGCAGCTGCAATGTTGTACCTTCCCTTAAAAACTTGGGTTGCTTGTTTTTATTTTCTGTTTTCGTGTTTTTCCTTTCATGTTTTCCGTTTCCTATTTCAGGTTTCCCCACAAATCGATCCAAATGCACCCTACACACCACCAAGACGCCATCAGAGCAGACGATGCAGAGCAGCCTGTGCCCTGGATCCAACACAAACGCAGAGACCAGAGATCGCTAGGAAAGAAACGGCGGTTCATTACACAAGCTTACAGTTCATGAGGGACAAGGGTAGAAAACAGACGAGAGACGGACAAATAAGCAGAGATGACTCATCAAGTGATTTGACGCTGACGGAAATTAATCCTTTAGGAAGATATGGATCATCCCCGTCATCTGATGTGGGATTATCTCCTAAAGCCAGATCAGCTAAGAAACGGAGGCCACCAGTTGCTGGCCATGGTATTGCTGGCAGTACCAGAACCCAGCGGAGACAATCACAATCAGGGAGGAACCGGAATCAATTCAGTGACACCGATTCAGTGAGATATAATGATAAAGAAAATGCCCGTGTCAAAGATAATAAACATAGGTATCAAACGGACGAAACCTCATCAGACGAAGAAAATGTTAACCTTGTATTCAGTAATGATAACGGCACATGCAGCCCAAATTTGTCACCCAAAATGAATGTAAAAAAATCACAAAGAGTTTTAAGAACTCATATTGGAACCAGGATTTCACACACCACAGACAGCAACACTAGCTGTACGTCTCAACCAAATAATGCTAAAAGCCCTTCAGTCTCAAGTCTTCGGACTAGACACCTCAAATTGCCGAAAAAATCTTTGGAATCCAGATCTTCAAAACACAGAATGAATGACCTCTTGTCGGGTGAAGCTGATTGTGGAGGAAAGGAAAGATGTAGGCAACAAAGGTCCAAGACAACGACAGAGAATGTTTTGGCCTTTGACACCCCAGAAGCAGAATATGGGATCACAGTAAGCCTCCGTCGAAGGAGAAGACTGTTACCTACTCCGGCCAAAAACAAACTCATGATGTGCTTGTGAGGCCCCAAAAAAAGTTTGGTGGATACGTGCGCTATATAAGTCCACATTATTATTATTATTAATCGTAAACAATCGCAGAGATCACACACTACGTCAGTAGGTACCTGCCTGTACTAGTGTAAAAAAGTGTGACAAACAATGTACTTTATAGGTTCTATAGAGGGCGCTGTCAGTTATATGCTGATGTTACATTTTTGGATGAAATTTCTACTTGTATTTCACTTTGGAATAAACTTTAGTTACACTAAATTGTAGTGTACACAGTGAACATGCACAAAGTGAATTGTAATGCTCATGAGCATGTATTGAAATGCATGCTGTATATCTTTGATAAATAATCATATCAGTGTAGTTCTTTACAAAGTGGACCCATACTTCAAAATGTCTCAACTGGGACATATTGTGGTACACACTTTCTTATCTAATGATTAATGGCATAGCCCAAGGCTCTTCAGAGAGATGAGGTAAACGGAAGCAGCCACCTGCTTTGTTTCATTGCAAGGCTAACTTGAAATAAACCAGTGCAGTAACTTGCGGTATACACATACTGTGTGACGGTCAGAACAGTTTGGTTTTTGTCCCATACCCAGGGGCATTTTGGGTTATCCATGTACCATTCTTGTGTACAGTACCGTAATTTCCTGCGTATAAGACGCGGCTTATCTGACTTTCAAAGGTACGAAAACGTCACTGCGTCTTATCTAACGGTGCGCCTTATCTGGTGTCGCTTGAGATCAGTGATGATTACCGCTTGTGTAACTTTCGTGGACCTCAACCCAACAAAGCGGCCGTGTTTTCCAATGAAGGTCGTTAGCGCAAGATTTTCATGCATTCATTCACCGTAAATAATACTCACGAAAGACCTCACTGTGTGTGACGTACCTAAAAGCAGAATTCCCTGTTTCTAAAAATAGCATGCCCAACATCGTACACGATCGCGCATTTTTATCTACAACGCTTTCTAATGACTAAGTCTCTATGCGATGTGTGCAAGGTTGTCAACTTTTGCCGTGTCTGTTTTCACCTCGATTATTAATCACAGTGTATTACGCACAACACCGCTGGATCACTTGGGCGCAACCAGACTACTTTCCTAGTACGACGCGCGCGTGGTGGTGGCGGCATGGTCGTGCTATAGCGCTTCTGGCATGCACTGCACTACTGAGCGGTCATGGTGCGCCTTATACGGCGGTGCGCCTTGTACGTTGACACTTTAATCACATTCCCCCGATTCTGGGGTAATGCGCCTTATACACCGAGCGTCTTATACGCAGGAAATTACGGTATGCAATATTTTGAGGCATGCATACAAAAAGCATTGTGTACTTAGCAGGGTTTTTTTTGCAGCATTTTGGAGACTGCATGTATACAAGGGTTAAACAAACAATGTCAAAATTGAAAATTTCAAAGATATACCTGTACATGCTTCCATCAAATATGAACATCCACAAATGCCCATTGGCAGATGAAGAAAGGTATTAAGCCTAACTGTAGCTGCACTCTAGTGGGAAGTTGCTGTGGAGGTCAAAACCAGTCAACTGCCCGTTTTGACTGTTGACCCAAATGTGCAACACAGGGGCATTTTTGACTGGTTTTTACTGTCATTTTGACCACCCTGAACAATTCCAGAATGCATTTACCAGTCAAAAATGGTCAACTCATTTTGACGTACAAATGTTCTTACTACATGTAAGATTTGACTTTTAAGTGCACTAGATATACCTTGGCAAGTATATCAACATTTTGACCCATTTTGACCCTTGTAGTAGCAGAAGGGTTAAAGGGACAATATCATGATCAACAGGACATGGAATCGAAGTGCTAGGTTTAGATTAACTCAATGACTGAAAATAATACCCCACATGATAAGGTCATATTGCTGTTGCTGCTGCATAAATGGGTCGTGGCCGAGCGGTCTAGCTTACCGGACTCAAGTTCTGGTGTTAGCAGCAGAATGTGGGTTCGAATCCCGGCCGTGACACTTGTGTCCTTGAGCAAGACACTTAACCATAATTGCTTCTCTCCACCCAGGGGTTAAATGGGTACCTGTGAGGGCAGAGTTGGTTAATTAGCCCTATATGCGCTGTAATGGCAGCAATTGAGCTGTATACTCCCCAGGGAGCTGAGATGGTTTCAGGAATGATTTATGAGCAGGGGTAATGATATAATGCGCCTTGAGCACCACTTAGTTGGTGGATACGTGCGCTATATACATGTAAGTCCACACATTATTATTATTATTAGTAGTAATTGTCAGTCACCCTGTTCAACATCTCAAACACCGATTCCATGCCCTGTTGAAAGTCTGCCCTGATCGTGATGATATTGCACCTTTTAAGGCTGGATAAAAAAAATTAGGATTTCAGTAATATGTAGTGTTGTTTAGTCTTAGTGCAAGACGTTCCTCACGATAAAGGTTACACGTCCTGCCGATCCGCACTCTGACACAAATCCACCAACAGTGGGCGTTATTCATGCACGTCCATGAACCCGCGTTGCCCCACGCACTCTGGGCAGATAGCGCCCCCTATTGGTGGCATGTACTTTTAGCACTGTTGCATGGTGATCGTGTAACCAGGATCCATTTAATAACGTCTTGCAACAAGACTACATTTTTGTTATGAAAGACATCTTTATATCGATTATTGAGTCATTTGATATAAGATGTAAATCCTGGGTCCAATACAATAACTGCTATTTAATTTTACAAACGGAAACACATCAGACTACCTTTTCACTCAACACAAAAATACAATTTTATTTAGAATTACAATTTTATTTACACTTATTCGGCTGCCTATTCTGTGTTTTTTTCCCCCAGCAATTTTGTTCTAAATCTGATCACTTCTGTCATACCCCAATTATACTACATGTATCAGTCCCAACTGTAGTGTTGTAGGGCTGTAGGCCCACCTGCAAAACAGACCAATACCATAATTGGGCAAATACCATAGTTGGGTCAATGCCGGAATTGGGCCAATAACACAGTTGGGCAAATACCATAGTTGGGACATAACCGCTATTTCCCTTGACAAATAGAAATGCATCACTTTCAAACTAGAAATTTCACAAAAAATATGTCCAATTGCAGGCGAAATTGCTGGATCGATTGGAATTCTGCCGTGCTGTGTCTTAAATGACTTTTTCACATTGGGGTATGAACTTTTGCCCGATTTCTGCGACCTCTCTTAGCCACTATACTTTGTGTATGGGAATTTTGGTCTGGTTCCAATAACCACGTATACATATGTACATCAATTAAAATACCCCCCCCCCAAAAAAAAAAAAAAAAAAAAAAAAGTCACCGCACACTGATTTTGAAGTCTACCTATGACAGGAGAAAATAAGCCTTTTTTTTTTTTTTTTGCCTTATACCAAAATGACCAAATCCGTCTCATCTTCACCGAAGACAACATACTGTTTATGGTAGATTCTTCTGTCTTCTCTGTCACATTTTAATATTTTAATCAGCTGCTCTACCTCACTGAAATAAAAGATCAGGGTGCGAAATTAAGAAAATTAACTAGTTACAAGATGTTTCTGAAGACAATCTGAGCATACTGATCGAAACGTCAAGTTGTAACCAAACAGTCCTTTTCAGAACTAAATACTACTCAAAAGAGACTTTTCACATGGTGTCACCGCAAACAGTTTTTACTAACCATCAACTTAAAATAGAGTTCCCCTCAGTTAGTTTGGCTGCCCACAAAATTTGCTGTAATTATTATCCCGACGTGGCAAATATTGCTATCTCAAACTAGCTGCATTCATGTATGATATGGTCTATCTTGATTTTGAGTTTCATTATTTTTTAAATCTTCAAAATCAAAGAGGAACCTGAAGATGATGCTTATAATACAGATTTATAACTGATATTTAAAGTAGTTATCTGATTAAAACCCTTTTTGACCATTTGAAACCATTCAAAATTTCAACTTACAAAAATGGCCATTGGTTTTGTACACACATGGTGATACCATTTGAAATGTGTTGGTAGCAAGCTTTACTACCATTCAAATCCATTCAAATGGTTTTTGAATGGTGGATACACTACACCTTGGTGTGTTTCCATAGCCAAATGGTGAATGTACTACACAGTGGCTTATAAATCATTCAAATGGTTTTGAATGGTGGATACACTACACCTTGGTGTGTTTCACAAAACGAATGGTTTCAAATGGTGCATCAACTTGTCTGAAAAAGGCACCAAAAGTAGGAGGGTTAGAAACAATTGTGATTGTTATTGAGTTCTTTGAGGTACACCATGTAGTAATCTCTTCTTGGATGAAGTGATGGCTCTGAGAAGCGACGGTTGGTTTGTTCTCAACGTTTCAACTGGTGTGTTCTAATCATCATCGGGTCTCCAAATTGAGATTGTCTTATGAGCAACTATCACAATGTACTAGATTACCCTAGGGCCTCGGTGTATTTTGTTGAACTGTGCATGGAGGTAGAATTAGCGAAATTAGCTAATTCGCACCCCGAAGATGTCCATTTTACCCAGACAATTTCATGATTTCCATCATAATGTATGATACACTAAAGGTGACATCTTTCCATTCTCCAGCACCGATCTCCTCTCAACATCATGGGTACTCAGTTTTTTAATTGTGGGCTTGATAGCCTTGCGCCCAGGCGCTAATAAGCACTGCTTCAGCCGCTCCCTGAAATCCTCATATAGAAGCTTCCCTTGGACTGGTACTCTGAATAAAAATCCATTAAGTGACATGAGACAGAGGCCGCGTCCGTTCATCTGGAAGAAGCTGAGGTCTACTTGTATGTTGTGGATTTCTGTCATATGGTGCAGCCAATTCCTGACATCTCCAGGAGTCCATAATCTGGGATCTGAACATAAGAGAATAGTAACGAAAAAATATCCATTATATTAAGGAACTGGTGCTAGGAGTTGATGGTTAGTTCGCTATAACCGAAACTTCCATGCTCGGTTAACCGAAAGTCGGCACCCGACCGCCACACAAACTAGATAGTCGGCAAATGGAACAATGTGTATACATTTTCAATCAAAAAGCATCAATAAACTTCCCGCAATGATTATTTAAAGGGGTCGTATCGTCACAAGCAGAGTAGACTTTCAACAGGGCATGGAATTGATTCCCTAAGCTTAAGATGAACACAGTGACTGAACATTACTGGCTCGTGTATGCAGCAACAACGGTAATATAGATGACGTTATCATGCATGGAATTACTTTCAGTCGCTGAGTTTATCTGAAACAAGCACTCCGATTCCATGCCCTGTTGATCGTGACGATACTGCCCCTTTGCGGCAAACAAGAAAAAGTCTTGAACAACAAAAGGGCGGCAAATTCTTCCAAAATTGTTGTTCTTTTGTTTTAATATAGACCTTATGCACATGACGTCATTTGAGTAGGGCGCCCTCGGCTAGAGGTCAAAAGAAGGTTGCTCATTGGCCCAATCTGTGCGCCGCGCGTGTATAGATGTGCGTTTTCCATTGTTTCATCATCGTTTTACCTCTAAGACGGCGGCGTGATGACGTCAACGCATAAGGTCTATTGGTTTCGGTTAGCTGGTAAAATTTAAACAAGTACAAAATGTACAAACTCTCCATACAAATACACACACTTTGCCCGGCGGGAAATCACCCTGGTACTCTAAAGTTCACGCAATGTATAAACAAGTCACATGATCTATAGCATTGTCATAATGGTGGCGGTCCAGGAAAACCCAACACATGGTCAAATTTTTACAATTCTTGAGCATTTAATCAAGTAATACACCCTTTACTGATCTCATAACAGTTTTAATTAATTCAATATTCAAACCACAACTTATGACCTTTCAAAGACGGTTTTAAAACCCACAAACGGAGAAATTAGGCTCAAAGTTGGCTAGGTAGTAAACGTAAATCCCTTGAATTGAGGTGAAATTGACATTATAGTAAAAATAGTGTAAAAGTGTTTTTCATTTCTTTCAAACTAAGATTTTTCACATAAAGGAGTTATGGTAAATTTTTACGTAAATCGGTCCATAATTACAAAATATGCGTGGCGACTTCCGACGAGTTTTCCCCCGACTGCCACACATTCTTTTCCGTTTTCAAATCCGTTATTCTGAGATGGCTCACTTTCATGAAATTTTCAAAACATTTCTAATTAAACATGTCATGTGGTCTTTAGGTCCAGTCCTTCATGGAAATTGAACTTCTGGAACTTACCCATGGGCAAACTATTAAGCTTGCTGTCTGTCAGATGTTCTTGAAGAAGATCGAGTTCCTCTTGACAGTTTACATTATCAGATTCGTCTGAGATGAATGACCCGTGATCAGACCCCGTCTTAAAAGTGGCAAATTTCTTCAGTGCCAACCATTTCTCCACCTGTTTGATAAAACATAAATGAGTATAAGGGACGCATGAAACATGTTTTTGTGTCAAAACGTGAGGCCATAAATTAAATTAACTCAAAATCTGCACGGCAAGTTTGGAGCCAAACCACACTGATAAACATGTTTGGGGTCGCATGACTGGTTGGCATGGCTTATTTATTCACGGACTAATCTTTCATAGGATCTGACTGCGTGGGAATACGCTTAAAATAATTATGTACGCTACAGGGACATTGAACAAGCTGCAAAAGATTTTTGTCCACAGTTCAAGTTCAGTTTGTTAGAATTTGAAAAGAGATGAAACGTCATTAACGATCCGGAGAAAGTACACTGTAAACATGATGTTTAGAATTTAAACATATTTCTAAACACTTAATTGTACTCACTTTTTTCACATGTTGAGCCTAAAACATGTTTAGATTGTGCTTTTTCTGTGATGTGTGTTTGAATGCTAAAAACCATATGAACAGGTGTCAAAATGCTTAGCACGTTTAGCTTTGTGACATGTACAGAGGATGGCCGTTTAGCTTTGTGACATGTACAGAGGATGGCCGTTTAGCTTTGTGACATGTACAGAGGATGGCCGTTTAGCATTTAATTTTAAACGCATTCCTAAACGCGTTTATTTTGCAAAACATGTGGGGAAAAGTGGGTGTAAATTCTAAACCCCATTTTGACAGTGTAGTGAGTGTGTCGGCGCGTCTTGCAAAAATAACTTACACTAATTTCACAGAGCTGTGAAGTACGCGAATTTGCTCAGCACTGAAAATTTGTGCTTGTCAGATATTAAAGTTTACCAGCCAAGATGCCATATAATGTATATTGCTTCATTGAAAACACGGCGAGCGAATTTCTTGTCAAGTTGACCAAATGACATCTCGTTATGCATTGTTAACAAGATAATTAAGTCATACTGACAATATTCCAAGTATGTAACAACATAAAAGAATTTTCCTTTGACAAGAAAGCGACGCCATGTACTTTGCGCATGCGCTCATTTTAGGTATTTAATTACTTGTGACTGGTCAGTGTGACAAGACAGAATTTATATTGTGATAATGACAAGTTCAAGTAGACAAGTTAGCTCTTGTCATTATTTTTACGCACGCGTACAGATGTGAATGGAAAATTCCATCATTCAATTCGCGCGCGATTCTGACAGGTTCTCTGATAATTTTTGCCAAATTTGCCAGGCAGTATTTTCTGCAATGAACAGCTCTGTGAAAATGGGTTGAGGATCCAGAAGTTGCCATAATTAGTTGGTACATTTCGTTTCCTTGCGTATCTCTGAAAGCTTGGGGAAAAAGTACCCGAACAAAGTGATATGCTTACTATAACTGACTGAATCTGAAAAGGATGGTCATATCAACCCAGAGATAACAAACTAACTGAATTTTCTGAATTTGATCTAGGAACCGCATTTGTTGTGTATTTTTAAGTCAGATTACGTAAATTTATAAGAAGTAACCTTCGGTGTGGCCCTGCATTCTATAGTTGTACCAATTAACCACATTGCACCTCAGTGCAATTGGCAATTGCTGGTTTCCATGGTGGAAGAACAATTTAGGAAAACATTCTCATGACAGTCTTTTGAATTGTACATTTTTGTAAATGAACACTAGGAAAACTGACCAGTTATTCTGACATAAAGTGACATAAATATATTGTTTGCGGTGAATAAAGAATACTAGGGCTATCAAATGGATCAGTTGGCAGAGCACCGGCATGTCAACCCGGAGGTGGCAGGTTCAGTCCCGCTCCAGTAACATTTTGTCTGTATAATCCAAACAATGTCATGCCATTGTTAACTGTGAAGAACCAGTGCTTGTTTATATCAATTCAGTAAACGAAACCTCTTTTCAAAATGCAACTTTTCCCGGCAAGGCAGAGATTCGGCAATGCCCAAAGAATAGGCTGCCGTTGTGATAAATCCCAGGAGCTCTAATCAGGCGGTAAAATCTTTGTCGTACCTTGAAGTCAGAATCACTCTGCACCATAATCTTCACCGACATAACGATGAATTCCTGTAGTTGCTCGATCAAGTAAATAAAAAAAATCTGTTCTGTTTTCCGCCACCAAAACGTTCAGCTGATAGCTAACATCAAAAGCTTAACAGTTTTTGTGCTTGTGTTTTCACACGAGCTCTCTTACGGAATAATAACTTCAAAACAGAGTTAGCTACGGGCTAATGGTGTTTCCTCCAACCAAAGACCACTGGCAGCAGCACTGGCGAATAGCCGAACACTAAGTCAACATTGGTTGATCAGTTTTCCAGAAGATTTAAGTTACTAGAAGAAGATTACACTTTTCTGGTGAATTGACTGACTTAAGGAGAAAACTTGCAAGTTGGAAATGACTTTCGTTTACCAGCTATACTGTATTCCAGGTATCGTCCCAGTTACACAACCGGTGAGCTTCCTTGAACTGATTTGAACACGGGCATGGATACGGGTCGCAAGAGATCAAGGCCCCGAGATCACGCTTTGAAAGCCAACTCTCTGACTATACAATAGATTTTAAACCTTTTATTGCAATATTGTTCAATTGGAAACATGCACTGCGTGAACGTACCTCTCCCACGAATATGTTTGTTTGGGATGTTTATTGGTGAAAGCACGGATCCGTGACTGAAAGTTAATGGTCCTCATTTCAGTATAGAAATGTTTTTGCTGATGTGACGCAGTCAGCCTACGTCACCGTAGATTGTAATTCTACCTGGGCTCTAGCCAATGTAACTCCAGTCACGATGAGTCTGTCGCTTCCTCGTACCGTAATGTATGTAGCAGAGTTTTACTAGGAATCATGCTTGCGACCTTAAAATTTCAATGCCAGGATTTCCTCGCGTTCACATACAGACGGGATGAATGAATAATATTCCGAGCTTTGTGATGGTGGAAAGAACATTAACAGGTCTATAAGGAAGGGTTGCGGAAAACCGCTGTACAATTAAACTTCTGTTTTGTAAAAATGTGTTGATTCTGAGAAGAAGCGGCATGTTTTTGCCACCTGGTGAAAATGTCGGGGAGATTTGCGGGGAAAAAAGTAGAAATTCTCTTTTGTGAAAATGTGTTGATTCCGAGTCGAGAATTAGACATTATTTTTTTTAGCAACTTGACAATTGGATCAGAATACCTATCTCTGGGTAAGCTTTATATCTGTACACATCAGACAAAATTAGAAAGTATACAGAACTGAGTACATGAGTAGGCCTATAGGGCTAGACTCCTGAATAATTCTTTGGGGAAAAAATATAGGCCTTATAGTGTACACCGTTAAAAAAATATTGGGCAACGTGGAGTTCGGTAAGGTTATTTCACCCAGATTTGGTCAGTGGTATTTACCACAACTGTTCACATATCTTAGCCCAAAAATATCCAACATTGGGAAATGGTAAACCAATTGTGTAACCTGTTGAGTGTTGACCAGTGTTGGGCAACATATATCCGTGTTTGCCTAATATTTAGATTTTAAACACGCAAAAATAAATGCGTTTAAATGCTAAACGGCCGTCCTCTGTACATGTCACAAAGCTAAACGTGCTTAGATTTTTGACACGTGTTCATATGGTTTTAAGAATTCTAACAGTCACAGAAAAAACACACCCTAAACATGTTTTAGGCTAAACATATATACAGAGTGCATACAAGCTTAGTGCTTAGAAATTTGCTCAAGCAGGCGCGTGTTGCAGACTCGCCGCCCGCCTATCCGTATAGCAAAGTCACTTATCCTTTTCGATCTAAACGATTGGGAGATATCAGTCACGAGCGAGCTTTGATCGGTATGTCCTCATTCAATAACGGGGACAATTTTAATGACGTCAGCAAGCGCGTGTGGTGTCATAAGACATGCTCCGTGATGTAATCAGACATGATATTATGTTGCCAGTTGCTATGGAAACTACACATCAAGCGCATACATGATTGATATGACGTCGGAAATGCATTTGGTAAATAAAACATGCTTTAGTGATGTACGGTAATCAGACTTGGGCAATTGTTTATAAATCAATTGTTTTTATAAACCGACGCAAGAATTTCATCGATCTATGATCAGACATGGTCATGATATTGTCAGTTGCATATTGGAGCATATAATTATTAATTAGCAATGTTGGCAACTCGGCCCATCGCCAACTCGGACCACCAACTCGGACCACCAGCTCGGCCCATTTCCACTACCAACTCGGACCAAGTGCTTACCAACTCGGACCAAGTGCTTACCAGCTCGGCCCCATCTCCCTTACCAGCTCGGCTAATTAGCGCGGTGCATCCTGTGATCATAGTGAATAGGATTCACCTGTCAAGACATCAGAGTGATACTAGTACTTGGTGATGAAGTGCTAATTAGCGTGGTAAAACATTCAATCTGCCTCAGATTTTCATTATTTTAAAGGTTGACTTTAAAACCCAGTAAACGGGAGATGGGGCCGAGCTGGTAAGCACTTGGTCCGAGTTGGTAAGCACTTGGTCCGAGTTGGTAGTGGAAATGGTCCGAGTTGGTAGTGGAAATGGGCCGAGCTGGTGGTCCGAGTTGGTGGTCCGAGTTGGCGATGGGCCGAGATAACTCCCAGACACTGACATGTCAACTACAATTATTGTATTATAAATTAAGACGGCTGTTTGCGGTGATGTGAAATTCTCAATTGAGTAGTAATTAGTTCTCAAAAGAACTGGGGGTTACAACTCGATGTTTGCCATGGATTTTTCCTGAAGACAATCAGAGCATACCGATCGAAACGTCGAGTTGTAACCTCCAGTTCTTTTCAGAAATAATTACTGCTCAATTGAGAATTTCACCGGTGGTGGTGTCACCGCAAACAGGCTTTACTTATCCTTTTCACCATGCAAAGCTACAAATCTTACTACATTGTGTCACCGCAAACAGGCTTTACTTATCCTTTTCACCGTGCAAAGCTACAAACATTACCTTCAATCATTGTACCATATGGACTTTGGCACATCTGTATACAGACACGAAGTCCATACTTGGGCTAGTTTCTTAATTCGGCCAAGACCAAACCAAAGTTTTTTATGTTGGAATGTCGCCTATAAACGAGTCATTTTTAATAACTGTTCAATATTTTTTCAATTGTTTGATACCACATAGGCCTACTACTTTTTACAATTTTGATAAGAGATAAAGTTTCAAAATATTCTTATTTTTAACGAAAGTTTTTCTGGTAATTAGTCGTGTTTAATATAATTATACTACTCAAAACAATTTAGGGAACACCGGATTTTTAACATCAAATAAGTCACACCCGTTATTGAAATGTTCCAACCGGGATTTTCATTTGCAACCCCTCTCTCTTTCAGTAGTCATGTCATGAAATGTGTAATCACTACATGCATGCATCCTTTATCATCTGTTTCACTGTGCAGTTGTTTCTCATCAATTCTGTGAAACATTGTGTTTATCTGAAATAAATGATCTTGCTTTAACTGAGATTATTCCGGTGTTCCCTAAATTGTTTTGAGTAGTAGAGAAAAACGTATTTACTTGAAAATAGGAAACCAAATAAGCCCATTAAAAAAAATAAGACATTTCACAAAATTATTATCAATACTGAAAAAATACAAAAGTTAACAGTAATTAGGCCTAAGTGCCTAAATTAAGTATTATTCATTTTAAATGCAAGATCCCGCCGTAATTTCACTACGAGACGTTTTTAAAATAATTTATGTCATTTTAGAGCGTTTGTTTCCTTTTCTACATCGTGCATGCAACTCTTAGATTAAAACCAAAATCTTCGGCTGATAAAATAATGAAATCAAAATATGTGATAAACTTACAAGTTGAGCCTGATGAAGTCTCCCTGGGTCCTTGACTGTTCTGTTCGCAGTAGAACTGTACGTCTTCTTCCATTGTTCATTGTGCCGTTTTTTAATGTCCACTGCGCAACCACGTTGCTTCTCATGCGACTGTTGAACAAGCGACTTCATTTCCCTCCAAAATAGTTCGAAAACACAAATGAAATGCTGATGGATCGATTCATAGATAAATGCTGATGGATCGATTCAACGAAGTGTGCCCAGTGCCGGGATTATATTTCCAGTTAAGTTGACAACCGGTCGGTCGGGAGAGTGGCTCCAGCGCCAGTGTGAGTTTTCTTTGATGAGAATGAGAGTCCGGCAAACCTTTATCAAAGTACAGGCCTTACTACAAACTTTCAATAAGATGTCAACAATTAGATGTCTTCTTTCTCGTGACCTGTATACTCAATCTCCATTTATAGTCCACATTTACAATGTTCATTTATTTATTAATATTAAAATGCAGGACGTGTATAACTATTCACTTAGGCCAGTGAATAACCGTGGCTCAATCCAGTGCGCTGAGCGCGAGTCAGTCTGTTCTCTGCTCTGACGACAGCGGACTCCTGAAAATTCCAAAATCCTGCAAATTCGGAGTTATATTGGCCCTGTGCAAAACTTCCTCTTGTGAATGTCTCCTGGCTACTGTTATGTCGCATTCAAACGCGTAACACAACACGTCACAAATATAGAAACCGGATATAGACTGGATGAGTTGTTACGACAAAGAATAGACAACCCCACGCGTATTCAGCGGTAGTTCCGGGTTCCCCAACCTTTGAATCAAAAGGTCAAAGGGTCAAACCAACGTCGCGACAGGAAACACTAAACTTATCCTATCCCTCACTCAACCAATCAACAATGTATAAATTTTAAAAACTACATTAATTCAAATTTAATCATAAAAAGTATATATTTTCGATACTAATTAATCTTAATGGTATTAATAGACATGCTCAATTTATAGAAACTTCAGATAAAACGGCGAAAACTAAAAGTTTGATAAATTAAAACACTTGAGAGACTAAGCTACTCTATATGATAGTGTTTCCTGTTGTTCATGAGCATTGCACGGCACGGCACCGTAAACATCCTTGCTTCGCGGTCGGTGATCAATGACTAACAGTCCTGGAATCGCGTCAGTGCCTGTGGACTCAAACTTGATACGTGTCCACGTAATAAAGAATGTGTGTAGGCAGATCGAATTTTACCATGAATTGTCTCCTGTAGTATTTAAAGGGACAATATCGTCACGATCGGCAGACTTTCAACAGGGCATGGAATTGGTGTCCATGTAGGGCTGTGCCATCCGGGTATCCGGATACCCGACCGAAACTCATTACCCGGTTCCATTTTTCGGTTCCAATTACTCGTAAACGACTTTTTTTATTTCATTTCATTTCATTTATTAATTTCTCAGGTAAAAACATTAAAATACAGACATTATAAATCAAATACATATTAAACAAGAGGCAAGAATTAATAAATATACACAAATTGATTAGACAATAAGCATTTTAAAGACAGGACAAATGGCACACCTGAAGGATTACAAAAAAGTAAACTTAATTACTATCGAGTTGTTTTCCGACTGCCATTAGACAATACATAAAACCACAAAAGAAGACAATTAAAATTGCACTATAAAAAAAAGAGATAGAAATGTGATATATATATATAAAAGTACTATAAAAAAAAATCAAAAAAAAAAAAAAAAAAATTCCTACTTAACATTTGAGCGGAGTGGACAGAAATCTGTGACTCTTGAACAATGTAATGTTTACACTTTTACAGACAATTATCTTTAAATTCAAGAGATTACACTCCAATAAAGCCTTTGTAGTATTTTACAGACATTTTCCATGAACTTTTCTCAAACTATTTGTGATACATTGTATCGAATCGTTAAGGCTGCAAAGGGCCTGGCAGCGGCTGCTTCAAACAACTTATCAAACCAGCAGCACAGGGGGGAATGTTTGCCGAATTTTTTGCCTAATTGTTTGACTTTAATAAAAAACGACTCAGATCAGTAAAGAAAAGATCGATTTAAGTATGGTATCTTCTGTATTATAAAGGATAATGTTGTTACCATTTGTGACGGGCTCTGCGAAAATGAGTCGCTTCACGCACGGCCTATTTCCACGTACAGGGTTGACGAATGTTTGGAGGGTGAAAAAATAAATTGGAAATTGATTTTCTGATTATCCAATATTTCGGTTCTTTAGTATCTGTATTTTCATATTTATAAATCAAAAAAGCTGATTTGTATGAAGAAAGTGGAATAAATGATGATTTTTGTGTGCCTTTTGTTTTCATTTCGTCCGTTGTGTCCATTACAATGCGCTATAAATTGCTGCGTTTACGTTGATTGTGCTTGGCAAAAATATAAACCCCGCTAGCATTAAATTTTAAGGAACATATTGGTAACTACGCACATTTTATTAGTAACCTTCTGAAGTCATGGGTTTTTACAGTTTTTTTTAATAGGCAATTTCTCCTATACGGGTTTACTCGATTGTTGACATAATACATATTTTCAAAAGGTGATAACTTTTGAACCGGACATGCCACAGTTATTTAACAGGTATCAAAATGAAGCTTATTGCATGCTCTTTTCAGCCATGTATATAACTAAAAAATTATGTTCACCCCCATGTGACTCATTTTCGCAGAGCCCGTCACATTTACAGTACATGTATTTGTACACCACCGGAGGCTTGTTTTCAACAAAAATGAAAACGGGTATCCGGGTATCCGAAGTTTCCTGATTTCGGGTATCCCGGGGGTTCCAAAAATATCCAAAAACGCACCCTAGAAAGTCCTTGCTCTATGCTAGAACACAGTGACTGGATCATGGAAATTATAGCTTGCTCATTTATGTAGCAGCTAGGGTGATCTCATCGTGGCCGAGCGGTCTAGCTTACCGGACTCAAGTTCTGGTGTTAGCAGCAGAATGTGGGTTCGAATCCCGGCCGTGACACTTGTGTCCTTGAGCAAGACACTTAACCATAATTGCTTCTCTCCACCCAGGGGTTAAATGGATACCTGTGAGGGCAGAGTTGGTTGATTAGCCCTATATGCGCTGTAATGGCAGCAATTGAGCTGTATACTCCCCAGGGAGCTGAGATGGTTTCAGGAATGATTTATGAGCCTTATGAGCAGGGGTAATGATATAATGCGCCTTGAGCACTACTTAGTTGGTGGATACGTGCGCTATATAAGTCCACACATTATTATTATTAATATCATGTGGGGTTTTATTTTCGCCTCAGTACTGATCGAGTTAATCTAAAACTAGCACTCCGGTTCCATGCTCTGGTGAGCGTGATAATATTGTCCCTTTAAATCAGCGAAACTGCCCAACAATGAAACAAAACACATGCGTGTCACGGGAACGGAACTGTACCTGTTTGGTCTTGTTTGTTGGCTCACTCAAATCGCACACTGACCTTCGCCCTGTTCTCCCCATTACCACTAGAGGACCCCGTACACTCTTAAAACTTAAGTGTTGAATCAACCTTTTAAGAGTTCGGTGAGTGACAACACTTTATAAAGTTAAATTCAACTCAAAAGAAAGTGTCGAATTAACACGGATTCAATGTTAATTCAACACTTTTAAAGGTGAAATTCAACTTTATAAAGAGTGGTCACTGACTGAACTCTTGAAAATGAACACTTTGGTTTTAAGAATGGTGTACCACAAAGGCCTACGTGTACAGTAATTGCGACGGATAACATTGTTTTGATGTTATTCGATGGGGGCGTTCAAGGTTTTTTTTTGTCTATTTGTGCAACACTAGTACTTTTACTGTCTTATAATTTTAGTGTTTTATTCCGTTTAAATGATACTTCTGCAATTTTAGGGGTCAAGTTTTACTTGACCCCTAAATTTTTGTACCTGTTTTTACTTGTTTGTTGATGGTACATTTTTAAGTTTTGTCGCTGCATGTGTATTTTTATATATGAGGGCCCCAAATGATCAGCTGTACTGGATGGGTTACCCTCTATAACGATGTTATAAAATGTACACTACACTGTAAAAATGGTGTTAAGAATTTAAACACATTTCTATAAACACTTAGCTTGTACCCACTTTTTTTCACATGTTTAGCCGAAAACATGTTCAGATTGTGCTTTTCTGTGATGTGTGTTTGAATGTTCGTATGAACAGGTTTCAAAAAGCTAAGCACTCACGTTTAGCTTCGTGACATATATACAGGGGCGTAAATATAGACAGTGCAGGCAGTGCGGCGGCACTGGGGCCCGTGGGGTGGTAGGGCCCGTAGAGAGAGCAGGCCATTCGACATTGTCATGCGCACGGGCCCCCCAGAATTTGTCATATGGAAAAATAATAATAATGAAATGATTTGTGCAAAAAAGGGGATATTTGGTTTGTTGAAAAATGTATATTCTTTGTCTGTTCTTTTGTCTTTTTGGGTGTCATCTTTATGATAGCCATGGGATTTATGATTAATTATATAAAATAATTTAAAAAAATAAATAAATAAATAAAAAAGGAGAGGAATGATACACAAAGTGATGTTTTTGGCGGTATTTTGGGGAGGGCGTATCCCCCTTGAGCGAGGTTCGAGGTTCGAGATTCATAGTCGTAACCTCCAGTTCTTTTCAGAACTAATTACTGCTCAATTGAGGATTTCACATGGTGTCATCGCAAACAGTCTTTAGTTTTTCAGTACTTTGTTGTACAAAATACAAACAAATCCCCCCCCCCCCCACCACAAACACACTTTTCAACACGGATTTGCGCCACTGGATGGACTCGCATGACTGAGTTGAATACCAGTTGAACTTCAGAAGTTCTAGAAAACCACCTGGACGACCATGGTGTCGTTAAAAATGAAACAGTGTTATTTTGTCATTATCCTGTCCAACAAACCCGGACCTATCAAATAATATATAACTAATATTATTAAACCACTACATGTCGAATGATGTTTATGAAGCATTGAATAACCTGGTTAACCATGTAGTTTCATCCACCGTGACATCATACGAGAGCTTCAAACAAAAGCTCAATACACTCTCTAGCACTGATGCATAAGCTGCACCATAAATAAGTTAGCGACATGCGGACTTAGATTCGCCCTGCTGACTACACCCTTCAGAATGTTCAGCAGGTATAATCAACATTTTCATATTGTTTGACGATAGTTCCGTTTCAGGTTTTTTTTTCTACAAAAGACTGAAACGGAACTATCATCAAACAAACAGTGTAATTATATTAAAACGTGGGTAGTGCTAACAGATGTTTATTTCAACATTCCGGGAGGACTAAAACATTAATGAATGCACAGATTAATAACAGGATACAGGTAGTTGCCGTATATGAGCTTATGTATTTTTAATTGGAGATGCAACGGATATACGGTATATATTTGTACCGTATAATGACATTGCATATCATATAAATGGTATTTTCTTTGAATAATGGATGCATATAATACACCCATCACAACTTCTAAGTTCCCCCTAATATTTGTTTAAAGAATATCTCAACAAGTATTGCATGAATTTTAAAAATTCAAAAAGCAAATGACAGAATGACATGTTCTACACAGACAATTGTTTGCAAATGTCTGTCGGTAAATTCACAAACTTGTTGCCGGTATTTCTGAACTTCTATTGATCTGAACGTCGGGAATTCTATCTGTATTTTGACATAATTTGTCGATTCATTAATGAGTTTTTTGTCGGTATAAATTTATCAAAAATAAAACTTTTTCCCGCACTATGAAACTGGCTATATATATACGCCACTAGTCGCGCTGACTTATTATTATATATCGTGCTGTCACATGGGCGGATCCAGAACATTTTTTTTGGGGGGGGGGCTGAGAATTATTTTTCAGTACTACAAAAATTACAATGAAATAATCAAAGGGAGAGAAAAACAAAGCACATTGTGGGAATGGGAGTGCGTTCTCCCCTCCCCTCCTCTCTCTCTCTCTCTCTTTTTCTCTCCCTTTTTATTTTTTTTATTTTTACAATTTTAGGGGGGCTACAGCCCCCTTAGCCCCCCCCCCCCCCGATCCGCCAATGTGTCATATTATTGTTTAGACGTAGTCAGACCATAAGCATGGCCTAATGTAGGCCTATATATTTATAGTACTATATCTTTGAATCAATGGATACACTTCACGATTCTGTGAACGTTATGAACTTATGCGTTGCGACATAAAATATGCATGGAGATTCCCAAATTAATTGTCTGAAATGCTTCACATGAAACTTACCAGGGTCAAATTCTGGTAAGCTGTGCGCTTACCAGAATTTGCTTTCACATAGTTTTGTTGCCTGGTACCAAACTTTATCAAAATTGATTGATTGATTGACTGAGTGACTGAGTGACTGAGTGACTGACTGACTGACTGACTGATTGATTGATTTTTTTTAAATTTATTTATTTGTAAAAAATACAAGATTTAAAAAAAATGTTCCGCCAAAAAAAGAGTAAAAAATGGCACAAATAAAAATGAAGTAAAACTTGCAACATTTAAATCGCACATGGTCCTAAAAAGGACAAAAAACCCTAAAAATTTAGTAAAAGAAGTAAAACTTTGAACACTAAAATAGTACAAATAGACTAGAAATAAACCTTGAGCCCCCGAGCCACTCCGAGCCCTTCCCTCGAGCCCCCCCCCCCCACGAACAACATCTAAACAATGTTATTCGCAACAGTACATTGGCAGACTAAAAAGATAAACCATGACAATATTTTTTTAAATGTTAAAATTCCTTCTTTAAGATATAAGCCAGAACGAAGAATATGAACTAAATGATAGACAATATAACCATGGCATAACATAATTATGCTACCTCCCTTATTATTTAATTAATAATAATAAAATTTAATTCTCATTACAGCGCTTTACATATAATGTCTCATTGCGTTTTACATACCCCCCCCCCCCCCACCAACTGCCATTCTGCAGTCAAGAGGCCTTCGTGAAAGAAATCACGTACACATTTTGCGGTCAGAAAACTTCTTCTTTTCAATATTTGGGTCGGTTTTGTTTTGTATGGTGGCCTTGAAGGGACATCGCATTTGCGAATATTTGCGCAAATATTCGCGAAATCGAAAAAATTCACGACATCGCCAATATTCGCGCACATATTCGCGAATGCGATGTCCCTTCAGGGCCATCATAGTTTTGAGTCATGGAATAGTAACGATTTTAGTTGTAAAAGGGAAACCTGTCTTGACAATGAGGGCGCCCGTCATAAAAATGGCATGTGGTTGCACAATATAGACTGCGCCCCTGCACATCTTGCCACTCAATCGTTTGATTTGACGTACAGGTATCGATCAATCCATCAAAAACTGACGTTTGTTTTGGAAGTTTGCCGCGCATCTTCTGAAATCAGTAAGTTGGTCCATGGAGGTAGAATTTAATTCTACTTCCATGGTTGGTCACAATAATTTTTAAGATACAAACACCTTGTCAGTAGATGTCACAGCGGGAATAATGCAGCATTCTATAATTGTGCCTATAGCCGCTCCTATTGCAGTGGCCACACATTAATGCCTAAATAATTACGTTAATGTATGGAATGGGGCCAATGACAGGGGAGTTGACATTGACAATGACAAGATCAAACTGACATGACTGAGGAAGTCATCGTATACCAAAAATGCCTGATTTTTCATGAAATAAATATCCTGGAATAATTTGAAGTATATGTCCATCATCATCCTTATGATATGTTCTCCACCTTAGGCTTATACTGGGTAGGTAAGATTACATAATATTGGTTATATTGAATGAGAAAAAGTGCTGGTTGGATACGACTTACGAGTACGACATTCACATTGTACCCCGGCTAAAACATATTGTGGTTTTACGTTTTTTTATGATTATGATTTTATTTTCATTTTTATTGTGATAGGTATTGAAAGATAATGCCAGTATGCAGAACCTTGCAAAACTTAAGGCAGCTTCCCAATTCAAGCAACAGTCATGCATCTTAAAAATCAATGATTTAACAAGGAATCCAGTTGCTATGACAACCATAGCTGATGGGAAGCAACCAATCACAGCTGCCTTTACATATCAACCCACCAATGAAAAAACAGATCACTTATTCAATAACCCACCGTATTGTGAACTTAGAAGTGCATTATGTAATATGAAAATGTCTGAAAATTCAAAATGGATGAATTACTCATCTAAACTAAGAAGTGTGATCAATGATAGACATAAAGTGTTTGAGTGCTTGTCAACTGAGGAAATATCTCTGATTTCAACGGGGCGAAAAATTTCATCGGTGCTTGCAAGTCAGAAGGTTGCCATGCCGTTGACCAGTGTGGAGAGATACCGCTTTGCAAGAAGTCCGAGACAATCAAATATCAGCTCTAAATCAAGGACGTCGGTTAGAAACTTAAAAGTTTTGAAAAGGACTTTTACAACATCCAGCCTTTTGGCCTTCAACTCCGTGGATGAATCTCAAGTCCCGTCTTTGACGGATATGAAACGCCACCTCAAAAGCAGTGGCATGGACTTCAAGATGGGGCACGCATGCTTAGTGGGAGAGTGCCCATTTTGCAGTCATGTTGATAAACAGAGATGCAGCAAAGATGTGAAGAAGATGTTTATCAACATGACAACTGGTATGTATTTGTCTATGGTGCAAGGTGGGCGATTGTTATTATTTAACCCTCCTACAATCAGTGCAATATTTGAAACAATCCATTCAGGCCACTCCAAGCCATTAGCTGTTGCCACAGATTTTGTAAGATTATTTAGAAAGGACAGCAGGTTTGTACATGTATGTATTCTATTGAAGGTTGCTCAAGAACAGAATTGTGTGGATCGGAGTGGCCTCCATGTGTATAAGTGTTTTAATTAATCTCTGGGTCTGGTCAAAAATCAGTGTGGTGTTAAGCTTTTTTTTTTGCCAACCAGTGAAATACGTAATACGCAATTATTGGAGCCAGACGAAATTTCTCATACACAAAGTGTGATGGCTAAGAGAGGCCTCACAAATCGGGCAAACGTTCATACCCCTATGTGAAATAGTCTTTAAAACAGCGTTGCAGAATTCCAATCGATCCAGCAATTTTGGCTTGGACATCATTTCATAACCCCCCAAAAAATTAAACTAAAAATGCTGATGCACTGAGGCGACACGCGCGGAGACCAGGAACTGGAGACTTTTTTAGGGGGCCTTAGGATTTCTCAAAGGTGTCTATAACTCGTAAGCTTGAAGAAACCTGTGAAGAGAACACAAAGATATGTTCAGTTTTAGAAGTAGGAAATGACCGTTCTTAACCCTAACCCCCTACAGGCATTTCACAGACACCCTGCTAAATGCAACAAAATGCAACAACAGAAAAGTGCGCAGGCTGTTCAATGCAACAAGATCCACTAGCTAGAACAATGGTTCTTTTGTTCTCTGCTAAGGGCAACTTTGTACATTTTGTGGTCTCGTGTTGCATTGAGCACAGTGGCGCACCCAAGGGGGGGGCTTGAGCCCCCCCCCAAGGGCCCGCTGATGTTTTTTTTTTTTTTTTTTTTTTAAAGAAGGAGCCAGGAAAGAGAGCAAAATCTGAGCCCAAGTCTTGTCTACAGAGGAGTTCGGCAAGGAGTATAGGGCAGTGGTACAAGGGATAGGGACTCAGGAGACTCAAGCTCCCCTCCAAAAGTTTTCCATTTATTCCACTCACTATTATATTTTACGGCGTTGCGTATGCATGTGCATGTAAGCTTGAAGGGCCACCAGTATATATAACAAGCATTTTTACACATTCTCCCCGCCATGGTGCACCCTGATCAGGGAGCAGCTTTACTTAATTTTATTTTCATTTTCTGTTGTCCGTTTCTCTTGTTGAGGTCGTTGACTGTCGTTGAGGTTACTCGTAAAATTTAAACACGCCCGCATTATAATCAACTCCTTTCCAGTTTGTACACAATGGCCCAGGATTGGGTTTTAATTTACAAAGATTGTGTTACACTCTTTTAGCAAACACCGATTGGATAATATTGGGATTTGGTTTTGCCGCCAAATTCGTGTTTGAAAAAATTTAGCTCCGCCCGGAATGATCACAAACTTTACGTCCACGCAATGAAAGTATTTAACTATAGAAATCTTGCAGACGAAACAAGCTCAAGTTCTTTACATCAAGAGGAGGAAATTATATGGAAGGTAAAACCCTACGAGTCCGAATCATGCCATAATGTCTTCTTTTTATGACTAGAAACCACCAGGAAACATTTAACATGTGCCGTAGGTTCACTGACGAGCACGACTAGGGACATGGCTGCAGCCGCGCCAGCGGTTATGGTTTGGGTCAGCCATGTCTCTCCCCCATATTGGATTTCAAATAAAAATATTTTGAGCCCCCCCCCCCAATCAAATCCTGGGTGCGCCACTTGATTGAGCATGGCTAGGATTAAAGAAGTTTTATGATTTTTGTCAAATTTTAAGTCAACACTTTAAATTTTTTTTTTAAACAGGCCATTCTGTTTGCCAATGTACACAACTCTGCAGTAGTTGGGAATGCCTTCATGACAGCCTGGCCGTTGCTAAGCAACAAAGCTGCACAGATCCATCCTCCTTCATCAATCCCACCGCTGCCACCGTTGATGATGAAGCAGTCAGAGGTCAAGTGTCAGCTGTGGAGAAGGTCGAGAAAGTGTGGGAGGAAGCATTAGAGTTGGACAAGTGCAAAGGGTACATGGTGGATAGATTGCGAGCCTCTTTAGGGATAGAGGTAAAAATAATAAAAGGTTGTGCCCAGCTGCCATGAGGCCAAAAAAAAAGTGTGGTAACGCACTTTTTTTTTTTGGTAATTTTTTTTTTTTTGCCAACAAGGAAATATGTGATGCATGTATATGCGGGAACCAAATTTCCCATATACAAAGTACATTTTTCTTTTAGGCCAAAAAAAAAGTATCCAGTTTCTGGTCATTGGTTGGCTTCAAAATCGATGCAGTGATGCTTTTTTTTGGGGGGGGGGGGGGAAATACATGATACATTGTATACACGGGGACTAAATTTCCCATATATACAAAGTATGGTGGCTAAGAGAAGCCTCACAAATCGAGCAAACGTCCATACCCCGATGTGAAAAAGTCGTTAAAAACACAGCACGGAAGAATTCCAATCGATTTTTGACTGCAATGGACATTGTTTCATAGAAAAAAAATAGAAATATATTTTAAAACTAACCTGTTCAGCTATAGTAGGAGGGTTGACAATTCTAATTTGTACCAATTATCCTTGCAGCAAGTTACTACAAAAACTTTGGAGAGGTTCAACGTGAGATACAGTCCTGAGCAGAAGGCATTTGTCTTGCCCTTATATGGTCATGATGGACAGCTACAGGGGGTCAAAGTTCTAGAGGTCAAAAAGGTTGAGGAGGGACAAGAAGTCAATCACACTCTGTATCCAAGGTCAGTGATAATATTCTTTTAAATTTTTTGCTGTTTTGATAAACATCGACTAGGGTGGATTATACAAAAAAATTGTAGTGAGCAATTTCACTCAACCTATACCAACCTATATATATCGCGGAACCCGATGCTATATGGGATTCTAGCCGGCCAATTGTCATCGGGCAAGCTCGGTGGTTGAGAGGTTAAGACGTCTGCACTAGTAAGCAGGAGGTCGTGGGTTCGAATCCCGCCCGAGTCGCCTGTGTAGTTTTTTCACAGACACTCGGAAAGCACTGAGTATACAGTGCTATACACACGTCGGTGTAGGGCAAAATTAAATCAAATAATTTCGCTCAAATTTAGTGCTGGGTTTTTTACCTGGTTAACCGTCTGAAACTGCACTAACCGTTTAGAAATAGGCTAACCAGCTAACCGAAATCAATAAAATATATCACCGACAATTTTTGGATGAATTTGACTGCCCATTTTGTTCGAGATTTTCATTTTTTCTGTATTATTAACCAGTTCGCGTCGGAGGCCGTGTATACACGCAATTTTTTTGGGACAGTGGATCGGAGAGCGTCTAAACACGCCACAGGATTCTCGGGAATATTTGTATAGATTCCTGGTCGACGTGGCAACGAGCCATAAGCATACGGTGGAAGACGCGGTCTCCCCGGTCACGCTCTGGTGAGCACCATTGGTCGTGTTTGTGCAGTAAAAATAAACCCGCCACGGGGTTCGGAAAAACTTTTTTATTCCCAGTGCGAACTGGTTAAACAATCATTGCAGGAAGGTTAGGCTTTTTTGATTGAAAATTTGTACACATTGTGCAATGTTTCGGTTAATAACTGGTAACTTCCAGTAAAATTCACAATTTGCTTAGGAAAATTCAAGAAATACTTTTCAAATTTAGCAAGATATATGCAAATATTCTGCCGAAAGATTTGGCTATGCAAGTTTTTTGAATAAAGTGTTCTCTGAAATGGAATGTAGATTTCTAAATTTTAGCAATTAAAACCCTAACCACCCCATATCCTGCAAAATCTTCCAAGGGGCACTTTTGGGGGAAAATTCAGCACTATTGGAACCTGGTACTTTTCACCTCTTCAAATGGGACAAAAAATACTACCTGGCAAGAAGTACAGGCCATAAGTGCTGATCAACGAAAATGCATGGTGCATTTTGACGATCGAGTGTAGCTTCAGTTTGACTGTCGATTCTTCTTGTCCAATCTAGGCATGAACAGATTGGCTTGTTTGGTTTCCATCTCATCGGTAACAGTGTCAACAAGACGATACTTGTATCTAATGTCTTAGATGCTCTCGTTCTCCATCAGACGACTGGTGAACCCGTTCTTGCTCTGCCCAATGGGAGTGCCTCTCTCCCTCAAGAGGTGAGATTCATTGATGTAGCCCAAGGAACGGGTACGAGAGGAGGTAGGGGTCTTGCATCTAATGACTCCGATGCTCTCACATCGCAAATAAAAACAAAGTCTGACAAACAACATTCCTCTGACAGCAATTGAGTGCAACAATGTCATATCTTAATTAGGAAAGTATTCGGAAGCACCATGTAACAAATCTCTAAAGTAGAGGTGTTGGCTCTGAGAAGAGCCGGTTTTTTGTTCTCAACGTTTCGGCAAGTATGCTCTGGCCGTCGTCAGAGCCAACACCTCTACTTTAGAGATTTGTTACATGGTGCTTCCGAAAACTTTCCTAATTATCATTTCCCACCACGCAAAGCCATAAATCCATTAAATCTGAGAATTTATTGTTTATACTGAAATCCGCAAGACATTCTTATCCTTGATTTAACCCTCCTATAGGTTTAACACTCAAAGACACTCAAAATTTGTATGTCTCTCTTAACCCATTGACTTTGTGCAGTGCACTCATACACAAGCTGTGTGTGACTCTGTGGTTTGACCTACCAATTGGCAATGCAACCAAAAATACTCAAGTGACTGTCTGTGAGTGCCGTGCTGACTGGGCCAAATTTCAGCCTGGGCATAGGAGGGTTAATGTCATATCTTCTTCGGTTTTGCGTGTTAATCCTGGAACTTTGTAAAAAGATACGACCTTGTTGCACTGAGCAAAATCCATTGTCTGCAACAAGGTCGTAACTATGATATGACCTTGTTGCACTGATGCGGCGATATGGTCCTGAACGGGCCACTACTGAAGTCCCATACTGCAGTCCAATCACCCCTCTGTTTTTTATTTGTGGATCATATAAATAGTTGGTCTTGTTGCTATTTTTGTTTCAGATACTGCCGTTACTGGAGCAATTCGGTCAGATAACCTTATGGTTTGGTAATGACATGAGATCATGGGAGGCATCTAAGCAGTTTGCTCGTAAGCTCAACACTAAACGATGTCACTTCATCAGGTAAACTAAACTAAACTAAAAATCAAGAGAGATGTACTGATACCGTCCATAAGCCTTAGTGGCCCTGCAACATGGATTAAGCTTTTAAATAACACACAATAAACACAATAGCCAAAATTATCCATGTTCCCACAGACACCTTG
Organism: Zoroaster sp. YZ-2022; assembly: GCA_029582265.1. Lineage (NCBI taxonomy): Eukaryota > Metazoa > Echinodermata > Asteroidea > Forcipulatida > Zoroasteridae > Zoroaster > Zoroaster sp. YZ-2022. The sequence continues at coordinate 5,262,060 of CM055823.1, forward strand.
ATTGTCATCCATTAGTATTAGTGGCCCTGCAACATGGATTAAGCTTTTGAGTAATACACAATAATCACAATACCCAAAATTATCCATGTTCCCACAGACTTCTTGATTGCCATCCATTAGTATTAGTGGCCCTGCAACATGGATTTAGCTTTTGAGTAATACACAATAGCCAAAATTATCCATATTTCTACAGATCCTTGATTGTCATCCATCAGCATAAGTGGCCCCGCAACATGGATAAAGTTTTTAAATAAAAGCTTTTAAATAAAACAATAATCACAATAACCAAAATTATCCATGTTCCCACAGACCTCTTGATTGCCATCCGTCAGCATAAGTGGCCCCACAACATGGATAAAGTTTTAAATAAAAGCTTTTAAATAATACACAATAATCACAATAGCTCAAATTATCCACGTTCTCACAGACCTCTAGATTGCCATCCATCATCATAAGTGGCCCTGCAACGTGGATAAAGTTTTTAAATAATACAAAATAATCACAATAGCCAAAATTATCCATGTTCCCACAGACCCCTTGATTGTCATCCATCAGCATTAGTGGCCCTGCAACAAGGATTAAGCCTGAGAAGCATCTTGAAGCAGGCCAGTCCAATGAGCCACAAGTCAATTGTTTCATTTCGTTCGTTGAGGGATGAGGTGTTAGGGGAACTGTCACATGCAGAGCAGGTTGCTGGCGTTAAGGTCAGTTATAACAGACGTAACTATTAAGAGACGAAAGCTTTGATTTGAGCAAAATATTAGAGGGAAATTTTTTGGAAAATATTGGGAGGGAGAGGGGGATAATAATTATCCATGCCAATTCATCAAAGTTGTTGTCTAGCCTTTTATCAGAACGTTTATGAGAAATCTAATTGCAGAATGTGAATACATTCAACCAAATTTAACGTCTATTTTAAAGGGACAATATCGTCACGATCAACAGGGCATGGAATTGGAGTGCTAGTTTTAGATAAACTCAGTGACTGAAAGTAATATACCCCATATGATAAGGTCATATTACCGTTGCTGCTGCATAAATGAGCCAGTAATTTGCAGTCACTGTGTTCATCTTAAACTAGGACACCGATTCCATGCCCTGTTGAAAGTCTGCTCTGATCGTGACGATATTGTCTAAGGAATGACATTTAATGACGAGGCTCAAGGCTTAAACATATCGGGATTTCTCCAAACTCAACGTGGATACATCGTGTCGGATGAATAATCACTGCAAGAGCAGTGTTTCAAAATGGAGGAAAGGTTTCGCGATAAACTGGAAAAGTTGACTTTTGCTCACCTCAAAAGTAACCACGTAACCATGGAAAGCTTGACCAGATAGCAACAGTCGTCAGGTATAGTGTAACCTTATTGGTCAATCTGTGCTGTTTGAATGCCAGATAGGTGTTTTAGGCCAAAAAATAAAATATCCAGTTTCTGGTCATAGGTTGGCTTCAAAATCGGTGCGGTGTCACTTTTTTTCCCCCCAACCAGTGAAATACCTGACACATGTATATACGGTTATTGGAACCAGACCAAATTTTTCCATACACAAAGTATGGTGGCTAAGAGAGGCCTCACAAATTGGGCAAATGTTCATAGCCCTATATGAAAATTTGTTTAAAAGACAGCACGGCAGAATTCCAATCGATCCAGCAATTTTGGCTGCAATTGGTCATGGTTTCATAGCAAAAAAAATAAAAATTAAAAATGCTTACGTGCAGGTCTGAGGTGACGCACGCGGAGACCAAAAACCGAAGACTTTTTTTTTATGGCCTTGGGTGTCTTTTCTTATTATTCCATTGACGAGGGAATATCTTTTGTTTCCAGTGGAAGAGGTTTCCCCTTCTGAACAAGATGCTGAAAGGTCATCGCCGTGGTGAACTCTCGGTGTTTACTGGTCCCACAGGGTCAGGGAAAACCACATTCATGGCCGAGTACTCTCTGGATCTCTGCACACAAGGGGTAAGCTAAGGGAGAAGGGCTAAAGTCATGGTACAGCCAAGCCTTTGAGAAGCCTGGCCAGGCCCAGGCTACCTGGCCTCCTAATCTGTCTTTTGTGAGTCCTAATCCTGTAACAATACAGTACCTCCCCAATCAACGTAACCTGGGCTTCTGGAGGGCCTAGCCCAGGCAAGCAGAGCTCATTATATAGGCCAGTAGGCAGGGGAAAGCCTGGGCCTGGCCAGGCTTCTCAAAGGCTTGGCTGTACCATGACTTTGGCCCTTGTCCCAAAGTGATCATTCTCCATCTGGGCTCATTTGATTTGTGTACATCTTAGCTGTGAACATAATAATAAAAATAATACTGCCATTTATATAGTACTTTTTTCCAAAAGGTTTAAAAGCACTTCTGGCTAGGAACCTTCCTGAACCCTAACCCCCTAGGTATTCTGGCTAGGAACTTTCCTGAATCCTCCAAAATCCATCAGTGCACTTTTGGAAACATGCCCTTATCTTCAAAATGCACCATGCATTTTCGTTGATCTTTCATATTCAGCACTTCTGGCCCGTACTTCTTGCCAGGTGGTAATTTTGCCCCATTTGAAGAGGTGAAAATACTGGTTTCTAAAAGTGCTGATTTTTTCCAAAAAAGTGCCCTTTGAGGATTTAATCCAGGGTCCAATATCAAAGAGCCTCTAAGCAGCCGATGTATTGCTTACTGCAAGTTTTCATTTCATAGCGCTGCTAACCGTTAAGCATAGAGAAAGGCACGCTAACTTGCCAGCCGTTATTGCTAGCAAATGAGTGACGCAACAATACAAATCCAAGGTGAACACGCACGCCCCGTGAAATACCTGTGAAATACGCTTATGCTGAGGTAAATATTTTGTTCTGCTGTAGTTAGTATGAAAATTAGTTTACCGGTAAGCAGCGATGTGAAATTGGGCCCTTGTCTCAGAGATTGAAGGCAAGTCACTTTCCACCCTGACCACCCTGTTTCCAAGGATCCTTAAAGAAAGTTATTTTCTTATTTCCGTTTTCCTTTCTTCTGATAGGTCAATACACTCTGGGGTAGCTTTGAAATTCAAAACGTTCGTCTTGCCAAGGTTATGCTGACTCAATATGCACAGTGAGTAGTTTATGAAGAGTTGAAGACTCTATATTCCCAGTGAGTAATTTATGTAGAGTTGAAGACTCGATATTGCCAGTGAGTAATTTATGAAGAGCTGGAGACTCTATATGGCCTTTGAGTAATTTATGAAGAGTAGAACACTCGATACTCCCAGTGAGTAATTTATGAAGAGTTGAAGACTCGATATGCCCAGTGAGTAATTTATGAAGAGTTGAAGACTCGATATGCCCAATGAGTAATTTATGAAGAGTTGAAGACTCGATATGCCCAGTGAGTAATTTATGAAGAGTTGAAGACTCTATATGACCAATGAGTAATTTATGAAGAGTAGAACACTCAATACTCCCAGTGAGTAATTTATGAAGAGTTGAAGACTCTATATGACCAATGAGTGTCGTGGCCGAGCGGTCTAGCGCACCGAACTCAAGTTCTGGTGTTGCCAGCAGCAGGGTGTGGGTTCGAGTCCCGGTCGTGACACTTGTATCCTTGAGCAAGGTACTTAACCATAATTGCTTCGTCCTTCGGATGGGACGTAAAGCCGTAGGTCCCGTGTGTTGTATAATGCGAAAAGTGGATTGTCGTGGCCGAGTGATCTAGCGCACTGAACTCAAGTTCTGGTGTTGCCAGCAGCAGAGTGTGGGTTCGAGCCCGGCCGTGACACCTGTGTCATGAGCAAGACACTTAACCATAATTGCTTCTCTCCACCCAGGGGTTAAATGGGTACCTGTGAAGGCAGAGATGGTTTGCTCTCTATGCGCTAGAAATGGCAGCAATTGAGCTGTATACTCCCCAGGGAGCTGAGATGGTTTCAGGAATGATTTATGAGCCTTATGAGCCTTATGAGCCTTATGAGCAGGGATAATAATATAATGCGCCTTGAGCGCCACTTAGTTGGTGGATACGTGCGCTATATAAATCTATACATTATTATTATTATTATTATGAAGAGTAGAACACTCAATACTCCCAGTGAGTAATTTATGAAGAGATGAAGACTCGATTAACCAGTGAGTAATCTATGAAGAGATGAAGACTCAATTAACCAGTGAGTAATTTATGAATTAGAGCACTCAATACTCCCAGTGAGTAATTTATGAAGAGTTGAAGACTTGGTGTGCACAGTAATTTAAGACTCGATATGGCCTTTGAGTAATGTATGAAGAGTAGAAGACTGTTTTACTTACAAGTCTATTAAAGGGCAGGTACAACATTAATAATTGGTAACATACATTCATTTCAACCCTCTGATTTTCAAGAAATATACTTCTCAAAACAATTTAGGGAACACCGGATTTTTAACATCAAATAGGTTTGAAATGTTCCATGAACCGAGATTTTAATTTGCAACCCCCTCTCTCTTTCAGTAGTCATGTCATGAAATGTGTAATCACTACATGCATCCTTTATCATCTGTTTCATTGTGCAGTTGTTTCTCATCAATTCTGTGAAACATTGTGTTTATCTGAAATAAATAATCTTGCTTTAACTGAGATTATTCCGGTGTTCCCTAAATTGTTTTGAGTAGTATATCACAAAAGTTGCTCACGCTTTTGAGAAAACTGAATTTTATGTTTTGTCAAAAGTTGCCGTACAGCTTTTTTTTTTAAATTCATTATAATAAAATGCTAAGAGGCTAATAATTTCATGGAGGTAACGACCTCCGTTGCCCCGGTCTTGGTGCCTCTTACAGATGTTCCCATAGACATTCTGATATTCTAATAATAATAATAATAATCCATTCTTATATAGCGCATTTCACATAATGTCCCAATGCGCTTTACATTATTTTCCCTGGTCACTGGGCCAATATCATTCCTATAATCTTTCTCAGCTCCCTGGGGAGTATACAGCCCATTATGTGCAACCTTTTTGGCGCTACAGGGCTAATCAAACACAATAACCATCTCTACCCTCACAGGTACCCATTTATACTCCTGGGTGAAGAGAAGCAATTACAGTAAAGTGTCTTGCTCAAGGAGCACAAGTACCATGGTCGCCGCCAGGTTTCAAACCCACATTCTGATGACACAGCCATCAGAACTTGAGTCCAATGCACTTAACCGCTCGGCCATGGCACCCTAATGGAAGTGCCTCTTAGGAAAAGTGGTCTTGCCCCTACAAGAATGAAATTCCAGACTTGAGATGAAACCATTCAGTAAATTTCTTGCTCCTTGCCTACGGGCTAAATGCTTTTGAATCAGGTTTAACCTAGAGAAAAACCTTGAGAAGTTTGACAAGTGGGCGGACAAATTTGAAAGGCTGCCGTTGTATTTCATGACATTCCACGGTCAACACACTCTCAAGACAGTCATTGAGGTAAGAAGTATCAGATGTCTATCCGCGCTGTACACAAACTATTGAGGGCGCTGTTACACAATCTAATAATCTTATTTAGCGCAAAATCTGTAATGATGTGATACTTTAAGCGTTTGACATTATTATCCCTTGTCATTGGGCCAGTATTAACCCTTAACCAGTTCGCACCGGGAATAAAAAAGTTTTTCCGAACCCTCGTGTCTTCCACCGTATGCTTATGGCTCGTTGCCACGTCGACCGGGAATCTATACAAAATTCCCGAGAATCCTGTGGCGTGTTTAGACGCTCTCCGATCCGCTGTCCAAAAAAAATGTGCGTGTATACACGGCCTCCGACGCGAACTGGTTAAACAGTCTCGGCTCCCTGGGGAGTATAAATCACTGTGCTGCCGTTATCTGTGCTACAGTGGCTATCAAACCTCTAGTTTCTTGTTTGTGGGGATGTGGAGAGTCTGTAAATCTTCCAAAATGAAATGGCATTGTCCTCCAGACCAAAGGGAGACCAAGGCCTGCTACCCACAGGAGGTTCAGGGGGCTTTGTCCTCTAGACCAAAGGGAGACCCAGGCCCGCTACCCACAGGAGGTTCAGGGGGCTTTGTCCTCTAGACCAAAGGGAGACCCAGGCCCGTTACCCACAGGAGGTTCAGGGGGCTTTGTCCTCTAGACCAACAGGAGACCCAGGCCCGCTACCCACAGGAGGTTCAGGGGGCTTTGTCCTCTAGACCAAAGGGAGACCCAGGCCTGCTACCCACAGGAGGTTCAGGGGGCTTTGTCCTCTAGACCAAAGAGAGACCCAGACCTGCTACCCACAGGAGGTTCAGGGGGCTTTGTCCTCTAGATCAAAGGGAGACCCAGGCCTGCTAGCCACAGGAGGTTCAGGGGGGCTTTGTCCTCTAGACCAAAGGGAGACCCAGGCCTGCTACCCATTTTGCAGGATTTGTTACTTTTGTCAAACCTCGCCCTTTCTATAGAAGACTTTTTCTGAAAAGTACCAAACTGTCACGGAACCGTCCCTCCCTCACTCGCTGAGATGACATGTGGATGATGCATAATTGTCATGTGAATGATGTGTAAAGCAAAAAAAGCGTGGTTTCTGGTCTCCTTGTGTGTCTTCTCAGACCCGCATGTTTTAATTTTTAAATTTTTTTTTTTGAAACGATGTCCAATTGCCGTCAAAATTGCTGGATCGATACAATGTATCACATATTTCCCTGTTGGCCCCCAAAAAAAGATAGCAAAAAAAAAAAAAGCGTGTCACCGGACCGATTTTGAAGCCGACCAATGACCAGAAACTGGAGACTTTTTTTTTTGGCCTAAAAGAAAAATGTACTTTGTATATGGGAAATTTGGTTCCCGCATATACATGCATCACATATTTCCTTGTTGGCAAAAAAAAAAATTACTAAAAAAGAAAAAAGTGCGTTACTAAAAAAAAAAAAAGAAAGTGCGTCACCACACCGATTTTGAAGCCGACCGATGACCAGAAACCAGAGACCTGTTTTTTTGGCCTAAGTGTGGGTTTTTATTATAAAATCACATTTAATCATTCTTGGCATTGACTGAGCGCAAACACCATTTTTTCAACCCACTCTTACAAGACTTTGAAGCATTTACACTTTCACAGGAAATATTGCATTTCCCCGAACATAAATGGAATAATCCCCAAACCCCTGCTTTTACTTCGACTTGATCTGCTCTGCATAAACACTTTCCTGTTTTTGGCGGAAATTGCATTATCCGCCCACCACTGGAACCACATGCAAAATTATCGATATCGTACTTTAATCCCTGATATTTGGTTGCAAAGCCTGTGGATTAAAGAGGATTAATGTGGAAATTGGGCTTCCCGGTTGCTACGTCCCATTACAATCAGCGGCCATTGCTGTGGTGGCCCTCCGAGTTAGCCGTAATGCCCCTGTGGTTGGCCTTGAAATTTTAATGCAACCAAGGCCAAAGTCAGGCTTGTGATTCCTCAGGATTTTTCCTGATTTCAGGATTTTTTTACAAATTTCCCTTTGCCTCAGAGTTTTCTTAACCAGTTCGCATCGGAGGCCATGTATACACGCAATTTTGTTTTGCACCACGGATCGGAGAGCGTCTAAACACGCCATAGGAAAATCCAGAATATTTGTACGCATGCTCGGTTGAGCCACGCGTGTACGGTGACATGCTCGGAAGACGTGGCTGTGCGCTGTGGAAGCTTCCATTAACGTGTATGTGGGAAAAAGAAACCTGCACGGGGGCCCAGAAAATCTTTTTTATTCCCGACGCGAACTGGTTAAAAGAAGAGAAGTAGCCACCAAGGAAAGAAAGAAGTAGCCTGTATTGTGTCCAAACCTCTAGTTTCTTGTTTGTGGGGATGTGGAGAGTCTGTAAATCTTCCAAAATTAAACATCCAGGGTTCAGGGGGCTTTGTCCTCTACACCAAAGGGAGACCCGGGCCTGCATACCCCACATGTGGGGTAGTATTATCAGTCATTGAGTTTATCTAAAACAAGCACTTCGATTCAATACCCTGTTGATTGTCACGATTTCATGGTCACCTTAAGTCAATGCCGACTATGGTTTAAGTGCCTAATAAATAATAAATTAAAAACATGTACAATTGAGATATCTGGTGTAAAAATAGAGTCATCGTTTGTCACATTTTATTTTATGGCTGTAGATTCCAATTTTAGATTCGGACATTTCTTGCCACATTTGGTACAATTGAAAGTTGGAGCATCAGGTAGTATCTGCTGATTCATTCTACATTTTCTTTCAAATCTCATATTTTTAGATTTGACTTCTTCCTTTACAGTATAATCTTTCAAGCCTTCTTGAACATAATTCTTCCACTTTAGTCTATCTTTGGCTAGTTCCTCCCAAGCATTCTGAGGAATTCCAATTTCATTGAGGTCTCTATTGTCACGATATTGTAGATAGATCATTATATTCTGTTTGTATTTTGTAACATGTAGGCCATGTCACACGCCGTATACGTACATGACATAGAACACATTGTAATAGATAACTTGCAGTTCATGGTGGGCTACTCCGAGAAGCAATTTATGATAGAACGCTTCGCCATGTACGATAACATCATTGCAGCGTTTCGCAAGTTTGCAACCAGTAATAACTGTCATGTGACTGTCGTCATTCATCCACGAAAGGTGTGTATAAATTGTGCATGTGATGTCGGAAACTAAAGAGCGCCCTCGCTCATTAGCCTGAAGATCTGATGTCATGCTTTGAGCTAGAGGCATGTGAATTACGGAAGATCCTGGCCTGACAGCCGCCATATTTTTCCCAATGCTGAACTTTGACCTTGGTTGGTAGCTAGCGTGCAAGCCTCGAAGCGTGACGTCAGATCTTCAGCACAACGCGTTAACATATCCAATGAATTCCTTTGAGTGGGATGCCTGAAGCCTGTCTATATCCTTGATAGGATATAGACAGGAGACCAGTCTAGTCACTCATTGGTTCATGTTTACGCACTGCGCATATAGGCAGTCATGATATTCTTCCTACTTTTGCAGGAAATCCTACCTTTTGATTTTGAAAATCCTACCATGAAACCGGGTTCCGACTAACTTCAGACCATGGAAACTTTCCTTGTGTATCAATTTATTGTAAATACCGAGATAAAAACAGTTTCCTTGCTAGACATGGCTATAGAAATAAACCGCTATAGGCTAGTATATGCCTAATGATAATGGCAAACATTTTTCCTACCTTTTCATTTTCTCACAATATCATCCCTGATAGGTGTGGCGCCTAGATAGATAGATAGATAATGGCTTATTGCATTCTACTTTTGATTTTAATTTTGCCCTACACCGACATGTGTATAGCACTGTATACTCGGTGCTTTCCGAGTGTCTGTGGAAAAACTTCACAGGCGACTCGGGCAGGATTTGAACCCACGACCTCCTGCTTACTAGTGCAGACGTCTTAACCTCTCGACCACCGAGCTTGCCCGATGTCGATTGGCTGGCTAGAATCCTAAAAAGCAGCAGGTTCCGCGATAGATATAGGTTGATGACTCAGCCATCAGAACCACAAATCCGATGCACTGAACCGCTCGACCATGGCACACCACTAATAAAGTGTAATTTTGTGTCAATTTAGGAAAATGCGTCCGAGGAACTTCAAACAGCTTCCATCTTCGGCAGCGCTAAGGCGTCCCAAGAAGCAGATAACGTCCTAATTCTTCAGGATCAGAGACTTACTGCCCTCAGAGGAAGGAAATACATTCAGGTAGAGATAAAAAGACAAAATTTATTTTTCACTTAATTTTATTTTTTATTTAATATTTTTTTTCAATTATTTCAATGTGACTGACCTATCGACATAGTCAACATGTGATGGCCTAGTCGTCGGGATATGGGTTCGAATCCCGACTGTGACTGTGGTGCTTATGTTCTTGGTTAAAAACACTTTTCCATAATTGCTTCTCTCCACCCAGGAGTAAATGGGGACCAGCCAGGCTGGTAATATTTCAGGATTTTTAACTTTTGTCAAATTATGTGGGATTCCTAAATAATATTTATCTAGGGTTTACCTTACGTATCGAAAGCATTACTGAACATCGTCTTTCCTTCGCACATTTTTACATACATGCAGGTGCTTTCGAGGATTCCTTTCTTTAACCAGTTCGCACCGGGAATAAAAAAGTTTTTCCGAACCCCCGTGGCAGGTTTATTTTTACCGCACAAACACGAACAATGGTGCTCACCAGAGCGTGACCGGGGAGACCGCGTCTTCCACCGTATGCTTATGGCTCGTTGCCACGTCGACCGGGAATCTATACAAATATTCCTGAGAATCCTGTGGTGTGTTTAGACGCTCTCCGATCCGCTGTCCAAAAAAAAATGTGCGTGTATACACGGCCTCCGACGCGAACTGGTTAACACTCCTATTATAGCTGGACTTTAGTGGCAAGTAGCCATAGAGGTCAAAACCAATCAACTGCCTGTTTTTTTGGACTGTTGACCCAAATGTGCACACAGGGGCATTTTTGGCTGGTTTTTTACTGTCAGTTTGACCACCCTGAACAATACCAGGCAATGCTTTTACAAGTCAAAAACATTCGACTCATTTTGGCCAATTTCACAGAGTTGCTAAGCAGAGAATGTTGCTAAAACAGACTACCAGCCAAAATACATACACTTTGTATGAAAGTTTTGGCTGGTAACCAAAGAAATACGCTAAGTAATTTCTTCTAGTAAGCAATTTCATTGGCTAAGCAGCTCTATGAAATTGATGCCTGCTTCATAGTTCTTTTAATTAAGCCCTCCATACCAGGAGCATGACTCGGTTACTGATCTTTTTAATACTGACTGGACACCTGGTCAGGTGAATATTGAAGCCACTGTCCAGCCATGTTGCTTGTCTCTTAACCCTCCTACTATTGCTGCGCTCTAGTGGGAAGTTGCTACAGAGGTCAAAGCCAGTCAACTGCTTGTTTTGACTATTGACCCAAATGTGCACACAGGGGCATTTTTGACTGGTTTTTCCTGTCAGTTTGACCACCCTGAACAATACCAGACAATGATTTTACCAGTCAAACACGGTTGACTCATTTTGACCTGTAAATGCACTTACTACATGTAAGGTTTAAGAGTGTTTGACTTCAGCAAGTATGTCAACATTTTGACTGATTTTGACCCTTGTAGTAGCAGGGTTATACCAGAAAGATGTTATACTACTCAAAAAAAGCAAGATCATTTATTTCAGATAAACACAATGTTTCACAGAATTGATGAGAAACAACTGCACAATGAAACAGATGATAAAGGATGCATGTAGTGATTACACAGTTCATGACATGACTACTAAAAGAGAGAGGGGGTTGCAAATGAAAATCCCGGTTCATGGAACATTTCAAACCTATTTGATGTTAAAAATCCGGTGTTCCCTAAATTGTTTTGAGAAGTATATAATAGGAAACCTCTTATGAAAATGAAATTTGTCAATACCTTCTTTAAATTCTTGTGTGATTTGTATTTCCAAGAGGCCGGAGATTCAGACTTGAGTCAGTATCAATGAAAGTGTTTACTCGTAAACATTAGCTAGCAAGCTCACGTCTAAATATGGTGTTGCCCTCTGGCACAATATAAACACGAAGCCAGCTGATAAGAACCAGTTGTAGGAATAAACAATTTAATATTGGCACGGCCAGTGGAAGTTTGATGAATCAGAGCTAACTTTTTAAGCATTTAAAACCCTTTTCGGGATTAAGGTGACATAAAAATGTGGGGCTATTTTAGGAATTGGGTCAAATGTTTGTAGTGAATAAAAAAGTAACACAAAGTTTGTCAATCAGTCTTTATCACAGGACTAAAGTGGCCACATGTGATAATGGACCCGAGCTAAGGTCCATTATACTCATGGCCTTGACCGGAAGGTCATTATCCTATTGCAAAGACCATGGCCCAATTTCACAGGTTAGCAAAAAAAAAGAAAACTAATTATGCTGACTCGCGTGTCTGCGGAGACCAGCCTTAATGGCAATTTTCTATTTCATTGGAACATAGCTATTTCACCCATAGCTAAAGTCACACATTAAAATAATCGCAAGAAGTGTGAATTTACATTGTAACTTAATTTTGGTACTTTTTTACCGTAAGAATAAGGTTCTTGACAACTCTTGTGAAATATCTGATTTCAAATTATTTATAATTATCAGTTTTAAGGCCCCCCCAAAAAGTCTTCAATTTCTGGGCTTCACGCGCTTCGTCTCAGACCCATGCGTCTGCATTTTTACTTTTCTTTTTTCTTTTTTCTTTTTTGCTGTGAAATAATGTCCATTTGCAGCCAAAATTGCTGGATCGCTTGGAATTCTGCCATGCATGTTTTAAACGACTTTTTCACATAGGGGTATGAACGTTTGCCTGATTTGTTGGCCAAAAAAAAGATAAAAAACGCGTCACCGGACCAATTTTGAAGCCGACCAATGACCAGAAACTGGAGACTTTTTTGGGGGGCCTAAAAGAAAAATGTAAAATTGTTCAATGAAAAATAAATTTTTAATACAACGCAGAGGATACACTTAAATATCAAAACTCTTGTAATCCAATTCTCCTGTATATAATTTTCTCGTAATAGTTATTTTTTTCTCCTGATATCCTTTCCTCAGGTCGTTAAAAACCGATTTGATGGTGACCTTGGAATAATGCCTCTGTATTTCAACAAGGAATCACTCTGCATGTCCGCACCATCCAAGCTGCGCAACAAAATAACTACTGGTGTGAAGACTAGTAACCGTGGAGAAACTGACCAATCAGAAGAGTCGTATGAACTGTTTGAGGATTTGATGCTTGAGAGCAGGCAGGAGGATGAGCTTGGAAGGGGAGAATGAACCAATCAGAAGAGGTCTTAGGGAGGAGGGCCAAAGTCATGGTACAGCCAAGCCTTTGAGAAGCCTGGCCAGGCCCAGGCTACCTGGCCTCCTAATCTGTCTTTTCCGAGTCCTAATCCTATAACGATAGAGTACCTGCCAATCAACATAACCTGGGCTTCTGGAGGGCCAAGCCCAGCCAATTAGAGCTCCTTATAATAGCTGCAGTTGGGAACAAAAGACAGCCTGTAGGTCTGGGCAAAGCCTGGGCCTGGCCAGGCTTCTCAAAGGCTTGGCTGTACCATGACTTTGGCCATCCTTTACTGAGATTTGCTGGTTTGACCAATCACAGTGGTTCTTTGACAGGACCTGTTAGAGGAACAGTACTCAATATTTGGGGGGGGGGGGGGGGTGAAGTCTAAGGAGAGCTGTGATTACGTCAAAAATGTTTTTTCAACCGGTTTGACTGATGGTTGTAGCTTTCCAATGTCTCCATTTACTATGGGAGTCGGTGCTCAATACAAAATGCATTATTGACTGTTCTGCCATTTCCAAAATGAAGGCGATGGCTACGGCTACGGCTATGGCTAGATCACTGTTTCTTTCTATACTTCATCATTGCCGCTGCAGCCAATAGCCATAGCCATAGCCATAAATGCTTAATTCAGACACTGCCTTTAATACATTGATTTGAATGAAAGAAAAACAAGATGGCTGATAGCTTTGGTTACGGCTATGGCTAGATCACTGTTTCTTCCTATACTTCATCATTGCCACTGCTGCTAATAGCCATAGCCGTAGCCACAAATGCTTAATTCAGACACGGTCTTGAATATAATTACCGGTTAGCCTCTTGCTGTAGTACGGTGCTCGGATGTGCCTTCCTAATAAGCAGTCAAATTTGGATTATGTAGACAGGGAACCATACTTAAATTATGTTTTAAATCTTTGTGTGGTCACGACTGAAATAACTTTGAGACATATTTAACATGTATCACCGGTTTTTCATTATTTTACTGGCAGAAAATTTTAGTTTCACGGAATCATTGATATCCTTTTAAAAATGAAAACAAATGCTCAGAAGTGAAATAGTTAACCATTTTTCAGTCATGATAATTATGAGAAATATGTAATTTTAAAGGGTTTGTTTCCTTTCCATAAGCAAAATATTCTGACGAAAAAAGACAATTTCCAGTAAAGTTGTGAAAAATATGGGCGATTAAAGTGTCTTTTTCAAATAATTTAGAACCACAAAAATGAAAAATAAAGCTATATTTTTTTTATTGATATCATCCATTATGTAATGGTATTTTTGTATTATTGAAAATTATTCTCCATTTCATTTTTAAAGATGGGAACAGTGTTGGCAGTAAGGTCAATGAATTTGTTCATCATCATAGTTTTTTTTTGGGGGGGGGGTTGGAAGAGGGGTTGTTCTGCATGGACATGAATGCTTTTGTTATAATATATTCACAAATTCTTACTTTTTGGGGAGTGTATCTTCAAATGGAGTATTGATACAAAATAGATAACTAATATTCGTTTTTTTTAATGAAAATTATTGGACAGTCAGTCAGTTGTCATGACTTTTGTTCACTTTCATCATCATAATCATCTTCATCATCACAGGGGTGTGATTTGTCCGAATTTTTACAAATCGCAATGTTGTGATCCTTTTAGAGGAAAGCAAACGCTCAGAACTATAGATTTCACCCCAGCGCTGTTCACAACAGCGGCCCCAATACCCCTAGCAAAATTTACGTGGATTTTTCTGCCCAACCCACACCCCTGTCATCACCATCGTCAGGACATTGTCATTGTTATCATCCTCATCCTCCTCATCATCATCCTCATCATCCTCCTCATCCTCCTCATCATCCTCATCATCCTCATCATCATCCTCATCATCCTCATCATCATCCTCATACTCTTCATCATCCTCTTCATCATCCTCTTCATCATCCTCTTCATCATCCTCTTCATCATCCTCATCCTCCTCATCCTCCATCCTCATCATCCTCATCATCCTCATCCTCCTCATCCTCCTCATCCTCCTCATCCTTCTTATCCTTCTCATCCTTCACATCCTCATCCTTCTCATCCTTCACATCCTCATCCTTCTCATCCTTCACATCCTCATCATCCTCATCATCCTCTTATCATCATCTTATCATCATTGTCGCCCTCGTCGTCATGGTTACTGTCATCACAAGCATCATCATCTTAACCCCAACCATTACAATGGAATAGTTCCATTAACTATAATTATATGAAGAATATTATGCTGTAAAATTTGAAAACAATTGCCAAAAGTACTCGCATATTAATTCTTAAAGGGGGTATTTCATTATGATCAGAGCAGGCTTGCGGCTTGACATTGAATCCCGAACTGATAGTTTTAGATGAACTCGGATGAACCCAGTGACTGAAAATAAGTAAACACCCAGTGGCTGCATAATGAGCCAATGAACCTGTGATATTGTACAAATACATAATAATGCAGCAGTCGTGCTCATGGGATCTGGCGCGCCCTGTTATCTAGGCTAGCGCTAGTCTTGGTTCAAATCTGTGTATGTGTTTGATACACGGCGCTACACGAACGCTACAATCACGAACTGCTGACACACACACGAACCGCTACTGCGTGCTCGTGGAGTCTTATTTTCAGTCACTAGGGTTCATCTGAGTTCAGTTCGGGATTGAATGTCAAGCCGCAAGGCCTGCTCTGATCGTGACGGTGTACCCCCTTTAAACTAAGATTCTGAAATAAAACAAATATGAAGGAGAATAATTGAGATGATTATTGTGTTTTTAGATAATACTTTTTGACAAAAGAATGTACACCCATTGACTAGGCTATGATCAAGAGATTTGGTCCCGAAAGACACATTCACATAACATGCTCTCGGCAGTGCCCCCCCAATTTTTTTTTTTTTAAAGATAATCTTGAGCACCGTAAAAGTGCCTCCCAAAAAATATATTAACCTATAAAAAATCTGTATTTTTAATCTCCTGCAACACATTTTCATCTTCCTCATAAAATCCCCATGGCTTTTTAGAAAAATTACTTCCTAAGTATAAAGAGATGAAGCCAAAACAGTAGCCAAACTGTAACATGTGTACTGCTCTTAGATTTTCTGCCAGACAGGATATGGGGTAATGCACTTTGTTCCAAAAAGTACTCGGAAGGTAGGCAATTTACCTATTTTATTTACCTAATTTAATCACGGGAAATATATAAAACCCTATATTTTGGCATTTGATAAACTTATAATAACCTATATTTTGCTTGAATTTTTTTAAAAACAACCTATATTTGGTGCATTAGGCACTGGGGAGGCCTGAAATCCCGACAGGACCCTACCAAATCCTCTGAAAACAATCATGGATATACCCCTGTTTTGCAGTGGTGTAACTTTGGGGAGGAACAAGGAACATGCTCTTCCCCTCCCCCCTACCCCAGCCGATGCCTGTTCCCCTGGGTGTCCTGCAAAGAATTTGGATCGCTATGAAAAACACGGCCCTGTAAATAGTGCGCCAAATGCCCACCCCAGAGAATCCTGTTCCTCTCTCCTGAAATCCCATTGGCGGATCCGGGGAAGGGGGGGGGGGCTAAGGGGCTGTAGCCCCCCCCAAAAAAAATCGTTTTAAAAAAATATTTAAAAAAAAAATTTAAAAAAAGGGAGAGAAAAAGAGAGAGAGAGAGGGGAGGGGAAAACGCACTCCCATTTCCACAGTGTGCGGGGTAAACATAAAGAGGTGACCTACTTATGTACTAACCGTTGCGCATAGGAAGTGGCGGCACCCTTTGTAGTACTGAAAAATAACTGTTTTTGATTCTCAGCCCCCCTAAAAAAAATTCTGGATCCGCCCATGAATCCCCTCCCTCCGATAATTCTGAATAATTCCTGAAAACTCCTTACATTATTACCCCTGCTCATCAGGCTCATAAATCATTCCTGAAACCATCTCAGCTCCCTGGAGAGTATACAGCTCAAAATTGCTGCCATTACAGCGCATATAGGGCTAATCAAACACAACAACCAACTCTGCCCTCACAGGTACCCATTTACTCCTGGGTAGAGAGAAGCAATTATGGGATTCGAACCAACATTCTGACGACTCAGCCATCAGAACACAAATCCGATGCACTAAACCGCTCGACCATGGCACTCCACAAGCGATTGTTCTACTTTCCCTTTAAAGGGACAATATCATCACAATCAACAGGGCATGGAATCAGAGTGCTAGTTTTAGATTAACTCAGTGACTGAAAATAATACCCCACATGATAAGGTCATATCACCGTTGCTGATGCATAATTTTTAATCATCTTAAACTGGAACACTGATTCCATGCCATGTTGAAAGTCTGCTCTGATCGTGACGATACTGTCCCTTTAAGTAGAAGTTTTGACAGGTTGGGGTTGTATGTCATGACTCCAGTAATAACATCGAGACTATCCATAAAGACAAAACAAATTAGTCTCAGACTCACGCGTCGGCATTCTTTTTTTGCTATGAAATGACGTCCAATTGCGGCCAAAATTGCTGGATCAATTAGAATTCTGCCGTGCTGTGTTCTAAATGACTTTTTCACATAGGGGTATGAACGTTTGTCCGATTTGTGAGTCCTCTCTTAGCCACCATACTTTGTGTATGGGAAATTTAGTCCCCGCGTATACAAGGTATGCCTGAAGTATTTACCTATTGGCAAAAAATAAAATAAATAAAAATGGCCGAAAAAAACGCGTCACCGCATTGATTTTGAAGCCGACCGATGACCAGAAACCACAAACTTACTTGGCCCGTAAGAAAAACAAGGGAAATGTGCATCACCGCACAGATTTTGAAGAAACCGGAAACGTGTGGTTTTTTTTTTTTTTGGGGGGGGGGCTAAACAGTCTTGCCATCATTTCAAATAAATGATTGGTTGCTTATAATTCCATAGATAGTAAGCATAAGGCTATCCATGAGCAGTTTTAGCATAATTACAAATGTTGTACCTTCCCTTTGTCTCTTGAATAAATAATTATTTTCAGATGAGCATAGACCAATAATTGCCTTAATTTGTTTTATGCCGGACCTACCGATTCCTCTCCGCAGATAGCGTTAAGAATTTGTTTTTGTTAATCCAGAATTTCAAAGTGCGTGTGGCACTTCTAAACTGTTACAGTCCAACAACAAAAACAGATGGCCGATCTTTGTCTCACAGCACTGTAGGCTCCGTTCTCCAAATGACTGGCTCTAGCTCTGCTGAAGAGCCTTGTGTATTTTATTTAATTAGTATTTATTGCTTTTTAGTTTTCTTTTTAGTAGGGGGCTCCCTGGACCCACCGCTGTACCTGTTATTATAATTCATAGATGGGACACTCGAGTGATCTGTACTTTACGTTTGACCATAAAATATCAGCGAATTACATGTAGTGGCACGCATTGGCTACATGCCTGTCATTCTCACGAACCCCAGAGACCGCGCCTGGCCTGGATTTAGAAGGAAGTATTTATTTCCTCTTATGGAATCCTCAATTACTGAAGTATCCTGTTTATATTTAGTTCAATTTCCGCGAATCTGGTTGGAATAGTTTGACAGCTTAAGAAAACCCTTGTGCTGGTTATAGTATTATTTTCGGCATTCACCTTAGGATTAATTCGCGAATCATTGCAAATTTTGTTATAATTATTCCCGCAAGACTACTAAAGACTCTTCGATTGAAGGAATAAGCCTCAGATGTCACATTCAATTTAGACAAATTTAATTACGAAATAAGTTGAGGCTACACTTTGAGGGTTTTTAGACAGTTTTGCTTTCTCCCAAAGGGCCTGGTTTTGGACATAACAGAAAACATAATATTACTAATAATAATGTCACGCCCATTATTAAGATAATTAGAACAGCGCCACCATGCGGTGATAATTTCTCAAGTCATGTCTCGTTATAGATAGTCAGGTTTCCTGATGAGACGTAAACGTATTTCAACAGCTTGATACAGGATCAAGACTGCATATTTACTTCATGCATTTCGGCATTTCGGAGAACTGCGTTTACGGATTCATGAGCCGGCAGTGCTGAAAAATGTCGTGATTTTTTCAGTTAGCAACCAGGGATCCTACAAGACAGACGCTCGGCACGCCACCGGGAGGAATGGAGTGGTTTCTGTCGTAAGTAAAAGTGGATATTTGGCTTATGCATGGATTTGTTTACAGTGAAATAGGGAGCCGGTAAATTCTTTCATGTTTGTGTACGTACGCTGGCTGACATCACCTCCATCAATCCATCTCGTGATCTTGTTCTCCTCTTCCATGACTTCACTTGCCAGTCATGTTCAGTGCCTCATTCACGTTTCTAAGAGTTATCATTTAGAGGTATTTTTTCTAAACATTGAGCAATTTATAGAGAGATTATGGAAAGAATGTCGTATCCGACCACCACTTTTTAACTTTAAGGGTTTTTGGAATTTTGTTGCAACTAGGCCTATCGATTTTTGGGAGTACAGAAAGCGAAAACTATCTTTAAAATCCACTTTTATGATGGTTTTCGGACTTTATTTTCCTTGTAAAAAATCCCCCCTTAAGAAAATAGAAGTAAGGTTTTCAGGTGAAAAATTATTCCTAAACCAATATGCTCAATATTTATATCAAATTAAAGGTCTTGATGAAAGAAATACAATGGTTTTTAAATCAAGAAAATCGGACGAGTAGTTTTTGAGGAATCCTGTTTTATTTAATCAAATATACAGCATTCGATGAAGCGCGACTGTCCATACACTGTGTACATCCCTAATGACACCAAAACCGTTGAATCAGCCTACACACACCGTGATACACACGCACAGCGTTCGTGCTCGTTTCCCTCATAAGAGCTTTTGAAAGGGTGTAAAACATACATGTACACTTTCCGCTCAAAACTAAACAAAATTACGGCGCAAAACTTTCACATATGATAGAAAAGAGGTGTAAAATTCATTCAGACACCGCTCTTACCTTTCAACTTGAAGATTTCACCTCGAAAAAACGGTGTTTACTTTTTATCTCTTCGTAACTTCGGTTGTAGAGTAGTTATGGAGATCGTGCAAGCATGGGTATGTAAAGGAGCCCTTTGACTCAATAGGGAAACCCGTTTTCATGTCAATCACCATGTACTCGGGTGTGGAGACAGCTCCGAAGTGGATGCCCTCAGCAGAGCGCGGCAAATTTTACGCGCCGAATGCGCCCGATCTCGGAACAAGATTTTGACAGGTAAAAGTAGTAATATTTTTTTGTTTAAAAATTTTGATGTTTTTTGTTGCGGGCGATGCGCTGTACGTGTGGCGGGCTTCGGTCAAGCATGTACAAACTGAAAACCCTAATAGAAGGATCTTAGGAAAGAATGTCGTATCCGGCCACCACTTTTTAAGGGCTTTTTTGGATTTTTTTGCAACCACTAACCAGTTAAAAAAATCATTCTATCGATTGTTGGTGGTACAGAAAGCGAAAACTATCTTTAAAATCCACTTTTATGATGGTTTTCGGACTTGATTTCCCTTCTAAAAAAATCCTCCCCTTCAGAAAATAGAAGGATTCTATTATAGTTGCCACTACGCATGTACAATGACTGTGTTGGTCACTAATTGTGGAGTTTACACGATCACACTGACACGACTGAGGAAGTCATCGTATACCAAAAATGCCTGATTTTTCATGAAATAAATATCCTGGAATAATTTGAAGTATATGTCCATCATCATCCGTATGTTCTCCACCTTACCAGGTAGGTAAGATTACATTATTGGTTATATTTAATGAAAATAGTGGCGGCCAGATACGACATTCTACCCGAGATTATCGAGAGGTTATTTATAGGGCATTATCGTCATTGTAACATTATAATTTATATTGTATTAATTTGTAACGTTAGTTCAAATATTATGTGTAGATTACTCAATCCTTGTGACAACTCAACCTTAAAATTATAAACTTGACCATCGAGACAATGCAACCTTTGTGACACCTCGACCATTGTGACACCTCGACCGTTGTGACACCTCGACCGTTGTGACACCTCGACCGTTGTGACAACTCGAACCTTGTGACAACTCGAACCTTGTGACAACTCGAACCTTGTGACAACTCGACCCTTGTGACAACTCGACCCTTGTGACAACTCGAACCTTGTGACAACTCGAACCTTGTGACAACTATAACCTTGTGACAACATGACCCTTGTGACAACTCGACTCTTTAGTGACAACTCGACCCTTGTGACAACTCAAGTCCTCAATGACAACTGGAGTCCTCTGTGACAACTCGACCCTTGTGACAACTCGACCCTTGTGATAACTCGAACCTTGTGACAACGCGACCCTTGTGACAATGCGACCCTTGTGGCAACTCGACCCTTGTGACAACTCGAACCTTGTGACAACTCGAACCTTGTGACAACTCGAACCTTGTGACAACTCGAACCTTGTGATAACTGAAGTCCTCAATGACAACTGGAGTCCTCTGTGACAACTCGACCCTTGTGACAACTCGACCCTTGTGACAACTCGACCCTTGTGACAACTTGACTTCTTAGTGACAACTTGACTCCTTTGTGACAACTCAACTCCTTTGTGACAACTTGACTCTTGTAACAACTTGAGTCCTCGGTGACAACTCGATTCCTTACTCAACCTGTAGTAGCGCCGGTGGTAAATTAGGCCTTGAATTTCATTCCCACTTTTCCTGACTAAAGGGCATTAGAATATGACTATGAGAATGTCTATGGGAACATTTTTAAGGTGCACCAAGGCCAAGAGCAGGGCAACAGAGGCCATGGCCGCCGTGGAATTCCAGGCCTGTATTATAAAGAATGCTTAGTTTTATATTTTGAAGTTGATAGCATATGACCTGCAAGAGAACCAACAAACCATATGTATGAATGCTGAATCCCTCGGATGTTTTACTAAGATACCCGAGTACCCGTAAACAATTTTGACAAGACACATAAACTACTCCCGAATGTATAAAATAACCAATATGAACACAAGATTCTCTAGAGTCATTATAAATGTGGACTTACTGTAATAATTTCCCGCCTCTATATTAAAAACGACTCGTAGCATCCACATTCCCCACACATTTTGTCAACAAAAAATCAGAGACTTCCATTTGTGTGGCTTAAATGTTCAGTCAAAATTTTCAAAAGTCGTTTACGGGTTACTGGAACCGAAAAATGGAACTGGGTAATGACAGTTTTGGTCGGGTATCCGGATACCCAGGTACCCAGATACCCAGGTACCCAGGTACCCAGATACCAGATAAATAATAATAAATAGTGGCTTCTTGTATAGCGCACAAATCCATCACGTAGTGACGCTCATGGCGCTGAATGAACATTATTACCCCTGTCATCGGGCCAGTTATATCATTCCTAGAACCATCTCGACTCCCTGGGGAGTATGCAGCCCATGCTGCCAAATCAAACACAATTAATCAAACACAATTACCATCCTCAGGTACCCAGATACCCAGGTACCCAGATACATAGATACCCAGATACACAGATACACAGATACACAGATACCCAGAAACCCAGATACGCAGGTACCCAGGTACCCAGATACCCAGATACCAGATACCCAGCACAGCCTTATAACTAAGGCGTAGCTAAGGGTAGGGGTATTCACCCTATTCATTTCTCAAGTGTAGGCTTACTGCCCTCCCTTTCCCTTACCCCGGATGAATTTGGGCAATTGTTATTAACCTCCTACTTTAGCTGAACTTTAGTGGCAAGTACATGTAGCTATATGTGACCTGTCACCACAAAATGAGCTTAAAGTCTGAAGTTTAAACAATTGAGTTATTGATATTTCTGGATTCAGTAGAACAAGAGCTTTCCACCAGAGGGGGATTTGTGGCTTTGTTTCCGTCTTTGTTTCAAGTTGTTTGTCAAAACGCGATAAAAGCTACAGTTGTACCAACGAAATTGGCCTAAAATTGAAGTTTTTTATTGTCTGATCGAACTGAAAATTTGGAATGCGATATAAGGAGATTTACAAATTTTGCAAATATAATAACAAAAAGAAAAATTAGAACGCCCTCCGATTTTTCACTTTTCCTGCTGTACTGTGAAATGGTATAGTGCGACTTTACGCTCATTTCGTTGTAACAGGTCACATACATGTAGACTTGATTTAAGTCTGAGATCGCAGTTATTTTTGTCTGCATCAGCCACGCAAAATGCCATTTACCGTACTGGCTATCACAGCCCTAACTCGCGATCTCAGACTTGACCCTCTTGTGTTTGTGGGATATTCATGTATTCATAGCTAAAATTTACATAATAATATGGATGCTAGAGAGATGGCCAATCAGGAGGCCACAAAAACGTATTATTAACGGGTTACAATCGCTTAAAAATTTTTCTGTAATATTCATTCAATATTTGTATAGTGCTTGGTACGTAGTATTTGAAATGTATAGGTAAATTTAATGAGATCTTAGAGTTGTAAAAATACATCCCTTCTCTACAAAAAACGTCTTACCTACAGTTTAAATGGAATCGTTTAGTACATCTCCAACTGCATGTAGAAGGTTTAGTTTGAATATTCATGTTATGGAAGGCTTTCCGACCAATCAGATTGTTCCGTCCACTTTTGGACTAATTCGCAATAGGGTGTGTACAAACCGACGAACAACATTCCCAAGTCTGTGATCGAAGGTTAATGTCGGAGGTTAATACACAAGAGGGCGCTGTTTAATGTGATACTGCAGAGCCGTATTGGCTTCAGGCAGACATAAAACCACGATCACAGACTTGGAACCAAGTCTAGTAGGTATAGAGCTCTTAATCAGTCAACTGACTGTTTTGACTGTTGACCCAGATGTGCACACAGGGGCATTTTTGACTGGTTTTTACTGTCATTTTGACCACCCTGAGCTAAGCTTGGGCGATAATATCGAATATCGCGATACCTTTTTTTATTAAATTATAATATCGAAAACATTTTTATCGGCAAATCATGATTAAAAAATATATATCGTGGTTTTAAAAAATTGCTGTTGTGAGTCGAGTCAGAAATTCCATGGAAACAAAATTAGAACAGTCTTTTCAGCTTTTGGAAGTGAGAAATAAAAGTGAACTACTTCAGAAGTACATACATGTAGACACTATGCAAACGAATTTGTGATTTATTGTGACGCATGGAGAGGGGTATATATATACCTGTGGTTATCGGCGCTAAAGGAATCATGCATGAATGAAAAAGTAATTACAATATTATCAATAATTGCGATATATGTTTGCCGATATATCATGGATGAAAAAAATCGATATCGTTCAAGCTTAATTCCCCATATTCTTCTCAGCTCATGGCAAATTGTGAATTCATCATCACAATGTGTGAATATTATTCCCTACAATATGGAGATCGGTATGCATAACCTATAGAGTCTCTTCAATACGTGTGGGCGTTTTGTGTATTAATTTCACGCATAATGTAATACAATCCCAATGCAAATCAGGGGAGCTCGCTGCAGTAAGGTTGAAGGGGAAAATAACCAAATGGTAATAATGTAATGTGAAACTTACTACATGTAGGTATTTGTGATAATGTTATCGATCTTCCGTAGGAATAATTTTTTAACCCTCCTACTACATGTATAGCCGAACTTTAGTGGCAAATAGCTATAGTGGTCGAAATCCGTCAACTGACTGTTTTGACTCTTGACCCAGGGGCATTTTTGACTTGTTTTGACTGTCATTTTGACCACCCTGAGCAATACCAGACAGTGCTTTTACCAGTCAAAAAACGGTCGACTCATTTTGACCTGTGAATGTACATGTACTTTACTATACGTAAGGTTTGACAGTGTTTGACTTTTAAGTGCACTAGATATACCTTGGCAAGTATATCAACATCTTGACTGTTTTTGACCCTTGTAGCAGTAGGAGGGTTAAAGCTGTGTGGGGTATCCAGGTACCTGGATACCCGACTGAAACTGTCATTACCCGGTTCCATTTTTTGGTTCCATTTACCCGTAGTGTTGTTACCGCAGGGAGTGTGCCAAGTTTAACCCTCCTACACATGGAGGCCACTCCGATCCACTAAATTCTGTTATTTAGCAACTTTCAGTATCATTCTAATCATTCATTCATTTTATTTCCACATCAATGCAAACAATAAGTAGCAGAAGTACATTCTTGAAATAAGTTAACATACGTGTAAAAGTAGATAAGACTAAACAAAGATGTGGATGGGGTTTGCAAGAAGCAAAGCTTGTCGGGTGCAAACCCCCTCATATATATTATTTGTGCTCTAAGTTAAATCTAGACTTAAAGCATAAATAATAAAAACAAACATTTTTAGTTACAGAAATGAGTACAAATATCAATGAACGAAAGACAATAAACAAAGAAACCTAAGCAAGCAAACAAACATCCCCCAAAAAACAAACAAACGCAAATAATGCAAAGCGGTGAAACTAGTATATTAAGTTCATGCACTGATAAGGAGTGATAAATAACGAAATAATTTCAGTTTAGAGTGGGGTAACGAAGAATTGATAGAACAATGATAATTATGGATGTGTTGGGAACTACTTGTATTTATTTAAAAGAATTTCCTTAAGTTTGTTCTTAAAGGACTTGATATTGTTTAGTTTCCGAAGAGAATTGTCGAAAGAGTTCCACAGTTTTGGTCCCGTATACTTAGTAGTTCTTTGGGCAAGTGATGAGCGAGTTAAGGGAATGTGGAAAAGGGAGGCCTGGCGTGTAGAATATGAATGTACCAGTTTATTACTTGTAAACATTGAGGTAAGACATTTTGGTAATTCATTATGTACTAACTGAAACATAAAGCTACCAAGTTGCAGATTGTATAGATCATTAATTTTTAAGGATTTATGTTTAACAAAGAAAGGATTTGTGTGAGCAAAATAATGAGAATTGTTAACAATGCGCAGGGCTCGTTTTTGCAAAATAAGCAGTCTGTTGATTGTTGTAGCAGCACTACCCCATGCTAATATACCATAGTTAATATAGGATAAAATTAAGGTGTTATACAGAGAAAATAAAATATGATGTGGAAAAAATGCCTTAAGTTTATTAATAATACCCATATTACGGGAAATTATTTTACATAAGTAATCAATGTGGTATTTCCAGGATAATTTATTATCAATATATAAGCCTAGGAATTTTACACTATTTGTTAAGTTGATCACCGTATTATCAATACAAATATCTATAGGAAGTACAGTGTGTTTATAGCATACAGGTAGTCTTTTTGAGATTTAAGGATAATTTGTTAGATTTTATCCATTCGGAAACAGAACGAAGTTCTGAATTTATGGTATTAACAAGAGTAACAATATTTTTATGGCTATAGAATAAATTAGAATCGTCGGCAAATAGAACGTAAGATAGAAGTTTGGACGAACTAGTGATATCATTTATGTAAATTAGAAAAAGCAGGGGTCCTAGAATTGATCCTAGGGGTTCCCGCATGATAATGTGCGACAGGTGGATATGGTAGAATCGATTGAAACACACTGCTTCCTGTTAGACAGATAACTGGTGAACCACTCTTGTGATTTTCCACGAATTCCGTAATGGTTTAATTTATACAGCAAAATGTCATGGTTTAGTGTATCAAATGCTTTAGAGAAATCAAGAAAGATACCCAAAGTATATTGTGAGTTGTCGATTCCTGTCACTACATTATTAATAAAATGGAGAATTGCATGTGAAGTAGAATGTTTAGCACGAAACCCAAATTGATAATTGGAAAGGATATTATGTTTCTGAAGAAAGCCAAGCAGGCGTTCATAAACAACTCTTTCTAAGATTTTCGAAAAGCTTGGAAGAATAGAAATAGGACGATAATTACTAACATTTTCAGATTCGGTATTTTTAGGGATTGGAATGACTTTTGCAATTTTCATATCGTTTGGAACCACACCGGTAGAGAGGGAAACGTTAACAATGTAAGTAAAAGGATCGGCAACTGCACTGATAACGTTTTTAATAACAAACGTATTAATAAAGTCTAAGCCACAACTGTTTTTACTAGCTAGATTATTAACAATATCACAGACCTCTTCTTTAGTAACCGGGTTAAGGAACATAGAGTGGGGATTAGGATCAGAAAGGTAACCAGTGAAATTGGTCTTGCATCGGGGAATATTATTGGCTAAGTTAGGGCCAATACTAACAAAGTAGTTATTAAAAATGTCAGCCATGGTGGAAGGATCTTTAATTAAGTTTTCATTGTGAGAGATACCCAGTATTTTCTGAGAGGGACTTTTGTTCAAAACCGAGTTTATAATTTTCCAGGTTTTTTTAATATTATTTTTCTCCTTATGAAATTGACAAAAGTAATATTCTTTCTTAGCAACTCTCAGAACATTCGTTAAGACATTTTTATATCTTTTGTAAGCATTGAGATTATCTTCAATACGTTTTTTAAGGTACTTACGGTAAAGTCTATTTTTTAGGTTTATCGACTTCAAAAGAGAATCAGAGACCCATGGCAATTTTGGAACGTGTTTGTTGGATTTCATTTTGGTTGTAGGGAAAGTGCTATTTGCATCATGGATATGATTAAAGATACTAATAAAATTATCATAAGCCAAATTTGGTTCATTTGCATTGAAAACAGATGACCAATCAGCAGTCCTAAGATCCTGATGCAAAGATTGCAGGTTATCTTTAGTGTACTTACGAGTGTGATTTGTTTTGGGGATGGTAGACTGCAGTTTAGAGATTGGAAATGAAGTGGATACAGGAAAGTGGTCAGAAATATCGGATATTAAAATTACAGACCTCGAGGGGGGTAGAATATTTGTAAATATATTATCAATCAGGGTGGCAGATTTTTTGGAAATTCTAGTGGGTTTATCAATTAAAGGTAAGAATGAATAAGAAAAAATGGTATCCAGAAACTCTCGGGTGGCTGGATTACTATCGTAATCTAGCAGATTAATATTAAAATCACCAGTGAGAATACAGTTCTTATTCTCAGAAGCAAGGAGACTAATAGTTTCTTGAAAAATGGACATAAAGTTGTTATGTGATGCTTGGGGCGGTTTATAAATAACTCCAAGAACAGTGTTTTTGGTTAAAGGATTTGAAATTTCAACAAAAAGTGATTCCATTGAATTGATGGAATGACTGAGGTCTTGCCTCACCTTGTATTGGATAGCAGAGGAGACATAAAGAGCAACACCGCCTCCTATTTTGTCAGGTCTATTATTGGTAATCAGTTTATAATTAGGGAGAGAAAACATGTCTGGAGATGAGTCTTTCAACCAGGTTTCTGAGAGGGCAATTATTGAGAATTTACTTAAAGATTGAAGGCAAAGTTTAAAATGATCAAATTTTTAGGGAGACTTCTAATATTAAAGTGAATAATTGAACAGTTTGAATCGGGATATTTGGAAATATTAATGAATTCATCTTCAGCAGAATAAAGACAATTGTTAACGACAGGGTTGGGATTATTTGGGTCAGGGTTGAGGAGACTATCAAAGTTAGATATACATAGATTAAATGGATTGACGTCATCAGTTGAATTATGGTACGGGTCATAGGTATGAAACATTGAATTGTAATTTAAGTCGTCAACAACGTTCTGAAAATCATCATTGTCTAGAGAATTAAATGGAAATGAATTAGACAAACATACTGGGCAAAGCCAGGGAACATCATTGGTAGATAATTTGTCATATATTCGCATGGGGATAGGGTCGTGCATTTTAAATGAACTCATTTGTTACAGAAATTACAACATGATCGTAGTTGATTCACCTTAACAGGACGATTACAAGAAACACAGGGGGATTTTATGGGCATTACAGAAAACAAAACTTGTTAACAATAACAGAAATGAATATATATTGAACAAGGACAATTAAATTAAATTAACATAAACAAAAGCAAATAGAGATAAAGCCAATTGTTACCAAAAAAATCATGAATTGGCACCGCATAGAAGGTAAAACAAATCAAATTAATGCAAATTAATGACAATGCAGATGTAATGAGTTAAAGCAAAAAAATAATAACAATGATGAATTAAGCAGAGTGGCAGCTGAGTGCTGTCCTTTCCAAGTAATCTTACAAAATATGTGTGCCACCCAAGGCCACTGTAAATGTTTGAACATTAGTATGGCCTTCAATGTATTGATGGGAGACCACTTTACCCTGCAATCTCAGTGGTGTGACAGTGCACAGAAGGGTAACCATAGGATTAGGAGGCCACTGGCAACAGCTAATGGCTTGGAGTGGCCTGAATGGGTTGTTTCAAAAATTGCACTAATTGTAGGAGGGTTCTAATGTTGACCATGGCCATAAATTGTGTCAATAATACCAGATGGAAAGTCCTTTTTCTGTGATAATACCGTCACCATTTTCACGTAGTGACGAATCGGCCCACAGAGCTGGAAATCCTTGTTTTGAGATAATCGCCTTTGAAGTTGAACTGTTTTTGAAGTCGCAATTTCAAAGACTTTAAACAAGTACGGAAGCATATAACTGCCACGTATACGATAAGCACAAGAGCGGGGATTTTTTAAATTCATGGTTCGCCATTGTAGGCCTAGGTGACATGAACACTGCATGTATACTGTGTATACTGTAGTCGAATGCAGACTTTATGAAGCTGTGTTTACTTAGCGGATTGTGGGTGCATTCAAAGCTAATCTACCTCAAGGGGTTACCCCATTGTTGAAGAAGAAAACAAAATTGTCAAAAGTACATTGCAGAGTAAACTAAACCTCTGTGGGGTTTAAAGAGTCGGTATCGTCACTATCAGAGCAGACTTTCAACAGGGCATGGAATCAGTGCCCTAGTTTGATCTTATTACAAAGACATTAATTACACCTTAGACAGAGACATTTCAAGGGATGTTAAGTGGCAAGTACACATGTGGTCAAAATCAGTCAACTGCCTGTTTATGACTGTTGACCCAGATGTGCACACTGGGGCATTTTGACAGGTTTTTACTCTCATTTTGACCACCCTGAACAATACCAGACAATGCTTTTACCAGTCAAAAACGGTGGACTCATTTTGACCTGTAAATGTACTTACATGTACTACACGTAAGGTTTGACAGTGTTCGACTTTTAAGTGCACTACCTTGGCAAGTATCAACATTTTGACTAACCTTGACCCCTTGCAGTCATATGTAGGAGGGTTAAAACTTTAAAAAAATGTATGTTTTCGGATGAAAACTTTATGAAATCCAAATTTGTTGACATCATTTCTTTTTTCTTTATGATGAAAGCACTTTATGCTATGGTCCCACAGGAATATTTCAATCTTTCTGTCGAAATATATTTTGATTCTTGTTTTTTTTGTTATTTTTAATAATTTCGTCAAAATCTCGTATAAATATCGACAAAATATCTGTTTTCCGTGAGAAAATTTTTATTTTTGTATTTTCTCGACAATTTCGATTCATTTTCGATTTTATTTCGACGACTTTTGACTGTTTAGATCATTTCGACTGGCATTTCGACAAAATTCGACTGTTTAGACTGTTTAGATTGATTTCGATTTTTTTTCGATTAATTTTCGATTAATAATAATAATAATGTGTGGATTTATATAGCGCACGTATCCACCAACTAAGTGGTGCTCAAGGCGCATTATATTATTATCCCTGCTCATAAGGCTCATAAATCATTCCTGAAACCATCTCAGCTCCCTGGGGAGTATACAGCTCAATTGCTGCCATTTCTAGCGCATATAGAGCAAACCAACTCTGCCTTCACAGGTACCCATTTAACCCCTGGGTGGAGAGAAGCAATTATGATTAAGTGTCTTGCTCAAGGATACAAGTGTCACGGCCGTGATTCGAACCCACATTCTGTTGCTAACACCAGAACTTGAATCCGGTAAGCTAGACCGCTCGGCCACGACACCTCATGTTTTAAAAAATATTGACAAATGTTCCGATTTATTTCGACTGTAATGATTGTTTAGACTATTTAGAGAGTTTAGATTTATTTCGACTGGTTTTCGAACTTTTAGACTGTTAAGACTATTTCGATTTCATTTTCGACAGTTTCGATAAAATGTCGACAAAATTTCGATAAATTTGATCGAAACTTTATCGAAAAATATTGGTCAGGTTTAATAATTTTCGCTTAATGATTTTTTTTTTCGACAAATATCGACAGTTTCGATTTTTTTAGACTCTTTAGACTATTTCGACTTTTCTCGAAAAAAGTTTGTAAAAAATCTAATATCTTGACGAAACACGATCTAGAGAGTCGAAATCTCTGTGGGACCATAGCATTAGATTAAATCGTTTTTCAGGAATCTTCCTTTCTGTCAAACCTTCCCTATTACTCCAAATCCATTGTGTGCATTTCTTAGGCCATTTATTAGGTTTCGGGTCATCGGTTGGCTTCAAAATCAGTGCGGTGACAGCTTTTTTTTTTTTTTTTTTTTTTTTTGTGATCTTTTTTTTTTTTGGCCAACAGGGAAATATGTGATACATATACCCGGGGACCAAATTTGCCATAAAGTATGTTGGCTAAGAGAGGCCTCACAAATCGGACAAACGCTCATACCCCTATGTGAAAAATTTGTTTAAAGCACAGCACAGCAGAATTCCA
This sequence comes from Zoroaster sp. YZ-2022, assembly GCA_029582265.1. Taxonomy (NCBI): domain Eukaryota; kingdom Metazoa; phylum Echinodermata; class Asteroidea; order Forcipulatida; family Zoroasteridae; genus Zoroaster; species Zoroaster sp. YZ-2022. The sequence continues at coordinate 5,293,357 of CM055823.1, forward strand.
ATCGATCCAGCAATTTTGACTCCAATTGGACATCGTTTCATAGCAAAAAAAAAGAATAAAAATTAAAATAAAAAATGCTGACGTGCAGGTCTGAGGCGTCGCGCCCGGAGACCAGAAACTGGAGATTTTTTGTTGTTGGCCTTGTGATACAAACATACAGTATGTGAGAGAATTTAATCAGTGTAGAGTGTCGACGCAAATAATCAGTTAATAGCATTTTCACACTGTGTGCTGTGACTGGGGCTGTGACTCCTGGTACAAGTACGGAGACGTGTATTCAAGTCCAAGTCAGTGGCCTCAGTGTCAAGTCTGGAGTCATGAAGGTGGAATCTGTGAAAAAATTAAGAGTCATGAATGTATAAATGTCAAGCCCAAGTCAAATCCCTTAACCTTCCTACTGATACATGTAGACCATTTGAAAACATTCAAAATTTCCACTTTTAAACTGTTTTTGGATCAAACATCCCTTGAAATATTTCATGACATTATCCCTCCTACTGATAGACCATTTGAAACCATTCAAAATTTCCACTTACCAAAATGCCCATTGGTTTTGTACACACATGGTGATACCATTGAACAGTGTTCGTAGCAGCAAGCTTTACTACCATTCAAATCCATTCAAATGCATAGAGGGTCCATTGATTCACCACTTAGAAGTATCCAAACAAGGTTTTGTATTAGCTGTACTGCCATTTGGAAAGATCCAAACAAGGTTTTGTATTAGCTGACGTACCATTCAAAATCATTTGGGGGAATCAATACTGTACACAGTTATTTCGCCATTCAAAACCACAAAACCGAATGGTTTCAAATGGTGGATCAACTTGTATGAAAAAGGTACCAAAAGTAGGAGGGTTAAAAGTGAAATATTGACAAGAAATCCAGATACTAGGTTAACCCTCCTACTCGAGCTGCACTTTAGTGGAAAGTTGCTACAGAGGTCAAAACCAGTCAACTGCCTGTTTTGACTGTTGACCCAAATGTGCACACAAATGTGACTGGCTTTGACTGTCATTTTGACCACCCTGAACAAGAACCAGACAATGCTTTTTACCAGTCAAAAACGGTGGACTCATTTTGACCTGTAAATGTACTTACTACACATAAGGTTTGACAGTGTTTGACTTTTAAGTGCACTAGATATACCTTGGCAAGTATATCAACATTTTGACTGTTTTTGACCCTTGTAGCAGTAGGAGGGTTAAAGCTGTGTGGGGTATCCAGGTACCCGGATACCCGACTGAAACTGTCATTACCCGGTTCCATTTTTTGGTTCCATTTACCCGTAAACGACTTTTTAATCGAAAATTTTGACTGAACATTTAAGCCATACAAATGGAAGTCTCTGAATTTTTGTTAACTTTTTGTGTGTGGGGAATGGGGGATGCTACGAGTCATTAAAACACAATAAAGGGGGCCACTTTCCTACCGTCACGTTAGCAGTTTTTCTAATGGTTGTAATTTTTTTTTAAATATATCTGAAACCACCCAAAAAGAATTTCAACATTTGAATAGACATGCATACTTATCCTAAAGATAATTTGAGTTGATTATTACTATTATTTTTTTAATTAGCATAAAATTTCCATCAACAAATGGACGGAAAAGTGAGGTAACTTTTTCCGTCCAATTTTTATGGAAATTTGAAGGTAAAAAAATAAATTTAAAAATTTAAAAATAAAATAAATCAACTCAAATTAGTTCTAGTATAAGCCTGCATGTCCATTCACATGTTGAAACACTTTTTGGTCGGTTTCGGATACTTAAAAAAAAAAAAAAACCATTGGAAAAACTGCTAACGTGACGGATGCAAAGTGGCCCCCTTTATTGTGTTTTATGTCATTTTTAATATGCTCGTAGATTTGATTTCCTAAAGTTTAATACACTTCAACACCAAGAAAACATTTCCTTGCTCCTTCAAGAATGAAAATCCAGGCCTGACATCTCCGATCTAAGTTCGGAATTGAAACCTGGAATATTGCGCTCAATTATAGTGCGGCGGCTCGATCCGTTCACTGGTTCACTGGTAAAATGTCAAGTGTTGACACTTAGGCCTGCTTCCAATTAAAGCGACATCTCGTCTTTTCAGAGTGAGTGACATGTCACATCAAAGTATGAGATTTACACAGCTGGAAAGGTCTTCTGAATGTAATCTTTAAGTCTATTTTTTTTACAGGCCTAGAATTGCATGGAGGTCTTGGCCTCCGTTGTCCTGGTCTTGGTGCCCCTTAAAAATGTTCCCACAGACATTCTGAAATCTAACGGAAGTGCCTTGTACTCAGGAAAATTGGCTTTGCTCATATAGACTAGCCCTAACCCCTTGGGTATTTTTACTAGAAAGTATCCTGAATCCACCAAAATCCACCAATTTTGTCACACACAAAATGCTGGTGTCCTGAATCCATCAGAATCCGCCAGTGTAGATATTGGACATATCCTGAATCCGCCAAAATCCACCACTAAATTTTTGGTGGATTTTGGCGGATTCAGGATACCATGCTCACATGAAAATTTGTATAGTATGTTGCTGCATAGAATCCATCAAAATCTAACATATACAGTACATGTAACTATAGTCCATCAACCAACATGACCAAGCAGTTAAAAACTATTGAAATCCTGAATCCATCAAAATCCGCCACATGCTCAATGTGGAGGTATCCTGAATCCGCCAAAATCTTCCAATACAGGGGGATGATTTTGATGGATTCAGGGTGGTTAGGGCTAATGTAATCCAGCGACCACTGTTTTTCACCATTACTACGGTGGTTCCACACACATTCTTAAATACGCAGTACGCTAGTGTTTCATCAAATAGAGTGCACAGATTGGTTGAAGAAGCACTGCACTGCATTGAAAACGAGTACTTGATGCAGAATGTAGGTACATTGTGTACACGGAATGTAGATTTCTTTCTATGTGGCTTTAATATTTGATTGACGTCAATTTCAATCAATAAAATATTAAAATCAATGATTTTTTGTGAGTAGGTTGTTTCATTTCTGTCATTTGTTTTCCTTTCGAATGCTTGTTTTCCTAAGAATTCAATTGTGTTAATTATGCAAATTATTGATTATTAAAAATGGCATATCTCCATAATGCAATACATCACACACTTCTAACATATACCATATTAAAGCTGATGATCAGGGTTGTAGCTACCACGGTCGGCGCCGGTCGGTCATGACCGGCCCTAGCTTTAGCCGACCGGGATCGAATGAAAATTAACAAACTCCGACCGGCATAAATTTATGTAAAATTATTAAAAATTTCATTGAAATAAGTGAGAAATAAAGAAAAAACTCATTGTAAACTCCTATTCAACGTGTGTATTTTATTTTTGTTAAAACAATCAGCGCCAATATGTACCTGAGTTTAGCGCCCGTCACCCCTTTCATGCACTAATGATCCCACCACAACACCCTATACTCTTTCTCAGGGAAAGAATGGTGCATGTGTGCGTGTTACACGTGGCCTTTGCACCACCGCCAGAAGTGGGTACGAGACTTACTCGATCCATGGTCAACATTATAATAATTTATGCACGTGACGTAGTGGGATAGCCCAGTGAATCCCAATCGTGATTGGTTAGTTGCATTGCATGTTGTGCTGAGATCTGCCAGGGCTGCGTTCCGCTTGTGCAAACGTTGCCAACGTTTGCAAACAATTTCGAGTGGAACGAGTTGTGCGCCGCCAACGTTCACCCTCGACAAAATTAGCCGGCATTCAATTTGCCCTAGCTACAACCCTGCATGATGTACTCTTTCCAGCCACATAGAAATCTCAATTTTTCAAATTTGCGACTTGTGACTCATTTTCACAGAGTGGGTCACAAACGCATTCAGTTCTATTTATATAGGCTATGCCGGGTACCCTAACCCTAACCCTAACCCTAACCCTAACCCTAACCCGGACACCCGGCACTAGCAGTACAACAAATGCTTTGCATTTGCTACTGTACCAATCCCATCATAATCCAACAAAAAGGGGTACCTTATTACTGCATGTTGATGGATTTTGGAGGATTTGGGATGGTTTCTAGCCAAAAGGAGTTAGGGTTAATTTTGGTACATACACGTATTGACCGTAAAACCATGATTTCACAATAATTTTGTATCATTCATGTAATTGGTTTTCCCTTCCTCAAGTACACGTACATGTACATTAGATGTTCCGATGAAAAAGAAAAAAGTACGGAAATTGTTGTAGCAAAAAGAAAAACACAGACGACAAGAGTTAAAGCTTTCCAATTTCACAGGCGCTTTAACTAAAGGAAACACCAGACAAAAACAGCCGATGCAATTGTTGTTCCTATGTACACGTACGTCCACATAATTATCTAGTTAGGAAGCAGCAAGGGCTCGTCCGCATGAATTTGAAACCCTGCTGTTTCTTAGTGATGCGGCGGACTTTCTCCGCATGATATTGCCAGAGAAACTGGTACACGAGTTAAAGGGAAGGCCATTTAAAAAAAAAAAATGATCGATCAACTCCTGGTAAAATGTTTGTAAATTGCACATACCGTGTGAAATTCTCAATTGAGTAGTAATTAGTTCTGAAAAGAACTGGAGGTTACAACTTGGATTGCAACCAGGCATGATGTTCTTCCTACTGTTGTAGGAAATCCTTCCATGAAACTGGGTTCCGACTAACTTCACACCCTGGAAATTTTCCTTGTGTATCATTTTATTGCAAATACTGAGATAAAAAACAGTTTCCTTGATTATACATGACTACAGCATAACTGCCAACTATTACAAATTTTTCGCAATTATTACAATGTTTTTCAAGAATTACGAAAGTACAAATTGATTTACGTACGTACATGCAGTAGGTTTTTGTTTGATTTATTTGCAGTTGGTCATCTTGACCATTTTAGTTTCAATACAAGTTGGTATGTCTTGGTCGGTTTCATTACGAATTGGAATTTTAAAATCTTGGCAGCTATGCTATAGAAGTAAACCGCTATAGGCTAGTACATGTATGCTTATGATAAGGGCAAACATTTTTCCTACTTTTTTCATTTTCTCACAATATCATCCCTGGTCTTGTAACCTCTAGTTCTTTTCAGAACTAATTACTACTCGGTTTAGAATTCCACATGGTGTCAGCGCTGACTGTTTGTCCTTTTCACCATGAAAAACATTGGACGTATTTCAATTATAATTTCAAGTGTACTTTAAATCCTTTCACAAGTCACAGTGCAGAGCTACAGCTTTGAACGAAAAGAAAACACAAAAACAAAAAAATAAAAAATAAAAAAATATAAAATTTCAAGAGGTGTTGATGCTGTGGTACATTTACCTACATGCATGTACGTAACAAGGACACCATGCCACCATGGAGGTAATTTTTTTTTACCTCCATGATGCCACAAAGCTTGCCCCAACCTGGTGGAATGACCCATACATACACGTGTATGGTACATGTATACATTTATGTATGCACTTGTAGTTTGTATGCATGTCTAATTGAAAGTGACGTTATGTACAGCATGCATATGAACTCCCCAACTGATGTGCATAAATCAGTTCCCATTCCAGACATTATGACTCCTGACTTGAATAAAAGTCACATTTCAAATTATCCAGTACATGTAGAAAATTTAATTGAGAAAATCAACTATAAAGCGATGTCGATTTTTTTTTTCATCCGCGATATATCGGCAAACATATATCATGATTTCCGATAGTATCGCGATTATGTTTTTACATTCACGCATGATTGCTTTAGAGCCGATAACCACAGGTATGTACCCCTCTACAAGCATCACAATAAATCACAAATTCATTTGTGTTGTGTGTATGTACTTCTGAAGTAGAAGGTTTTGTTTCTCACTTCCGAAAGCTGAAAATGAAAAGACTGTCCAAATTTTGTTTCCATGGAATTTCCGACTTGACTCACAATGGAGCAGTAAACAGTGTCCACTGATACAAGCACTGACTTTGCAATCACTACAACAAACATGGATGTACATGTACCATGGAAAGGCAAGTAACCTCAATCCTTCAAAATCCTTCACTTTAATAGCAAAGAGGATTTTGGAAGGTTAGGGTTAAACCCTAACTCCCTAAGCATTGTTACTGAACAATAAAAATCCTTCAAAATCCTCCAACTGCTTTTGTTGTCTAGGGAGTTAGGGTTTTGAGTTTTGTGAATCGTTGAGTGGAATTTACAGATCTGATGAATAGGGGGTATGCTGTCCACTCTCTTGTAGCTGTTACTGTAAATGCTCTGAAAAAAACTGATAAATGAAATTAACCCTAACCACTTCAAATCCTCCAAAATCCTCCAAGGGGCACTTTTTTGGAAAAAATATGGGACAAAATTACTACCTGGCAAGAAGTACATGCCATTTGCTTAGGAAAGATCAACGAAAATGCATGGTGCATTTTGAAGATAAGGGCATGTTTCCAAAAGTGCACTGGAGGATTTTGGAGGATTCAGGAAGGTTCCTAGCCAGAATAACTACATGTAGGGGGTTAGGGTTAAGGAAGGTTCCTAGCCAGAATACCTATAGGGGGTTAGGGTTAAAGAAGGTTCCTAGCCAGAATACCTATAGGGGGTTAGGGTTCCTAGCCAGAATACCTATAGAGGGTTAGGGTTAAAGAAGGTTACTACATGTAGCCAGAATACCTATAGGGGGGTTAGGGCTAAAGAAGGTTCCTAGCCAGAATACCTAGGGGGTTAGGGTTAAGAGTGGGCCCAATACCTCAATAAATGTAACGTTGAGTGACCATGGAATTACACTTTGAATACCTGTATGTTAGTGTGTATGTACATGTATGAATAGAACTGCTTGTGTTGTACAGTAGTTTATGTTTAATTCAGACCAGTACAATGTACGTGTACATTGACAAGTTTGACGTCAATTGTATTGTGTTGGTTGAACACGATATGTATTGAGCATAGAAACTGACGTCACAGTCATTAAAGGGGACATTGTACACCCATGACCCATGTACATTAACCCATATCCGCCTAACCATGTAAACACACAAAAGACTATGTGACATGTGCCTAAGCCCTCGTAGAGACATACATTGTTTTTGCACACAATCAGAAAGATTCCTTATTTAGAGAATATTACAATCACTGACACAGACACACTGATGGAAAGAGGAGAACATGCACTTTATTATGATGTCAGACTTGTCTAATTTCATATCTATAATCATGAAATACAGTCATCGGAAAAACGTAGTAAATTGGAATTGGACAAAAACACGGTACGGAAAATCACGAAGGTCGGCGTTTGTAGCGTTTTACATCGGGTTATCACGTAGATCGGCGGATATGGGTTAAGGTTTAGGACTGGTGACTAAAAAATAACAAATTTTGAATTATACAGGCCTGTGATTCCTCAGGATTTTTCCTGATTTCAGGATTTTTTTTTTTACAAATCTCCCTTTGTCTCACAATTTAAAAAGTAGCTACCAAGGAAAGAAAGAAGTAGACTGTATTGTGTCCAAACCTCTAGTTTCTTGTTTGTGGGGATGTGGAGAGTCTGTAAAGCCTCCAAAATTAAACATCCAGGAGGTTCAGGGGGCTTTGTCCTCTAGACCAAAGGGAGACCCAGGAGGTTCAGGGGGCTTTGTCCTCTAGACCAAAGGGAGACCCAGGCCTGCTACCCACAGGAGGTTCAGGGGGGCTTTGTCCTCTAGACCAAAGGGAGACCCAGGCCAGCTACCCACAGGAGGTTCAGGTGGACTTTGTCCTCTAGACCAAAGGGAGACCCAGGCCTGCTACCCACAGGAGGTTCAGGGGGCTTTGTCCTCTAGACCAAAGGGAGACCCAGGCCTGCTACCCATTCTGCAGGATTGTTTAGTTTTGTCAAATTAGAACCCTGATTATAACATAAAACCTAGTTCTTGGTGTCAAACTGCTCTCTGTTTTAACCCTTAAACCGACATGTGTCCATGTTTATTTTATCCATTTCGCCTTTGAGAAAGAACCTGCTAGGTTTGAAATGTAAGGCCAATACTATTTTGTAAAAGTAATTTAAGTAAGACTAATTGCGGTGACACCATGTGAAATGCTCAGTTGAGTAGTAATTAGTTCTGAAAAGAACTGGAGGTTACAACTCGACGTTTCGATCAGTATGCTCTGAGAAATGGACGATCAAAGCATACTGATCGAAACGTCGAGTTGTACCTCCAGTTCTTTTCAGAACTAATTACTACTCAATTGAGCATTTCACATGGTGTCACCGCAATTAGTCTTACTTATCCTCCTCACCATGCAAAGCTACAAGTCTTACCTAAAAGTAATTTAGTCTAAATTAGTTATTTCCACTACTCTTTCATAAATTCTACCTTTAGCATAAAAAATATGAGTGGAGTTTTCACAATTTTCTTGTAAATGACACAACATTGAAAGCTGTAACTTTTATAGGTTTGTTTAAGATGAACACAGTGACTGAAAATTACTGGCTCATTTATGCAGCAGCAACGGTAATATGACCTTATCATGTGGGGTATTATTTTCAGTCACCGAGTTAATCTAAAACTACATGTACATGTAGTACTCTGATTCCATGCCCTGTTGATCTTAACAATATTGCTCCTTTAACTTCATGGTTGATGTTACATGTACTTATATGTCATACTTGGCCAAATTTATCAATGGTACTTGAAAACACAGGCATGCATAGAAAATGAGAAACCTATTCATGTATGTAACATAATTTGTTTACCAAAAAAAAAAAATTCAAACTGTAATTTATGTTACGTATAATTATTGAGATAATTGCACATATAAACATACACAGTGCTTCCTGCCATGAATTCTCCCATGTGGTACAGTACTTATAAGGCCTGTTTGTGTACAATATTGATATATATGTGATGTATATTTTGTGATTTTTGTCATGGTGATTGGATATCAACACCAATATTTTTGATCCGTTTCCTGAATATTGATTGATAAACTAACCTTGAGCCAGATTGCTCTGTAACAGCTGTTATTTGTCGAACTTATCGAGATTTAATATTCTAAATTAGTTCTAATTGTGTTATTATTGTCCTAATCTTAAAAAGGTAAACAACATTGGTACATGTACAGTACATGTATGCTTAAGTACTCTCTTTGAATCAAGATATACATTAAAGGGAAGGTACAACATTGGTAATGTTGGCAAAACTGCTTCTATGAGTGTGCTTACTCTCTTTGAATCGAGATACATTGAAGGGAAGGTACAACATTGGTAATGTTGGCAAAACTGCTTCTATGAGTATGCTTACTCTCTTTGAATCAAGGTATGCATTAAAGGGAAGGTACAACGTTGGTAATGTTGACAAAACTGCTTCTATGAGTATGAGTGTGCTTACTCTCTTTGAATCAAGATATACATTGAAGGGAAGGTACAACATTGGTAATGTTGGCAAAACTGCTTCTATGAGTGTGCTTACTCTCTTTGAATCAAGATATACATTAAAGGGAAGGTACAACATTGGTAATGTTGGCAAACCTGCTTCTATGAGTATGCTTACTCTCTTTGAATCAAGATATACATTGAAGGGAAGGTACAACATTGGTAATGTTGGCCAAACTGCTTCTATGAGTATGCTTACTCTCTTTGAATCAAGATATACATTGAAGGGAAGGTACAGCATTGGTAATGATGGCCAAACTGCTTCTATGAGTATGCTTACTCTCTTTGAATCAAGATGTACATTGAAGGGAAGGTACAGCATTGGTAATGATGGCCAAACTGCTTCTATGAGTATGCTTACTCTCTTTGAATCAATTATACATTAAAGGGAAGGTACAACATTGGTAATGTTGGCCAAACTGCTTCTATGAGTATGCTTACTCTCTTTGAATCAAGATATACATTGAAGGGAAGGTACAACATTGGTAATGTTGGCCAAACTGCTTCTATGAGTATTCTTACTCTCTTTGAATCAAGATATACACTGTACGTTAAAGGGAAGGTAAAGCATTGGTAATGTTGGTCATCAGCTTAATACATTTCTGTTGTGGTTTATTAAAATTTATTTATTGTAATGTAAATTTTAAAATGTTTTTTAAAAGCCTGTATTTCACATTTTGACCTATGGGCCACGGTGTGTGTTTCTAATAAACCCTTTATAATAATAATAATAAAAACAAAAAACAAATTTAACCAAATTTTTTTTTTTCTTTGAATATTCGAACCGAAAAAAATAACCAGATATACGAACCATCGAATATTCGGTTATTTGGCATAGTCCAATTCATGTACAGTACATGTACATAGTCTACATGTAAGCCTATAGTTTTTACATGACTGGCACACTTCATGTGTGTACATAGACAGACATGTAATGATATTCATATCTGTTGGTGTCTGTGATCTTTACATGTGTTCATTAGATCTCTGTTGTAGTATTATGTTCTACATAAATAGAAGTGCCCTTTATCAAGAGAACATCTAGCCTTTCTCCAACAAGAATGGAATTCAAGGCCTGTTCATCTGGAAATACGTACACTACAATGTGGGCTTTTGTTCTGTGTTCTAAATTTAAGATACATTTCTTTGCATTTCTTTGCAATTTCAACAGGGCATGGAATCAGTGTTTTAGCTTTTAAAGATGAACACAGTAACTGAAAATGTACACATGTATACCATGGAAAGGCAAGTATGCCTAATAACCTCAATCCTCCAAAATCCAAAATACATGTAGCATGTTACCTCAATCCTTCAAAATACTCTTTAGCAAAGAGGGTTTTGGAGGATTTGGGAAGGTTAGGGTTAAGAAATTTATAAAAATCTTTTTCTGTATCAGCAAATGTTTTTTTAATTTTTTTAATCCTGGTCATAACTGGAGTACACAAAGGTGAAAGTCCAACCTGCACTGGGGTAACAACATGTCCGAGACTGAGTAAAATTATTTAGGCATGATGAATACAGATTAGCTAGACAGACTGTTGTACTCGTGTGTCTAGAGTACTTGCTCTACAGTACTTGGAAATTAATCTTACCAGCCCAACACAAAATATGACAGAAATGGTAAGAATTAGCCTTGGGGTGTTTGACTTTAAAGTTGGTGTAGACTACTGTAATAATTACTGGGTTGAATTTAAAATATGTTTCTATTATTAAAGGGACAGTATTGTCACGATCAGCAGGGCATGGAATCGGAGTGTTAGTTTTAGATTAACCCTCCAACTATTGCTGCACTTTAGTGGCAAGTTGCTATAAAGGTCAAAATCAGTCAGCTCCCTGTTTTAACTGTTGACCCAAATGAGCATTTTTGACTGTTTTTTTTTACTGTCATTTTGACAACCCTGAACAATACCAGACAATGCTTTTACCAGTCAAAAACGGTTGACTCATTTTGACCTGTAAATGTGCTTAAGCTACATGTAAGGTTTGACAGTGTTCGATTTTGTGCACTAGATATACCTTATCAAGTATATCAACATTTTGACTGATTTTGACCCTTGTAGTAGCAGGAGGGTTAACCCAGTGACTGAAAATAATAACCCACATGATAAGGTCATATTACCGTTGCTGCTGCATAAATGAACAAGTAATTGTCAGTCACTGTGTTAATCTTAAACTATGACACGATTCCATGCCCTGTTGAAAGTCTGCTCTGATCGTGTCCCTTTAAAATGAAAGTACATGTAAACATCTGGACCTAACGTCATGGCTCTGCCTACATGTACATTGTGTGCCTGGAAGAAGGTCGTAAGGCTCTACGACCTTCTTCGGGCAACTTTTTGTCCCAGCAGAAGGTCGTAAGCAATAAAATGGCTCCTTTGAAAATAAGTAGGGCATAACTGATATTTGTTGCTAGAATTACTCCCAAGACATGTTTTCCATTCCCATGCGGAATTTAGCTACATGTACAATGACTTATAAATAGCAGAAAAACGACTAAACTTTCACACTCGGTTTTCTTGAAACACAATTTTGCACATTAATTGCTTACGACCTTTTGCTGGTCACATTTTTCGTCATGTCCTTCTTTCATAATTGGTGCTTACTACACAATAGCAGAAACTACATGCTTAGAGTAAGCATATTTCTCTAGTAAGCAAGGAATTTCTACTGGTGTATGTGTGCTCGTGAACTGTTTTCAATGGACAAGCTGATCTCTATACAGTGTGTGCAGATCATTTACGTAAATACAGATGTAGGCCTACAAATTTAAATAAACATATTGGTTATTTTAGTCTTTTGTTAGGGTCTAGATAATGTTGTTTTTGAACATGTGTTCCTTTTATTTATGATTTGTTAGCAAGTGGAGTGTGGCTACTCCCACGCAAAATATCACAGTTGTTGAAATGAGTCAGTGATAGGGTTTTAATGCATGTTTACACATGTACACGAAAATAAATTCGCTAAACGTTTTCAAATTCACCAAATGTGTAAACGAATCCTACATTTAAAACACGGAAGCTTCCATTTCCAGGATATTTATGTAAGTGCGACCAGTGGGTCCACTATTATTATATATAGGATATAATATACCCCAATCAGGAAACCCTTGATGACAACAACACCTTAATAATAATAATAATAATAATAAAGATTTTTAGCGCGCACATATCCACCCTGCTGGGCGCTCAAGGCGCGGAAACAAAGAAAAAACATGAATACAAACAATGTACAATGATAGCATAGGGGGAAAAATGTACCGAGATACATGTACCTACAATGCAATTACAAATATACATCATCTTTGAAGAATTGTGACATAAGATGAGTTTTAAGCATCGACTTAAATCTGGTTATACTATGACAAGATTTGAGTTTAATTGGAAGATGATTCCAGAGTCTCGGAGCCGCGACAGAAAACGACCTATCACCCCAGTTCGGTTTTGAAGTTGGTTCCTTTAGGAGTGACATGTTGCTGGAGCGCAAATTACGTGGTGGAGTGTAGACTTTAAGCAGTTCAGAAATATAAATTAGAGCAATGTTATTAAAAGATTTGTGAACAATTAGCATAAGTTTAAAAACAATTCTCTGTGAAACAGGAAGCCAATGCAGTTCTTTCAAGATTGGCATGATATGGCATGACTTTCTGGACAAAGTCACAACACGAGCTGCTGTGTTTTGTATGTGCTGAAGACGAGATATTTGATTCTGCGGGAGACCGTAAAGGAGAGCATTCCCGTTATCGAGCCGTGATGTGACAAACGCATGTATAATTTGTTCAGCAGCACTTTTATTCTTGTATCATACTATTCCGATTGGGATCCTATTCTCCCAATGAGGATACAATATACCCCAATCGGGAAACCCTAGGTTGACAATGACACATTGTGCACATGTACATGTACATGTACATGTAGAGCTCACAGGGTTGATGTTAATGATAATATCCCAATTGGGAGATATTATCTTAATTGAAACCCTATTCTCTCAATGAGGATACAATATACCCCAATCGGGAAATCACTGCTATTATGCTCACAGGGATGATTGGAAGTTTTACATGGTGGATTGGATATGAAAGATTTAGAAATGTTACTTCCTACATTTTGGTTCTGAAACAGTGTACAGCATACTCTCCTTCTGTTCGAAAAGTCAGGAACCTTCACCCTACCGCTTCTTTTCAGAACCAAACTTCTTCAGAGATAGTTTATTATGTGGTGTTAACCCATAAACCTGATCTTTCCTATACTATCCCAATCGGGAGATATTTTATCCCGATTGATTCTGTGTTCTCCCAATGAGGTTACCAGTATGCCCCAATCGGGAAGCCATTGGGTGATGAGGAAACCTATCATTTTATCCCGATTGGAGATACTTTTATCTCGATTGAAACCCTCTTCTCCCAATGAGGATACCAATATATGCCCCAATCGGGAAACCCTTAGATGCCAACGACATCTTCTATTGTACTATCCCGATTGGGAGACATTTTTATCCCGATTGAAACCTTTTCCTCCCAATGAGGATACCAATATATGCCCCAATCGGGAAACCCTTAGATGTCAACGACATCTTCTATTGTACTATCCCGATTGGGAGATACTTTTATCCCGATTAAAACCCTCTTCTCCCAATGAGGATACCAATATATGCCCCAATTGGGAAACCCTTAGATGCCAACGACATCTTCTATTGTACTATCCCGATTGGGAGATACTTTTTATCCTGATTGAAACCCTATTCTCCCAATGAGGATATCACTTGGGCCCCAATCATGCCAATTGGGAAACAATGGCAACATATGCCTTAAATCTCTCATTACATACATGTACATGTAAATAAAATTATAAGAAATGTGTCAAAAATATCTTGAATTTTTGTTTGGCTCACAGGAAAGCTGGAAGGAAAGAGAAAAAGCCACAGACACCGACAGCACCCGAAGAACCCAAATTGTTTCTAGAGCCACAATACCTCGGAGCGCAAATTATTGACTTTGATATGCGAGACGTTGTACGGTTACCGAAGGGATTGGATCAGAATGAGTGGTTAGGCTCAAATGGTGAGTGTAGACATAAAACACAATAAAGGGGGCCACTTTGCATCCGTCACGTTAGCAGTTTTTTCCAATGGTTGTTATTTATTTTTAAGTTCCTGAAACCGACCAAAAAGTGTTTCAACATGTGAATGGACATGCAGACTTATACTAGAACTAATTTGAGTTGATTTATTTTATTTATTTTTTTTTTATTTTTTTTTTTTACCCTCAAATTTCCATAAAAATTGGACGGAAAAAGTTACCTCACTTTTCCGTCCATTTGTTGATGGAAATTTTAGGGTAATAAAAAAAATAATAGTAATAATCAACTCAAATTATCTTTAGGATAAGCATGCATGTCTATTCAAATGTTGAAATTCTTTTTGGGTGGTTTCAGATATTAACCCTCCTATGTACAGTGTAGTTGCCATAGAATTGTCAGACCTTTCAAAACCTTTCAAGTTTGCTGTACTGAAGGGTTTTGAAAAGTGAGAAAACTGTCTGACAAAAGGGACCTATGAAAGGTTTTAAAAGGTGAAACAACTCTCTGAACAAACTGGTGTTGAAATGTTTCAATACCTTTCAAAGGTGTGGTTGTTCAGTAGCAACAAATTCTGGAGGGTTTTAAAGGGTTCATACATTATTGATAGCCATTTTGCCAGTAAGCAGATTTTGAAAGGTTTTGAAAGGTCAAACCATAGGAGGGTTAAAAACAAAATTACAACCATTAGAAAAACTGCTAACGTGACGGTAGGAAAGTGGCCCCCTTTATTGTGTTTTATGTCATATAGTGTTGTTGAAAGACACCATCTTTACGGACATCTTGAATTTAGCTTTGAGCTGGGCTAAGCGTTTAAATTTTTCGCTGCAGTAAGGCCATTTTTTGTTTTAAATGTATCAGCTCCCGAAGATGGGCGGATAACGGGGGAAAATTTTGATTTTGTTTATAGTCTGTACATGTACATATATGGATTTATCATGCATGTACATTGTACATGTATGTGGGTGGCTCTGGCAAAACCGTACTTGGACCCAACTTTCAAAAGTGAACATTTGGTATAGTTTGATTCTCAAGATATTCCTCTTTCATTTGATACCAGATTTGTAGAAATCTGAATTTGTAGGTGTTCGAGCTATAGTTTTTCTCAATTTTTTTCTATTTATTTATTTATTTTTTAATTTTAGTATAGTTTGATTCTCTACAAAAAAAATTGTTTTTGTGATTTCTACAGATCTGCTATCAAATGAAAGAGGAAAATCTAGAGAATCAAACTATACCAAAATCTCACTTTTGAAAATTGGGTCCAAGTTTAGGGTTTTGCCAGAGCCAGTCACATGGAAGCTGGCACTGATGATTCCTGACTCATAGAGGGCCAAAGTTGCAGTACAGCCAAGCCTTTAAGAAGTGATAGTTTTGAGCAGTGGGCCCTTAATCCAAGTTATTAAAAGCCTAGAAATGCTTTGTTGACCAAAATGTGAATGTATACATGATACATGTTAAGTAAGACTAATTGCGGTGACACCGTGTGAAATTCTCAATTGAGTAGTAATTAGTTCTGATCGTCCTCGGTGTGCTCTGATTGTCCTCGGTGTGCTCTGATCGTCCTCGGTGTGCTCTGATCGTCCTCGGTGTGCTCTGATCGTCCTCGGTGTGCTCTGATCGTCCTCGGTGTGGCTCTGATCGTCCTCGGTGTGCTCTGATCGTCCTCGGGGTGCTCTGATCGTCCTCGGGGTGCTCTGATCGTCCTCGGGGTGCTCTGATCGTCCTCGGTGTGCTCTGATCGTCCTCGGTGTGCTCTGATCGTCCTCGGTGTGCTCTGATCGTCCTCAGTGTGCTCTGATCGTCCTCAGTGTGGCTCTGATCGTCCTCAGTGTGGCTCTGATCGTCCTCAGTGTGGCTCTGATCGTCCTCGGGGTGCTCTGATCGTCCTCGGGGTGCTCTGATCATCCTCGGTGTGCTCTGATCGTCCTCGGTGTGCTCTGATCGTCCTCGGTGTGCTCTGATCGTCCTCGGTGTGCTCTGATCGTCCTCAGTGTGCTCTGATCGTCCTCAGTGTGGCTCTGATCGCCCCTCGTGTGGCTCTGATCGTCCTCAGTGTGGCTCTGATCGTCCTCGGGGTGCTCTGATCGTCCTCGGGGTGCTCTGATCATCCTCGGTGTGCTCTGATCGTCCTCGGTGTGCTCTGATCGTCCTCGGTGTGCTCTGATCGTCCTCAGTGTGGCTCCTGAGGACCATCAGAGCACACTGATCGAAACGTTGAGTTGTAACCTCCAGTTCTTCTCAGAACTAATTACTACTCAATTGTGAATTTCACATGGTGTCACTGCAATTAGTCTTACTTATCCTCCTCACCATGCAAAGCTACAAGTCTTATGATACATGTTTGCGACTTAATGTTTTGCAAGATCTCAAATGCAGCACATTTATCCAAGCATGCATTTTCAGTGAGTGTCAGAATTTCCGGAAATTCAGATTTCAGGATTCCTGAAACCCTTTTTCTTTTAACCAACAGCCTACCACACTTCACATATAGTTCTTAGAACAGTCTCCATGTGCCATCATTTTCTACAAATAATCTTTAGTTTCTTCTCCAATTCACAGTTTTAGAATTCTTCAACAATGTCAATGTTCTATATGGGGTCGTCTCTGGTGAGTCCTGTACGAGTGAAACATGTCCGAGTATGTCGGCACCGGGGAACACGTGAGTACACATCAAACTATAGCAGAATAGGAATCCTTTTATATAACCAATAGAGGGCGCTGTAACCTTTTAGGTATACAGTAATTTATTAAATTTTTTATTTATTATTTCAGGCAATTCAAATAAAACAATCACAGACATACTAAGAAAGCCAAACAACTAAAAACGAGGCTGGTGCTGAAGACTATGAGAGCATACTGATTGAAACGTCGAGTTGTACCTCCAGTTCTTTTCAGAACTAATTACTACTCAATTGAGCATTTCACATGGTGTCACCGCAATTAGTCTTACTTATGATTCCTGGCTCATTAAGAGAGGAGGGCCAAAGTCATGGTACAGCCAAGCCTTTGAGAAGCTCAGCCAGGCCCAGTCTTTGCCCAGGCCTAGAGGCCTATATAATCCCCTAGCTGAGCACAAAAGACCCTTTACTAATTACAAATTTGACTGACACCTCAGCTGTCTTTAGTTCACAACTGCAGCCATTATGATGAGCTCTACTTGGCTGGGCTAGGCCCTCCAGAAGCCCAGGTTATGTTGATTGGCAGGTACTGTATTGTTACAGGATTAGGACTCACAAAAGACAGTTTAGGAGGCCAGATGGCCTGGGCATGGCTGGGCTTCTCAAAGGCTTGGCTGTACCATGACTTTGAATAATATTCAGCTTTACACATGTACAAGTTTCTAGTAAGTTTAAGAATCACAATCTCACTGAGCGATTGTTGAGTTTTTATTTCTGATTTTATTTCTAGGCAATACCTTTGGCTCGACGACAAGGGGAAAAAACTCAAGTTAACAGCGCCACAATATATCAACTATGCCATGTCATATATACAGAAATATATCAATGATGAATCGGTTTTACCAACAAAATACGGTAAGTTTTTTCAAATGTTTGTTTGGTTTTCATTTAAAAATGCATGTTCCCTGCAAATTTCTACTTTTTTATGTCATTTTGTTAAAAGGGTGTTGTGTTTTGGTCTACCAAGGCTGAAGGGGTCGTTGTCAATGTGGGTACTCCCCAATGGTACCCAGGCAATCATAAAAGTCCTCTAACGTACGTACAAATAGGATTGAGATTGCGTGGGTACCATTGGGGAGTACCCTGGGTGACAATGACCCCTTCTGCATTACTAGTGTACAAATAGGATTGAGATTGCGTGGGTACCATTGGGGAATACCCTGGGTGACAAAGACCCCTTCTGCATTACTAATGTACATATAGGATTGAGATTGCCTCGGTACCATTGGGGAGTACCCTGGGTGACAATGACTCCTTCTGCATTACTAATGTACATATAGGATTGAGATTGCCTCGGTACCATTAGGGAGTACCCTGGGTGAAAATGACCCCTTCTGCATTGCTAATGTACATATCCATAATCCAAATAATTAAAATAAAACAGCCTCAACCTTCATAATGTACATACACTTCTCTTTTTGCTTGCAGCTCACGTCTTCCCAAGTGATTTTGAGACGTTAGTGAAACGGGTCATAAAACTTCTCTTCCACATCATGGCGCATATCTACCATGCCCACTACGAACAATTAGTGTACTTTGATCTCCATCGGCATCTCAACAGTCTATTTTGCCAGATGGTTCTTTTCTCCCAGGAATTTATTATCCTCGATGCGAAAGACCTTTCTGTGTTGGATGACTTGATTGAGGGTCTGGGTTTGAACAATGTGAACTCAAAATCGGCATCAAATAACGCGAGTGGAAGTTCATAGTTGCTAGAACAAGTCTGGATTGTTTTTCATTGAAGCATCATGGGTGATTACGGTTAACATTAAGGTTCTGTAGTTCAACAAATGTCAACGCATTGCAGAGTTGGCCGCAGGGAAAACAAGCTACGTACACCAGGGCTAGGGATCGTGGCAGATGCATTATGGATCCGCAGCAACAATTCAACGTCACCACCAGGAATACACTCATCGGCTAATTTGTTGTCCAGCAGATGCATTATGGGTAACAATCATCTTGTCCGCCTGGAACTTCTTGTTGAAAGTTGGTTGTCAGGGTAATGCTTCATGGAGGTAGATTAACCTTTGAAAAGTGTAACCATGGTAACAGATGTATGACATCATGACATGGCTCTTGAGCAACCAGTGACCTATGACCTGGGGCCAATTTCATATAGTTGCTAAGCAGAGAATTTTGCTAAGCAAATATTATTGCTAAGCAATATAAAACAGACTACCAGCCAAAATACATACATTTTGTATGAAAGTTTGGCTGGTAACCAAAGAAATCTGCTAAGCAAATTTTTCTGGTAAGCAATTGTATCGGCCTATTTTACATGTATACATGTTTAAAATTGGCCTCAGGCAATCTCTATGTTCTACTGCATCTGTAAAGTGATTGTGTGTTTTTTCAGGTACTGTTTGTGTTGCAATAAGCCTCAGTCATGACTGTTGAGCGCAGAAAATTTGCTTAGCAAAAACCACATAAAGCCACATAATGTATATTACTTCTGGCAGATTACCAGCTTAATATTGCAAAGCAATATTTGGGCCATGGTGACTCTTGTCAGAGCGTGTGAGAATTTGAAGCTATCAGTGAACCATCTTATCAGCGTTGCATGAAACCCCATGCCGTATAATAGAAATAGATGTCACATTGGAGATAGCAGAATATGGACTCAAAATGGACGACTATTCGCCAGTGCTCATGGAACACAAGGGTGTTATGCATTAGCGTACACCGAGAAGTGGGCATTTTGAATCCAAATTGCACAGTTGTCACAACTAAATTCCTTTATCACTGCCTTTTACATGCAGTTTTCTTTCATGCAAATTCGCCTCTCCATAAGGAATACACGTGTAGTCTGGCCCTTTTTATATAATTAGAATCAGCACCATAATTGTACTTACAGACAGGGAATCAGACCAAGATGGCCACAGCATGATATGGCTCTGTCAGACAGTTAACATGTAGATGGAGATCTCTTTGTATAAACTTGTACAAAAACAAGTATTATTGATATATTCAAGTAATATATGGTTCATTTTGCTATCCAGAGGTGGATCTTAACATCCCCCCGGCAGCCTGGTGCGGGCAAATTTGCCGTCAGCCAGGTAAAATACCAATGGATGGCCAATCACAGTGCTTATTACACATCGCATAACCGCAAACAAGAAAATTTCCACGCTTGTGCATTTGGTTGTGCGAGAACGTTTGATGACACAGAAACGCATCACATGAACAAAAGGAAACAAGTGATAAAAACTAACCCTAACCCCTAGGTATTCTGGATAGGAACCTTCCTGAATCCTCCAAAATCCATCAGTGCACTTTTGGAAACATGCCCTTATCTTCAAAATGCACCATGCATTTTCATTGATCTTTCATATTCAGCACTTATGGCCTGTACTTCTTGCCAGGGCCCAATTTCATGGTGCTGCTTACCACAGAATTCTGCGCTTACGGCGCCATAAAAAGCGTGTGATTCTATGTGCCGTAAGCGCAGAATTCCGCAGTAAGCAGTGCCATGAAATTGGGCCCAGGTAGTAATTTTGCCCCCATTTGAAGAGGTGAAAGTACCAGTTTCCAACAGTGCTGAATTTTTCCCAAAAAGTGCCCCTTGGAGGATTTTGCAAGATTTGGGGTGTTTAGAGTTAATCATTTTTGTGACAGCTTTTGTTTGGCAAAATAGTCAACAGTTTTAATTGTATATTCTTGTGCACACATGTACCTGACAAAACTTGCTGACATTACCACAACTTCACAAAATTCCCTAGTTAGTCCTGGGGATTTCCAGGAGGGGAGGGGAGTAGTGAGGTGTGGTGAGGTGTGCGGGGGAAGAAAGTGGTCAGGTGGGCGGAAGAAGGAATTTGTCAGGTGGGAGGGGGATGGAAAGGGGTAGGGGTGTAGGTGGTGTAGAGAACAAATCGGGCTGTGGAATGCGATTGTGAGGACATTCGATAGCGTTGTATAAGAGTAGAGACTGTTTGCAGTGACACAATGTGAAATAATCTCTCTTTGAGCAGTAATGAAAACAACTGGTGGTTACAACTTGACGTTTCGATCAGAATGCTCTGATCGTCTTCAGTTGTTCAAATTAAAATGAATTCAATCTCTGTGCCTTGAATACTAAGTGACAATAATGTTAATTAGGAGTCATGATAAATTGATAATACGTGGTACATTTACAATGTATGTACATGTACAGGTACGTAACAAAGGACACCTGTCGCAAAACTGGCCTCAACCTGGTGGAACGACCCATCTGCTAAGCAAAATTGAGTTGAGAACCTGCCATAAGCAATTTGGTTGTTTAAACCTGTTTTTTCTAAGCGAAACTTTTTTTGTGCTCGGCTAATTTGTGCACATATCAGTTCTATGAAATCAGATTCTGAACATACATGTATCAAACACAATGTGATTGGAAGGAATTCAGTATGTGAGATTTTTTTCACATGGCATGACCGCAGTCAGTCTTTACTTATCCTTTTCACCATGCAAAGCTAAAAATCTTACGTGTTTTATATGATTCCTATACGCATAAATACAGGGTCGGTCTAAGATGATCACTTTTTAATCTTATTTTCCCAAAGAGCTACTTAAAATATTTTATGACTTTGAAATAATTTGTTTTGCAGATTGTTCAGAAAATTAAGTAATAAAATTAGTATAGAAAATATTATATTCAGAAAAGGTTTTGCTAAAGTACAAAGCTTGGTTGCAACAAAATTTTATTAAATATTGTTCGTAGTACAAGAATATGTATTTAAACTCACTGCACGCCATTTTCATAGCATGTCCGAGCAAATACTAATGTATGTCCAGAAATGTTAATCAGTCAATTTTATCTTTCCATAGGCACAATTATACAGTGTACATTATTTACGAATAGAATACCAGACGGTTCTAGTGAGTAACCATGGCAACTTGTAGACAAAATATTGCTAGACAAATTCTGAGTAAAGATGAGGAACAACATTGGTAATCTAAAAAAAAAAAGAAAATAATAATTTATAATCAAGGTTTTACAGGAAACGTATTTGGAGTAAAGATGGTTATAGTATTGAATATCCTTTGAAATATGTCTGTCTCGGGTGTTGGAAATTTCAGTAAAATGCCATGAACTAGGTTAGTACACGAGTGACACACTTCATGTAGGTAATAGACTTCTGCAGTTCTGCTCTTGTTTGAGATATAAATTAAGACTACCTGCCAAATGTGACCTGTCACCACAAAATGAGCTTAAAGTCGGAAATTTATACAATTGAGTTATTGATATTTCTGGATTCAGTAGAACAAGAGCTTTCCAATGATATATAACACTTGGGGTTACAGCGATTTCCTCCAGACCACCAGAGGGGGATTTGCGGCTTTGTTTCTGTCTTTGTTTCCGTCTTTGTTTCAAGTTGTTTGTCAAAACACGATGTAAGTTACCAACGAAATTGGCCTGAAATTGAGGTTTTTAATTGTCTCATCAAACTGAAAATTTGGAATTCGATATACAGGCTGTAAGGAGATTTACAAATTGCAAATATGAAAACAAAACAAGATCAGACCTCCCCGCCGATTTTTCACTTTTCCTGCTCAACTGTAAAATGATATACATGTAGTGCGAATTTACGCTCATTTCGTTGTAACAGGTCACATATTGGTGTCAGGGGTATGTATTTTCAGAGGTCGGTTGTTTAAATTATATCTGGATTCAACAAAAGTAAGCATATTCATAAAATAAAAATTCCCAATTTTACCAATGACGCAAATTCCCTTTAAAGGCAGGTATGTAACTTATCAGCTGATTTCCTCTTTGACCGTTGACCCAAATGTGCACACAGGAGCATATTTTGACTGGTTTTTACTGTCATTTTGACCACCCTGAACAATACCAGACAATGCTTTTACCAGTCAAAAACGGTCGACTCATTTTGACCTGTAAATGTACTTATAACATGTAAGGTTTGACAGTGTTTGACTTTTAAGTGCACTGGATACCTTGGCAAGTATATCAACATTTTGACTGATTTTGACCCTTGTAGTAGTAGGAGGGTTAACAGAAAAATAAAACCAAATTCCCATGGTTTAGTTGTCGATGATTTGTGTAGATTAACAGTAATGCATGCTATGTGAAATAACACTGGCTATTAGTTTGTCACGTGACAGATAAAGGTTCACATTATTTTATTATCACTTTGTATTAAGGTGAAAATTTGGAAAGAATGTCGTATCCGACCGCCACTTTTGAGGAATTTTTTGCAACCACTAACCAGTTAAGATTTTTGGGGGTACAGAAAGTGAAAATTATCTTTAAAATACACTTTTATGATGATTTACGGAGTTTATTTCCCTTCTAAAAACACCCTCTCCTTCAGAAAATAGAAGGATCCTATTATAGTTGCCACTGCGCATGTACAATGACTGTTGGTCACTGACAGGGGAGTTGTCAAGATCAGACTGATATGACTGGGGAAGTTATTGTATACCAAAAATGCCTGATTTTTCATGAAATAAATATTACATTATTGGTTATGAATGAGAAAAAGTGGCGGTCGGATACGGCATTCTACCCGAAAATTTTAAATTTCCTTTCACAATGGGCTGGATGGTGCAGTCAGTTGAGAACTGGAATTGGTCTACAAAGGTCAAAGGTTCAAGACCCACTTCAGGCGATTTGTCTGTGCTCACTCCATAGAGCTGGGTCACCTATCTGGGGTCAATTTTGCTAAGCAATATAAAACAGATTACCAGCCAAAATGCATACATTCTGTCTGAAAGTTTAGCTGGTAACCAAAGAAATCCGCTATAAAGCAAATTTTTCTGGTAAGCAATTTTATCGGCTAAGCAGATCTGTGAAGTTGTCCCCTTGATTGGAAGTTTAGCGCTGACGGACTGAAGCTAGTCTATCAGCCATCTTTGTATCCCTAAGAAGCTAGGTCTGTTTGTGAGCATTATGAATTTCAATGATTTGAGCAGTATTCGTGCAGATGTGAAGCTGCAGTAACTATATCTCAAAGGTCTTGTCATTGGGTCGAATGAAACCTTAGAGCTACAAACTTTTACATATGAATTTGGGAGACCCATTCTTTGTACACTATTCAAAATAGACTGGTTACACAGATTGATTTATATGATAAGATACCGTCTGTGTTATGGGTTCCAGACTATTGATCTTGGGTGTTTTCATAAAGGTGAGTTGTTCTATCAAAAGGAGTCAAATTTTTGGCATTTCAAATCGATTTTGGTCATTGTTGATCCACTCAAATGAGGAAATATCTAAATGCATTCTGTGGAGAAGAAAGGCACCTCATGTTAGTATTTAAGGAGATGTTCAAAAGGAGGCAAAATTCCCCTGATTGTCTCCCAAATTTCCTTTGTAAAAGTAAGCTCTAAGCTAGGTCTGATTTGACCCAATGACAAAACCTTTGAGATACAGTTACTGCAGCTAGCAGATGTGGTTTCAAATGACGGCATGGCATAATTGTTTACATTCTATATGTTGGTGAAATTCTTGCGTCGGGAGATAAACCATTGATTTAATTTTGCCCAACACCGACGTGTGTATAACACTGTATACGCTTTCCGAGTGTCTGTGAAGAAACTACACAGGCGACTCGGGCGGGATTCGAACCCATCGGGCAAGCTCGGTGGTCGAGAGGTTAAGACGTCTGCACTAGTAAGCAGGAGGTTGTGGGTTCGAATCCTGCCCGAGTTGCCTGTGTAGTTTTTTTCCACAGACACTCGGAAAGCACTGAGTATACAGTGCTATACATGTACACACGTCGGTGTAGGGCAAAATTAAATCAATGGTTTATCTACTGACGCAACTGTTGACTTGTGTGGTATTTTTGGGGATTCAAAATGGCGGTAGATGACTTTAAACTTAATAGGCCACTCAGATGCATAAAGCAATCAAATTAGTATATAAATCAGTGGTTAACTGGTTAGATAATCCGGAGGTCAGAGGTCAAAGTCCCTCATCAGTCAATCTGTCTTTTTTTTTTCACTCCAAAAGAAAAACAACTTCAAAGTGTATGCATGCCAAAAAAATGTCATTCCAGTTGACGAACCATATTTTATCCCGAGTTATGATTACTTGTCATATAGCCTGAAGATCTGACGTCACGCTTTGAGCGAGAGGCGCGTGAATTATGCCAGATCCTGGCCGTGCAGCCGCCATGTTTTCCCCGATGCTGAACTTTGCCCTTGCTTGGTAGCTAGCGCTCGCATGCCTCGAAGTGTGACGTCAGATCTTCAGCACAACATGTTAACGTATCTAATGAAATCCTTTGAGTGGTGGTACGCCTGGAGCCTGTCTATATCCTTGATTGGTTACAGATTGGGGGCCAGTCTAACTTGTCATATTGCCCGGATCATTATTAACTTTGGACAGTTCATGATTTTAAGTGTAAAGATAATGTAAGTGTGTAGCTATACTATTTATTTTAGGGTGATGGAATTATAACTTTGTTGAATATCTTTGTTTGTGGAGGTGGTTTCTGCTATCATGGAAATGAATAAAATAAAAAAATTAATTAAAAAACAAGTTCATATACAAAATATTATTGGTTTTTGTTCTCACCTTACCAACTTGATTGGCACCTTCACCCAGACGGTGTGCCAGGTGTCCAGGACTACACTCAAGATGTTCTGGAATTCAAGCATAAATCAGATGTCTTGGTATGTATGATAGTTCTTTGCTATTCCTCAACTCCGTTAAAAGCCTTTCCATCACCATCCTTGATTACTTGAGGCCTTTTTTAGGGGCGGCCCTTCCCTTGTGAAAATGGGAGCCCTTTTCATTTGTTTTCTTCCCAAAAGGCTTTCCCTTTCCGAATTCCCTCTCCGGAGACCAAGGTCCCTTGAATTTGCACTCCTTCCAAGTGGTCCCTTACCTCTCTGATGAGGGTCTTCCCCCTCTCTGACCTTTCCTCCAAGTGGGCATTCCCTGCAAATTTGTCCCTCCCCAACCAGTAGGCCCAGAGGTTAGGTCCTTCCTTATCAGTGGCCCTCATCTGCTAGTAGCCTCCTCAGTAGACCATCCCTTCTCCCACAACAACATTATTTTTGAGAGGTCCCTCTTCTCCATTTCTATTTTTCATCTGGAATTCCTTATTTGGATAATGTTATCCACATTTTGCTTTCAACAATCCTTTTACTATTCAATATTCATACCCAGGTCACCCCTGCTGCATTGGATGCTGAAAGAACCTTGTTGGTCACACTGTCCTTCCAGATGACCAATGACCAGAAAAGGCCTCTATTGTGAATTTCAGCAAGTTAGAATATTGTCGCTCTTCGCCGCTGCTACAAATATGGGACGTCCAACTTGTGTCAGTCGATTTCAACAAGTTGGGTTTCTGCTGGACAGCTGCATTGTTTTCCAACAGAGGCGTGGCAGGAGTACTGGTGCTGCCACCAAAATGCAGAATATGCTCCATGGTAAAGGTCAGAGGAGGAGCCCTTTGATGGCATCACTGACGGTTTCCCCAGATTAAAAATTAAAGAAATAAAATATATAAATAGTTCCCAGCACTACACTAAAATAAAGAAGAAACAATACTCCATTTGTTGGTTGTTTCTTGGTTTTTCCTAAACAGGGTGCAACAGATTATAAAAACATTCTCAAAATTTATTTTAGGGTGATCTTCAAATTAATTGTTAACAGAATTATGCATGGTGAAATTAGTGTAAAATGGTAAAATTAGTAAAAATTTAGTGTCTATATTATTTGGCAAAACCTTGTTTATTAATCTTTCCCAATGAGACACATTTATTTCTTATGCCTAAGGTTTACTTGTACTGTGAAGACAGTCTGTAATATTCATGGTTTACATATTGAATATTCAGTGTCTATATTTTGAATATTATCTATCTACCTAATATTCATTGTTTAATTATTGATATTAATTGTCTATATTTTGAATATTCATAATCTGTTAGACAAATATTTATTGCCAGAGCAATATTGGTGGTTTACATTATTTACCAGTGTGTCAATACAGATGTTTATATTTATGAAATACTATGAACGATCCGTCCATTATCTTAATATAAAATAATAATAATTTATAAAGAAGACTTGAACTGTAAGAAACATTTGATAGTATAGTGTAGGAATAAATCAAATATGCCTTG
Source organism: Zoroaster sp. YZ-2022 (assembly GCA_029582265.1). NCBI lineage: Eukaryota > Metazoa > Echinodermata > Asteroidea > Forcipulatida > Zoroasteridae > Zoroaster > Zoroaster sp. YZ-2022. The sequence continues at coordinate 5,320,557 of CM055823.1, forward strand.
AAATGTTTGTTTTTATGGAAAGGGAAGTTAGAACAATTTGGTTATGTATGGTCGTATCAAACCTCTAATTTTCAAGAAATATTTAATAAAAAGTGACCTGTGAAAGTTTTATCACAATAGGAAAAGCACTTCAGTCTTTAGATATAATTATTTTTCCTCAAACTTTACACCAAGTAAGTTTTTAAATAATAATTTGTCAATTTGATAATTATGTAATTACCAAAGTTGTACCTTCCCTTATAATCATAGTTTAGTGCCTTAAAAGTGTACGTATTTTACTGGTACTATCGAAAGTGCCTTGAAATGTTTAGATTTGATAAATTTATGCCTTGAAATGTTTATTTCACTTGAAGAAACCAAGTTTTTATTTGCAAGATATACATGTAAATCTGTGAAATTGGACAATCATTATAATGTGTTGAATTAACTTTTACTAATAAAGCTCTGAATTTTAACTAATTGCGATTATCTGTGAGTAAACCAGAGTGTCATTAGCCTATGTGCAGTAAATAAGTAAATACTTAATATACATTTACTATAAGAACGCTTGGTAACTTTAGAACTTGGGAATCATATTTTTAGGCACTGAAATATTGATAACCATTGTATTTATAAATGTTGGCAAAGTAATAGGTAGTTCAATTTTATGCAAAGACTCCAACAACGTTGTCAATACATCGCAATATTGTGACCATGTAAAGACAAATTAATGTCCCAAAATTGTTTCAGAATTGCATCAAACTTTTTCAATCAAATAGTAGGCCTACATTTTACAAAATATATTCCCCAAAATACGTTTTATTTGTTTGGCGTTACCAATTAGATGTAACCAATATTAACAATTTAAGTACTTTTTTAAATTAATATAAATTCTGTAACATATGGGGAATGATTTTGCACCTTTAAGGCTGTATTTTGATACCCTAAATAACATTTGTAACAATGAATAATTCATGATATTTTATTGCCATCCTATACAAAACTAAAAACAAATCACGCGGCAACAGCATTGCACATGCGCACGTGTTTGACAGTTTGATAAACTCTTCGATGAGGGCGTTTTAGTTTCGACTGGTTCCGGCTTCCTTGTCTACATGCATGGTACGCAGCTAGTCAAGTCACTCGACCGCAGGACCACGTGATTTGTGCGCATTTTATGCAAACTAGAAAACCGCCACGAGTGAACAGGTAAGTCGTCGACGTCGTTATGTTATCAATCGATAAACATCAAAAAAATAAGTAAACGACAAGTAAAAATATCAAATTCTCACTAATTAGTAAGTATTAGTAATTCGTTAGTGTTGAAAATAAGACAAATATTCAGTCTAGAATTGTTTTATATATCTAAAATCGAATAAGGTTGCCTGCTTCAAAAATAATGTGTTGTGTAACGTAGATGGCCACTTACCGCAGCCATACGGCCTCCTAACGATTTTATTTTGTCAAAAACATTTCGGTCTAAAACATGTAAATTCATTGTTATTCCCTGGCTAATAAAAGGCTCGTGAGCAGGTTATAATAACGAACCTTTATGCTGGTTTTGCCGGTTTTAAAATGGGGGTGGGGGAGGGGGTGAATAAGTAGGTATGTGCGTATCCCACGCATTGTCGCAAATCTTTTCGGCCGCGGCCTCAATCTCGGGTTGAATCGCCGTGGCGAAGACACCGTGGAGATAGCGCTTTGTAACGTTTCGCTGAGGCCGTTCTTTTTGACGTACCCAGGAGATTTTTTTTCGAAGACGTAGATCAAATATTCTACTTCAACCTCGTTCTCAAATTTTCTGAATGCGGCATCTAGAAGTTTCCAAAAAATATTCTCGAAATTTGGGTTCGCTCTTGCTCATCAAAACCATCGACGATTTACCAAAAGGTGAGTAATATCACTTATCAAACCACAAATATCATTTTTCTATACTTGTTTTCTACCTCTTGGCCAATTTTGACGGCAATTGAACGTCTCCCAGTTATGTTTTTTGGACTCCCCAAACATCGATGTCAACCAAAGATTGTATTGCGCCGCGTTCAGCGCGCTATAGACCTACCAATTTTCAGTCCGATAAATCGTCCGTTTAAACCTAATAAGTAATATACATCGGCGTAACACAATATTAAATATTAGTTTTCATGAACTTATTTCATTTTTTTCTTATTTCCAGTCCAATATCATTTATTGTTTTTTATAATGTTTAATTAAATCAGGGATAAGAATTTCTCGCCGATTTCAGTATAAATATTAAAAATTCTCAGATTTGAGTGATTTTTTTTCTCTATTTTTTAAAATCTATTTTCATTATTTTGTTTTATATTTCCAGTCCAATATAATTTATAAATTGTTTTAATATTAAATTAAATCAGGGATGAGAGGCTTTCGAAGATTTTAGTGTAAAAATATGAAAACAATCCTCAGATTTGAGTAATTTTATTTTTTTCATAATTTTTGTAATTTTTTTAAAATTTTTTTTAACACATTTTTTTTGTATTTCTTATTTGTAAATCAGCACTACAAAACAAACTAATCATTGAATTAGCCTGGAAATAGGTTATTATTCTTCCTCTTTTCCCAAGCATTCCAGTGATACCAACCTTTTGAAAATCGGACAAGAATTAAGAAAGTTATGATATGGAATCCGAGAAAATCTAGGAAACGGGTCACAAGTCAAATTTACATTTCTTTTGTTTTTCCTTATAAAATAATTGCCATTTACGGGCCTAAAATTGCCGGATTCAACATGTCATAACTTCCTTATTTTTGGTCACAGGAAGATGATCCTTATATCATTGTAATCGTCTATTCAAGACCTTGACAATGATACCAGTTGTATTGGAATCTGTTGATTGTGAAAATTTTTGTCACATAGCTAGAATAAGCAGGCATATGTGGAAACGTAGGCCTACATATTATGTGGGAAAGGGTAGAATGTCATATGTGACCGGCTCCACAAAAATGGGTCTTATGGGACAAAATTAAAAAATTTAGTTACATACATAGCTGAATTGGTTACATTATAAGCTTTAATTTGGTGTAGGTTTGAACCCTGGGCTGTGACATTTTGTATTCTGGAGATATACTGAATTTTGCATATTCATATTGTACAAATTAACGGAAGTGCCTTCAGAGATGCAGCCCTTTAAACACAGCAAGTGGAAAAAGAAATGACCTAAGAAGAAACTCTCTTGAATGCCCATAGCAACAGTTATGTTCCTTTTGAGCTCCTTTACTACTTTAGGAATGCTTGTGCAATATAAATTTGAATTATCAAGCATCTTGAAGAATTTTTTTCAAATATTTTTGCTAATTTGCATAATGTGTAAAATTTAAACTGTTGTTTTTTCATCTTTACTCATCAATAATAATATTTCTGTAAATTATGAAAGTATTGATATAATAGAAGCCAATAAACCAAAAAAAAATAAAATCACGTTGTGAATTTTTTTTCACCCTCTCCACATAAAACAGCCCTTTACGGGTAATAGCATAGCGTCCAATAATACCCTTTTTCGCAGAGTGGGTCACATATCCGGCCGCCGACATTCTCATTCAGTATAACCAATAATGTAATATTATATTGCTGACCTAGTAAGCACTGGTGTAAATCCGTGATGAAAAGTGGAGGGGGGATGATTTTGAAATTCGGGTGCATGGTATAATCCGGAAAGAATGTTGTATCCGACTGCCACTTTTTAAGGGGTTTTGTGGAATTGGTTTGCAACCATTAACCAGTTTAAAAAAATGATTCTATCGATTTTTGGGGTACAGAAAGTGAGAACTATGTTTAAAATCCACTTTTATAATGGTTTTTAGACTTTAAATTCCCTTCTAAAAACACCCTCCCCTTCAGAAAATAGAACAATCCTATTATAGTTGCCACTGCGCATGTACAATGACTGTGTTGGTCACTAACACTAACAGGGCAGTTGACAAGATCATCAGACTGACATGACTGAGAAAGTCATTTTACCAAAAATGCCAGATTTTTTTCATGAAATAATTTGAATAATTTGAAGTGTATGTCAATCATCATCATCATCTAATTTCCTCCACCTTACTGGGTAGGTGAGATTACATTATTGGTTATATTGAATGAGAAAAACCGGTGGTCAGATACGACATTCCCCCCCCCCCCCCCGCACACAGGGATATTTTGGACTGGTTTTTACTTTCATTTTGACCACTCAACAATACAAGATAATGCTTTTACCAGTCAAAAACGGTCGACTCATTTTGACCTGTAAATTCATTTCATTCATTTATTAACACATATTCCAATGTTGACAATAAGAATGTTGTTACAAATAATTACACAATATCAAGAGGTCCTACAATATGCAAAGACAAAATTAGTAACATGAAAAGACTAATTATGAGAGAAAAGCTTGTCAACATTGAGGAAAAGAAGAAGCCGGGGCTTTTATTCCTTTCCCTACCCCCACCCCGCCCCTTACCCCCACCCCTCCCCTTACCCCCACCCATCCCCTTAATTACAAAATGACAAAGTTACTGGACAAATACAGAAGACTACATTCAACAAACATTGGCAGGAGATCAGACCAAATAATAAGTCAATTAAATAGCATCATTGAGCAACTTAAATTTAAGTTTTTTTGTAAACGTTTTAAGAGAGCGAGACTGTTTGACATCATCAGCCAGACTGTTCCAGAATTTAATTCCACATTGTTGGGGACTATTTTTAAATAAAGAGGTACGATTAAAATGTTGATACAAATGTTTCCTGGATGAGCTTCTGGTTACGTGACAGTGAACATCTGAAGTTAAAATAAACGATTGTTGAAAGCAAGGGGGTAATAAATTGTTCATTTGTTTGTACATAAATTTGCCAAGATTAAGGTAATAAATATATGTTAATTTGAGCAAATTTAAATTAGTAAATAAAGGAGTTGTGTGATCCAGATAACCTGCTTTGGAAATAATACGTACAGCTCTCTTTTGTAAGAGAAATAATTTGTTATGTTGTGTAATCGAGCCACCCCAGACAATCAGTGAATAATTTAAGTAAGGGGTATAAACGAATTATACAGTGTTAATAAAACATTACTAGAAAGAAACGGCTTCAATCGATTCATAATACCAATATTTTTTGGAATCTTAGTAGCTAAAGTATTAATGTGGTTAGACCAACTTAATGTACTTAGGGCCTATACTACACGCAAGGTTTGACAGTGTTCTATTTTTTTTTTAAGTGCACTAAATATATCAACCTTTTGACAAAATGTTCACTTTTGAAGTCACAGACCTGAGTCACAGATCAGAGATGTACACAAGGTCACTAAAAAAAAATATCTTTATTTTTTAAATAACACTATTATCTTGGTCAAAATTTAGACAATTTTATTTTTGTTTTTGTATCTCTAAAAAAAAACATAATTTATAGGCTTCTACTGGGGACCACAAGTAAAGGAATTCAGTTCAACAGCAAAATGTGAAAGTCACATTTTGCTAACCTATTATCTTGATCTGCAATATAATATAAACTTGAATTATTTGTTTCCATTTCTAATCTTTTTATAACAATTATTAGCTGATAGAGTTTGCAGACCAACCCTCCCAAGGCCTACCACCCTTGCTGATTTGTTTGAAGAAGTAACATCCGAGTCTTCAACAGCTGAGACAGACTGGAAGTATAATCCAAGTTGAGTTTCATATTTTATGCAAATGATATTTTTCATAAGTGATGTAAAGTAGGCCTAAGTTATAACTTTTTAAGTACACCATTGCAAGTAATGTCACATGCAAGTGAAGTCAGATGACTTTGCCTGGATCCCAAAAAATAGTGGGATCCTTAAAAATATTGCATTTATTCGGGTTCAGCGACGATTTGAGTTCGGTGATGATTCGGGTTCGGCGACGATTCGGGTGGCGCGGCGATTCGGGTGCTGCGGCGATACGGGTGGTGCGGCGATACGGGTGGTGCGGCGATACGGGTGGTGCGGCTATACGGGTGGTGCGGCGATACGGGTGGTGCGGCGATACGGGTGGTGCGGCTATACGGGTGGTGCGGCGATACGGGTGGTGCGGCGATACGGGTGGTGCGGCGATACGGGTGGTGCGGCGATACGGGTGGTGCGGCGATACGGGTGGTGCGGCGATACGGGTGGTGCGGCGATACGGGTGGTGCGGCGATACGGGTGGTGCGGCGATACAGGTGGTGCGGCGATACGGGTGGTGCGGCGATACGGGTGGTGCGGCTATACGGGTGGTGCGGCGATACAGGTGGTGCGGCGATACGGGTGGTGCGGCGATACGGGTGGTGCGGCGATACGGGTGGTGCGGCTATACGGGTGGTGCGGCGATACGGGTGGTGCGGCGATACGGGTGGTGCGGCGATACGGGTGGTGCGGCGATACAGTTGGTGCGGCGATACAGTTGGTGCGGCGATACAGGTGGTGCGGCGATACAGGTACGAAAGGGGCCTGGACACATAGCATTCGAGGCATGTGGGGTCCTACTACTGGCCAGGGTAAACTCAGTCTCAGCTGGCTGTCGATCTTAAAGGTGCATCGGGCCTGCACCTCCGTATAGGAGCAGTGGTATCGATGTGATCACAAATGGTCGACGAACAGTAGGAGCTCCTTTCTGCAATCAGAGAGAAAGGGGCCGTTGCTTAGTAGGTAGGGCGCTCCCTTCGGGGGGTGGACCGGAAAGCTACACTTTGTGTAGGACGATGGGCCCGAAGACCCGAAAGGCGCGTGGGGCTGGTATCCTGGGACCTGCACGTGGTAGCCCTGCTTTAAACTAACCTTACCAGGATGATGTCGGCAAAATTAAATATTACGTCGTGTCAGTGCAAAAACGTCGTATCTCCTAAAATAGCATTGAAATTACATTCGAGTTTGAACGTCCGCAAAAGGTCGTAATCCAAGTTGAGTTTCATATTTTATGCAAATGATATTTTTCATAAGTGATGTAAAGTAGGCCTAAGTTATAACTTTTTAAGTACACCATTGCAAGTAATGTCACATGCAAGTGAAGTCAGATGACTTTGCCTGGATCCCAAAAAATAGTGGGATCCTTAAAAATATTGCATTTATTCGGGTTCAGCGACGATTTGAGTTCGGTGATGATTCGGGTTCGGCGACGATTCGGGTGGCGCGGCGATTCGGGTGCTGCGGCGATACGGGTGGTGCGGCGATACAGGTGGTGCGGCTATACGGGTGGTGCGGCGATACGGGTGGTGCGGCGATACAGGTGGTGCGGCGATACGGGTGGTGCGGCGATACAGGTGGTGCGGCTATACGGGTGGTGCGGCGATACAGGTGGTGCGGCGATACGGGTGGTGCGGCTATACAGGTGGTGCGGCGATACGGGTGGTGCGGCGATACGGGTGGTGCGGCTATACGGGTGGTGCGGCGATACGGGTGGTGCGGCGATACGGGTGGTGCGGCGATACAGGTGGTGCGGCGATACAGGTGGTGCGGCGATACGGGTGGTGCGGCGATACAGGTACGAAAGGGGCCTGGACACATAGCATTCGAGGCATGTGGGGTCCTACTACTGGCCAGGGTAAACTCAGTCTCAGCTGGCTGTCGATCTTAAAGGTGCATCGGGCCTGCACCTCCGTATAGGAGCAGTGGTATCGATGTGATCACAAATGGTCGACGAACAGTAGGAGCTCCTTTCTGCAATCAGAGAGAAAGGGGCCGTTGCTTAGTAGGTAGGGCGCTCCCTTCGGGGGGTGGACCGAAAGCTACACTTTGTGTGGGACGATGGCCCGAAGACCCGAAAGGCGCGTGGGGCTGGTATCCTGGGACCTGCACGTGGTAGCCCTGCTTTAAACTAACCTTACCAGGATGATGTCGGCAAAATTAAATATTACGTCGTGTCAGTGCAAAAACGTCGTATCTCCTAAAATAGCATTGAAATTACATTCGAGTTTGAACGTCCGCAAAAGGTCGTAATCCAAGTTGAGTTTCATATTTTATGCAAATGATATTTTTCATAAGTGATGTAAAGTAGGCCTAAGTTATAACTTTTTAAGTACACCATTGCAAGTAATGTCACATGCAAGTGAAGTCAGATGACTTTGCCTGGATCCCAAAAAATAGTGGGATCCTTAAAAATATTGCATTTATTCGGGTTCAGCGACGATTTGAGTTCGGTGATGATTCGGGTTCGGCGACGATTCGGGTGGCGCGGCGATTCGGGTGCTGCGGCGATACGGGTGGTGCGGCGATACGGGTGGTGCGGCTATACGGGTGGTGCGGCGATACAGGTGGTGCGGCGATACGGGTGGTGCGGCTATACGGGTGGTGCGGCGATACAGGTGGTGCGGCTATGCGGGTGGTGCGGCGATACAGGTGGTGCGGCGATACAGGTGGTGCGGCGATACAGGTGGTGCGGCGATACAGGTGGTGCGGCTATACGGGTGGTGCGGCGATACAGGTGGTGCGGCGATACGGGTGGTGCGGCTATACGGGTGGTGCGGCGATACGGGTGGTGCGGCGATACGGGTGGTGCGGCGATACAGGTGGTGCGGCGATACAGGTGGTGCGGCTATACGGGTGGTGCGGCGATACGGGTGGTGCGGCTATACGGGTGGTGCGGCGATACGGGTGGTGCGGCGATACGGGTGGTGCGGCGATACGTGTGGTGCGGCGATACGGGTGGTGCGGCGATACGGGTGGTGCGGCGATACGGGTGGTGCGGCGATACAGATACGAAAGGGGCCTGGACACATAGCATTCGAGGCATGTGGGGTCCTACTACTGGCCAGGGTAAACTCAGTCTCAGCTGGCTGTCGATCTTAAAGGTGCATCGGGCCTGCACCTCCGTATAGGAGCAGTGGTATCGATGTGATCACAAATGGTCGACGAACAGTAGGAGCTCCTTTCTGCAATCAGAGAGAAAGGGGCCGTTGCTTAGTAGGTAGGGCGCTCCTTCGGGGTGGACCGGAAAGCTACACTTTGTGGGACGATGGGCCGAAGACCCGAAAGGCGCGTGGGGCTGGTATCCTGGGACCTGCACGTGGTAGCCCTGCTTTAAACTAACCTTACCAGGATGATGTCGGCAAATTAAATATTACGTCGTGTCAGTGCAAAACGTCGTATCTCCTAAAATAGCATTGAAATTACATTCGAGTTTGAACGTCCGCAAAAGGTCGTAATCCAAGTTGAGTTTCATATTTTATGCAAATGATATTTTTCATAAGTGATGTAAAGTAGGCCTAAGTTATAACTTTTTAAGTACACCATTGCAAGTAATGTCACATGCAAGTGAAGTCAGATGACTTTGCCTGGATCCCAAAAAATAGTGGGATCCTTAAAAATATTGCATTTATTCGGGTTCAGCGACGATTTGAGTTCGGTGATGATTCGGGTTCGGCGACGATTCGGGTGGCGCGGCGATTCGGGTGCTGCGGCGATACGGGTGGTGCGGCTATACGGGTGGTGCGGCGATACGGGTGGTGCGGCTATACGGGTGGTGCGGCGATACAGGTGGTGCGGCGATACAGGTGGTGCGGCTATACGGGTGGTGCGGCGATACAGGTGGTGCGGCGATACGGGTGGTGCGGCGATACGGGTGGTGCGGCGATACGGGTGATGCGGCGATACGGGTGGTGCGGCTATACGGGTGGTGCGGCGATACGGGTGGTGCGGCGATACGGGTGGTGCGGCGATACGGGTGGTGCGGCGATACGGGAGGTGCGGCGATACGGGTGGTGCGGCGATACAGATACGAAAGGGGCCTGGACACATAGCATTCGAGGCATGTGGGGTCCTACTACTGGCCAGGGTAAACTCAGTCTCAGCTGGCTGTCGATCTTAAAGGTGCATCGGGCCTGCACCTCCGTATAGGAGCAGTGGTATCGATGTGATCACAAATGGTCGACGAACAGTAGGAGCTCCTTTCTGCAATCAGAGAGAAAGGGGCCGTTGCTTAGTAGGTAGGGCGCTCCCTTCGGGGGGTGGACCGGAAAGCTACACTTTGTGTAGGACGATGGGCCCGAAGACCCGAAAGGCGCGTGGGGCTGGTATCCTGGGACCTGCACGTGGTAGCCCTGCTTTAAACTAACCTTACCAGGATGATGTCGGCAAAATTAAATATTACGTCGTGTCAGTGCAAAAACGTCGTATCTCCTAAAATAGCATTGAAATTACATTCGAGTTTGAACGTCCGCAAAAGGTCGTAATCCAAGTTGAGTTTCATATTTTATGCAAATGATATTTTTCATAAGTGATGTAAAGTAGGCCTAAGTTATAACTTTTTAAGTACACCATTGCAAGTAATGTCACATGCAAGTGAAGTCAGATGACTTTGCCTGGATCCCAAAAAATAGTGGGATCCTTAAAAATATTGCATTTATTCGGGTTCAGCGACGATTTGAGTTCGGTGATGATTCGGGTTCGGCGACGATTCGGGTGGCGCGGCGATTCGGGTGGTGCGGCGATACGGGTGGTGCGGCGATACGGGTGGTGCGGCTATACGGGTGGTGCGGCGATACAGGTGGTGCGGCTATACGGGTGGTGCGGCTATACGGGTGGTGCGGCGATACGGGTGGTGCGGCTATGCGGGTGGTGCGGCGATACAGGTGGTGCGGCGGCGATACAGGTGGTGCGGCGATACAGGTGGTGCGGCGATACAGGTGGTGCGGCTATACGGGTGGTGCGGCGATACGGGTGGTGCGGCGATACGGGTGGTGCGGCTATACGGGTGGTGCGGCGATACAGGTGGTGCGGCGATACGGGTGGTGCGGCGATACGGGTGGTGCGGCGATACAGGTGGTGCGGCGATACGGGTGGTGCGGCGATACGGGTGGTGCGGCGATACGGGTGGTGCGGCTATACGGGTGGTGCGGCGATACGGGAGGTGCGGCGATACGGGTGGTGCGGCGATACAGATACGAAAGGGGCCTGGACACATAGCATTCGAGGCATGTGGGGTCCTACTACTGGCCAGGGTAAACTCAGTCTCAGCTGGCTGTCGATCTTAAAGGTGCATCGGGCCTGCACCTCCGTATAGGAGCAGTGGTATCGATGTGATCACAAATGGTCGACGAACAGTAGGAGCTCCTTTCTGCAATCAGAGAGAAAGGGGCCGTTGCTTAGTAGGTAGGGCGCTCCCTTCGGGGGGTGGACCGGAAAGCTACACTTTGTGTAGGACGATGGGCCCGAAGACCCGAAAGGCGCGTGGGGCTGGTATCCTGGGACCTGCACGTGGTAGCCCTGCTTTAAACTAACCTTACCAGGATGATGTCGGCAAAATTAAATATTACGTCGTGTCAGTGCAAAAACGTCGTATCTCCTAAAATAGCATTGAAATTACATTCGAGTTTGAACGTCCGCAAAAGGTCGTAATCCAAGTTGAGTTTCATATTTTATGCAAATGATATTTTTCATAAGTGATGTAAAGTAGGCCTAAGTTATAACTTTTTAAGTACACCATTGCAAGTAATGTCACATGCAAGTGAAGTCAGATGACTTTGCCTGGATCCCAAAAAATAGTGGGATCCTTAAAAATATTGCATTTATTCGGGTTCAGCGACGATTTGAGTTCGGTGATGATTCGGGTTCGGCGACGATTCGGGTGGCGCGGCGATTCGGGTGCTGCGGCGATACGGGTGGTGCGGCGATACAGGTGGTGCGGCGATACGGGTGGTGCGGCTATACGGGTGGTGCGGCGATACAGGTGGTGCGGCGATACAGGTGGTGCGGCTATACGGGTGGTGCGGCGATACAGGTGGTGCGGCGATACGGGTGGTGCGGCGATACGGGTGGTGCGGCTATACAGGTGGTGCGGCGATACGGGTGGTGCGGCGATACGGGTGGTGCGGCGATACGGGTGGTGCGGCGATACGGGTGGTGCGGCGATACGGGTGGTGCGGCGATACAGGTGGTGCGGCGATACGGGTGGTGCGGCTATACAGGTGCTGCGGCGATACGGGTGGTGCGGCGATACAGGTGGTGCGGCGATACAGGTGGTGCGGCGATACGGGTGGTGCGGCGATACGGGTGGTGCGGCGATACGGGTGGTGCGGCGATACGTGTGGTGCGGCGATACGGGTGGTGCGGCGATACGGGTGGTGCGGCGATACGGGAGGTGCGGCGATACGGGTGGTGCGGCGATACAGATACGAAAGGGGCCTGGACACATAGCATTCGAGGCATGTGGGGTCCTACTACTGGCCAGGGTAAACTCAGTCTCAGCTGGCTGTCGATCTTAAAGGTGCATCGGGCCTGCACCTCCGTATAGGAGCAGTGGTATCGATGTGATCACAAATGGTCGACGAACAGTAGGAGCTCCTTTCTGCAATCAGAGAGAAAGGGGCCGTTGCTTAGTAGGTAGGGCGCTCCCTTCGGGGGGTGGACCGGAAAGCTACACTTTGTGTAGGACGATGGGCCCGAAGACCCGAAAGGCGCGTGGGGCTGGTATCCTGGGACCTGCACGTGGTAGCCCTGCTTTAAACTAACCTTACCAGGATGATGTCGGCAAAATTAAATATTACGTCGGGTCAGTGCAAAAACGTCGTATCTCCTAAAATAGCATTGAAATTACATTCGAGTTTGAACGTCCGCAAAAGGTCGTATCTCGCTTAAAATAGCCCGGATGTACACACAAAATCAATACGCGCCGAGATACGACGTTTTTGCACGGCGCGTTTTTGTGTGAGATACGACGTTGTTGCAAAATCGAGATACAACGTTTTTGCACTGACACGATGATTAGAAGCTTGCAGTAGTATACTTAGTAATGAATTGATAAAAGATGCTTTCAATTACTTGATTTTTTTTTTAAAGGATGCTTTTGATAAAGAATTTGTTTGATGTACAATATGTATTATTATGTTGTAGACTGGTAAACAATAATTTGCTATGTTCATGATTTGTAACATAATATTAAGAAAAGATAAGTATTCAACATAAGGCCATAAAGAAGTCTTGTTTGTGGTCTATGTGCATATTACCTCACACCCGCTCATCGGCAGTTTTAGGTTTATTTTTGTTTGGTATATTGATTGCTTTGTGTTAAAAACATTTTATAGCATAAGAATATTTGTCCAATTTGTGACCCCTCTCTTTGCCACCCTACTTTGTTTTTGGCAAATTTGATCTGGTTCCAATAACTGTCACTGATTTCACTTGTTTGCAAAAAATGATTAGTAAAAAAATTCATCACTGCACTGATTTTGGAAGCCATCCAATGAGTAGAACCTCGAGACATGTTTTTTGCCTTAATGTTGTTTCTTCCCTTTAATTAATGTCAAATCTGATGAAATTTAAAAACAAGAAGTCATGTGAGTTTCTTAAAATATTCATGTACAGCTTGGCTAATGATGGTTTTAATCTTTATTAGAAATATATTTTTCTGTGAGTTTCTTCATTTTTTAAAAGACTATTTTTAGTTTAAATTTAGGAAAGAGTACTTGATCCTGAATTCCACATTCGTACAAGAAGAAAATATCTGAAGGTAATTTTACTATTTTCTTGTAAACAACACAACGTAATAAGCTGAAACTTTCACAGTTTGATTGTTTTATATATATTTATTTATTTATTCAAAGAGAGAGTAAACAAATGCTTAGGAATAGTTTTGCCAACATTACCAATATTATAATTCTTTATTTGTGACCCACTCTGTTAAAATGAGTCGCAATTTTGAACAATTGAGATTTCTATGTGGCTGGAAAGAGTACACCATCAGCTTTAATTTGTTATTTGTTATAGGTGTGTGAGATATGCCATTCAAAAGGAAAACTTAGTCAATTTCAATCAATAAAATATATAAGCCACATAGCAATCAAAATTTTTCAAATTTGCGACTTGTGATTCATTTTCACAGACTGTGTCACATTTGGTCATGTAAAAATAACTGAGGTGATCAACCTTGACCTCCTTATTGAATCTGCACTGTGGAACGACAATTTATTAATTTATGGTAGTGATCTTTTGTCGGTAAAAGTTATAATTAAACATTATTTGTACTCAACCCCAACTACCCATATCCTCCAAAATCCTCAAAAGGACACTTTTTTAAATTCATCACTTTTGGAAGCTGTACTTTCACGTCTTCATCAGATCAAATGGGACAAAATTACTACCTGGCAAGAAGTACAGGCTATAAGTGCTGAATATTAAAGATCAACGAAAATGTGTGGTTCTTTCTGAATGTTTCCAAAAGTGCACCGGAGGATTTGAGGATTAAGGAAGGTTCCAAGCCAGAATACCTAGAGGGGTTAGGGTTAAGGAGTGACACCTTTGGTAATTTTTAGGGAAAATTTCATGATGATCAACAGGGCATGGAAATCAGAGTGCTAGTTTTAGATTAACTTGATGAGTGAAATAATACACCACATGAGGTCATATTACCGATGCTGCTGCATAAATGAGCAAGTTATTTTTAGTCATCTTTAACTAGGACACCAATTTCCATGTCATGTTGAAAGTCTGCTCTGATCATGACAATATTGTCCATTTAAGTTAGTGATCATTTACTACCATCCAAATGAATCAAATTAATGGTTTAATGTAATGTAAAACTTCTAAAATTATTGGAATTTTAAATTAGTAAAAAATACTGAATAAATTGAATGTATTGATACTTCTTGCTGAGAAAATGTTAGCTTATGCTAAAATATATTTAGTAGATGATCCTTTGCATTTAAATAATTACTCGTACCTTAATCAGCAAATTGTTTTTACATGAAGATAAATGATTGTAAAATCCAAATGAATAAAATTAAGTAATGGTTTAATGTGATATAAAAATGAAATTGAAGAATTTGCTAGTAATTCTAAAATTATTGGATTTTTAAATTCGTAAAAGGAGTAAATGTTGAAACTTATTGAATTCTTCTTGCTAGGAAAATGTTTTTGCACAAGATGCTAGCTTATGCTAAAATATATTGAGTAAATGCTTTGCATTTAAATCATTACTCATACATTATTCAATAAATTGTTTTTACATGAAGATAAATGATTGTATCTAGCACTTGCCATTTTATTTTGTCGTATCACCTATTTATGTCCAAATACAGTTTTTAAATAAAACAGTTTCGTATATGATTTTGTGGATATTGGTAGATGACTTTTTATCCTTCTCTTACCCCTCTCCTCTGTGAATTTGAAACAAATGAAAACATTACAAGGGTTAAGTCTTACTCTCATATGAACAGAATCAAAGATTCAAAAGGGATAAGTCTTGGAAATCTTTTCTTTAAATTTGCGTTTGTGTAATATGGAAAACATTGCAAGACTTGCCCTTTGTGATTTTTTTTAAACATTTTATTTGTATAATTTGCCAAAATATTGAAATAAAAGTACAAGACTTTTTACAAATTATACAAAATTTCTCAATTTAATTGTTTTTTTAAATGGGCTAATTATAAGAATAAAAATTACAAGGTTTACACCTTGTAATTTTTATTCTTATAATTAGCCCATTTAAAAAAAAAATAAAATTGCCAATTTTTGTCATCAAGGTTTTGGCAAATTAAATAAACAAAATCACAAGGGGTTAGATAAGTCTTGAAAAATTAACAAGGTTGTCGGAAGAAATTCAAGGAAAATTGCATCATTCAATATTTTTTAATTGAATTTTAAAATTTGTCAAACTATTTTAACAAAACATTGCATCAGTTGAACATTTTTAACATACCTGAAACCTTGAAATGTCTGTCATAATGTGACTGATTGGTTCTGCAAGACTACTTGCCTGTCAAGTAACTGGATGTTTCAATTGTCTGCATACCTTTTTATGTGACTGGTTGGTTTTGCTTGACTGCATTGAATGTCATGGGATGTCTGAAATAAAACTGAAAACAAAACAAAATTAATGTGGAGGAAGATTATATTTGACAGATCCAATTTTGTTCATGACAGATTAACACAGAACACGATAATTTGGGTCGTGTGAAGTTTCATATGCTAAGGTTGTTTCTCCGTGTTCACAACGTAATTTTTTCAATCCACACATAATCAGATAGGTCTTGAAAAACCAAGCAAAACTTACACAGACATGACCCCAATTTGACCTTGTCTTCCGGGTGAAACCGGAAGTTGAAGTGAAAAAAATAATATTCCCAGGCCTCAATTATCTCAGGGCTCGAAAAATACAAACTATAGAGGGCGCTATGCACTTTTAGTGGTTGGAAAATTTGTCCAACTCGATAACAATTCACAACTTTTTACGAAAGCGTTAAAGGGAATAATATAGTTTAAAAAATGTAAATACTCAGCTGAAGTCATATTATCCCATAATTATGACTTAGTTTGGTCGTGCTTTCGGCGCCCCCAATATTTTTTCTGTTGCAGTCCAATATCAAGATAGAACTAGGCATAATGAATACAAGTGCACGGCTTTCATTTATCTGTAAACATATATAGTGTCGTACGTCGTGATCAGTTAAATTGATTGGTAAGATAATAAGTCATAATTATGAGTGGAAAAAAATCGTAATTAGGCTATGACTTATTTCAGTCATAATTATCAAATATTAAGTCAAAATTATGATATAATAAGTAATAATTATGCTAAGTCATGATTACGACATAAGTAATAATTATTGGATATTAAGTCATAGTATGACTTAATTAAGTCATAATTATGACTTAAACCCAGTATTTTTTTTACTATGTCCCTTTAACGCTTCCGTAACTTTTAGGTACCAATTAACATTAATTTAAAGTTTAATATTTCGAAGATCAAAATTCTCAATTTATTTGACAATGATACACATCGATCAACAGAAAGCTTCCGAAAGAATACAAGAAAGACGTGATGCTTATTTGCCCTTGTGTTCCTTAGCGGAAGGTGAAAACAAAATTATTTCCATACCTCTCTGTAAGTTTGTTTGGAGACGGATTTATATTAAAGTACCGCGATTGGAATAAACTCTTACAAAAGCCATAACCAAAAAGTCCCTCATGAACAAAATCTCAAATTTTAAACAATAGATGACAAATGACGCAAATATGAATATTTAAAAAAAAAATCCTGTTTAAAGTTAGATAAGATTCACCTTGACAAAAACAACCCGAACACCTAGTGATTGTAATCAAACACTAAATTTCTAGTTTATTTTTGCATTCACTTCTAGTATGAACTGGCATTAAGGTTTCCTGTGGTGGAACTTGGATTTGGGAGAATGGGCGTTTCCTAATTAATAAAGGATGGGGCGTTTCCATCATTAAAGGGGCAGTACCGTCACAATCAGAGCAGACTTTCAACAGGGCATGGAATTGATGTTCTAGTTTAAGATGAACACAGTGACTGCAAATTACTGGCTCATTTATGCAGCAGCAACGGTAATATGACCTTATTTTGTTGGAAATTATTTTCACTCTGATTCCATGTCATGTTGATTGTGACGACACTGCCCATTTAAAGTATTTCTAAACCCCATATTTATCCGTTTTCCTCCAATGGCTGCCGACAAGTGTAAGACTGAAAGACTTCTACCGCATGGTCCGTGCCAAAGCCTCGGAGTGGCCATAAAGGCGGACACTGACCGTTGTCACAATCGACAGGTCATGGAATCGGAGTGGCACTTAAAGGGACGCTGTCGTCACAATCGACAGGGCATAGAATTGGAGTGGTACATAAAGGGACACTGTTTACGCCCGTGAACGTTAATATGACCTTGTATTATTATTTTCAGTCACTGAGTTAATCTAAAACTGGCACTCTGATTCCATGTCCTCTTGATCGTGATGATATTGTTCCTTTAATTTCTATATTATGGTGTGGTGACGTGTTTTTGTTTGTTTGTTTGTTTTTGGTGTTTTTTTGTTTTTTTTAAATATTTATTTTTTTTTTTTTTTTATAGTTTGTTTGTTTTTTGCCAGCCAGTGAAATAAGTGATACATGTATATACGCGGTTATTGGAAATAGACCAAATTCTCCATACATAAAGTATGGTGGCTAAGAGAAGCCTCACAAATCAGGCAAACGTTTATACCCCTATGTGAAAAAGTCGTTTAAAACACAGCGCGGCAGATTCATATCACTAATAACAAAAAATAACAAAATACCGACGCGCGGGTCTGATGAGGCGACGCACGCCAAGACCAAAAACAAGAGACTTTTGTGGGTCTGATACACTATGTAAATGCATGACAATATTTAACAAGATCTTAATAGTTTTGAATTGAGGGGAGCTTCAAGTCAGACTGTACGTTTCTCAAGACATTGTAGTCCAGGTTATTCAGACGTCATGCCTGCCCTTCGTAAAACTGTGACGATATGTAAAATGTCATAAGTAATCATCACAAATGAGGCACATTCTCCACCAATCTGGGAACTGAATTCTGGATCTTCTTGGCAAAAAGTCCCAAGGATTTCCGTATCACCACTTCCTCCTGTTAAAAAAGATACGTTTGATTTTAATTATAACCTTAATAATAATAATAATGTGTGGACTTATATAGCGCACGTATCCACCAACTGAATGGTGCTCAAGGCGCATATTATTACCCCTGCTCATAAGGCTCATAAATCATTCCTGAAACCATCTCAGCTCCCTGGGGAGTATACAGCTCAATTGCTGCGATTATAGCGCATATAGGGCTAATCAACCAACTCTGCCCTCACAGGTACCCATTTAACCCCTGGGTGGAGAAAAGCAATTATGGTTAAGTGTCTTGCTCAAGGACACAAGTGTCACGGCCGGGATTCGAACCCACATTCTGCTGCTAACACCAGAACTTGAGTCCGGTAAGCTAGACCGCTCGGCCACGACACTCCTTAGAATGGATCCTGTCAAAGTAACAAAGTAAACAACAAAAATCTCCTTGGAAATTGAACCAAAGTCCTTTTGGGCAAGAGTTCCGAGGAATTATTTTAATTTAGATTTTTTTATATTCTTCCCTCTCAAAACATGTATAGGCATGTACTATTAGAAACAAGACTAAATCATTAAAACAAAAAAACTTACATTTCTAATCCCCCTGGCCGATGCGCCTGTACATGCCCCTGAAAGTTTTGGCTGAAGGGCGCCCTCTGTTGTCAGTTTATAATAAAGGTTCCCTTGACTCCATAATATGCACTGTTCAAACAGTTTGTGCTTATAGCAGCAGTCTATGTATGTGATATGTGCCCACACAGCACGATTGAGAAATTTGCACGTGAATTTATTTATAAACACTGAATAGACCATTTCAAAGTAAAATGTTTTACTGGGGCTTGACAAGAGTCCCAAACCCTTCCACTGGACCGCTTGGTCCACTTAAGAAATTTGGGTTTAAGTTTACTATTAAAGGGACAATATCGTAACGATCAACAGGGCATGGAATCGGAGTGCTAGTTTTAGATTAACTCAGTGACTGGAAATAATATAGCACATGAATGTCATAGTAATTAAGCTTGACGCTGCATAAATGAGCCAAATTGTGTTAAACTAGGACTCTGATCTGATCGTGACGATATTGTCCCTTTAAACCAAAAGAATAGACACGGTGAGGCCTGTATACAACAAAATCACTGATGAGACTTTGTTAATATTAATCTCCTTCTGGAAGTTAACTCAGGGCAGAGGATACCAAGTACTGACACATTTATCCAGACTTTGAATGTTTTTAAAACAATAGAAATTGCCAGTATAGGATTTGAAGCTTTGTATGGAACATGAAGTTTGTGCTGTTGTACTCCGGCCCTGTACGTCTGGGTACACGTGTACATGATTGTATGTGTGCGTGATGCGTATGTAACTACTCGTGCAGCGCGTGGGAGAACCTGGCACGTGGCGTAACTCGGGTCCAATTTCAGGGGGACCTGGGGGGGGGGGAGGGGGGGCATGTCAATCCTTGAACAGTTTATATCCTGCATCCTCAAATGGGGGACCTATTTTTTTCAAAATTCTGAAAGGTGGGCACAGACCTCGGCAGGGGAAGGGGAGGGGGGGATAACTACCCCGTTCCCCGTCCACAATAGTTACGCCACTGAACCTAATGCGTTAAGCTTTCATTGTCGGCTCAACAGCTAAGGGTCCACGGCAGCCAATTAAGGTGTGAAGGAATTTGTTTAAACTCAAAAGTGGAAGTTTTTTCAGAGTTATGGATAAAGAATTGTCCGGTCGGCCTGTATTGAAAACTTGAAAATTAAACTATTCCCGAACGTAGATATGGTTTCATTCATATTGTTATCTTCCCGGTCTATAATGTAGTAATGTTCCATTGAGCATGCCTTCAACTTGTCACTATTTCACCACCGAGGACTAAGTGTCCACGGTGACCATTTAAGGAATTGCCCAAATTCAAAAACGGCTTGATTTTCAGTTCCGGTATCCATCACGAGAGGGCGGTATATAGGACACGTGTCAAACAAAATGGCACCTACATTGAAAAATTAAAAAACGTCTTTCTCTACGGTAAAAACTAACGTTATTCATCTGTTGAATGTATCTATAATGCGGGTAAGTTCATACAGAAATAGTTAAGTTTCCATGAGCTTTTATGATTACACAGCAAGAAAGGCGGCGTGAGTAGCTGTCAGCAGCACCGTCAGGAGCATCACGGCACTCACGTTACCGCAATTATTATGGCAATAACATTTTTCGGTTCCAACTAGGGGGCCTACCTACCCGTAAACGATTTTTTAACATTTGAATGAAGTGAACAGAAATCTGTCCATCTTAAACAATGTAATGTTTACACTTTTACAGACAATTATCTTTAAATTCAAGAGATTACACTCCAATAAAAATAAAAAATGATATAAGTAAGGTAGGCCTATGCTTATCGCTAAGTAATAGTAATATATAGCAGCTGCAAGGAATTGTGGGATGTCTGTGGGCGCAACAGCGCCACTGCGTGCCGCGCGGACAAACAAAATATTATTGACGTCACAAAAGCTGCGTCAAACAGTAGCTAGGATCATCCTAGCTACGCCAAACAGATGCCCCTTTTTGTATCCCTGTAGTTGCGGCAGTTGCTAGAATTATTAGCGATAAACCTTATCTTCTGTATAGTGTATTATAAAAGTCAATTTGTTACCATTTACAGTACATGTATTTTGTAAACATGTGATGTCATTGATCACATCGTCTATACTTGACTTGTAAAAACTGGCCAACATAGGTAATGAAATGATTTGTTTTTACCACAGATAATACATCTGCAAGTAGATTCAACCTCCAACAGCGAAAATCACCCATTTGATGAGTCTAGACAGCCTACAGCTAATGGTATTCCCAACATTGTCGGTAAGTTTTTCTAAAAGCAAATTATATCCGACTGAAATTTCTGCTTGGATTGTTCTTACTTAAGGCCAATGACAGTTGATTATAAAGTCAAACAATCTCAGAAAATGGATGAAGGATTTTGGTTTCATTATATACATGTACATGATAAAATAATGTTTGTCACATGGTCAGGATGAAGACTGAGGGTCACTGTCAAATGACTGAGACAAAGGTGTGGTTCTTTATTGCCCATAGCCATGACCCTGAGGTCTGTATCCTGCATTCATAAATGGCAAAGATAGTTTAACAGATCTGACTGGACAAAACTTAATCGTATGGGGGTGTATTAACGGATGGTAAAGACATGGCTTTTCAAAATCAGAGCAATGCTTATGTGATGGATGTGGCCAGCTTTTCCATTTAGCCGATGCGTGATGCACATTTAAACCAATGAAAATGACGTTTGTTTCGTGACGCTGTTTCGTTTGTCTCCAACTGGCTTTTTTTAACATTTTGAAAATGAAATAAAAATGACCAGTTTTGGGCGTGGTTATGGGCGAAAAGGTCCAAGCCAAAGACTGCACAACTTTTATTCCCAAAATTTCAATGTCCAGTGTCATTTGTATGAAAAAAGAGCCACAAATAAGGTGAAATTATACTAAAAAAATGTATCAAGTAAGACCAGATATTTGAGACTATGAAAGAAAGTACATGTATTACGTTCATCATTTTCCATTAGTGAAATGTGTACACATTTTGACACAGACCGTGTACACATGTAAACGATTATATATTGTTGTCACAAGAAATGGCATGATGCAGACGGATTGTCTGTATTTAGTATGGAAAGTAATCCAAAATATGGTAATATTAGGGGGGAAAAATAGTACAGATTAAAAAATCCAAGCCTGGCACAAAACATCCTTTGAAATTTCTGGTTGTATTAAAAAAAGCTTTTAAAAGTGTATAATCAGTTGAACTGGGAATTGTGATATAAAATCAGAAGTCCCACGTGTCGCACTTCGTGAAATAAAAACACATTGTGGAAATGGAAGCTTCTATTTTTTAAATGTTGGATTCGTTTACACGTTTTGTGAATTTGAAAATGTTCAGTGATTTTATTTCCATGTAGGAGGAAGAAAGTTATGAGTATTTTTAAACATAAATTTCCCCGGATTTAAACATTTGTGATTTTCAATTTCAAGTATGTAGTATGCTCATGGAACCCAACCTAGTTTACTGCTCGTTTTTGTAGAATAAACGGTGTCGCTTGTTACTAAAGTGTATTTAGATGATTTGCATAATTCAAATCAACAAAAATAAAATAATTTTAGAGTGTTAATAGGACCTTGTTCGGTACATTTGTTTCAGTCGATTTATTAGAAATGTTACTAGACAAGATATTAACATGAACATTCTGAGAGATTCTGTCCAAAATACATGTAAATATTATGTTGAATTTGGTGTATTTTAACTCACTTATTTTAATTAAGAAATTCATGTCATATTTGCTTCTGTGATATTTTAAGTCAAGAGATTAATGTGGTGTGACATGATCTACGCGTTCCAAACTATTATGCAGTATAAAGGCATTGAGTGTGTCATGCATTGTGTGTTTATATGTAGCATATTGTGTCAATGTGCTATCTACAATTACAAGAATTATCTTACATGTATGCCAAAGAAATGAAGATATAAGGGTGAAGTTTGTGCCACTATTCTGGGGATTGAGATTACGTTTTAAAATATTGACAATAAATTAGTGATGGGATGGTTAACCGACCAAAACTGCACTAACCGTTTATAAAATTTTCCAGCTAACAGACCGATCATTTTGGAAGAATGTTTTGCCCATATTGCTGTTCTGGACTTTTTTTGCTGCATTGGTTATTAAACAATCATTGCAGAAATTTGATTGATCAATGCTTTTTGATTGAAAATGTATGGGCCATTTGCCGACGATCTAGTTTGTGTGACCGTCAGGTGATGACTTTCAGTTAACCGATCATGAAAGATTCGGTTAAACTGTTAGTGAACTAACTCCCAGCTTTAGTTTGTACATGATCTGTTTGCATACATGCATGGTACACATGCATTGGTCATAGTACAGTATGAAATCATACAATTTTTCCTGAGACTTAGAATCTCAAAATGTTATTAAAATAGTGATCCGTGATATCAATGATTTTCTATATATCTCATTTGGTATTCAATGACATGCAAAGTACAATTTGCTAAAACACAAATCATATGATATTTCTTTTAAAACTGAAGTGTTCTCAAGTTGATGGTGGTTTCAAAGATAATAAGTAATTAAATACATACATGTACTTCTGCAACTGAGCCCTTTTTGATACATGTATTACAAATTCATATGATTAATATTTGAGGGACCTACATTGTGTACATGTACCTGTACATGTAACACACTGCCTTGGGCAATTCCCATGAAATGGACAGATTCAGAGAGTTAAAGGAAACAAACTATACTAAATTTTACTAACAGCCTGTACGCTTGTGTGACACAATACAAATTTCTACACTGATTGGTTCAGTCCCCTGCTTGCAGCTAATAACAGCTTACAGTGGTCAATGCGCATACTTGATGGTTAGGTATTTTACTGGCTGTTAATTTAACCCTCCTTTAGGTTAAACCATGGAGGAAGGATTCCTCCATGGTTTAACACTCAAAGACACTCAAAATTTGTATGTCTCTCTTAACCCATTGACTTTGTGCAGTGCACTCAAATACATGCAAACACATGTGGCTGTGTGATAGGAGGTCAAACCCAAAGACACTCAAAATTTGTATGTAACTCCCAACCCATTGACTTTGTGCAGTGCACTCATACACAGCTGTGTGTGACTCTGTGGTTTGACCTACCAATTGGAAATGCACCCAAAAATACTCAAGTGACTGTCTGTGAGTGCCGTGCTGAATGGGCCAAATTTCAGCCTGGGCATAGGAGGGTTACACATACACCCCTACATGATCATGTTTGATTCAATCAATCTTAACTGTCATGGGCATTTACAAATCAAGTTATTTTTTATGCCATTTTTAAAAATACACATATGTTTTTCAACTGTGTAAATCTTACCTGTTTCATTGAAGCATTCATTCCTGAAAACAACTTTTGGAAATGAGCGACTGTTTTATACAGTGTATTTTATGTAGATGTGCTTGCTAAGAAATGAGGACTTAACCGAAACAAAATTTTAGTCTACCCATCTTTTTGGGTATTTGTTTGAAAATAATGAATAATACAATTTTCAAAGCGGGGCCAAAATTCTGACAAGAAACTAATCAACTTTCATTGGCCTAAATACATTGTAATTAATGCATACAGTTCTCACCATTTTGTGAAAAATGAATATCAAATGTTCAATGTGTTGACTTACATCATGTACATGTAGTTGGAACGTTGTTCAGTATGGGAAAGAACACCAACCTCTGTGATCTTGTATTTGGTATCGTAATTTGAACATGAGTATTCCCAATTTCCTCTCTAACATGAGGTTTAATTGGGCTAAAAAATAACAGACTGGAATTGCTACACATAATATTGATCCTCATCAAGGATGGAGGTATACATATATACATGTATGTGTAAATTTATCTTTTACCAATCATGCATATGATAGAAACGGGAAACTATTTAGACCCCAAATGAATAGCTAATTGTCTCCAAGTCCCTCCCTGCTCCCTGCCAAATACATTTACATTCTCTGAAAACACACTGAAAATTGTTTTGCAACAATACTATTAAAACATTTTTTTTCTACTTAATTTATAGATGATGCAACAGCAAGCAGTTTCAACCTCCAGCAACCTGTAACTGCTAGCTGATATTACATCTCTAACCATGAGGAATTCTCAAGCAACAGCTAGGAGGCAGCTGACGGCCATCGTTAGTCCTCAAGGAGTTTAGTCTTGAAGAGTGAAACTCAGGATACTTGATGCAGTGTTTTGCCATGTAAGTGTAAATCAGCATTGTAGAATATTGGGCACAGGACAATGTTATTGGATGGAGACTTCAATATTGAAAGATGCAGACAGAATCCCTTTTGAACAAGTTTTTTTTCTGCAATGTTTTTGATATCACTAACTCCCTAGGCCCATTTGCTTACACATAATCCGAATCCTTCAAAAAAGGAACTTTGTGTAAAAGTTACAAAAAACAACAAATATTTATGAGCCACTTTATTATTGATTTTTTGTGTGTGTGCAAAAGTCTTCTAGAAGTATTCTTACCTTCTGTGAATCAAATTATACATAAACCCTACATGTAACTACCCCCAAGTCCATCAAAACCCACCCGCTTGATTCAGTGTACATGTATAGCCCAGCGAATTATGAACATGATGCTGTCTGTACCAAATACATCAAACTCCACCGGCTGTTTTTGTTGAATTCAGGATTGTGTATAGCCAAGCCTTAGATGCTTTGCATTTGCTACTGTACCAATTCCATCAAAGTCCAACAATTGGGGGTACCTACCTTTTTACTGCATGCTGATGGATTTTGGGATAGTTCCTAGCAAAAATACCTAGGGGGTTGTAAAAGTGTCGGCTAAATATTTGAAAATATAGATTTCAATCTTGATAGGGATTTCCCCTCCCCCCATATTTTTAACATTTGTGGTTGTGATGGGCGACGCCTGTGTGTGAAAATTGTTATGTACATGTATATTTACTTTTTTTTTCTTTTCTTATTGACCATAGTGTGGATTTGCTATTGATCATCAATCCTGCATTACAAGATAAACGTGAGACGGATGATGTCTTACAACCTGGAGGAGATTAAACCACCTCTATTCTTGGAATCTTAAAGAGAATACAATGTGTGAATACAACAGACAATAGACTTAAATACAAACATATTGCTGCTTTCTTCTTGGAGTCTTATGGAGAATACAGCATCAGCGTGTGAATGCAAAGAACAATAGACTTATCCATCTCATGTGCTTCTTCAGGAAATGCATACATGTAGCAAGTGTTGGCGTATGATGAAGTGCAGATCAACAGAGTTCCTGATCCCAAGATAATTTTGAGACGTGCGGTGCCCTACAACAGACTAAACATCCTCTATTCTAGTGTTGAGAAATACAAACTGATTGCTCCTGTCTTCTTGGAATCTTAAGGAGAATACAGTGTGTGAATGCAACGAACAATAGACTTACTTCCATCTCATGTGCGTCTCAAAGAAATGCAAAAAGCAAGAGTTGGCATGGTCTTCCTTTGAGAGTC
Organism: Zoroaster sp. YZ-2022; assembly: GCA_029582265.1. NCBI lineage: Eukaryota > Metazoa > Echinodermata > Asteroidea > Forcipulatida > Zoroasteridae > Zoroaster > Zoroaster sp. YZ-2022. The sequence continues at coordinate 5,346,934 of CM055823.1, forward strand.
TTTGATGCGGGTAAGTTTCATAAATGATGTAATTAGAGGTAGATTGCAGTTTTTGTTTTTGCAAGCACAATCATACAATGCGCCTTCATATTATTGGAACTTTGTAATATTCCTTCAAATGTCCATGAGACTATGGCAGCGATAGTGCAGTGAATCAAAAAATTTGAAGACAAAGGTGATTCCTTTTTTTTGTAAAGGGGCTCGCTATGGTTACCCATGCTTTAGATTAACCTTACCAGGACGGTAGCAAAATTCAATATGAAAAGTTTGCAGTAATACTATAATTCATTTCCTTTAAATGATGGTGTGTAACTAAAAAAAAAATATATATGGTACATGTAGTAGGATATATTTGTTTTTTGCAAGATTTCATACATACATCTAAGCCACTGACTACGATTTGTAATGTCAGCAACAAGTAGTTTTTATATTGATTTGACATGGTTGTATTCTCACATTTTGAAAATAATGTTAAAAACCTAGTACAAAAATGTCATCATCTTACAGTAGTTTTCAAAAGTTAAATTATAAGGATGTGTTTTTGATACAAATCCTGCTGGTTCATGTCAGCCACAAACTTGTCTAATTATCAATTGTAAGCAAACAATTATCTTTTGAAAATGCAATAATTTAACTTTGTATAATTCATGTACTGATCAATGACAACCATTTTCTATCTGTTGTTCAGCAGTTTTATGTCCAATGTAGTATCAGCAATTATGACAATGTTCTATCTCTATTACACATGTAGTTCAGCAATCTTACTATTTATTCTATCTGTTTGTAAACAATGTATTTTAACCATTTTGTCTCCAGTAGTCTCAGCAATCTTACTATTTTATCTGTTTGTAAACAATGTACTTTAACTAATTTGCTCCTACAGTTCTTAAGTAGTTTTATCTCTAATGTACAATGTTCTTTACTTATCTATTATATTAACTGTAATGTACTTTTATATATGAGACAATACTTGAATAAAAGTAACAGTAACAAAGCAACTTCTATTGTATAAAGAAATCTTTTATTCTGTCTTCAAGACTCAGTACAGCAAATGAAAGCAATGGGGATTTTGTACACGTTTTGGAGATAGCCCAGAACATTGTACATTAGAGATAAACCTACCAAACAACTGCAGGAGTATTGTTTACAAACAGATAGCCCAGATCGTGCTCTTCTGCACCCACTTAATTCGACCCTCCCTTGAAAAAACATGCGTGAGCATGTTTTTTCAAGAGAGGGTTACGTACCTGGAATAGAAATACAAGATATAACGAGGGTTAACATACATACCAAGTAAATATTTTTTTAAATGTACAATATTAATAGCAAAAACATAATCTTGCATAGCATTGGTAATTGACATTTTAAGTGAAATAATTTGAATTTAGTAAAGAGTTCTCTTTCTTAAATTCATGCAGGGTGACCAGCCGCTTCTTGAGTTAATATAAGACATCCAGTTTTAAAAATCTGAAACTTTCACATTCAGCAATATTATAAGTAACAAACATTGGTTACTTTTCAGTTCAGAAAACACAAGAGAAAGGCATAGCATTGGTAATTTAACATTTTAAAGTGAAATCATTTTCTGTTTGAATTTAAGAAAGAGTTCTCCTCCTTAAATTCCACATTGACATTCTTCGTATAACAAATTTGCAAGAACATCACTTTGTACAACATTGTTATCTGAAAGATTTAGGAAAGCCTTCTCTTTCTTACATTACAATCGTACAAAGCTAAGACTTTGATAGCATATTTTTATCATTGTGAGCAAGCAAAACACACATGTACTTCTTACAGAATTATCTGAAAGGTACTGTGAAATAATCTCTATCGAGGGAAGACTTCCTTCTTAAAATTCATGCGGGGTGACCAGCCACTTTGAAATGTTCACAGAATGTTTGCCATAAAAGATTAACATTGGTAATCATACATTTTAAAGAAGCGAAATGATGATTTCTATTTGAAATTAGGAAAGAGTTCTCTTTCTTAAAATCCAGATTACATGTAGCGTCATACAAGATATTTTTATTAATGTTATAAATCACTGTTATTCAATGTGAAATTAATAAAATCTTAATTTTAGCATTGACTACTTTTAGTTCAAATTCAGAAAACATTAGAATGTTGCTACATATGCATCGTGAAAGGCCGAGCATTGGTTATTCTATATTACTAACATTTTTAATGTAATTTAGGAAAGAGTTCTCTTTCTTAAATTCCACACAAAGCTGAAAATTTCACAGGATATTTTTTTGTATTCTTCTAAATGAAATTAAAAAGGAACTTATAGCATTGACAAGTTTGAATTCACAAAACACATTAGAATGGATCGTGGATCCTTCATCGCTGCTTGTTGGTCATGTGTGTTGTTAAGCAGTAGGTATCCCAAGATGAAGCGAACATATTTAAGGCTGGGTCATCAGTAGGTTACAGCAGTAGGTGGCAAGCATCCCTACAGGAAAGAAACAAAATGAAAACTCATTTATAAAATAATTCTTGAAAAACTTTGGTGTTACTGCAATGTTCAAAGGAATTGTGTGGTGTCCCAACAAAACTTTTGTAGTAATTTGTACAATGTCGATCTGTGATGAAATTTAAGAAGAGGCAGGCATAGAATTGGTTCTTCTCAAGAAATAATGCTCAGGTTCTGTAATGTTTAAGATTTTTGAATTTAGGAGTTATTTGTCGAATTCTAGATCTCATCATTTAATGAACGTTAGATTATAACAAGGTGTACTCTGTAATTTGGTCGTTTAAGACTTTAAAAGTATTTGAGGAGCAACTATCAAGCATGTTAATGTTTGGTCTTCATCGACACCCTGTACTTAAATTGCTACATCAATATGAAGTCAAAACAGAATTTTGGGAATGCCAACAGGAAATAAATGTATTTCTTAAGAAATGATTCTACTTTGTGTGCCAAATTGCAAAGTCTCTGTGAGTGATGACTATACCATTTAAAAGATTTTCTTAACCATTCATTCAGGATTTTAACAAAATTATTAAAATGGCTTTTACTGAAACTGCAAGTTTTTAATGAGAAAACTTACTTTTTCCCCCTCATTGATCTCCAATCCATTTATACAGCACTGATGTAATCTTGGTTGCAGGCGTAAACAGGGCAGCAAATTGCAGTCATTTCTCTCAACAATCTGTACAAAGATAAAGTTGCCCATTTATTTCAACACTCAAACTCATGGTTGATGACCACAGATTTCAACACCCTCCTGTGCCATTGCTGCATATAATCCATAAAAACTAAGTATTTTCGTATTCCCTGATATTGTACTCTTAAAAGCAATGAGACATCTACAAATGGTTTGGGATTTTTCCCTTGACAAAATAGCAACATAATTATTAACAGATCTAGATGTTAATGCCTGGGCATTTGACAGTGGTTATCAAGAAAAGTCTTTCTAAAGCATTAATACAAATCTAAACTACACATGTATGTAAACATTAGTGTCATTTAAATATTGTTTAAATTATACAAAAAACCCTAACTTTTGCTGGGAATACATGATTTTTGGAATCCCTTCAAACTAACAATCTTTGTGATTATAAGACAGACATTAATCCTGGAATCTAGGATTTCATATTGTGTTCAAACTGAGATTGCAGGATAAGGTGGTCTCCAATCGATGCATTGCAGGCCATACTATTATTAAACATTTACAGTGTCCTTGGGTGACACAGTTGATTTTGTAAGATTACTTGGAAAGGACAGCAGGCTTGTGCATATATACACTGAAGGAACAGAGCAAAATTTAGTGGATTGGAGTGGCCTCCATGTGTAGGCAAGAAAATATTAAAAATGCTTTCATATTAATCATGGCCATGAAGCGCCTAGGTTTTTACACATAGTTCAGAACAGTGGCCAACATTGCATTGCTTAATCTAGGGCTGTGTGATACCAGTTTTCATTTTTGTTGAAAACATGCCTCCGATGGTATACATGTACTGTAAATGGTAACAAATTGACTTTTATAATACAGAGGATACCCTACTATCGATCTTTTCTTTATTGGAGTGTAATCTCTTGAATTTAAAGATAATTGTCTGAACAAGTGCATTGTTCAAGAGTCACAGATTTCTGTTTGCGCCGCTCAAATGTTAAGTACGAATTTTAAAAAGTCATTTATGGAAAACTGGTAATGGTCGGGTATCCGGATGCATTAAGGTTTTGGGTAAATTTTTGACAAATTTCAAAATGTTGGCAAACATCGAAAATCCAGACTGGTTGGTTCAAAGAAAGAAAGTCTACATGTACTTGTAGAAGTAGATTTACTGGCATTAACTCTAACCTTCCCAAATCCTACAAAATCCTCTTTGCTCAAGTGAAGGATTTTGGAGGTTTGAGGCATACTTGCCTTTCCATGGTACATGTACATCCATGTTTGTTGTAGTGATTGCAAGGTCAGTGCTTGGGTCAGTGGACACTGTTTATTGCACCATGCATGCAGGGAGGGTCCCTGGCCATGTATCACAGATTAGAAACACATGTGTGCTTGCTTTACTACTGAAGGATTTTGGAGGATTCAGGTAATGTGTAAGCAAATGGGCCAAGGGAGTTAGGGTTAAAATACTACTACTACAAGGGCCAAAATCAGTCAAAATGTTGAAATACTTCCGAAGGTATATCTAGTGCACTTAAAAGTCAAGCACTGTCAAACCTTGTAGGAAGTACATTTACAGGTCAAAATGAGTTGACTGTTTTTGACTGGTAAAAGCATTGTCTGGTATTGTTCAGGGTAGTCAAAATGACAAAACCAGTCAAAAATGCCCCTGTGTGTACATTTGAGTCAACAGTCAAAACAAGCAGTTGACTGGTATGTTTTGACCTCTAAAGTGCATCAATAGTAGGAGGATTAACTTGCTAAACCATGTCTATCCAAATATGACAAATATCACAGATTTTCCTTTGAAAGATGATAGAGGACACACTTAAGGAGAGGAAAGTGTAGTCCTGTGAGGATTGGAAATGATATTTTCGGAGATTTTGCTTCCCTCCTGTTTTTATTGGTAAATTATCAAAATTTATTTAACTTAGGTGAAAAAGCGAAACATCTTAATATGCTGACTAGCGTTTAAAGGGAAGGTGCAGTATTGGTCATGACCACATTATTTTCTGAAAACTAACGTGATGTGAAGTTGATAAATGGAGTAAAAACATAACAGATATGTAACAGTTTTGTTCTTTTCTCAACGTGGGAACCTATTGTGATGAAACTTTCTCAGGTTAGTTTTATGATTTATGATATTTCTTGAAAACTGGAGGATTCAGTGAACGATGCGACGTATTTGGACAATCTGCGATGGAATTTCAAACAATGAATCGCACGTTTTGCGATACAAATTTTGACAGATTTATAAACGTTTTTGAAATCATATTCACAAACCTTTCCCGAAATAACATCTACATGTATATTTCTGACCAAAAAATATCAAGCTATCCGTCCCGACTGGGTTTGTTTCCGTGTGTACAGACGATGACTACGCGACGGTGTTGATGCAACAGTAAACACGTGCACTTGTTTTACCTATGTACATGCAACTTTATTTCCCAGCAATCCGTAAAGGTTTTATCCGCAATGCCTAAAATTCTATGTACATGCAATATTTTTCTGCTGATGAATTAACTACGGGTGAAATTCCCAAAATGGAAAACACGCAACAACCGACCTGTCTTTTTTATCTTCGCACATGTTTATTTTTTCTTCTCCTGAGTTTTGGGGTTGGAACATTGAGCAATTGAGCCAACCCTATACACAATAGTACCATGTTCAGTTCACATGTGCGCTTTCATACTATCACTACAGCCGTATTCAACAAAGGAACTCTAAAAACGTTACTAACTTCGTTTTATAATAGTTTTTGAAAATTAACAAAATGAGCATTCATTTATATATGTAGTGGTGAGATTTAGAATCATTTCGGCACACAATATGATCGCGGTTTCAACCACTCATTTTCCTGATGAATTTTTAATAATCAAAATCAAGCTTGATCATACCACAAAGTAACGTTACACTTGGCGAAATTCACTTTGAAAAACACCCAAACATGTCGCAGTCGGTAATTTGTTTTTGTGATATAGCCTCTGTTTTAGCGATCGATAATAATGTAAACAAAAGAGAAATTGGACGGAGGACTGACTTTCATGAATGACTGCAATTTGGCGAAAATAGTTACATGTGAGTTTTTTTTTACCACCTGTGGCTCAATTTCCGCACACTAAAAATTATTTCTGGTAAAATTTGGACATTCATATTATGAACCAAACGACAGTAACGCCTTAAAAAAAAAACACCTTTACCTATGCACACTACATACTGTAATTTTAAGCACTTTTAAATTTGCTACACAAAATTCACAGATTGGTATACAAAAAAATTATTTTGCTATGCAAATTCATTTTTTGCATCGCAGTTTTGCTATACAAATTTTTTGAACGAAATCGTTCCCTGGGATTGGAATGGATGTGCATTACCAATGTTGTACCTTTAACTTGATAATATATCTCAAACTTACCACTAAGTTTCACAGAAATTTCTCAACAAGTTGACACATCCTGTAGCAAGCTACGCCGTTAAAGCTATCATGTTATTCCCACAACCCAGCCAGACTGACCTGTTGAGAGATAACAAAACCAATTTAACTACATCATTTTGATTCAACTTCAAGCAAAAACGTAGGGATGGAATGTTTACAAATGTACACCCAAAAAAAATTCACTCAACATTTTTTACAAATCACAAAACTTAAAAATTGAACCTTTCATTTCCACAATATTTGGCTGGTCTTTTTTATTTCACGGAGTGCATTCAGTGGGCCAGCAATTACTATATCACGATTCTCAGGAAAATCTACCGATACATTTTTAAAAACAACCAGAATTTTTTGAGGATGTTTTGTGCCAGACTTGGATTTTTTTAAATGTACTTTTCTCTAAATCCAAATGGCCATATTTTGGATTATTTTTAGTACTAAAATACATAACCAATAATGTAATCTTTCCTACCCAGTAAGGTGGAGAACATGGTGGAGAACACGATGGACATACTTCAAATTATTCCAGGATATTCATTTCATGAAAAATCAGGAATTTTTGGCATACGATACAATGACTTTCTCATACATGTCAGTCTGATCTTGTTTACTCCCCCATTAGGCCTACTGACCAACGCGGTCACTGGACATGCGTAATGGCAACTATAATAGGATTCTTCTATTTTCTGAAGGGGAGGATTTAAAAAAAAAGGAAATAAAGTCCGAAAATCATCATAAAATTGGATGTTAAAGATAGGTTTCGCTTTCTGTACCCCAAAAAATTGATAGAATCATTTTTAAACTGTTAGTGGTTGCAAAAATATTTTTAAAAAAAACCTTAAAAAGTGGCGGATACAACATTCTTTCCATGGATTTTAAATGTAGTTTTTGCTTTCTGTACCCCCAACAATCGATAGAATAATTTTTAACTAGTTTGTGGTTGCAAAAACATTTTTAAAAAGGCAGTGTATATTTTAATGGCAACGGTAAATTGATCCGAAACGGCACTGAACATGCGCAGTGACTGTTTTTGGGGACTTAGAAATTTTACCGTGACAAATATTAGTCTGGTTCTACGCCACCATTGTCGTTGTGACTTCTTATTCACGAGATGGGAATCAGACCATTTACAATTTCCAACTATTTCCCTTTAAAAAAAATCCTTGAGAGCCACAAATCAGAAAAAAGGTAGTACTGTCCATTTAAATGTAGGAGTAAATTTTTAGTAAAAAAATGAAGAATATTCTTATTTTTTGGGATGAAAAATCTTTTTGAAAAAGCATCACCAGGTATCGACACGCTGCGTGTTGATAGCGATGCGGGATCGTTTCCACTCAGCTACGTACGAGGATGTCGACGATTGACTCGGTAATTTAATACGTTATATTAGGGTTTTCAGTTTGTACGTGCTTGACCAAAGCCCTCCACACGCTCAGCGCATCGCCCGCAACAAAAAACATCAAAATTTTAAATAAAAAAATTCTACTACTTTTACCTGTCGAAATCTTACATTGGAAAGCTTAGTTTCAGCTATCCAACAATGTACATAAAATAGCAATCGGAAGTACGTGCGAAAACCTAGGTTTTTATTAGCCCTGATAGGACCTTATCTACAGTACACTTACGATAAGGTCCTGACCAAGAGTTCTTCCCGTTCGTATACCTGTAAAGTTTGCACTGAATTTTCTCCCTTTTTTACCTGTCTTCGTTGGCTGAACCGAGGAAATGCAGGCACTGTAACTTCTTAACTGCCTCTTGGAGAAACGATTTTGGCTGAAAGGTGTCTAAAAAAAAGAGTATTTCCCAGACATTTCTCAGAGCAACGGCCAATCTGTGTACAAACTTTTCATTCCGTTCATGCTGAATAATGTGCATGAGCGATGACCTTGGGGTCAGAACATCGATTGCGCGGTAGAACACGTCTCATTAAATCGCCTGCACTGTAAGTCCTGTCGCCCATGCGCAATTGATGTTCTGCTGCGCAATTGACGTTCTGACCCCAAGGTCATCGTTCATGCGCATTATTCAGCATGAACGGAATGAAAAGTTTGTACACAGATTCGCCGTTGCTCTGAGAAATATCTGGGAAATACTCTTTTTTTAGACACCTTTCAGCCAAAATCGTTTCTCCAAGAGGCAGTTAAGAAGTTACAGTGCCTGCATTTCCTCGGTTCAGCCAACGAAGACAGGTAAAAAGGGAGAAAATTCAGTGCAAACTTTACATGTATACGAACGGGAAGAACTCTTGGTCAGGACCTTATCGTAAGTGTACTGTAGATAAAAGGTCCTATCAGGGCTAGGTTTTTATGAATGAATGAATGAATGAACCACTCTCGTCCCGCCCAGCCTTGCACGAAGTGTTCCGAGATCGGGCGCATTCGGCCCATAAAATTTGCCACGCTCTGCTGAGGGCATCTACTTCGGAGCTGTCTCCGCACCCAAGTACATTGTGATTGACATGAAAACGGGTTTCCCTATTGAGTCAAAGGGCTCCTTTACATACCCATGCTTGCTCCGTCTCCACAGCTACTCTACAACCAAAGCTACAAAGAGATAAAAAAGTAAACACCGTTTTTCGAGGTGAAATTTTCAAGTTGAAAGGTAAGAGCGGTGTCTGAATGAATTTTACACCTCTTTTCTATCATATGTGAAAGTTTTGAGCCATAATTGTGTTAAGTTTTGAGCGGAGAGTGTATTTTTTACACCCTTTCAAAGCTCTTATGTGGGAAACGAGCACGAACGCTGTGCGTGTGTATCACGGTGTGTGTAGGCTGATTCAACGGTTTTGTTGCCATTAGGGATGTACACAGTGTATGGACAGTCGGGCCTCATCGAATGCTGTATACTTGATTAAATAAAACAGGGTTCCTCAAAAACTACTCGCCCGATTTTCTTGATTTAAAAACCATTGTATTTCTTTCATCAAGACCTTTAATTTGATATAAATATTGAGCATATTGGTTTAGGAAAAATTTTTCACCTGAAAACCCTAGTTATATAATGTCAGCTACTCGTGTACGCGCCAAAGATGGCGCTATATGCTCTGCCGGCTTAATATCGTTTACTAAAAGAAAGCAGGTGCCGGCTAAATATCCACTTTGTAATTTTTTTTTTTACAAAAGTGGCAATTGGATTTGCCCCATAAATGTGGCACGGACACGCCCCCCCTTGGCCTATCCTTAGCCACAGGTTGGTATCCTTTCCGCTAACGGCGGTATTACCTTAAATTCCAGGTGCTGAAATTGACGATATTTGCGACTATTTTGACAGCCTAGATACTTTCCTTACATGTTTAACTATCTAGGCGCCCAAAACAAAATGGTGATTTCACTTACATTAAAATTTCGTGACATTTTGGCCCGAAAAAATTATAAGACGATCGGCATTGACATTGTGCAGGTTTCAACGAGGATGGCGATCTTGAATGTATGAGAATGGTGAACGGGAAAACAACTTGCGCGCGCAATAAATTTATGACGGCTGTTTTATGTGTGCACATACTTGCTGTATTTTAGCGCGCGCGCAGAGATATGACCACGCGATGTCGCCGATATAAACTTTCAAGAAACTAACATCGAGCAGTTTTATCAAATTAACCGCACTGCATGGTAAGTTCATCCCCTTTTAACTATTCTATACCATACCAGGTTATTTAACTGTACTTGCATTGTACATAAAACAAGAGAGAATGTTCATTAAAATAAAATGATAATGTAATAAATTTATAAATAGTCTATTATTAATTACAATAGTTTAATACTAATTTTAAATAGTAATTTTAAACAACATAGAAATTTCACTAATAATTTAAATATATGAAATATTATAGTGTTACGTTACTATTACTATTAATAATAATATTATATGGTTCCACCATTTTTGTAAATCCATAAAAAAAAAATTTAAAAAACAAAAAAACCCAGAATGATTGGTTTATCTGACAAAATATCTGTGAATATAGTCTATGTAATATCTATGTAATAATAGTACAGGTAATATTTTTACAATTTTTCATGTTTATCTGTTTTGTGAGAACATAAAGGCGGTAACTTCCAGTACAAAGGTGGTTTATTTTCTAATAAGAGTCTTCCCCCTGGTTATTTCACTCTTAAATTAAGCTGTGTAGACCCCTGTTTGTTTATTTAAGCCAAAGCATGTGTACTTCAAGATTTTGACCCCTATAGTTTCACTCAGTGAGCAGCATCATGCACTTAAATTAGTTATATCACATGTTTAGCACAAAAAATGCTCTGATGACTACTGACAACACATGCAACCCTGAAACGGAATACTTCGCGCGCTAAAATACAGCAAGTATGTGCATACATAAAACAGCCGTCGTAAAATTGTTGCGCGCGCAAGTTGTTTTCCCGTTCACACTCTTCATACATTCAAGATTGCCGTCCTCGATCGTCTTGCAATTTTTTCGGGCCTATATGTCACGAAATATAAAATGTAAATAAAATCACCATTTTTTTTGGGCGCCTAGATAGTTAAACATGTAAGGAACGTATCTAGGCTGTCAAAATAGTCGCAAATATCGTCAATTTCAGCGCCTGGAATTTCGAAAAACCGCCGTTAGCAGAATGAGGCCAAGGGGGGGCGTGTCCGTACCACATTTATGGGGCAACAATTGGATAAGACATTCTTTCTCATCGTGGTCAGTTACTAACAAAGGAGCTGGTGCCATCACATTGGTTTACCATTATTTATACTATGTCTATAATATTTTGAAAAGAATGAATATAACTGCCACTTTTCTATCAGAATATGACAAATAATGAATTATCACAGACTGTCCTTTAAAAGACGAAAGTGGACATGTCATACTCATAATAGTTAATACTAATTACTATACTACTGCCTAGATGTATGCACATCCAGTGAGTGAGCTGTTGCAGTGTTGGCCGTTTTTTACGTATGCTATTGTGCACATGTGGCGAGTGGGTTTGACATTTTTCCCCAATCATTAATACGTTATGTGTGTCTGTAGAAAATTGTATGACAGTAAAACTTTTCAAATTCAGTACACCAACGGCGATACACTATACGGCCACGATACTGGATGGCGAATAACTGTTCTCGCATGTCATGCATGTTGGCGAACCAAATTCGTGCAACGGCCAACATGTTAAAATTCGCTTGATAATTTTTCCCAATTTTAAAAATTAATTAAGTATAAATACTTACCCAATAGATACTTTAGGTGAGGATGGTTTTCGTAGACTTATTAGCTCGATGTTTGTCGATTGATAATATTGACAAGTCCGTCCGCTCGTGTGTCTGTTCTGCAGTTCATACTCAGAGCGCCAAATTTGAACAACGTGGAGTTGTAGTCTAGTGACCTGACTCTCGCTATGTTAATGTATGCGATAGAGACAACTTAACTGGAACCTGTCTAAAATACGATAATCTCCTTTTTTGTCAACCGCGTACCCAGGGGGTAGGCCTAGTTCTTACTTCGCTCGTGCCCACCGGTACAATCCACAAGATCTTATGAAGGAAGTTGCAAAGTATTATGGGTGATCCTTAAGCCGGGCCGCGTTTTCGCGACCCCTAACCGGAAAATTGTTTTCAGTTTACAACGTGTTCAATCATCAACGTTTCTCAAAATAGAACTCGTGAGTGTGAATAAACTTGAAAGATATACTGCACTGGTAGTGGTATACGAATCATTTCATCATGTTTTAACAAATAAAATAAAAACACTTTCGTTACAATCGCTGAACTGATCACAAATTGGATCACGTTGGTCAGAACAATGACGTCATCGCAGCACGACCGAACTTGCGAAAACGCTTCACCATTGACCGAGGCCCAACTATGTTTCTGGTTACGGTCGTAAAAACGTGGCCCTGAATCCTTATCGTCAACACTACGCTATTAGTGAAATAGCGGCATAACTTCGGTCAGAAAAATATTGTTTGACTCGGGGACTGTACAGGAACGGAAATAATTATGTGTCTCGCCCACGTGTTTAAATAGTATACGCCAAGTAGTCTGCCTCTAGTCTGCTGCGCTTCCGATGTGTAGATTTGTTTATTTTTTTTCCTTTTGACGAAATACACGGCAGAAAAAATCGAATCCACGATAGCTCGTCACATTCCCGATATCCGAAACGGCGTGGGGTGTTTGCGCCGGCCTACTACGGGCCATAAAGTTTAAGGCTTCTAAACACATCAGTGCTACATATTTGGAGAATATTTCAAACAAACTTTGCAAAGGGTACAGAGAATAAATGTGAAAATATGGCAGAATTATGTAATAATAGGGGAAATACTGGGGGTAATTGGTCACCCCCAGCGTGGGTGAGGTGGGTTCACGCACGACCACCCTCATTCAGCCTAGTTTAAGGAGATCATAAACCTTGGCCTAGAATAACAATGTAGCTTTGAGATTAAAAAATATCGGTACAACTATAGACCAGTTCGGTGGGAGTTTGGGGCAATATTGATTGTATTTATATCTGAAAAGGTCCCCCAAATTTTAGCTTGTTAGACCTATTTTACTTGTATTGCCCAAGTTTTCATAAAATATTTCTCAGAATATTTATCAAAATCATGATTTAGCAGTAATTAAGCGCCTCAATTAATGAGTCAGGCTTAGTTTATGTTAAACTTAGATTTGAAGAATGCCATTCTCAAATATTTTGTTTTCCATTCTACAAGGGGATAATACCTTAACAATGCTCTGATGTAATATATGGGAAATCACGTGAGAAATACTAACAAAAACACGGGCGATACAATCTTTAAAGGGACATACATCGTCAAGATCAGATCAGACTTTCAACAGGGCATGGAATCGGTGGCCTAGTTTAAGATGAACACAGCGATTGAAAATGACTGGCTCAGCTCATTTATGCAGTAGCAATGGTTATGACCTTATTATGCGGGGTATTATTTCAGTCACTGAGTTAATCTTAAATTAGTACTCTGATTCCATGCCCTGTTAATCGTGACGATATTGTCCCTTTAAACTATCTATATATAATATTCACAAAGGACAAAGTACAACAGCCACACACACTAATATTTTGTACAGTCTTTTATTTCTTGACTCCAAACGAGGACTTATAAAAACTATGATTCCAGTCTTCACACGACACATACACAGAAAAGCAATAAAAGTAAAACTCGATGTGATTAAGGCCAAATAAGAATTTGTTTCAATCATTGCATGACGCAAAACATAAACTACTAAAAGTGAAAATTAAATAGTTTGGAGAACAATGTTAAATTTGATCACAGTCATTGGACCATTTAGATACATAAATTATTATTTATAGATGAGCATGATCTAGGTCACGTGGTTTAATTACATATTCATGAAATCACTTTCTATATTTAACCACTTAACAAGATATAGTTTAAAATGTCAATCAATGGACATTATTGGAGCTCTGAAATATGATATTATATCATGTATTAATATAAGGCTATATGAGAATGACATTATATCATGTATTAATATAAGGCTATATGAGAATGACATTATATCATGTATTAGTATAAGGCTATATGAGAATGACATTATATCATGTATTAATATAAGGCTATATGAGAATGACATTATATCATGTATTAATATAAGGCTATACGAGAATGCCATTATATCATGTATTAGTATAAGGCTATATGAGAATGACATTATATCATGTATTAGTATAAGGCTATATGAGAATGACATTATATCATGTATTAGTATAAGGCTATACGAGAATGACATTATATCATGTATTAATATAAGGCTATATGATAATGACATTATATCATGTATTAGTATAAGGCTATACGAGAATGACATTATATCATGTATTAGTATAAGGCTATATGAGAATGACATTATATCATGTATTAGTATAAGGCTATATGAGAATGACATTATATCATGTATTAGTATAAGGCTATACGAGAATGACATTATATCATGTATTAGTATAAGGCTATATGAGAATGACATATCATGTATTAGTATAAGGCTATATGAGAATGACATTATATCATGTATTAGTATAAGGCTATATGAGAATGACATTATATCATGTATTAGTATAAGGCTATACGAGAATGACATTATACCATGTATTAGTATAAGGCTATATGATAATGACATTATATCATGTATTAGTATAAGGCTATACGAGAATGACATTATACCATGTATTAGTATAAGGCTATATGAGAATGACATTATATCATGTATTAGTATAAGGCTATATGAGAATGACATTATATCATGTATTAGTATAAGGCTATATGAGAATGACATATCATGTATTAGTATAAGGCTATACGAGAATGACATATCATGTATTAGTATAAGGCTATACGAGAATGCCATTATATCATGTATTAGTATAAGGCTATATGAGAATGACATTATATCATGTTTTAGTATAAGGCTATACGAGAATGACATTATATCATGTATTAGTATAAGGCTATATGAGAATGACATTATATCATGTATTAGTATAAGGCTATATGAGAATGACATTATATCATGTATTAGTATAAGGCTATGAGAATGACATTATATCATGTATTAGTATAAGGCTATATGAGAATGACATTATATCATGTATTAGTATAAGGCTATATGAGAATGACATTATATCATGTATTAGTATAAGGCTATATGAGAATGACATATCATGTATTAGTATAAGGCTATATGAGAATGACATTATATCATGTATTAGTATAAGGCTATGAGCAGGCCCGTACGCAGTGCGGACGGTGCGTCGCACCCCAAATTACCAAAAGGTCCACATTTTCCGGGGTAAATAATGGTACATGTAGATGAAGATGAAAGGGCGCGAAACCGACGTTATATAGTTTCCCAAGGCATTTTTGGTCCCATCAGTACAAATTCGCACCACCCCATAAAAAATCCTGCGTACGGGCCTGTATGAGAATGACATTATATCATGTATTAGTATAAGGCTATATGAGAATGACATTATATCATGTATTAGTATAAGGCTATATGAGAATGACATTATATCATGTATTAGTATAAGGCTATATGAGAATGACATTATATCATGTATTAGTATAAGGCTATATGAGAATGACATTATATCATGTATTAGTATAAGGCTATATGAGAATGACATTATATCATGTATTAGTATAAGGCTATATGAGAATGACATTATATCATGTATTAGTATAAGGCTATGAGAATGACATTATATCATGTATTAGTATAAGGCTATATGAGAATGACATTATATCATGTATTAGTACAAGGCTATATGAGAATGACATTATATCATGTAATTAGTATAAGGCTATACGAGAATGACATTATATCATGTATTAGTAAGACTAATACACCATAGTTCATATCAACATGAATATTCATGATTAAAGTTAAAATCCCGACGTGACATCTGGGAAAATAAATGGTTTGCTTGACAATCTGTGACACCTATCAAAAATACAACATAATGACGTCAAATCACGTGTAAGGTAATGACGTCATCAATTATATAAATCAACAATTGATCGTGGTTCTACAATTTCAGAACAGTTAAAAAATAATTAAATAATCATTGTGTAATATATTCACTCGAAGGTATAAACTGGATGGGTGTAAAATCCCAGGGGATGGGGTATAACAATATTTTGTTTAGGGATGGTCCATTAGGATCACCCTCACTAACCATTTGGGCCAAGTAAAAAACAAATATTGAACAAACTCCTCATCAGGAGAACTTTGATTCTCTTATTTGAACATGATTTAGGACTTCCATTGTTATCAAATTATTCAACATTTAATGTTTTACCTGTATAACAATACTACATGAACCTGGTGTCCAAATTATCAATGTTCCAATACACACAAAAACTTCTGGAAATTGCCGGTAAAACACAGGTGATCCATCTTTAACATTTGTAAATTGATAAATATTCAATATAAAAACGACATGATCTTCAATATAGATTGTATGGCATTTTTCAACATATTCAAACGTTCAATATCGTGAGCGATAATTTACAGTATTTAGGTTCTGTAGTATTTTGTATTATAAATTAATGTACAACTTTCCCAAAATATATTATGTATTAAAATAAAAAAATATATATGTATATATAAATATGAAACATAAAAATGTTCCACATTAGAGCGAAAATATTTACACAAGTACAGCCAAAAGCCATGTGTTTTGATTCTACGAATTCTTCATAAATTCATTGATGCGAATTTCCTTATGTTGGTTTGTTACAATTAAGTTCCATCATTGCTCACAATTCACACTTCTTTGGCTTTTATTTACTCATAGTTTTCAAATATTCATATTAGAGTTTCCAATGGTAACCAAGGTTGTTTATGGTTTGCTACTGAAACCAACACAATGTTTGAAGTGAAACCAGCTCAGCCCTGATCAGGAACTGTGTACGATCGATCGTTAACACTGAGGGCGCCATATGCAAAAAGGGCAAATAATTATTCGCAATAGTGATTGCGAATGTACATATATAATGATTGCGAATACTAAAGTCTTTCTAATATTCAATAAAATATTGTTTTTTACGAGACTGCCATAAATGGGCTTCCATGTACATGGGTGCATCCCACTAAATAGAGCCATTTATCAGAATTTGTATGTCTTCACATTTTCTTTAAAAAAACTAACAAACAACAAAAACAAACAACAAAAACAAAAAAAGATTTGAGGCTGATACATTTGAGGGATTGTGTAAAAATGGTCCAATATCATAACCTGTGGTCCTTGACTTCCAATATCCTAACCTGTGGTCCTTGACTTCCAATATCATAACCTGTGGTTCTTGACTTCCAACATCATAACCTGTGGTCCTTGACTTCCAATATCATAACCTGTGGTCCTCGACTTCCAATATCCTAACCTGGGGTCCTCGACTTCCAATATCATAACCTGTGGTCCTCGACTTCCAATATCCTAACCTGGGGTCCTCGACTTCCAATATCATAACCTGTGGTCCTTGACTTCCAATATCATAACCTGTGGTCCTTGACTTCCAATATCCTAACCTGGGGTCCTTGACTTCCAATATCATAACCTGTGGTCCTTGACTTCCAATATCATAACCTGGGGTCCTTGACTTCCAATATCATAACCTGGGGTCATTGACTTCCAATATCATAACCTGACTTCCAATATCATAACCTGGGGTCATTGACTTCCAATATCATAACCTGACTTCCAATATCATAACCTGGGGTCCTTGACTTCCAATATCATAACCTGGGGTCCTTGACTTCCAATATCATAACCTGGGGTCCTTGACTTCCAATATCATAACCTGGGGTCATTGACTTCCAATATCATAACCTGACTTCCAATATCATAACCTGGGGTCCTTGACTTCCAATATCATAACCTGGGGTCCTTGACTTCCAACTGATTATTTTGGATACACTAGGCCCTGAAAAAAAAAAGTAATTTAATTTCAAGCTTTAAGGCCTTTCTCCCAAATGGATGCTTTTCAGTGTGGGCGTTTTCACTAGTGTAGAGGGTGGTTTTTATTGGGATGAGAATAACTCGACAGGCCTCTGGACAATCCACATTAAATTAAGAATAAAATAAACGGTTAGACATCAATCAATATTTTGTCATTTGGTTTAACAACTTTTAGGACTTTTAAGTCTTTTTTAAAATGATTATTGAATATTTTGTATTTAGCATTGGTTTCTATGGGAGTTTATTTAGTTGGGTGCATATAGATCTACATGCACTGGGGTGAATGTACTGTACACTCTAGTAATGCACTGTACATAACGTAACTGGACTGTAAATTGGAAGTGCGCCCTCAAGAGTTAGTCCTTATTACACAATATGGCTTAGTTCCCATATCATCGTGAACCATCGTTACGTTGTACAGTATACAGCAATAAATAAGTGTTTCAATCAAGTGGAATCGAGTCCATCCTTTATTAGTTTATCCTTCATAACAACATAACAATATGATATGCAGCAGTGTGGAAAGGTAAATAAGTCAGCTGCATTGTTTTGTATATACATAGATCTTCTAATATATTATTGGTGGAGGAACTAAGTTAGAAACAAGAAATCAGAACAATTATTCAATAAAAACAGGATTAAGAGATAATTGGATTCATGTTGCTAACAAGCTTACAATACATGATGAGAATACTTTAGGCAAACAGTCATCAACTGTATGCTCTACTGAGGTCTCTGGACTTAAAAGACGGTGAACTATAACATACTTCTGACAGTTCTGTGTGATCTAAGAATAAAGCCACGATGTGTCTCATTCAATCGAACAAGTTATCAATATTTGACATCAAATGGGTTTGTCATTTTACTCAAGGACTGAGTAATAATGATCTTATCATTACTATCCAAGTAGCAACCACTCAGGTCCAGCACCTGCAGGTGCTTCATGAGACACAAATAACGAGACCACACATTGACCATGGAGGAAGGAAAACTGTTTTCCTTCCTCCATGCATTGACAGACCCAAGTCCTATTCCTAAGCCTAAGGATGGGTTTACAGATAGGTCCAAGTTGGTCAGGTTGGGCATTTTACTCAATGCATTAGCAATATGTTCAATATAATTGCATACTAATGAGCAATTACTCAGGTGCAGCACCTTGATGTGTATCATGCGACACAAATAACGAGACCACACATTGACAGACCCTCCTAAGGATGAGTTTCCATATAGGTCCAAGTCGGTCAGGTTGGGCATTTCATTTTCACTCAATGCATTAGCAATATGTTTAATATCATTGCATACCAACGAGCACTCACCCAGGTGCAGCACCTTGATGTGCTTCATGCGACACAAATAACGAGACCACACATTGGCAGACCCTCCTAAGGATGAGTTTCTCGATAGGTTCAAGTCGGTCAGGTTGGGCATTTCATTTTCACTCAATGCATTAGCAATACGTTCAATATCATTGCATACCAATGAGCAATAACCCAGGTTCAGCTTCTTGATGTGTATCATGAGACACAAATAACGAGACCATATTTCAGCCTTGCCACCCAGTGCTTCGTTATAGAAGAATCTTACCTCACACTCGCTCTTGCTTTTACTGACATTCTTCATGATGTGTTCCATATCTTCAGGTTGTATGTTACAATCACCTATAGATAGATCTCTTAGGGTTTTAAAGTGTTGAATATGAGGAGCCCACTGTGAAGCTGTGCCTCCCAACATTGTATTACCTTCAAGCCATAATTTATTCAAGCATGTGTTGTCTTTCAAGGACAACAGAATTGTCTTCAAATCACTGCCAGACAGTGAACAATAAGACAGGTCAAGCCTTTGGACGTTTGTCATGTTACTCAGCGCTCGAGCAAATAAATCCACTGACTCTGTTATGAATATATTATACAATTGAATATGTTCAATTATTCCAAGATAATTCCTTCCAAACTCTGACTTGCAAACATTTGACAGAAAGAACATGAGCAAGTGGAAATCACTATTGGAACTCCTGATCTTTATGGTATCTGTAACCAGTGACTTGATATACGTCTCTGAAGGTATCTCTTTTGACTGACCCTCAAAATAACAATGTAATGCCAATTTGTTTAATTGACGGTTTAGGAGTGGAATTAAGATTCGGTTCATGCACACTTCATTGTCACCACAACAAAAGTGAAGGAGATACTCAAAATCACTGATGTTGTGTGTTTCATCACATATGCGATCCAAAATATTCTGAAATTTTCCAATTTTCAAGAATTTTGTTACAAAACGTTTGACCCGACTGATTGGAAGTAGGCTCTGCCAGTATTTTGCAGCACACAATTCCTGCATTGTTTTATGCAGGAATTGTATGCTGTTATGTGATTTGCAATTCTTGAAAACCCTCTGACTGTTTAGGATGCCTACCTTTAATGCAAGGGCAAGTGTATTCTTCTCAAATGCAGACTCTGGAAATGCAAGTTTTAGTTCTGGGTCAAGGAGTCCATTCAGCGCTACTTCTCCAATTTTGATCAAAATTTCTTCGTCAGTCTCATGGCCTTTCCTTTTGAATATGTAACTCACTGCCTTACTGTATAAGCGTGACATGGTTAATGGAAGTGCTGCATCTTCTCTCCAAATTAAACAGATAAGTTGAAGAA
The DNA here is from genome assembly GCA_029582265.1 of Zoroaster sp. YZ-2022. Lineage (NCBI taxonomy): Eukaryota > Metazoa > Echinodermata > Asteroidea > Forcipulatida > Zoroasteridae > Zoroaster > Zoroaster sp. YZ-2022. The sequence continues at coordinate 5,367,583 of CM055823.1, forward strand.
TCATTGGATTACTTGCCAAGTCGGAAAGAACATCTGAACTTTTAATTGCCTTAATAAGTGCTTCACTGTTTCCAGGGAAAACCTTTCTGACATATTCTTTAACATCATCTTTTGTAAAACCAAGAACCTTTAGGTGTATGCAAGGATTTTGAACCAATGATTTGTCCATTAATCGCTCAAGATGGGAGGGACGGGTTGTTACACCTATGCAACATTCACGGTATGTTTGTCTATTCAGAGCTCTTAGGATTGACCCAAAATCATTTTCGGTGAGAGTTGTTGTCAACTCATCAAAACCATCCAAAAGAATCAAAACATCATTGGGTTTTTGGAGGATAAATGAATCCAAAGCTTCTTTTGAAATGTCTACGTCTTGGGCGAGCAGTTGATCAAAGATTGCCTCAATAAGGTTTGAGCTTTGGTCTAATGCACACATTTTCAAAACGAACACAAGTTTGTACTTGTTGAGTACATCACTGGAACCAACAGCCCAGTCGTAGGCAATCTTAACAAAGAATGTTGACTTCCCTACACCCCCTTTGCCAAAGAAAATAAGTCGCTGAATAAAATCACCCTCTCGTGACTTAATGAGGAATATCTTTTCATACTCGATGGAATTCAGCATCTCATTGTGTGCCATAACCGATGCACCTTCACTTTTTTCCAACTGCAATTTTGTATAAATGTCAATGTGCATCTGATCATCATCCACCCAAGGATTTATATTCACATAGCTACCTGTCGTTCTGTAGTGTTTTTTCAATGCTGCATTACATTTGTCAGCGGCAACTTGTGAAGGATCTCTTAACTCTGAACCCATTTGCAGAGAATGGCTTGGTTGATCATCAGTGAGGGGCTTCGTTTCTGTAAAAAGAAAATAATTAAACATCAATAAAATAAAAAAAGGAAAACAAACAATATAGCAATTTGTTTACCACCCGACAAGACTTTCACCAACCTATATCCATCGCAGAACCCATTGCTATATGTGATTCTAGCCAGCCAATTGTCACCAGGCAATCTCAGTGGTCGAGAAGTTAGAATGTCTGCACTAGTAAGCAGGAGGTACCCATTTACTCCTGGGTGGAGAGAAGCAATTATGGTAAAGTGTCTTGCACCATGGTGGCGGTGAGGATTCGAACCCACATTCTGACGACTCAGCCATCAGAACACAAATCCGATGCACAAAACCGCTCGACAATGGCACATTAGTTATGTGTGTGAACGGTTTAGTAAAATGGAAATTAGTTAGACAGGGTAAGCCTTTGGACGTTTGTCGTGTTACTCAGCGCTAGAGCAAATAAATCCACTGACTCTGTTATGAATATATTATACAATTCAATATGTTTAATTATTCCAAGATAATTCCTTCCAAACTCTGACTTGCAAACATTTGACAGAAAGAACATGAGCGAGTGCAAATCACTATTGGAATCGATGTCTATGGTATCTGTAACCAGTGACTTGATATACGTCTCTGAAGGTATCTCTTTTGACCGACCCTCAAAATAACATTTTAATGCCAACTTGTTTAATTTACGGTTTAGGAGTGGAATTAAGATACGGTTCATGCACACTTCATTGTCACCACAACAAAAGCGAAGGAGATACTCAAAATCACGCATGTTGTGTGTTCCATCACATACGCGATCCAAAATATTCTGAAATTGTTTTGGAGGTAGGCTCTGCCAGTATTTTGCAGCATTCAATTCCTGCATAGTTTTATGCAGGAATTGTATGCTGTTATGTGATTTGTAATTCTTGAAAACCCTCTGACTGTTTAGGATGCCTACCTTTAATGCAAGGGCAAGTGTATTCTTCTCAAATGCAGACTCTGGAAATGCAAGTTTTAGTTCTGGGTCAAGGAGTCCATTCAGCGCTACTTCTCCAATTTTGATCAAAACTTCTGATATTTCTGCATCAGACTCATGGCCTTTCCTTTTGAATATGTAACTCACTGCCTGACTGCATAAGCGCGACATGGTTGATGGAAGTGCTGCATCTTCTCTCCAAATTACACACATAAGTACAAGTAACATTGGATTCCTTGCCAAGTCGGAAAGAACATCTGAACTTTGAATTGTCTCAATAAGTGCCTCACTGTTTCCCCGGAAAAACTTTCTGACATATTCTTCCACATCATCTTTTGTAAAACCAACAACCTTCAGGTGTATACAAGGATTTTGAACCAATGATTTGTCCATTAATCGCTTTAGATGAGAGGGACGGGTTGTTACACCTATGCAACATTCACGGTAGTATGTTTTTCTTTTCAGAGCTCTTAGGATTGACCCAAATGAGGTTTTGGTGAGAATTGTCGTTGTCAACTCATCAAAACCATCCAAAAGAATCAAAACGTCATTAGGGTTTTGGATGATAAGTGATTTCAATGCAACTTCAGAAATGTCTACGTCTTCTTCAAGCAGTTGTTGGAAAATTGCATCAATAAGGTTTGAGCTTTGATCTAAAGCACACATTTTTAAAACAAATACAAGTTTGTACTCGTTGAGTACATCACTGGAACCAACAGCCCAGTCGTAGGCAATCTTATCAAAGATCGTTGACTTCCCTCCACCACCTTCACCAAAGAAAATAAGTCGCTTAACAAAATTGCCCTCTCTTAACTTAATGTGGAATATCTTTTCATACTCGATGGAATTCAACATCTCATTGTGTCTTAACAACCGATGCACCTTCACTTTTTTCCAACTGCAATTTTGTATAAATGTCAATTAGGCTTGTGCGGTTCCAGCGGGTACCCGGTTCTATCCAATTCCAATTTAAGAATCGGAACCACGGTTCCACTCTTTTAAAGAACCGGGTACTCGCAAGAGTCGGTTCCGGAATCGAGTCCTTCAAATACCCGGTTCCCAGAGCCGAGTCCCAGAGCCGGCTGGGAGCCGAGTCCCAGTCAGAGCCGGCTCCAGCAAAATACCCGACTCTGAGGACCAACCCGGCTCCAATTGAAATACGCAGTTTTCTGAGCTCCACAACTCTAGAGCCGAGAACCGGCTCCAGTCAAAATACCCGATTCTCTTTGATGAGTGACCGACAAAATGTAACTCTAGACGACAGCAAACTTGTGAAGGCGCCACACATAACTGAAGCAAACCGCAATGTCTGTGCGTTAGTAGTATCATTGTGCATCACTGAGTTGTTTATAAAGTGGCCCCATAACATGGATACTTTGGTTATAATGGAGATGTTGTTACAAATGTTGACAGCACGTGCCTTGAGAAGTGGAGTGATCAAGGGGGCCCCGTAATATGGATAAACTTGTGACGAAGTTAACAGTCATGTTGCTTGTGTTCTTTGTGTACTTTCAAATACGGCAAATGGACGGTAATACGGTACCTTGTAGGGGGTGGTGCAATTGCTTAATTGCTCCAACCCCGGTTTATAAATTGGCCCCATAACATGGATACTTTGGTTATGTAAATGTTGTTAAAATGTTGACAGCACATGTCTTGTGAAGTGGAGTGATCAAGGTGGCCCGTAATATGGATAATCTTGTGACGAAGTTAGTCATGTTGCTACTTTGCTAGTGTTCTTAATGTAATTTCAATCGGCATGGATGGTAGTACGGTACCTTGTGCATAGGGGGTGGTATAATTGCTGAATTGCTCCAACCCCTGAAGCATGTGCATGCAAAGCCATGGCATGTACTCGCATGGCTTGTAACGTTGTTTGCTAACGGTAGGATAATGGAAACAAATCTCTAACTTAGCTTATAACGTTTCCAAAAAGTTTCTTTAAAGTTTCTGAAACATATTTTAAATTAAACAACATTATCATCACTGCATTTGCGGTTGAAAATTGAAACTCTTTCGTTTCGTATTAGGGACGCAACAAAGTTTGAATAGACCGTAGGGCCTATGTTTTATTATTTTCTGTAATCCTTATGTTTTTCTTTGAATCTCTCGGAACCGGTTCCGACTCGGAACCGAGTCCTTTTTTGGAACCGAACCGGTTCCAGAAATTGTGGAACCGCCCAAGCCTAATGTCAATGTGCATCTGATCATCATCCACCCAAGGATTTATATTCACATAGCTACCTGTCGTTGTGTAGTGTTCTTTCAATGCTGCATTACATTTGTCTGCGGCAACTTGTGAATGATCTCTCAACTCTGGACCCATTTGCCGAGAATGACTTGGTTGATCATCTGTGACGGGCCTCGTTTCTGTAAAAACAAAATAATTAAACATCAGTAAAATAGAAAAAGGAACACAAACAATATAGCAACATTTGATAATGATATACACTATGTGTGACGGTTGAGTAAATGATTTGTTTTACATTTGCCACCAAAAAGGTCTGACAATTGGAAATCACTTTCGTTTCAGGATTATTACAGCATTATCATTTTTAATGATTAAATTATTTGAACTTCACAAGTATTGAAGGGAAAGTATACCATTAGTAGACTCATTCTGCTATGTATCACTCCATATCAATTAAGATATAATATACAAAACAATTGTCATGTGAAAGTTTCAGCTCATTGCTGTGTTATTAATGAGAATACAGTGAAAATGCATTCAGAAATTACAATCTGCAAACACAAATACTGTAAAAGAAAAGTTTACACCTTTTGTGGTTTTCAAAAGTGTTATCCTCATAAAACATGTTTTTGTGCCTAAATTGTAAACGTGTCTTTGTGTCTATATTCATACACGCACAAACATGTTTTGGTAAACACCATGACAAGTTTTAGCCGTTGAAGAATAAACTCAAAAACACGTCCATTAAAATTACACTTGTCTTTACAGCGAATTTTCTTTTAATTCTTGCATTGAATTTTGATAGTTTGTCAACAAAATTCTGTAGTTCTTTGTGTGTTCTATATTTATATGGACGTTTTTTCAATTGCAATTTGGCATAAATGTGTTTGATGTGCCTTTCATCATTTATTTCAAGATTTATGTTCAAAGCATATAGCTACCTGTCGTGTGGTAGTGTGCTTTTAATGCTGGGTTACATTTGTCAGCAGCAACCTCTGAAGGATCTGTCATCACTGGACCGATTTCCTGAGAATGGCTTGGCTGAACACCTGTGAGAGACATTACTTCTGTAAAAACAAAATAGATATACATGTACATCCACAAGTTAAATTTGATTTGAAGCTTTGCATGATGGATTGGATATTAGAAGATTAGGTTTATGGGTAACACCATGTGTAATAATCTCTTCTTGGAAGAATTGGTGTGGTTCTGAAAATAACCCGTAGCGTAGTGAGGATAGTTAAAGATATTTTGAACAGTATGACTCTTGAAACAGACAAAACACACTGTTAGACAAAGGAAAATAAACAATACTGCAAATTGCATATATATTATTTAAGTGTGTGAACGGCTTAGTAAAACTGAAACAGAAATTTGCCACCAAAAAGGACCTACAATTTGTAATCACTCTAGTTTATGCCTGATTACACACATCGTTATTGTTTTTTGCTGCATGCATGACTATCACCAGGTACAGACTAAGTAAGTGGATTTGGTAAGAATTTTACTTAAATAATTAATCTCACATCAATTCACTGGGATCGGATCCAGTTATCATTGAATTATGTTCGAGAAGATTTCAAATTAAGCTTGGTTCCAAACTAACTTGATCCCTAATTTAAAGTTTGTTCAAATCAAAACTCAACACACGCGTCATACTCACAATATGGTTGGGCTTGGCAGTATTCAAACATTTAAAACATTATTGCATCTTCAAATTGAATATTTCAGATACATACATTGATCAAAAAAGTGGAGCTGGTTAGAACAGTCACTGGCAAAACCTTTAGTGTACTGGCATTACCGATTTAGCGGAAATAAATATTGCCATACTGACAATTCAAAACATTTTAAAAACAAGAAAATATAACCATACTCACTCAATGCCACATCATTTAGACCAATGGTTTTCAAAGCTGATATCAACACATCAACACGATCACCTCTCTCGGCATTTCTTCTGACCCATTCACTGAGCATTGTTCGTGTCTGTTCTACTTGATTAAGTGGGGCATCTGCTGCGAATGTTTGAATGTCTGGTTCTTCCAAATCCAATTCGGCAGCTAGTAACTTCCAGTTGTTGCCAATGTCCTTTGATATCCTTGCGATAAGTTTTGTATTTAGAACCTCTGGAATGTTACCTAACACAGAAAAGTCAAATAGACATTCATGCCACAAGAGAGGATATAGCAATGTCCTTTTGGGGGTAAATACATAATTAAATAAACATGATTTTGCCAAATTTAAGGTCAAGCAATCAACAGAGTGGTATTTTCCATAAAAGATTTTTTGGTTTTTTTTTTGTCTGATGAGGTGCCTTTACTTTTAAGAAAATTTTAATAATTTCCCTTTCACATTAAGAAAAGAGTAAACTATCCTAACTTCTCATTAGAATGAATTCTAAAAATCTGAATGCATTTTCACTATATTCACACACACGTCTAAGTAGCGATTGATGCAACTCCATGCCATAGTGCATGCATATAAAATCACAGCTGGCTACATCACCACACTATGATTATCAAACTTCACAAAATTAACAAAATAAAAGGCACTCAATATTTGTTTTTTAACGGGACAGTATTGCCACGATCAGAGCAGACTCAACAGGGCATGGAAATGGGTGTTTAACAGAGAGACTCAGCAGCATTATTTTAAGTCGCCGAGTTAATCTAAAACTAGCACATCCGATTGCCCCTTTAAATGAGAACCAGAACTAAACTACGATTGAGTGTCCCTATGAATGTTTTGTATGTAAGCATTCAAGTGTCCTTATATAGATAACAGTGTGTAAGATAGTATTTACTATCTTACACACGTTTTGCTATAGGAATGCTCTTTGTTGTACAATCTTACTATCTTTTAGAGTGAAGACGCAATGGCCAAACTAGTAGATGACATGTGATGTGTGTTCCACCAATCAAATGACATGGATTTGTAGGTCCTAAAACCACAGCTAGCTACATCCTCACACTGATTATCAAACATTACCTGATGTTATCCGCTGTTTAGGTCGTACATCTTGTGCGACTATTTGGCCAGGTGAATCATAAAGGGATTTGGATGTTTCTGGAATATCTATAAAGGAATGATTCACTGTTAGTAATTACCCAGAATCAATGATTATAAACCATCAGCTGATTTCATCTTCACTAAAAAATCAAAGAAATATTTCAAAGTATACTTTACCTAACAGACGGATCTACTGTCTTGGACAGACTTATTGGGACATCAAATGATTTCCCTTTCATATTAAGGAAAGAGTACTCTTTCCTAACTTCTCATTATAATAAGAGGCTCCATGGCTTTTCTATTCATTTATATTTGTATCTATCTCATCATATAAGTGGCACCCCTTGGGCACATTTACACATTTCATGGAGCCGTGTTGAAGTGACATACCGTGGATTCGCCCTGTGATTTCTTCTTCCTTCAACAGGCTTCGCAGGAGGTGTTATATGCTCTTTTGTGTCCGAATGTCTACTTTGTCGGGGTAATTGTAATGGGCGTCGATGGGGAACAGGGAAACCCTCCACTTTTTTTGAAGTGGGGGACAGTATATTAATGTTCCCTCCCTTTTTGGATTATCCCCAAACGCAGTAGCTTCGCACTTGCACAGAGGCGGATCTACAATCTTGGACAGACTTATTGGGACATCGGGACAAGAATCAACCACCCCCATTTGCCTATCAATGGGTGTGGAGTGTTTGGGGATTGATGGACTTGCATTCCCCTTTTTAGAGAAGTGGGCTGCTATATCAATAATTATGTGATCTTTAAAGAATAACATTTGTTATCAAAATTGTTACTTTACCTGATGGTATACACTTTTTAGGGGGTTCATTAGGATCCTGTGCGACTGACCGGCTAGGATGGCATTTGGATGTTTCTGGACGATCTTTAAAGAATAACATAAACCATCATTCTTTAAACCATCCCCCATAAACATGTTTTTGGTATTAAAACCACAAAGCATTTTAGCGGTTAAAAATACACTGCATGTATATATTGCATTGCACATCTTAATTAAGCACAATATTTTCCTAATGTTGGTAAATGTTGCTATAAGGCCAAAAAAAAAAAATGTTGAGTTGCCCTCCACCGACCGACCCAAAAGTGCTGAAATCTCAGGTCGGGTTTTTTGTTTTGTTTTTCCCCGTCATTCATAGGCCTATTTATTAATGAAACTTACAAATTTTCTTTGTATAAAACATAATACGTTTGATTTGTGATATTTCCACTTTTTTACCGGTAAATTTACCGGTACCCAAGACTCAATCTACATGTTTTCAAATCTAATGGCCCCGGCCCTCACATGGTGCACTGCCTTCGCACACACTGTGTGCCAACGATTGCGACTCAAATCTACACGTTTTCCAATCGAATGGCCCCTCACATGTTTTCCACTGGCTTCACAAGACCGCTTTGTATGTCAACGACGCGACTCGATCACACGCTTAAATCAAATGGCCATCACATCGCCAGCACTGGCACCCTCAAGACTGTACGAGTGTCAACGACATTGCGACCAGATTCACACGCCAAATCGAATGGCCACTCACATGTTGCATGTTGAGCATTGCACGCAATATGGATGAATTTGCTGCGTCAATCACAGCGAAAAATACAACAAAAATGCTTGGGATACTTTTATTTTGAAGCAAAATTTCTTGCTGATAGGTATACAAATGAAAAACATGGTATGTGGTTTCAGTTCCAATGCATTTCAATCTTAAAATGACAGTCAAGGAAAAAAAATAATAAATAAATAAAAAAAAAATCCCGACCGACCGACCCCTTCAAATATTTTCACTGGAGGGCAACTCAACAATTTTTTTTTTGGCCTAATAGACTGTGTAAGTCTCGCAATGAAAAGGTCACCATTGACTTCCGGGCACCTCTGAGCCATCAGCTATGGGAGGTTAACACGTGTATAATTTCACATCACCTTTTTCCACCCAAAAAACATATTGATGGAATGATTACATTTAAAACTTACAATGTAATAAATAAAATATTAAAAAAGCTTGGAAATTTTCGAGAAAATGTATCGCCTGTATCGCATGGATTTTGCGTGACGTTGCATCCTTTGCAAGTGCTTGATCGATCTACAGTTTTCGCGAGGTTTGGGTACCGTACTACGACTAAATCTAGCAGCCTGCTCGAGTTTGCATGCGTGTACATCAAGGATCACTACAGTCTTTTGTTGCATAGGCTTTAAGGTTTCAAACGTGAAAGCAGAAATCAAGGTCGTTTTTTTTTTTTAATTCTTTGACCAAGATTTGCAAAATTGTTTACAATTTACAAAATGTAAACCAAGCTTTTATTAAGTCAAACCATATTCAATGGATGAAATTTATTAAAACAGCACAATAAAGTTCTTTTCATAAAACATTTGCATACAATACATGTTGTAAATGCTATGCGAGGTGCCCGGAAGTCAAGATTCTCGCGAAAACTCGTACGTTCTCGAGGTCAACTTACAGTCTATACAGGAACAGCACTGGTTATTAACCTAAATTGCTTTAAAATAATTTGCTTTGGCAGTTTCTATAAAAAAAAAACATTCAGTCAGAAGGCTCAATTAACTTACGAAAGTATATATGTACTGATTCATGTGAGTTTTTGAATTATTTCATATCTCAGTTTGATAAAATCCCAAATCCATGGGCACCCAAAAACACATAAAAGTATCATGTCTTACTTGTTACATCTAGCTCCCACATGTCAGTCGTGGCGGCACTGACATCTTGATCATCTACGTTTTGTTTTGAACCTCTCTGTGACGTCATCTCTTGGTTTCTACCACTGTCCCTCTCTAGTCAATTAAAAAAAAAAAAAAAAAACACATAATTTCCATTGTAATTCTGCAGCACAAACATTTGATAATACCGCAGGTGTCGTTATCACCTAAGGGTTTCCTGATTGGGGTCAATTGGTATCCTCATTGGGAGAATAGGGTTTCAATCAGGATAACAGTATCTCCCAATCAGGATAGTATAGTAGACATCAACCCCTGTGAGCCACACTTCTTTATGTGGTATCCTCATTGGGAGAATAGGGTTTCAATCAGGATAACAGTATCTCCCAATCAGGATAGTATAGTAGACATCAACCCCTGTGAGCCACACTTCTTTATGTGGTATCCTCATTGGGAGAATAGGGTTTCAATCAGGATAACAGTATCTCCCAATCAGGATAGTATAGTAGGCATCAACCCTGTGAGCCACACTTCTTTATGTGGTATCCTCATTGGGAGAATAAGGTTTCAATCAGGATAACAGTATCTCCCAATCAGGATAGTATAGTAGACAGACTCCTGTGAGCCACACTTCTTTATGTGGTATCCTCATTGGGAGAATAGGGTTTCAATCAGGATAACAGTATCTCCCAATCAGGATAGTATAGTAGGCATCAACCCTGTGAGCCACACTTCTTTATGTGGTATCCTCATTGGGAGAATAGGATTTTAATCAGGATAACAGTATCTCCCAATCAGGACAGTATAGTAGACATCAACCCCTGTGAGCCACACTTCTTTATGTGGTATCCTCATTGGGAGAATAGGGTTTCAATCAGGATAACAGTATCTCCCAATCAGGGTAGTATAGTAGACAGACTCCTGTGAGCCACACTTCTTTATGTGGTATCCTCATTGGGAGAATAGGGTTTCAATCAGGATAACAGTATCTCCCAATCAGGATAGTATAGTAGACATTGACCCTCTATGTGTTTATACTCTGAGAACAATTAGTTGTCAGCATGGACGTTGATCAGTGGGGCACAGGGACATGTCACCCTCTCTTTTTGAAGTGGAGACAGTATATCAATGCAATAGCCTCCTACACTTTTTGTTTTGGATTTCCCATAAATAATTACAAAATTACACAATATGGATGCCTAGCAACCCTGACTACTGAGGAGTATGCTACAGAAATCTTCATATGGCACTCAGAATACACCACAGGGCATCTAGAATTGAACAAAATAAGGATGGATCCTATACGTAGCAGCTTTGAACTTGCACAGAGGCAAATCTAGTCTTGGACAGACTTATTGGGTCATCGGAACAAGAATCAACCACTCCCATTTCCTCATCAATGGGCGCAGAGTGTTTGGGGATTGATGGAGTAGTGGGCTGTTATATCAATAAATGTGTGTGTCCCCAAACCCAACTTTGTTTGGTAGTTCATATAAAAAGGCCCTGAACAAAACCGAATTCTAAACCAGAAGGAATAGGTTACATTTCTTACTGTATTCACGGAAAATGTTAAGTCATTATTTTAAGCACTGGGAATGCACTACAGAGCATCGAGAATAAAAAATAAATGCTGCAGATCACACATGCAGAGTGGCGGGTAAGAGTGAATACAGGGGGTGGGGGGGGGGGGGGGGCAAATTGGCCATGGCAATAAACAAAAGTTTATAAAAAATATTTTCCCCAACCCCAATGTTAGCCAAATCCTGGATCTGCCAATGACTGCACACATGTGGATTTCTATTGTTATCGTGTACATAAGAAAAACACATTTTTCAAACCATTGCCATTTGCACTGAAGATTCTTTTTGGAGCGAATTTTATCTCAGTCTTTCCCTTGAATAATCTACTCCATTTTTGCGACATTACAATCACATACTAAAATGCTTCCTTTGAGAAAATTTAGATTTTCTAATTTGTGAAAACATAACGTCTCAACCTGCATTGTGTGGACATCTTTTGTTCTCAGGTCCAGATAGGGTATGTTACGCTTACACTTCTAAGTAGCGATTGATGCCCATGATGTCAGAAGTACGTATAGATACATTAATGATGATGTGCACCTCCATGCCATATTCACACTATGATTATCAAGCAAACATATCAAACTTTACCTGATGTTTTCCGCTGTTTTGGTCGGACATCGGGTCCCGGTGTGACTGACTGGCTAGGACTAGGCTGGGATGTTTCTGGACGATCTGAAGAATAATGGAATTTTTTTGTCACTTTTTTTTTGATAGCCCATATACAACAAAATGCTCCAAGAAATGATGAACCCTACGGAGTAGGATACAGTTGGTATTGCCATAGCCGTACTCTGCAAAACCTGTAGTGTTAAAATAACACCAATGATGTCAACTTTATTATTTTATGGTTTTGCCCAATATAAACACCAATGGGTGTAGTTTTAACACCACAGTTGATACAGTGTAGCCATAGTCCTACTCTGTAAAAATTGTGGTGTTATAATAACACCAATGGCGTCAACATTATTTTGATGGTGAGACCCCTTTATGCTTCAAAGTACTTAGAATCTGCACTATATTCATACTTGGATACAAGTAATTTGACAAAGATAGCCACAGTGTGATCAAATTCTATTACCATGAATACGTACCTGATGATTTGTCTTTGTAGTAATTTGACAAAGATAGCCACAGTGTGATCAAGTTCTATTACCATGAATACATACCTGATGATTTGTCTTTGTAGTAATTTGACAAAGATAGCCACAGCGTGATCAAATTCTATTACCATGAATACGTACCTGATGATTTGTCTTTGTAGTAATTTGACAAAGATAGCCACAGCGTGATCAAGTTCTATTACCATGAATACGTACCTGATGATTTGTCTTTGTAGTAATTTGACAAAGATAGCCACAGCGTGATCAAGTTCTATTACCATGAATATGTACCTGATGATTTGTCTTTGTAGTAATTTGACAAAGATAGCCACAGCGTGATCAAGTTCTATTACCATGAATACGTACCTGATGATTTGTCTTTGTAGTAATTTGACAAAGATAGCTACAGCGTGATCAAGTTCTATTACCATGAATACGTACCTGATGATTTGTCTTTGTAGTAATTTGACAAAGATAGCCACAGCGTGATCAAGTTCTATTACCATGAATACGTACCTGATGATTTGTCTTTGTAGTAATTTGACAAAGATAGCCACAGCGTGATCAAGTTCTATTACCATGAATATGTACCTGATGATTTGTCTTTGTAGTAATTTGACAAAGATAGCCACAGTGTGATCAAGTTCTATTACCATGAATACGTACCTGATGATTTGTCTTTGTAGTAATTTGACAAAGATAGCCACAGCGTGATCAAGTTCTATTATCATGAATACGTACCTGATGATTTGTCTTTGTAGTAATTTGACAAAGATAGCCACAGTGTGATCAAGTTCTATTATCATAAAAAAATGTACCTGTCTGTTTTGCACCTGATGGGGTACCATCCATCCTTATTGAGCTTAACAGAATCCACAGGAGACAGCAGCGTCACAAAACCTGAGACAAATAAGATATGTCTGGAGTTAACAAAGATACCTGTGCACCACATGCCTGTGAGCTAACAATCCTCAATCCTTTAATTGCCGAGCAGCAGCGATAGTGCCCCCCCAAAAAAAGAAAAAGAAAAGGGGAAAACCCATACCCATACCCCCTGCCCCCCTCCCCCCCCACTGAAAAGCTATCCCCCCACTGAAAAGCTATCCCCCCACTGAAAAGCTATCCCCCCGCTGTTTATTGGGCAACAAAAAAATTACCAAATCTCCATTAATCCCCCCCCCCCCATGATATTTTTTTGTATAATATCTAGGGCTGTGCCGGATATCCGGGTATCCGGATACCCGACCGAAACGGTCATTACCCGGTTCCATTTTCATTACCCGTAAACGACTTTTTAAAATTTGGACTTAACATTTGAGCGGTGCGAACAGAAATCTGTGACTCTTGAACAATGTAATGTTTACACTTTTACAGACAATTATCTTTAAATTCAAGAGATTGCACTCCAATAAAGAAAAGATCGATAGTATGGTATCCTCTGTATTATAAAAGTCAATTTGTTACCATTTACAGTACATGTATTTGTACACCACCAGAGGAATGTTATCAACAAAAATGAAAACGGGTATCCGAAGTTTCCTGATTTCGGGTATCCGGTTCCAAAAATATCCGAAAACGCACAGCCCTAATAATATCTCTAGAACACTTTGTCCGATCACGATTAAATTTTCTAACTATTCTTTTGGACCCCTCATGCCAAAACCAATGATATTGGGTGTTCGTGTTTGCCATAGCAACTATTTATTTTGACTAGGTCTAATTTAATTTTTTTTTGTTTAAAGATATTTAGGCCTAATAATAATGTTTTGGGGGGTTTGTTAACTTTCAAACGCTGGACAACATTGAGTCATGTGACCACTTCCAATGTATTCTGGGAATCCAGTGTGGCCACATAGGCCATTAATTATTACGTTTAAATATCTTAGGCCTATATTTTGTCCATATATTTTTTTCCCTGTATTGTAAGTTTGGTTAAAGAAATCCTAATTTTCTATCAAAATATTTACAAATCATGACATTCAAACAAAATGACCCAAAATGTTGGTTACAGCGCCCTCTAGTCTAGCAGTGATGTCCCATGGTTGCTTGTACTGTTTAATTAAAGACAACATTTGTGCCAAATTTCATGGCCAACAGATAAAAATTAAGGAAGTTATGGGAAAATAATATTTTTTAACAAAAATGAAGAAAAATTAGTAGGCCTACCCCAAAATGGGTAGGCCTACAGCACCCTTTTATTTTTAACGGTGACCTACCAGTACCAGTACCACGGAAGTAAGTTATTCAATTTCAAGGCCACATTCGACAGATCGTGTAAAAAAAACTGTCTGAAGTCATAGAATACAGAATTCAGAAACTAACGTCACAGATCTGTTCACGAACTGTTACAATAAACAAAAACATTTTACCACTTTTCTTTACTCACCGCGCGCTAGAATGAGTGCAGTCAGGTAGGTTGTCTTAACATTAATACATGTAATGTACAGTACATTGAACCTGTCAAGTTCAGTTGTGTGTACGTATGTCTGCATACAATAGACCTTATGCACATGATGTCATTTGAGTAGGGCGCCCTCAGCTAGAGGTCAAAAGAAGGTTGCTCGTTGGCCCAATCTGTGCGCCGCGCGTGTATAGATGTGCGTTTTCCATTGTTTCATCATCGTTGTACCTCTAAGATGGCGGCGTGATGACGTCAACGCATAAGGTCTATTACAATACAGTACACACAGTTGACTACACGTGGGGGGACAGTGTGTTTTTATGTCACGTCTGCATGTTACATACACACGGTGCATCTGTTTTTATATGAACAGATATGTAAATGAGGGATCCTGTGTAAGAACTTTTAACCAATCAAATAGCAAATAGCTGTGTGTGTAAATGTTATGGGCAATTTTAACTGTGTGAATGTCCATTGGGAAATTTGTGACAAAGTTGGGATTCAGGGTTTGTATCTTTCAGCCAATCAAAGAGCAGCAAATCTATCCAATCAGTACACTAGATTGCACTTCAAGTAGCCAATAGGGGGAGGTGTTACCTTCTTGGTTTGGTACGATGGTTAAGGTTTTGGTTCGGTGTGAATGTAAACAAACTGATTTTTGAACTTTCAAAGGTGGTGCACAAAATTGTTGTTGTGGTCACCACCACTGCCCAAATCTTTGCCATTTTTGTAATAGGCTTATTGTTTTTGAGAGTTTATTAAACGAGTATCATTAGGCAAAAAAAGGCTCCATTTTCTGGTCATTAGGTTGGTTTCAAAATCGGTGCGGGCCGCGTATTTTTTTTTACACCGCAGCGACGGGTTTTGTGCAGTAAAAGTGCCAATTCCGGTCTTGAGAGAGAGACTACGAAACCCTAGGCGCGCGACGATAGAAAACTCCAAGCTGCATATACATACAGTCGACCATGGCGCTCTGCAGTGGAACTCATGGAGCCATTCCCAGCTCTCCGTTGATGGTAGGTTTTTTTGCATGTCGAAATTCCCTTCGCGCGCATGCGTGCTGAATGGCTTCATAGTCTTGACACAAGGGCGAAATGCGTACAAAACCCGTCGCTGCGGTGTAAAACAAAAATAAGCGGGCGGGATGCGTATTTTTTCATCCATCTTTGTTTTTGCCAACAGGGGAGGCCGCAAAAATCGAGCAAACGTTCATACCCCTATGTGAAAAAGTCGTTTAAATCAATGCACGGCAGAATTCTAATCGATTCAGCAATTTGGCTGCAATTGGACATTGTTTCGTAAAAGAAAAAAAAAGTTATTAAAAAAAAATTGAATTAATTAACCTAATTGCACTAGATAATAAATCAATAAAAAATGTTGTCCTCTTTCAGCTGTTCCCGTTAGGGGTTGCCACAGCGGATCATATTTGATTTGGGATAGGTTTTACGCCGGATGCAACCCTTCCATTTACCCAAGCCTAGGGACCGGCACTAACCATGCACTGGCTTGTACATGTACATAGGGCCCAGTGGCTGGGTTCAATTCGGCCCTCGCAGCAATTATAGTAAAGTGTCTTGCTCAAGGACACAAGCACCGTGGTCGCGGCAAGGCTTCGAACCCACACACTCGTACTCTGACGACTCAGCCATCAGAACACAAATCCGATGCACTATCCCGCCCGACCATGGCACCCCACAAATCAATAAAAAATAACTTGTTCTAAAGTTGATGACGGTGTAATACATCCCTTGAAATCTTTCTGTCTGAAGTACTCTATCAATATAAGTACGAAAAATACTTCCCCAACAAAAGGTTCGACTTCATCAGACGAAATCTAAATTAAAACGCGGTTTTCAGTAAATAATTAACCGACGAATTCGACTACCATGGTAGTCTAGTGGTTAGAAATAATGATCGCTTGCAAGGACGATTACCGGGTTCAAAACTAGGTTTTCAACATTTTCATAATTAATAGTTTTTATTAATGTTTTTTTAAATACATTTTTAACTTCAAAATTAATTCAGAAGCAAAGCCTTGGGCTAATAGTACGGTTATGGATGAGGATTTTTTCGAAAAATACAAGTCAACAATTTATTTGTATTTAGTGTAAAAACGAATACAGTGGATGAAGTGTTCTGCAGAAAAAATCGCGGTCAGGGGCTTGTTTTGGGGCGGTCTACCACCAGGTAGTTGTTGGTCAAGACGTCAAGACTTTATTTGAAGCATGTGTACGACGCAGATGAGAACACGCCGAGAAAAGTCCTAAGGATTTAACATACATTTTATTATCTAAACCCAAAAGTAAAATATTGTAAACCAACATTTTCTCTGCAACAATTTTGTCTCATATTCAGAAAAGCCTCAGGTTCTCTTACGTTTAAACATGGCGTTCCTAACCCTCCTACATTATGGAGCCCACTCCGATCCACTAAATTTTCAGTATGTTTTTCACCAACCTTTTAGTACATACAAGCCTCATGTCGTTTCAAATAATCTTACAAAATGGCACCCAACCCAAGGCCTCTGTATCAATGGGAGACCACTTTAACCTGCAATCTCATGTGACAGTGCACAGAAGGGTAACCATAGGAGGACACTGGCAACAGCTAATGGCTTGGAGTGGCATGAACGGGTCGTTTCAAAAATTGCACTGATTGTAGGAGGGTTCTAATGTTGACCATGGCCATAAATTGTGTCAATAATACCATGGAAAGTGCATTCTCTGTGATAATATATCCGTCACCGTTTTCACGTAGTGACGAATCGGCCCACAGAGCTGCAAATCCGTGTTTTGAGCTGAGATAATCGCCTTTGAAGTTGAAATCGCAATTTCAAAGACTATAAACAAGTATAAAGGGGGCCTACGGAAGCGTATAACCCGCCACGTACACGATAAGCACAAGAGCGGGATTTTTTTAAATTTCATGTGACGGTTATACGCTTCCATACTTTTGAGAATTAATTATTTTAGCTTCCTTCTAAAAGCTAATAACTTTAATTACAAAGAACTTGATGTCGGTATCTTTATCATAGAAAGTGTAATTAATGGGGAATTACTTTCCAAACATATTCGTCACTTCATGAAAACGCAAAAACAAGACCCTGCGTGCAGAGAGATTCGTCACTTCGCGAAAATGCCAATAGGCCAACCGGTGGGTCACACGATTCGTCACTTCGTGTTGGTACTGTTGCCATGAAGGGACATCGCATTCGCGAATATTTGCGCAAATATTTGCGATGTCATGAATTTTTTTGCGAATATTTGTGCAAATATTTGAGATGTTATGAATTTTGTCGCAAATATTTGCGCAAATATTCGCGATGTCGTGAATTTTATTGCATACCTTGTCGCATACCTTTGTAGTGAGTCATATCTGTATGTACGCGGACAATATTCTTTAACAATCTAGGGAGTAGGGAGGACAATCATGAGTCAGGCCCCTTTATTCTCGTGGATCTTGGTCTCGTTGCTACTTGAACGAACATGGTAGATTGTTTGGTGTCGTCAACTTCCCTATACTCACGCAATTAAAAATAATGATACATAAAAGGGCCTGACTACTCCCTAGATTGTTAAAGAATTTTGTCCGCGTACAGATATGACTCACTGCAAAGGTATGCAATAAAATACATCGCAAATATATTCGCGCACTATATTCGCGAAAAAAATTCACGACATCGCAAATATTTGTGCAAATATTCGCGAAAACATTCACGCATCGCGAATAATTTGCACAAATATTCGCGAATGCGATGTCCCTTCAGGGCCACCATATAGTTGCCTGTGTTAATGTTAGAAGGGCTTTTTGTTTTCCATTAGAACGTGGGCTTTTCTGAATGAGACAAAAAGGGTTCGAACAGAATAATTCTTTTGTTCAAATACGTTGTTTAGCTATTACCATGATTATATACTGTCAAACTCAGCCTATATAATGTTTTACACGTAGAACTTCCGTGAGTAAAGCCAGACAGTATTGTCCAATAACTCAATGGGTTGAACGTAGTAATATGAATATGAAAAGTGTATTGAGTTTACATATGAAAGGGGAATATGATGTTGCCAAGTACAGTTCATTATGCGCCAAAGGTTCCTTTGTCAACATTTATAAATTTATAGAAAGTTGACCTTGTATGAGGCTAGCTGCCTGCCGTCAGTATAGAGAGTTAGTACCAACCTGCTGTATATATGTATTTCATCCTGACACACCCTTTTTATATTTGTATGTTATATCAGACAAGATTGCGTATATATTGTAGTGGATTCACTCCATAAACGAAGATACACCTTAAATTATATAAACGAATCTAAAACTATGACCAAATTTATATAACATTTAATTGGTACACTCTTAAAACTAAAGTATTTAATCAACATTTTAAAGGGTTCGGTGAGTGACAACTCTTTATAAAGTTGAATTTAACTTTTAAAAGTGTTGAATTAGTAAAGTTATAGACTTAACTTGACTGTGTTAATTCAACACTTTCTTTGGGTTGAATTTAACTATATAAGTGTCGTCACCCATCGGACTCTATACGCATTGTGATTATATCAAAGTTTGAACAATTATTCTGTGCACTCAGCCTATATACATAACGCCATATCTAACTTCCGTGAGTAAAGCCAGACAGTATTGTCCAATAACTCAATAGTAATATGAATATGAAAAGTGTATTGAGTTTACATATGAAAGGGGAACATGACGTTGTAGTTCAATATGCGCCAAAGGTTTCTTTGTCAACATTTATAGAAAGTTGATCTTGTATTAGGTTGCCAGCCGTACACTGTTAGTGCCAACCTGCTGTGTATTTCATCCTGACACACCCTTTTTATATTTGTATGTTATACTACAGACAAGATTACGTGTATATTGTAGTGGATTCACGACTAAGCGTTTGTGCGACTTTTCAATTAAATGTTCAAATTGCGCATAGTAGCCTATAAGTTCTTCCCCTTCCAATCATCCTCATTCCTTCTTCTCAGTAAATTAACCAAACGAGTCACTACAGATATTACCAAAACTATGAAGTATGGCAACAAAAGTCTGACCTCAAATCTATCTACAACCAAAAACACAGAAATAGTTCGAGTATACCAAAGGAAATCCCAAACTTAAAAGGATTAAATTCACGTAAGTGACACCAATGCAGAAATTCTTAAAGATGTGTCGCCCGTACTTTTTGCCGTTTTGACGGCAGTTTCCGATTTTGTTTTTATCGGAACATTGCTATTTTACCCGAGGAAATTACACGAAATTACTGGAGGGTTATGTCACATTAAAAGAACAATTAAATGACTATAGGTAAGTAAGTAGATCGAAAGATCTTGAAATAACATTTTGCATCAGACTTTATCGACAAATCTCTTCTTACAAATTCATTTATCACAGACTCAGCGAAGCCAAGCCCGGATCACTTTAACTATAGGAACAAAACAGGACGAGCAGTGACAGAATACCAAATACCGGCAGGGGACAACACGGGCATAGTTTCTGGGATTCATCCATGAATTATTTGAATGAAGGAAACACCAATAATGAAGCAGAGTGTTTGTTAAAATAATGGCACTTACCATTAAATAGAGAAGCCGATCCAAGAGAAGAGGATGCAAGGAATCGAGGCAACCAGGAACCAACAAGAAACAGCAACCTCTGAAAGCTTCGCTGCTGTAAAATGATTGTGACCAGCGCCCCACTGTCACTCTTATATTAATAATTATATCACCCCAGAACGCGTACGTTACTATATTTGGTTCTGGTTTCAAATGAGTTAACAAATTCAAAAGTTTAAGGACAACCATTCTATGGGAAAGCGCAAAACGAATTTGAATAATAACATAAACTTGTCTAAGCCTGCATGTGTATTACATATGTGAAAATTGTGTTCAATACCATACAGTAGGCTGGCGTCAGATACAAGAATATGAGACAATGGACAATTGGTGTAAGTCTAATGTTGAACGTATTTATGTGAATATGAAAATGATTGAGTTTGCGTGTGAAAGGAAAGTATATAATGTGTGGAGGTGGAAGCTGTTCAAGCGCGCTAATGGTTCCTCTGTAAACATCTATAGTTGTACTCTGTACCAGACTGACTCACATCAATACAGAGTTAATACCACTCTGCTGTATATAACATCATGATATACTTTTGTGTTACATTTTGATGTCATAGCAGACATAGATGTCGTGTATCAGTGAACAAGATTCATAAATATAAAACGTTCGTTTGTCACTTTTCTGGACCGTATTTCAAGTTGCATTTTCTGTCCCTTCACTTACTGTTATCCTCATCCCTTCTTCTGAGTATAACGCTGAGTATAATGACGATTTTACAAATCATCTTTTACAGAAATACTCAAATATAGCCTATCATACGAGTTTTAATTAGCATAGTACTATAGATAACTAACTTCCGATCGGTCATTAGGCCTGCCCCCTACCAAACAATGTATGTATAGTATCACACCAATCCAGATATAGTCCCCGCCCACCCATTCCAGTTATGAAAACTCGATCCCGCCACCTGCATAAAAGTCAAACACTTGACCAACGTCGTAGCAGTTATCATGGAGAGGCTTATCATGACCCTATTGGTTTATCCACACTGTTTGATTGACAGCTGGATCAGTGTAGGCTATTGTTGATTGGAGACCAGAAACCAGAGATTTTTTAGCCTTATGTGTATTTCCATATATTTTTGTTCGGGAATTATACGGCCAGCGTAATAAGTCACTCACTTGTATTGAAACTGTAATGGTTTTGGTAATTTAATTGCACACATTTGTTAAGTTAACACTATTTGAAAGTCTGGCACAGTGACAGCACCATTATTATCACTGGGTGCTATCCGACCGACTTCCACGGTGGGGTGTTGATGTGTGTCTCGTAAACTTGACGAATTTGTTTTTCTTTAAAATGACTTGTTTTGATTACTATCGGAATGTGTTTAAAATGTTCCCATTGCTATCGTGGCCCTGAATGGACATCACAAATCCTGAATAACTTCGCCTATATTTGTGATGTAAAAAAATAAAATAAGTACATGCAGTTCGTTCTGCGCCAAAGGTTACTTTGTCAACATCCATCAATAGAGAGTTAGTTCCAAAATTTCAAGGGACCGTCCCGTTTTTTTACCAAATTGTCCCGCGTGATCTTTGACACCTCCCTGGGACGGCTCTTTGTCTCGTATTTTAAGTACATGTATTTGTTCCCAGGTCCACAAAGCGTATATCTATAGAAAGTTGAACTTGTAGGCTATCAGGCTGCCTATGTAACCGGAGCTTTTACACACCCAGGATCAGGAATAATACACAGAATGCAAGCAAAGATACCGTGGGCCAATGAACTTTAATGAAACTCACAAATCGAGGGAAACTACAACCAAAATGAAACGTCCAAACAAAAAAACCCTGTTAAAACAAGCAGGAAAATAACTTTAAATCAGCACGAAATACGTTCGCCTCATGTTCTATATCAATCTAATTGAATTATTCAGTTAACCACAAGTTTCTTTAATACAAAATGGTATACATAATAAAAATGAAATGAAAGAATTAAGGCGCATTTAACAATAATTATGTCAAACAATAATAACGCTTTCCGACGAAAACATCATACCAGACCCAACAGCCATTTACGTTAAGAGCGATCCCCGATCCCTTTGCAAGAACCCATAAAACAATCAACGGAATAAAATAATTTAAAAAAAAAATTAAAAAAATTAAAAAAAGGGAGAGGGGGAGGGGGGGAGGGGAGAACGCACTCCCATTCCCACAGTGTACTTTGTTTTTCTCTCCCTTTGATTATTTCATTGTAATTTTTGTAGTACTGAAAAATAACTGAAAAATAACTTTAAAATGAAATGGAAGAATTAAAGCGCATTTAACAATAATTATGTCAAACAATAATAACGCTTTCCGACGAAAACATCATACCAGACCCAACAGCCATTTACGTTAAGAGCGATCCCCGATCCCTTTGCAAGAACCCATAAAACAATCAACGGAATAAAATAATTTAAAAAAAAATTTAAAAAATAAAAAAAAGGGAGAGAAAGAGAGAGAGAGAGGGGGAGGGGAGAACGCACTCCCATTCCCACAGTGTGCTTTGTTTTTCTCTCCCTTTGATTATTTCATTGTAATTTTTGTAGTACTGAAAAATAATTGTTTTTGATTCTAAGCCCCCTAACAAGAACCGATATGCTTTAGCATGAAAGGAAATCGCGTTGGAAGTGGTTGAACATTGTGAAAGACAATATCTACATGTATCTGAATTTGTTAGAGTTGGAGTCACCACTTCAGACATTTCTGTACATGTACAATGCCTTGTGAAAACTTACTGGTTTATCAGCACAATTAATTTTTAATTTCCTTTTGTTTTGAAGCCATGAAGTAAAATGTCCAAAGTTGTATAAATGATGAAAGCAACATTTTTTGTTTTGTTTGTTTTTTATTGTTTCTGGAAACCGTGGAATACCCTCTTTGGGGGTGGTGTTATTCTTTAATAGAAGTGTTCAATAGTATTAAATTTGTGACAATTATTCTTGTACAATAAAACACCACTGCAACAGTCCTTGGTATGGCAAATATTCAGTTACAACCATTTAATTTGTTTCCCAATTTTGTTACATACAATTGACATTATACATGTACATGTAGTTCACAAAAGGCCCAGTACACTGAATTTTGTGGATCCCATGATATTTGTTATAGCTTGAGGGTATAGTTAGTGGTGTCACATACTGTTTGTATCCCTATCAGCATGCATACATGTGTGCTTTTACTAACACATGTAATAATGTACTAGAAATCAACATGTGGACTACATGTAGTTGGTTTAAAATGTAATAATCATGATTTATTTCATTTAAAGTTGACACATGAGGTGTCGTGGCCGAGCGGTCTAGCTTACCGGATTCAAGTTCTGGTGTTAGCAACAGAATGTGGGTTCGAATCACGGCCGTGACACTTGTGTCCTTGAGCAAGACACTTAATCATAATTGCTTCTCTCCACCCAGGGGTTAAATGGGTACCTGTGAAGGCAGAGTTTGTTTGCTCTATATGCGCTAGAAATGGCAGCAATTGAGCTGTATACTCCCCAGGGAGCTGAGATGGTTTCAGGAATGATTTATGAGCCTTATGAGCCTTATGAGCAGGGATAATAATATAATGCGCCTTGAGCACCACTTAGTTGGTGGATACGTGCGCTATATAAATCCACACATTATTATTATTATTATTATTATTATTATAATGACGAAAGCTTTTTTTGTTTTTCATGTTTAACAAATTAACATACAAACAGCATGCATCGATTAAAAAACAATAATTGTCCTAAAAGCCCAGTGTACATTTACTAAGGACACTAACACTAAAATATAACACCATTGAGTTTTAAATAAATTAAATTGTATTGTTACCAGAAAAATTATGAGAATGTTTTGTACCATTACCATCTTATAAGCAAGTATGCATTTAGATAATAATTCATTGATTTCGTTTTGTTTTTATTACCAATCATCCCCCTTTTTTAATAAGATCCCTGCGGTGCTGCGTGGTGCTATTTCATTCAGTCCGTTTGTAAACAATTGTTGTTTACTACGTCATTGAAAACTCAAATTCAGCCACTTTTCATAAGTTCTCTATTGATACAGTGCCTGATAACATGGTAAAAAATTTTCAACCTGGGGTGAACCATTGACCCGGTATGCAGCTTTCAAAGTAAGGCCCCCCTTGCCAGCTGACAACCCATTGAAACTGTACAGACGTCATCCATTGATGTTACCGCACTCATCCCAATGTAATCAGTCATCCTGCCACTTGCTTTCATGGCCCAGACGTATCGGCAACCTGGGATGTTTATTTTGAGGTCTGGTTGTGGGTATTAGAATGGCCAGACAAATATAATCTCTTGGTTTCTCTGTAGAATGTCAGCAGTGCAAAAAATGTGCAAAAAAAATGGTTTTGAGTAACAATGTTTTATCAGGAATTTTTTATCAGGAATGATTTATGAGCCTTATGAGCAGGGGTAATGATATAATGCGCCTTGAGCACCACTTAGTTGGTGGATATGTGCGCTATATAAGTCCACACATTATTATTAGTATGATTATTACCAACCTGTTGTATATATATTTCATCCTGACAAACCCTTTTTATATTTGTATATCAGACAATATTGCGTGTATATTGCAGTGCATTCACTCCACAAATGAAGATACACGAATTATACGAATCTAAAACTATGACCAAATTTATATAACATTTAATTGGTACACTCTTAAAACTAAAGTATTGAATCAACATTGTAAAGGCTTCGGTGAGTGACAACTCTTTATAAAGTTGAATTTAACTTTTAAAAGTGTTGAATTAGTAAAGTTATAGACTTAACTTGACTGTGTTAATTCAACACTTTCTTTGAGTTGGATTTAACTATATAAGTGTTGTCACCCACCGACTCTAATACACTGGAGTTTTAAGAGCGTACGCATTATGATCATAAATCAAAGTTTGAAAAATTATTCTGTACACTCAGCCTATACATAACGTCATATCTAACTTTTGTGAGTAAAGCCAGACAGTATTTTCCAATAAGGCCAAACAATTTTTTGTTGAGTTGCCCTTCAGTGAAAATATTTGAAGGGGTCGGTCGGTCGGGATTTTTTTTCTTTCTCCTTGACTGTCATTTTAAGATTGAAATGCATTGGAACTGAAACCACATACCATGTTTTTCATTTGTATACCTATCAACAAGGAATTTTGCTTCAGAATAAAAGTATCCCAAGCATTTTTGTTGTACTTTTCGCTGTGATTGACACAGCAAATTCATCCATATTGCGTGCAATGCTCAACATGCAACATGTGAGTGGCCATTCGATTTGAAAACGTGTAGATCGAGTCGCAATCGTTGACACACGTACAGTGCGGGGATCCAGTGCACAACGTGTGAGGGCCATTCGATTTGAAAACGTGTAGATCGAGTCGCAATCGTTGACACACGTACAGTGCGGGGAGCCAGTGCACAACGTGTGAGGGCCATTTGATTTGAAAACGTGTAGATTGAGTCGCAATCGTTGACATACGAAACAGTTTGCGAAGCCAGTGGAAAACATGTAGATTGAAAAACGATTGAAAAACGTGTAGATTTGAGTCGCAATCGTTGGCACACAGTGTGTGCGAAGGCAGTGCACCATGTGAGGGCCTGGGCCATTCGATTTGAAAACATGTAGATTGAGTCTTGGGTACCGGTAAATTTACCGGTAAAAAAAGTGGAAAATTTCACAAACGTATTATGTTTTCACAAACGTATTATGTTTTATACAAAGAAAATTGGTAAGTTTCATTAATAAATGACAGGGGGTAAAAAAAAAAAAAAAAAAAAAAAAAAAACCGACCCGAGATTTCAGCACTTTTGGGTCGGTCGGTGGAGGGCAACTCAACATCTTTTTTTGGGGCCTAACTCAATGGGCTGAACGTACAGTAATATGAATATGAAAAGTGTATTGAGTTTACACATGAAAGGGAAATATGATGTTGCCAAGTACATTTCATTATGGCTCCAAAGGTTCCTTTATAAACATTTATAGAAAGTTGAACTTGTATGATGTTGCCTGCCATCAGTGGAGAGTTAGTACCAACCTGCTGTATGTATTTCATCCTGACACACCCTTTTTATATTTGTACGTTATACTACAGACAAGATTACGTGTATATTGTAGTGGATTCACGACTAAGCGTTTGTGTGACTTTTCAATTATATGTTCAAATTGCGTATAGTAAGTTCTCCCCTTCCAATCATCCTCATTCCTTCTTCTCAGTATTAACCAAACGAGTCACTACAGATATTACCAAAACCATGAAGTATGGCGACAAAAGTCTGACCTCATATCTATCTACAACCAAAAACACACAGATAGTTTGGATATACCAAAGGAAATCCCAAACTTAAAACGGATTAAATTCACGTAAGTGACACCAATGCAGAAATTCTTAACCTGCGATTCATCATGGTACTAAACCATTTAGTCTGTTTGTAAAGAATTGCTGTTTACTCCGTCATGGAAAACTCAAATTCAGCCACTTTGCATATTAAAGTTCTCTATTGATACAGCATGCAGCGTCTGATAACAAGGTAAACAAACTTTCAATCTGGGGTGAACCAGTTGACCCGGTATGCAGCTGGCGACCCATTGAAACTATACAGCTGTTAGTCATTGACGTAGGCCACTAATCCCAATGCAATCAGTCATCCTGTGTCACTTGGTCCAGACATTGGAGCCACGCTGAGTCATCAGATGTTTATTTTGAGGTCTGGTTGTGGGTATTAGAATGGCCAGACAAATATAATCTCTTGGTTTCTCTGTAGAATGTCAGCAGTGCAAAAAATGTGCAAACAATTTGGATTTGGGTAACAAATTTTTTCGAAGGGATTGTGTGCGGGCACCCATATAAAACACTATGCAATATACTGTTTTAGTTCATTCTATCACGATGGCTTCTACAAGCAGGATCTATAGTACTGATGTGTTGAAAGGGTTGTTTGATGATGAAGAGAGGGATAGTAGTGATTCCTCTGACGAAAATGCATCAGATATTGATGAACAATCATCTGACATGAGTTACGAGGGAATGAGTATAGATGAGTCGAGTGACAGCGAGGATGATGCACCTCCACCCATGGAGAAATATTCCTTCCTCCATGCTCCACCCAAGAAGCGGCCGGCACATGTACCGCCGAAACGGCAAACCCAGCCGCCTGCCCCGGTTCAGCCACCAGATGGCACCGTGTGGACCAGCCAGCCGACCCAAGCCGCAAAAACGGCCGATATCCTCACCCAAGCAAAGGGCCCCCGAAACCTGGGTGGGGCGTCGACGGCATTGGAGCTGTTTGAGTTGTTCTTTCCTGCTGCCATGATACAGATCATCCTTGACATGACCAATGTGCAGGGGCTGGCAAAGAGAGGACGGAGTTGGGTGAACATTGCAATGATGGAGCTGAGGTCTGTCATCGGACTCCTGCTCTATCTCGGCCTTACAAAGTCAAACCATGAGAAGGCACGTACCTTCTGGAGGCAGGGAATGTTTTGTAAGCCAACATGCCAAGCCACCATGCCAGGCAATCGCTTTGAAGACATCCTAACAATGATGCGTTTTGACGACAAGCCAACTCGTGTCCAAAGGAAAGCCACGGACAAGTTTGCGCCCATCAGAGAAATATTTGACATGTTCGCAGCTGCGCTTCGCCGACACTTCAGCCCTGGTGAGTGTATCACCATAGACGAACATATGGCTGCGTTCAGGGGCCGGTGCTCGTTTAGGCAATATATACCAAACAAACCTGCTAAGTATGGTATCAAATTTTGGGCATCTGTGGACAGCAACAATCATTACGTCCATAACATGATGCCATACATCGGCAAGGAACAAGGACAAATGGAGAAAAAGCTTGGTGCCCGTGTGGTGAAAGACTTGGTGTGGCCTCTCCATGGGACTGGCCGAAACGTGACGGCAGACAGTTTCTTTATTAGTAAGGATTTGGCCGAGTTTCTTCTTAGCGAGAAGTTAACTCTTGTGGGTACCATAAAGAACATCAGACGGGAGGTGCCACATGAGCTGCGGAAAGAGAACACAAAAAACCGAGAAGTGAAATCATCGGAGTTCATGTTTTCCGGAATGACGACAATTGTGTCGTTTGTGCCCAAAAAACATCGAAATGTTCTTCTCCTTTCGACTATGCATCATGATGACGCAGTGGACCAAGCATCCCAGAAACCAGAGATCATCATGTATTACAATGCCACCAAGGGCAGCGTGGACACTGTAGACCAGATGTGTAGCATCTACAATTGTGCACGCATATCTAAGCGCTGGCCCATGGTGGTGTTCTACCACATGTTGAATGTCGCCGCCATCAATGCCTATGTTTTGTTCAAGGAACTCTATCCAAACCTTCAAGGCGAGGCCAATACCCGCCGGGATTTCCTTCGGCAAGTCATCAATGCCCTGATCCAGCCGCAGATCGAGATGCGGGCGGCATATCCCGAACGACTGCGGGGAAATACGGTTCCGGCAATGCGATTCCTCGGCTATGATGTTGCCTTTCGTCAGCCAGAGGAGCAGCAGCGTGCCGGCGGCGAGTACACGCAAAGGTGTTGCTACCTCTGCCCTCGAGGCATGAAAAAGAGAACCTCCCGGGTGTGCTCGGAATGTAAGCGTTTTGCGTGCAAACAACACGCCATCTGCACGACGATAACACGGTCCATCTGCTATATCTGTGAGGAGGCTGATTGAACTTAACTAGAGAACACTGAACTGAACTCCAGAACACTGAATGAACTGAACTAGAGAACACTGAACTGAACTCCAGAACACTGAATGAACTGAACTAGAGAACACTAACATTTCCAGCAAAGAACATTTTTTTATTTTGTTTTAATTTTGTTTTTATTTTGTTTTTATTTTGTTTTTATTTTGTTTTTATTTTGTTGTTATTTTGTTGTTATTTTGTTTTTATTTTATCCATCCCCCGAAAAAAGGAAAAACGCAAGCAAAAAACATTTATTCTGTTAGATTTATTTTTATTTTGTTGGGTTCGTTCAGACACGGAGGAAGGAATTACCTCCATGGTTCAGACATGTACATATTTTTTTTAACATTTCCCTGCTTACTTCATAATGCATTTGTTTCTTGGTTGAACTAGATTTATAGCACCATTTTATTACTTACATGTAGAAACTTCTTTCCATTTTTGTCTGCACTTTTCATTTTGTAAATCGTAATTTTTTTCTGAATTGAATACTCTACTGTGTGACTCAGACATCTGCCTTATTTTCTCCAGTGTCATTGCAAATAGGGCTGTGCGTTTTCGGATATTTTTGGAACTGGATACCCGAAATCAGGAAAGTTCGGATACCCGGATACCCGTTTTCATTCTTGTTGAAAACATGCCTCCTTTGGTGTACAAATACATGTAAACGTTAACAAAATTGACCTTTATAATACAGAGGATACCATATTTAATTCGATCTTTATTAAAGTATAACATCTTGGTGACAAAATATTGTATTAATTTACGGAAAGTTATTTCTGAAATAAAACCGTAAAAATTGATCACACGCGCGCACGCATGGCTGGTGCATCACGCAGCTACAGCGGCCTCGCACGTGACTGTGTCAGGGAGTGACTACCATCATCAGAAGACAAATAATCACTGGTGCGTGCGTGATCAGAGCGCATGCGTATAGCAAGTTGACTTTAATGTTCATGTCACAAAACACTTGTTGAATAATGTCATTGGTCAAAGGCGATGTGGGCGGAACTAACCCGTTGTGAGAAAACATTCATGTGCTTGCGCCTTGCCGCGCCCCTGCCTTCTAAATAAGGATATCCCGTACGCCATGTTGGCTTTAGATAAGGACATGATTTTTCGTACTAAAGTAATATTTGATATTAACAAACTGCAAAAAATTTACGAATCTAAAATCAGAACTTGAATATTAATATGTTTCTATCACAATGAACTTTAGTTAAATGTCAATAAACCTGTCAATAATAATTGTTTCTTGAAAGAATGAATTTTTACCAATTTGGGCCCCTTTTTCTCAAAATGGGACCAAACTTGATTATTCCCTGTTGAACGTGGCATCGTGTTGATCGGTCAGTCAAGAAATGAGTCTAAAATTTAGGATGGCACTCATCAAAAAATAACTTAACAAAACGTATCGGTGTAAGTTTTGTCGACTTTTTAATTAGTATTCAGCCAATTTGTCCCCTCCATTAATGTTTGACGATCCATAATTCGCAGCTCATCATAAGCAACCGCATTTCGTCCCTCATAAACGTCTTTTCAACTGATAGGAGATTAGGTGATTGTAAAAATATGCTGCCCAATTGAAAGGATCAAACCCGCAACCAATAATACCTTTCAAATCCGACTGATTATGTATCCTACTGTTGGTTTCAAAGACAATGACCGACTTAACACCTCCTTTTTTATGTCTTTCTTTTGAAACAAACTGTCACCTTGTCGGCAAATGTAATACACAAGAGAGCTCGGTATTGGCGGGTAAATAAATGTAAATGTTGGTGATATGCTGAGGGATGGTCAGTGGCACATCAAAATAATTACACAACAAAACCAATTTCAACACTACTTTTTTATTACAACAATTAATGTGGACGTCCCCGATAATAAAATCCCCTCTATTAAACACATCATGGTGCAGACATAAACCAGCAGTTATTGTCCCACTAATCCAATTACTGTGAACAATAGGCAAACATTCCATCCTGAGCAGCTCGTTTGATACTTGTTTGTAGCATGCCGCAGCCAGGCTATTTGAGTCTTAATGGTCGGATACAACGACGGTATCGGTTGGACAAAAGTGTATGGGAAATGTCCGTAAAATACTACAAAGGCGTTATCTTGAATAAAATTGCTCCTAAAAGTGTAAACAGTACATTGTTCAATAGTAAAATATTTCTGTTCACACCGCTAAAATGGTAAGTCCCAATTTTAAAAAGTCGTTTACGGGTACTCGGAACCGAAAAACGGAACCGGGTAATGACAGTTTCGGTCGGGTATCCGGATACCCGGATACCCGGCACAGCCCTAATTGCAAAAGATTAGCACCTCCAGATTTATTGGGGGGGGGGGGGGGGGTAGCTAGGATGATCCTATCGTTATGTTTGCACATAAGCTTATGTGCAAATATAACGATAGGATCATCCTAGCTGGCGGGGGGGGGGGGGGTAGACAAAAGAAGTGTAGAGGGGTTGCCAAGGTGCCAAATTAGTAACACCTGGGCTGAAAAGACCACACACAAGAGATTATGATGTTTTATGGCAGGGATGGGTAAACAAAGTGGGTGGGTGGTATTCCATGAACTGCAGGGGCAGGGGAATAAACCTTATAAACCTCATAAAACCGAAATAGAGATCAATGTGGGCAGGTGTACAATTATTATTAGCTTGAAATTGTTTACTTGGGGGTAGAGGGCCTCTATACATATGTTTACACCGTTTGAGAATAAACACCTACTGAAAAAAATCAGTTGGATGGTGTAAAAATGCATTATTGTCCTATGGGCATGTATAAACTTTTTATTTGGCTTGAAATGGTTTTCTTGGGTCTAGAGGGTCTCTATTAGTCTGTTTACACCATTTGAGAAGGAATTGTGTGCGGGTTGTTCTTAAACCCCCTCGACCCCCACGACCTAGTCTTGTGCAAGACCGTTATTATGCGGATCCTAGTTACACAATCCCGCGCCAGTTGTAAATCACCCACCGTAGCTGGCGCTATACAATTTTGACGATCAGGGCCGCTCGGTCTTGTTCATTTTGCAGATTTTACCCGAAACATTCCGAGGACATACCAAGCGTGCCATAGCCACTGTGTGAGCGTAATTAGCATAATTTATCGCTCTGTAGCTGTCTGCGCGCGCTGCAGGCAGGCAAGGGCTCGGTATGGTATCTGTACGTCTTTTGTATGCAACTGGTACATGCAATAGCTAAACGCGAGTCTAGTCGAGTTAGTATAGCTGCATGAAAATCCAACAAAGTGGACGAAGCTATTGAATATTGATTTCGCTGAAATTTTTTTATTGAGAAGCTGAAAAGTCAACAAATTACTGCTATTTGGCAATTCGCACAGGGTAATGATTTATTTATCAATTTAACCACCGGGTTCGGGGGCTTACCTTACTGCAGTTACTTAGTGGAAAGATATGTGTGTTTTATGAAAAATGTTCCCCAGTATGAGCCCCTTTTTATCATGGGTTCTGCTCTTGAGGTGGTGGATTATGTAAAAATTCTTGGAATCTGGATTAGTTCTAACCTTAAATGGGATAAACACATAGATCATATTTATCGTAAGGCCAATAGTAAGATATACATGCTGAAACTGTTGAAAAAATTTAACTTATCTCTACCAGATTTGTTAACTGTATACAAAGGTTACATCCGGCCTTTAACTGAATATGCAACTCAAGCATGGAATGCAGGTTTAACTAAAGCTCAGAATGATAAATTAGAATCCATTCAGAAACGAACCCTTAAAATTATATTGGGTAAAGATTATGGTGATTATCATTCGTCTCTTTCTAAATGTAATATTGTATCCTTGCAAAATCGGAGAAAGGATTTATGCCTGAAGTTTGCTACTTCATTGCAAAACTCTGATTTATTTGGAGATTGGTTGCCACAACAAAGACATACTACTGTGCAATATCAGCTTAGACATGCTAACAAATTAACTCAATTTAAGTGTAAGACTAATCGGTTTAAAAATAGTCCTATCCCTTATTTTGTCAATATTTTGAATGGTAATTAGTTTTGTGTCCTATTTTGTGCATGTATTTTTAATGTTTTATTATGTATTTAGTATTTGTTGAGTGTGGTTAATTGTATACTTTGCCTCAATTTAGCCTTTGGCTACAAGTGCAATGTTTTAATAAACCAGAAAAATAATAATAATAATATTGATTTGCCTGTGGATTGTGTCGACCATGTCGACGGAAGTCATCATCATGATCATTGCCAAGGCATTGCGTATCGAAATGGAATTGGTAGGTACCGTTTTTAAAATATTAAACTAGGCCTATATTTTGTGAAAAATGACTGGGGCCTATAGGCCTAGGTCATAGCTAAAAAGACGATGACAAAGTACCCAGAAAGAATGTTGTATCCGACCGCCACTTTTTAAGGGTTTTTTGGAATTTTTTTTTACAACCACTAAGGCCAAATAAAAAAATAAACATGTTTAGCGTCCCCGCCCGCTTCCTTTTTAGAGGCCGCCTCCTTTTTTTTTTTTTTTTTTTTTTTTTAACGAAAAAAATAAATTTTAAAATAAATTTTAAAATAAATAAGATCGTATTTTTTTAAACTTTAGGACACCGAGTCTAAGTGGCGGCCATTTTGAAAAAAGCTGGCAGCCATCTTGAAAAATAGCCCGGCCGGTTGTCTTTAAAAATGTGTCGGGCGACCATTTAAAAAAATAAAAAAATAAAATAAAAAAAAGGCCCGCCTCCTTCCTTTTTTCAAAAAGGCAGGACGCTAAACATGTTTATTTTTTTATTTGGCCTAACCAGTTAAAAAATTATTCTATTGATTTTTTGGGGGTACACTTAAAAGCGAAAACTATCTTTAAAAACCACTCTTATGATGGTTTTCGGACTTTATTTCCCTTCTAAAAAAATCCTCTCCTTCACAAAATAGGATCCTATTTTTCATGAAATAATAAAGGAAAAAATTTCATATCCGACCGCAACTTTTTAAGGGTTTTTTGGAATTTTCTTTTTACAACCACTATTGCACTAACCAAATAAGTTTACTTTGTGAATGCCAAATAGGAATGCCTATACTTAAAACCAACAATTGGCATTTTATGACTGACCTGCCAATAGCTCAAATTCAAAAGCTTTGTTCCTACCCTGTCCACTGCTTCTTCCACCCATATTTTATGCCCTATTTGCATAGATGAATCCATTGATAATCATATAATAGCCTCTTATCAATATCAACTTCTCATCAGCTTCAGCTAATTAATTCCAAGAATGTGCCAGTGAACCAGAATTTAACCATTCATTATAGACACATAGTGTTAATCCTTATGATATGATGTTTTGTTTGTTTTATGTTCGTTTGTTGTTTGTTTGTTATGCAGTCAGAAAAAGTGTTTAAATGGTTCTTCACTTCACTTACTTCAATTTGATGATTAAAAAAAATCATGTATTTAGCTGCCCTACCCACAGTGCTTTCTCACCTCGTTTTTGTTGGATATTCTCCATTAATTTAATTTTATTGTCATGATAATATTTCATCTTTTGTCAAAATTAACAGGGGCCATTCATCAAGTGAGAGCTCCATATTCTGTAGGTGTTATGGACAGCTTGGAGAATTGTATTCCATTTTGAAAGCAAGTACATGCGTTGTTGCGTTAAGTCACTGGAGGACGATTGCTGAAAGCTTGGGCCTGAGGAACTATGGGTCGAACGCTCTAACATCAAGTATGTTGTTATCAAGGTGACTATAAAAAAACCTTTGAAGGTGTCTTTAAATGGATTGCCCAGGAGATACTACGGTCATACATCAAGAATGTCGGTGAACTGCACTCTTTATTTTGACGTCTTCTTTCAAAGGAGTTACACTCATTCTTTGATATGTATCATACAACACAAAAGTGGATGTACAAAGAAAAGTTATCGACAGCTTTGCACAAGAAGACGGGGAGGTTTGAGTTTTGTTTTTTACAATTGTGTGGTCTCCATACTGTGATATTGGTAGGTCACCCAACAGAATTTGATGACCTAATGTGGGAGGGCAGGCTGGGATTGCACCCAAAGTGTGACACTCATTATTAACTATCATAGCACGGAGCTGGTTTGAAAACTTGCAATGGAATGACAGGGTTCGACCTTAGCGGTCGCCCGCTCGCCAAATGCGAGTGAAAACGGCGGCGGGCGAGTCAAAACCCTTCCTTCAGTAGCCCGCTGGGCGAGTCAAAATATTGTCACCGATAGGCCTATATCAGCCCTGAAATTACACGATGGCATCAACGGCAATTGCCGTCATAATGCCCTCACCCTCTGCCGTGATGCCCTTTAAAAATGCCACTTTTCACGGCAACGATTATGAATGGTCATCAAGAACAGTTTTCCATCAAGAAGCGACACTGACACAGTGATACTATAAAAACACAACTGCTGTGACGTTTGTGCCCAAACGTGTGCTTGTGACACAACCAGCAGACACGGGATACATTGCTGCATGGACTGTGTACAGCATCAGCTGAATGACAAGTTGTGACTGTCTCCCAGAGTAATGTATCCAAACTTAAGGGCCATCTACAAGGGTACAAGAAAACATTATTGAGCGACAAGTGAAGACTTAGCCTGTGGATTAGCCTATGTAACTTCACAATAATGGAAATAGTAAATGAATGTCATATTGGTAATTTCCATTCAGTTAGTTTTTGAACCGATATGCTTTAGCATGTAAGGAAATCGCGTTGGAAGTGGTTGAACATTGTGAAAGACAATATCTACATGTATCTGAATTTGTTAGAGTTGGAGTCACCACTTCAGACATTTCTGTACATGTACAATGCCTTGTGAAAACTTACTGGTTTATCAGCACAATTAATTTTTAATTTCCTTTTGTTTTGAAGCCATCAAGTAAAATGTCCAAAGTTGTATAAATGATGAAAGCAACATTTTTTGTTTTGTTTGTTTTTTATTGTTTCTGGAAACCGTGGAATACCCTCTTTGGGGGTGGTGTTATTCTTTAATAGAAGTGTTCAATAATTTGTGACAATTATTCTTGTACAATAAAACACCAGTGCAACAGTCCTTGGTATGGCAAACATTCAGTTACAACCATTTAATTTGTTTCCCAATTTTGTTACATACAATTGACATTATACATGTACATGTAGTTCACAAAAGGCCCAGTACACTGAATTTTGTGGATCCAATGATATTTGTTATAGCTTGAGGGTATAGTTACAGTGGGTATATACTGTTTGTATCCCTATCAGTATACATGTGTTCTTTTACTAACACATGTAATAATGTACTAGAAATCAACATGTGGACTACATGTAGTTGGTTTAAAATGTAATAATCATGATTTATTTCATTTAAAGTTGACATAATGACGAAAGCTCTTTTTGTTTTTCATGTTTAACATACAAACACCATGCATCGATTAAAAAACAATAATTGGCCTAAAAGCTCAGTGTACATTTACTAAGGACTCTAACACTAAAATATAACACCATTGAGTTTTAAATAAATTAAATTGTATTACTATACCTCATACATATTCATGATCGAGATCCGAATTCTCACTGGTCCATTCACCGTCACGTGCCAGATGCTATTTTGGCTGTTTACCAAGCGCCCGCGAGTATTCACGCACAGGGTAAATACGCATGCGTAGTAGTTTAACGCATATGCGTTAAACTACTACGCATGCGCTTTACGAAGCAATATCGGGGAACAGTCGCACGGGTGTAGTACGCACGCGCGAACATCGCCCTAGCTACATACACATGAAAAGATGGCGGCACACGTAAATGTTAATTCGCGTTTTCCCGAGCTCAATGACAATGATGCTCCGTATTATACAACTGAATATGTATGAGGTATAGTAAAACAAATATAACATGGTTTATTTCGGGTGGACAGTCGATATTAGCTCCCCTCTGTATTGTAAGTTGACAAACTAGTTCCATCGGCTTTGCCTCGGGAACTAGTTTGCCAACTTCCAATACCCCGGGGAGCTAATATCGACTGTCCACCCTCAAACCATGTTATATTTGTATATTGTTACCAGAAAAATTCTGATAATGTTTTGTACCATTACCATCTTATAAGCAAGTATGCATTTAGATAATAATTCATTGAGTTCGTTTTGTTTTTATTATCAATCGTCCCCCTTTTAAAACCCTGCGGTGCTGCGTGGTGCTATTTCATTCAGTCCGTTTGTAAACAATTGTTGTTTTCTATGTCATTGAAAACTCAAATTCAGCCACTTTGCATAAGTTCTCTATTGATACAGTGCCTGATAACATGGTAAAAAAAAATTCAACCTGGGGTGAACCATGGAGGAAGGAATCTGTTTTCCTTCCTCCATGGGTGAACCATTGACCAGGTATGCAGCTTTCAAAGTAAGGCCCCCCCTTGCCAGCTGACAACCCATTGAAACTGTACAGATGTCATCCATTGATGTTACCTCACTAATCCCAATGTAATCAGTCATCCTGCCACTTGCTTTCATGGCCCAGACATACCGGCAACCTGAGATGTTTATTTTGAGGTCTGGTTGTACTTGTGGGTATTAGAATGGCCAGACAAATAGAATATCTTGGTTTCTCTGTAGAATGTCAGCAGTGCAAAAAATTGGTTTTGAGTAACAATTTATTTTGAAGGGATTGTGGGCTGGCACCCATATAAAACTTTATATTTGGCTTGAAATTGTTTTCTTGGGTCTAGAGGGAGTCAATAAGTCTGTTTACACCATTTGAGAAGGGATTGTGTGCCCCTAATATGAACGTTTTACACGCTATTCATACGTACTAAATGATTTAGTGCCTTCAAGCGCGCGAGGTTGTATATTGGGCATACGTACTAAATGATTTAGTGCCTTCATGCGCGCGAGGTTATGTATTGGGCACCCATGTAAATTTTTTAGTGGCTTGAAATTGTTTTCTTGGGTCTAGAGGGACTCAATAAGTCTGTTTACACCATTTGAGAAGGGATTGTATACCCCTATATGAATGTTTTACATGCTATTAAAACGTACTAAATGATTTAGTACCATCATGTGTTCGTGTGACTATATTGCGACCATGCACCGCAGTCAAATTGTCTGCTCAACCAAACATATTTTTTATAACATTTGTTTATAATTGTATAACATTTGTATCTTGACTACAAAATAAATGTCACAAGTATTTTAAATCTTTTAAGCTTTTAATATCATGTCTTAGTTTTTTGTTTATTATTATGATCTATGTACAAATACCATACATAGGTTGCATTGTTTTGCTTTTTGAAACGGTTTACAAAGAATTTTCTTGTAATCAGCTGGAGGAGTAAACAACTTCAGATGGGCAAATTACCTGGTTCAGCTCAGTCAAATTTACCAATCGAAACATGGCACTATGGCAAATTCATTTTGTATTGGCAACTCGAGTACAGAAATTTTATAAATAAATGCCTCAAGTATGTTACATAAAGTAACTACATGTAGTCTATCATTGTATACCCTCATACTGTAGCTGAACTTTTGTAGCAAGTAGCTACAGTGGTCAAAATCAGTCAACTGACTGTTTTTTATTATTGAACTGTGGTCACTGCACACGGGAGAATCGTTGACTGGGTTTAAATGTCATTTTCACCACCCTCAACAATACAAGATAACGCTTTTATTCGTCAAAAATGGCCAACTCATTTTGACCTGTAAATGTACTGTACATGTACTTCGTATACAAACGTAATAAGGTTTGACAGTGTTCACGGACGCACGGCCGGCTGTGTGTATGTGCGAACCACTGTTAAACCATATTACGTGTGTATACGAAGTACATGTCATGCATGCAGCAAGCACACGTACACACAGTGTATTTACGTATTATTTATGTACATGTACATGTACAGTATGAGTACATTGCATGTACATTATGAGTACATTGCATGTACATTAACAATGTACATGTAGCAAGTTACCAGGCTGGCCTGCTGATTATGCCGCGCCGGTGGTGGACGTGGAGTGCGGATATAAGCCAGGCACTTCGTGTCTGACGTCACCGTGTTTGATCAGTTATTGCGCGGCGCCCAGTTGAGAACCATTTCTTCAGTAGAATCTTACGGAGAGGTTAATAAAATTCAAACAATAAACATGCATTTTTTGTTGCAAACTGATGTTTTATACCTACCTGTTTACAAATATGAGTGAAATACTGCAAACACTGTAAGCACGCACACGTGTGCGTATTGTTTATATGTTTGCAAATGGGTTCTCAACTGGGCGCCGCGCAATACCAGATCCAACACAGTGACGTCAGACACGAAGTGCCTGGCTTTAGCCGCACTAGGCGCGCCATGGACAACAATGAATGGCGCCCGCAGCGGCGATTGGTTTATCAAATCACAGCGGATCGGCGCGGCGTATGCATATAAAATCACGAGTAACGTCTTATATATGCATATAAAATCACGAGTAACGTCTTGCACTAAGACCTTCCAAGAGTAAAGCCATACAGTATTGTCCACTGAATAACTCAATGGGTTGAACCATTTCCTTCCTCCATGGTTGAACGTAGTAATATGAATATGAAAAGTGTATTGAGTTTACATATGAAAGGGGAATATGATGTTGGCAAGTACAGTTCATTATGCGTCAAAGGTTCCTTTGTCAACATTTTATACATTTATAGAAAGTTGACCGTTGTATGAGGTTGCCTGCCGTCAGAGAGTTAGTACCAACCTGTTGTATATATATTTCATCCTGACAAACCCTTTTTAATGTTATATCAGACAATATTGCGTGTATATTGCAGTGGATTCACTCCACAAATGAAGATACACGAATTATACGAAAAACTATGACCAAATTTATATAACATTTAATTGGTAGACTCTTAAAACTAAAGTATTGAATCAACATTTTAAAGGGTTCGGTCAGTGACAACTCTTTATAAAGTTGAATTTAACTTTTAAAAGTGTTTAATTAGTAAAGTTATAGACTTAACTTGACTGTGTTAATTCAACACTTTCTTTGAGTTGGATTTAACTATATAAGTGTTGTCACCCACCGACTCTTGTAGATTCAACACTCGAGTTTTAAGAGCGTACGCATTATGATCATAAATCAAAGTTTGAAAAAATATTCTGTACACTCAGCCTATACATAACGTCATATCTAACTTCTGTGAGTAAAGCCAGACAGTATTGTCCAATACTCAATGGGTTGAACGTACAGTAATATGAATATGAAAAGTGTATTGAGTTTACACATGAAAGAGAAATATGATGTTGCCAAGTACAGTTCATTGTGGCACCAAAGGTTCCTTTATAAACATTTATAGAAAGTTGAACTTGTATGATGTTGCCTGCCATCAG
Source organism: Zoroaster sp. YZ-2022 (assembly GCA_029582265.1). Lineage (NCBI taxonomy): Eukaryota > Metazoa > Echinodermata > Asteroidea > Forcipulatida > Zoroasteridae > Zoroaster > Zoroaster sp. YZ-2022. The sequence continues at coordinate 5,407,991 of CM055823.1, forward strand.
TGGAGAGTTAGTACCAACCTGCTGTATGTATTTCATTCTGACACACCCTTTTTATATTAGTATGTTATACTACAGAGAAGATTACGTGTATATTGTAGTGGATTCACGACTAAGCGTTTGTGTGCCTTTTCAATTAAATGTTCAAATTGCGTATAAGTTCTCCCCTTCCAATCATCCTCATTCCTTCTTCTCAGTAAATTAACCAAACGAGTCACTACAGATATTACCAAAACCATGAAGTATGGCGACAAAAGTCTGACCTCAAATCTATCTACAACCAAAAACACACAGATAGTTTGGATATACCAAAAGGAAATCCCAAACTTAAAAAGGATTTAGGAGCGGAACTCAATGGCCTTGTGTTGACAGATGGGATTAGGATTTGTACACGGTCCTATGGGACCATGCTTTTTGCAGTAGGATTTTTGGGTCAATGGTTCAAAGCTGGCTAATGGGAATTAACCATGCTATTTGGGTATACTTCAACAGTGAACTTACGGAATTTGAGAAATTTGGGGTAAGAATCAACCTAATTAAATTTTGTTTACAAACCTACTTAAAAAATAAGCAGCATGGCACGGAGCAGGGTTAAAGTTCTCTATTGATACAGCAGTGTCTGATAACAAACTTTCAATCTGGGGTGAACCAATTGACCTGGTATGCAGCTTTCAAAGGAAATAAACCACCCTGCCATGCCGGCCACAAATCCCAATGCAATCAGACATTGGAGGCACGCTGAGTCATCAGATGTTTATCATTGACGTCTGGTTGTGGGTATTAGAATGGCCAGACAAATATAATCTCTTGGTTTCTCTGTAGAATGTCAGCAGTGCAAAAAATGTGCCAAAAATTTGGATTTGGGTAACAATTTTTTTCGAAGGGATTGTGTGCGGGCACCCATATAAAACACTATGCAATATACTGTTTTAGTTCATTCTATCACGATGGCTTCTACCAGCATGATCTATAGTACTGATGTGTTGAAAGGGTTGTTTGATGATGAAGAGAGGGATAGTAGTGATTCCTCTGACGAAAATGCATCAGATATTGATGAAGAATCATCTGACATGAGTTACGAGGGAATGAGTATAGATGAGTCGAGTGACAGCGAGGATGATGCACCTCCACCCAAGAAGCGGCCGGCACATGTACCACCGAAACGGCAGACCCAGCCGCCTGCCCCGGTTCAGCCACCAGATGGCACCGTGTGGACCAGCCAGCCGATCCAAGCCGCAAAAACGGCCAATATCCTCACCCAAGCAAAGGGCCCCCGAAACCTGGGTGGGGCGTCGACGGCATTGGAGCTGTTTGAGTTGTTCTTTCCTGCTGCCATGATGCAGATCATCCTTGACATGACCAATGTGCAGGGGCTGGCAAAGAGAGGACGGAGTTGGGTGAACATTGCAATGATGGAGCTGAGGTCTGTTATCGGACTCCTGCTCTATCTCGGCCTTACAAAGTCAAACCATGAGAATGCACGTACCTTCTGGAGGCAGGGAATGTTTTGTAAGCCAACATGCCAAGCCACCATGCCAGTCGATCGCTTTGAAGACATCCTAACAATGATGCGTTTTGACGACAAGCCAACTCGTGTCCAAAGGAAAGCCACGGACAAGTTTGCGCCCATCAGAGAAATATTTGACATGTTCGCAGCTGCGCTTCGCCGACACTTCAGCCCTGGTGCGTGTATCACCATAGACGAACATATGGCTGCGTTCAGGGGCCGGTGCTCGTTTAGGCAATATATACCAAACAAAACTGCTAAGTATGGTATCAAATTTTGGGCATCTGTGGACAGCAACAATCATTACGTCCATAACATGATGCCATACATCGGCAAGGAACAAGGACAAATGGAGAAAAAGCTTGGTGCCCGTGTGGTGAAAGACTTGGTGTGGCCTCTCCATGGGACTGGCCGAAACGTGACGGCAGACAGTTTCTTTATCAGTAAGGATTTGGCCGAGTTTCTTCTTAGCGAGAAGTTAACTCTTGTGGGTACCATAAAGAACACCAGACGGGAGGTGCCACATGAGCTGCGGAAAGAGAACACAAAAAACCGAGAAGTGAAATCATCGGAGTTCATGTTTTCCGGAATGACGACAATTGTGTCGTTTGTGCCCAAAAAACATCGAAATGTTCTTCTCCTTTCGACTATGCATCATGATGACGCAGTGGACCAAGCATCCCAGAAACCAGAGATCATCATGTATTACAATGCCACCAAGGGCAGCGTGGACACTGTAGACCAGATGTGTAGCATCTACAATTGTGCACGCATATCTAAGCGCTGGCCCATGGTGGTGTTCTACCACATGTTGAATGTCGCCGCCATCAATGCCTATGTTTTGTTCAAGGAACTCTATCCAAACCTTCAAGGCGAGGCCAATACCCGCCGGGATTTCCTTCGGCAAGTCATCAATGCCCTGATCCAGCCGCAGATCGAGATGCGGGCGGCATATCCCGAACGACTGCGGGGAAATACGGTTCCGGCAATGCGATTCCTCGGCTATGATGTTGCCTTTCGTCAGCCAGAGGAGCAGCAGTGTGCCGCTGGCGAGTACACGCAAAGGTGTTGCTACCTCTGCCCTCGAGGCATGAAAAAGAGAACCACCCGGGTGTGCTTGGAATGTAAGCGTTTTGCGTGCAAACAACACGCCATCTGCACGACGATAACACGGTCCATCTGCTATATCTGTGAGGAGGCTGATTGAACTTAACTAGAGAACACTGAACTGAACTCCAGAACACTGAATGAACTGAACTAGAGAACACTAACATTTCCACCAAAGAACATTTTTTTATTTTGTTTTTATTTTGTTTTTATTTTGTTTTTATTGTTTTTATTTTGTTTTTATTTTGTTTTTATTTTATCCATCCCCCGAAAAAAGGAAAAAAGCAAGCAAAAAAACATTTATTCTGTTAGATTTTTTTTATTTTGTTGGGTTCGTTCAGACACGTGGAGGAAGGAATTACCTCCATGGTTCAGACATGTACATATTTTTTTTACATTTCCCTGCTTACTTCATAATGCATTTGTTTCTTGGTTGGACTAGATTTATAGCACCATTTTATTACTTACATGTAGAAACTTCTTTCCATTTTTGTCTACACTTTTCATTTTGTAAATCGGAATTTTTTTCTGAATTGAATACACTACTGTGTGACTCAGACATCTGCCTTATTTTCTCCAGTGTCATTGTCTATGTTTATCAAAGACAACCTTGCAAAAGATTAGCACCTCCAGATGTATTGGGGGGGGGGGGGTAGCTAGGATGATCCTATCGTTAGCTTATGTGCAAATATAACGATAGGATAATCCTAGCTGGCGGGGGGGGGGGGGGGTGGTAGACAAAAGAAGTGTAGAGGGGTTGCCAAGGTGCCAAATTAGTAACACCTGGGCTGAAAAGACCACACACAAGTGATTGTGATGTTTTATGGCAGGGATGGGTAAACAAAGTGGGTGGTATTCCATGAACTGCAGGGGCAGGGGAATAAACCTTATAAACCTTATAAAACCGAAATAGAGATCAATGTGGGCAGGTATACAATTATTATTAGCTTGAAATTGTTTACTTGGGGGTAGAGGGCCTATATACATATGTTTACACCGTTTGAGAAGGGATTGTGTTTACCAAAAAATAAACACCTACTGAAAAAATCAGTTGGATGGTGTAAAAATGCATTATTGTCCTATGGGCATGTATAAACTTTTTATTTGGCTTGAAATGGTTTTCTTGGGTCTAGAGGGTCTCTATTAGTCTGTTTACACCATTTGAGAAGGAATTGTTTGCGGGTTGTTCTTAAACTCCCTCGACCCCTCGACCCCCACGACGTACGCGCGCTCAGAATCATATCGTATCCCAAATCGGAATCTGTGTTCGAATACGGCCCCAATTAGAATGCCCGCTACACTCCCGTACTCTACTGAACGTGAACAAACGGAGCTCTTTTTTAATAATCGAAGATCCTATAGCCGGTTAATTGGGGAAAGTAACTAAATCCTTTTCTCCCCCAAAAGTCTAATTTTGAAATAGAATAATATAAAATAGCTTATTAAATGAGAAATAATAGTTGGGATTTTTTTCCACGTCCATCAAGTAAAAAATAATGTACATTCGGGGCTGTGCGCGCATGCCAGTTTGTGATGTAATGCTTATTGACCAATCAGGATGCCGGAAAGCCATGCGGCCGTCTTGGAAGCGATATCCTTCTACGAACGTAATGAGTTGCAGGAAGAGCGTTGCCAAAAACTGCGCCCAAGTAGCAAAAATCCGACATAAGTATGCAATTTTTTGGATAGAATATGAAATTATCTACTCGGGAATGGTATAATTTTGGCTTGTGGCAGCATTATAAATTCGTTGATTTCGCGACGACAGGTCGTCATGCAGCAAACGGCGCAACAGGCTAGCGAGCTAGCCATTTTCGAACTCGGGCCGTAAACAGGTTCCCATTTGGGATACAATTTGATTCCGGCGTAGGCCGGCCAGCCATGCGACATGCTTGCGCATGGGCATTGCGAAATACATACACACATTTCGTACTGCAATGGTGGTGGTGGTGAATTCCGATCCGCGAGTCCAGTACGTGTGGGGTTGTTCTTAAACCCCCTCGACCCCTCGACCCCCACGACGTACGCGCGCTCAGAATCATATCGTATAGGTTAATTGGGGAAAATAACTAAATCCTTTTCTCCTCCAAAAGTCTAATTTTTAAATAGAACAATATAAAATAGGTTATTAAATGAGAAATAATAGTTGGGATTTTTTTCCACGTCCATCAAGTAATAAATAATGTACATTCGGGGCTGTGCGCGCATGCCAGTTTGTGATGTAATGCTTATTGACCAATCAGGATGCCGGAAAGCCATGCGGCCGTCTTGGAAGCGATATCCTTCTACGACCGTACGAGTTGCAGGAAGAACGTTGCCAAAAACTGCGCCCAACTAGCAAAAATCCGACATAAGTATGCAATTTTTTGGATAGAATATGAAATTATCTACTCGGGAATGGTATAATTTGGCTTGTGGCAGCATTATAAATTCGTTGATTTCGCGACGACAGGTTGTCATGCAGCAAACAGCGCAACAGGCTAGCGAGCTAGCCATTTTCGAACTCGGGCCGTAAACAGGTTCCCATTTGGGATACAATTTGATTCTGGCGCAGGCCGGCCAGCCATGCGACATGCTTGCGCATGGGCATTGCGAAATACATACATACATTCGTACTGCACTGGTGGTAGTGAATTCCGCGAGTACATGTGCTTCGTTTATATGAGCGTACGTCGTGGGGGTCGTGGGGGTCGAGGGGGTTTAAGAACAACCCGTACGTGTGCTTCGTTTATAAATTTTTATGAGCGTACGTCGTGGGGTCGAGGGGTCGTGTGGGTCGAGGGGGTTTAAGAACAACCCATTGTGTGCCCCTATTATGAACGTTTTACACGTTATTCAAACGTACTAAATGATTTAATCCCTTCATGATTGTGTTCGTGCGTGTATACTGTCATCATGAACCGCAGGATAAGTTCCACTTTAGAGCTGTAAATCGCTGGAATAAGTTGTCAAATGACATTCGGCTCAACTTTAGTACCATGACTACACATATTTAAACAAAATGCCATCAGTACTCATTAATGCTGACATATTATGATTTCATGTATATTGATATATAGGCCTAATGTACATTTATATGTTTACACTTTTATAGTTTTAAACCTAATACTATATGTTATGACTGTGTATAATTATTATGTACACATACTGTAAATATATCTTGTATATACTTTTGTACATTTTGAATACATGTAGTGTAGAATACAATAATGTTTTAATCTGGACCTCTTGGGAGACCAGTACTTTGTATTGAAAGAGATATCCAGAATAAAGATAGAATAAACAAACAAACAATAAGTAAGTACATCAATACATCTTGAAATAACATTTTGCATCAGATTTTATCAACAAATCTCTTCTTACAATATTCATTTATCACAGACTCAGCGAAGCCAAGCCCGGATCACTATAGGAACAAAACAGGACGAGCAGTGACAGAATAACAAATACCGGTATTAGGGGACAACACGGGCATACTTTCTGGGATTCCTCCATGAATTATGAAGGAAATACCAATAATGAAGCAGAGTGTTTGTTAAATAATGGCACTTACCATTAAATAGATAAGCCGATCCAGAAGAAGAGGATGCAAGGAATCGATGGAAGTTTTCTTCCTCCATGCTGGCACCAACAAGAAACAGCAACACGAAACGAAAGCTTCGCTGCTGTGAAATGATTGTAACCATGCAGCGCCCCTCTGTCACTCTTAAATAATGATATCACCCCAGAACGCGTACGTTACCATATTTGGTTCTGGTTTCAAATGAGTTAACAAATTCAAAAGTTTAAGGACAACCATATGCTATGGAAAGCGCAAAACGAATTTGAATAATAACATAAACTTGTCTAAGCCCGCATTACATCATGAAAATTGTGTTCAACACCATAGGCCGGCGTCAGATACACGAATATGAGACAATGGACATTGGTGTAAGTCTAATGTCAAACGTATTAATGTGAATATGAGAAATGGATTGAGTTTGCGTGTGAAAGGAAAGTATATAATGTGTGTATAGGTGGAAGCTGTTCATGCGCGCTAATGGTTCCTCTGTAAACATCTATAGTTGTACTCTGTACCAGACTGAGTCACATCAATACAGAGTCAAGCGCGCTAATGGGTCCTCTGTAAACACCTATAGTTGTACTCTTGATACCAGACTGACTCACATCAATACAGAGTTAATACCACTATGCCAGTGTTTATAACATTCTGATATACTGCTGTGTTACATTTTAATGTCAAAGCAGATATAGATGTCGTGTATCAATGTACATTCTGATATACTTTTGTGTTACAGCAGACATGATGTCGTGTGTCAGTGAACAAGATTCACAAATATAAAACGTTCGACCGTGACTTTTCTGGACAATTTCAAGTTGCATTTTCTGTCCCTTCACTTACTGTTATCCACATCCCTTCTTCTGAGTATTACGCTGAGTATAAAATACTGATGATTTTACAAATCATCTTTTACAGAAATATTCAAATATATCATACAAGTTTTAATTATCCTAGTACTATAGATAATAAGATCGGTCATTAGGCCTGCCCCCTACCAAAACAATGTAGTATCACACCAATCCCCGCCCACCCTTTCCAGTTATGAAAACTCGGTCCCGCCACCTGCATGAATAAATGTCAAACGCTTGACCAACGTAGTAGCATAAGTAAGACTAATTGCTGTAACACCATGTGAAATGCTCAATTGAGTAGTACCGGTATTAGTTCTGAAAAGAACTGGCGGTACAACTCGACGTTTCGATCAGTATGCTCTGATCGTCCTCAGGAGAATGAGGACGATCAGAGCATACTGATCGAAACGTCGAGTTGTACCTCCAGTTCTTTTCAGAACTAATTACTACTCAATTGAGCATTTCACATGGTGTCACCGCAATTAGTCTTACTTATCCTCCTCACCATGCAAAGCTACAAGTTTTACCTAACGTAGTACTAGTAGCAGTTATCATGGAGAGGCTTATCATGACCCTATTGGTTTATCCACACTGTTTGATTGACAGCTGGATCAGTGTAGGCTATTGTTGATTGGAGACCAGAAACCAGAGACTTTTTTAGCCTTATGTGTATTTCGATATATTTTTGTTCGGGAATTATACTGCCAGCGTAATAAGTCACTCACTTGTATTGAGACTGTAATGGTTTTGGTAATTTAATTGCACACATGTGTTAAGTTAATTACACTATTTGAAAGTCTGGCACAGTGACAGCACCATGTCACTGGGTGCTATGCGACCGACTTCCACGGTGGAGTGTTGCTGTGTGTCTGTAAACTTGACGAATTTGTTATTATTAAAATGACTTGTTTTGATTACTATGAATGTGTTTAAAATGTGAATAATAGGGTTCCCATTGCTATCGTGGCCCTGAATGGACATCACAAATCCTAAATATCTTCGCCTATATATTTGTGATGTAAAAAAAAAAATTAGTACATGCAGTTCGTTCTGCGCCAAAGGTTACTTTGTCAACATCCATCAATAGAGAGTTAGTTCCAAAATTTCAAGGGACCATCCCGTTTTTTTTACCAAATTGTCCCGCGCAACCTTTGATACCTCCCTGAGGACTACGGCTCTTGTCCCGTATTTATTTGTTCCCAGATCCACAAAGCGTATACCGGTATCTATAGAAAGTTGAACTTGTAGGCTGTCAGGCTGCCTAACATCATCAGTTCATACCGCAAAAAGTGTCGTAGTCCCCTAAGGGTTTCCCGATTGGGGCATATATTGGTATCCTCATTGGGAGAAGAGGGTTTCAATCGGGATAAAAGTATCTCCCAATCGGGATAGTACAATAGAAGCTGTCGTTGGCATCTAAGGGTTTCCCGATTGGGGCATAATTATATTGGTATCCTCATTGGGAGAATAGGGTTTCAAGACCAAGACAGATGTGACACAACTTAAAGGGGCAGTATCATCACGATCAACAGGGCATGGAATCGGAATGCTAGCTTGGATTAACTCAGTGAATACCAGAGGCGTAGCCACGGGGGGCGGGGCCTGGGGGCACGTTCACCCACAAATCTCCAGTATTCCTCAGGTGCCCCCACGAAAATCCTAATAGTGTCCCCCAAAAATAAAAGAAAATGAAAAGGGAAAAAACCCATACCCTCTGGGCCCCCTACTGAAAAGCAATGCCCCCTGTTCCCCCAGTGAAAAAGTCCTGGCTACGCCGCTGGCGAATACCCCACATGATAAGATCAGATTACCGTTGCTGCTGTATAATTGAGCAAGTAATCATCAGTCACTGTTTTCATGTTAACTTAAACTAGGACATCGATGCAATGCCCTATAGTCTGCTCTGATCGTGACGATACTGCCCCTTTAATTTTGACAGTTTTAGTTCATTTCGCTGATTCATATTAACAAAAAAAAGAATTAAAATACCTTCCCACTTCCACTTGTTTGTAATCATTTTATAAAGTGATCCATTTAAAATTGTTCATAGATTTGACCCTTTTCTCATTGCCACTGAGAAGTTCTAGGAAATATTCCTTCTTCCATGTTTGGACTTAGGTACCGGGTAATTACCAGTGGTATAAACTCATTTGAGAAGACTGATCGGATAGGTGCCAAACAAACATATTTTTGTAATTATTCATTTATCCAAACACGCACGGGAAATTCCATTTTTTGTTTGTTTACAAAATACAATGCAAGTAAAGAGAGTGCACCGCACGCGCGCCGAACGTACGCCCTGCTCATGTTCTTAGACAAGTTTAAGTCTGCTCTCCATGTTGACGTAGACAGTAGAATATTTTAAAAAGTAGTTTCAATTTTGAAAAAGACAGTGAAACATAAGAATGTTTCCCAATTTGTTTTATAAAGAGTAACCTCAGTTGGCTGTAATTTAGCATGCTTTTAACACAAACTGATTTTTCAGGGTATTACAAGACAGAGAGACTTGATGAAGTCTAGAAAAATCCCGATGATTCCTGAAACTTTCAGAATTCTATTTATAGCATGGTGACGATTCATCAGTATGTTCCATAACTACGTATTACTCCGCATCTAACAACGACACTTTTTGTGAATAAAACTTTATATAATATTTCATTTATTTTTAAATTTGATGTTTTTCATCGGATGTATAAATTTTTACTTTTAGAAGCAACATTGTGGGTGAAATTTGAAATAATTGCCCGTAGTATGGGCACTATTTTGTAGTAATGAGACTTGACCTCAATGACCTGATGCAATCGCGCGCACGTAGTCTCGTTTGTCCCGTACGTATATATTGGCATTGAAATGTGTTCTCATGTTAATTTTACCATGAACATGCAACAGAAAATAACGATCACACTCACAGATAAACTGGTTACGATTACGAAATAATCTGAATTTTTAACAAAAATGGCGTCAACGTGTTCAAGTAGAGTATCTCTTGAGTGCTTTGAATCTTCAGAATCAACGACAGTGAATTCTAGAAAGTGGGGACAATCCGTGAGAGAGATTTGGGGAGAATATTCTGTCGGGCAAATGGACAATATTTGTCATGTTTCAAAACTAGGCGCGGACTTGGTAGTTTGGCAGTTGGAAGCACGCAGCAATTTCGATTCATCTCCTGTTCAACATAGTTCAGAGACAAATCGTTTGAAGTAAACAACAATAATGGATAAGTAAATTAGTATATATATAAATGTCACTTTTGTTACTTCAGAGAACTCGCAACCGTTGCAATTAAGCATTCAAAATGGATACAACAAGAGCATCGTCAACACAGCCACCCATATGGCAGAATCAATGCAGAAATCAAACTGGATGGTTTTCAAGAAGTACACGATCCTATCCCCAAAACTACTCCAAAACACCAAATTTTCATCATCAGAATAGTGTAGGAAAACCTCCATCTCTACTGAGACTTAGCAGTACGGGAGATTCAGTTGAGGACGTGACAGAATTAAGACATTTTGAGCCTTCAAATCTTTGCGGAAGTGAGTCGACTTCTAACGTTAGGCCGACTGGTTTTTTTGACCGCTTCACAAAGTTTGCTTTCTCGGCTACCACCAACACATCAATGAACCTAACAAAAGATTCACTGGGGAAATTTGGAGATCAAAATCAAATGGATCTTAGTGTTCTTATGGAAAAATTTGATCAATCTAAAGTCGAAATGGAAAGGCCTGACGTTAGACAGTATAACAATGTGCGGGTGATGCCTGTGACACGCCCTCAGCAAGGGAGCATGAATGGTTTTGTAAACGAAGGGATTTATCATACATTCCAAAGACAAGGAACCTATCAAGCAACTGAGAGACAACCTATGTTTCAAGCTTTCGGTTTCCTAAATATTGAGCCTTTTTATCAGCACCACCACTGTCGTCGGCAACCCCATCCCTATACAAGGTGGAATCAAAGCATGTCCGAACAACGCAATCCATTTTTTTGGTCAGGCATTTCCCGGTCACATGGAAACATGAGTGGCACGATAAGCGACTCCGCCTTATTTCATGATCAGTTCGTTGACCCCAGTATCCAATCTCGAATGCAGAGCACACAGGCTGGTGTTTGGAACCATGCCAACCGAATACAGAAGATGAAAGGTCAACACAGGGGTCACAAACACCAAATGATGAAAAATCAAGCAGAGATGACTCAACAGCAAAACCCAAACAAATCCACAGGATGTGTCTATACTAAGCCCAACCCGGGAAGTCCTCATCAAGTAAATAGAACACCTCCCTATTGTAAAAACACTGTTCAAACACAGAACAAACACAGTCAGCTGAAATCTGGGAAAAACCAAGAGTGCTGTTTTCAAAATCAGAAATTGAAAGCGGGAGATAAAACAACTGAATCGTCCAAGCATTCTGATAAAAAAATTACTGAGAATGCGAAGACGCTCATGTTAAAAGAAGAAATTTATCCAAACCCTCGGGATGACAATGGTCCGCCCAAAATCAAGGTGAATTGTCTAAATGAATCGGAAGAAATACAAACTATGCAGCCACATACAAGTATTGCATCATCCGTCGTTGATCAATTCTGGGAACAACTTAACCCACTAGCAGCTGAGCCCGGGTTACAATACTCGGCCGGAACAAAGTCCAGTGATTACAAAAATAGTGTAAAAAAAGAATCAACTAGTGACAAGAAATACCACCTGTGTAATTCTCAGTTCAGTGAGCTTTCCCATCTCAATACAGAGGTCAGAGATTCCTGCTGTTCCAATGAAACGCATTATCTGGCCCCGGATGAACCGTCCTCAAGAGACGGACATCAAACCCTTGCCAATGAGATCATTGGAAATGAAGCGTTTCTCCCACGGCTGGATAAAACCAATGATCACCCATCACAAAATGACCTCGAATCAACGCCATCCCCGAAACCACTTCACTCCTCTCTGGCGTACCTCCTTGCCCAAACGGTCAACAACGACAGCGACTTCAGTGACTCGGACTGGGATGCGGAGGAAACACTGCCCTCGTCTGATTCTTGGAATTTCCTCAAGTGCGTAGATGATCCATACAACCCACTGTACGGCTGGAAATGTAACAGTTACTCAGATAAACAACAGGTGTCTCATGAAGCCACCAAACTTGATTCTTCATTCGGCGATGACGAACTGGATTCGGGAATTTCTTCGCTACAGAATCACCAAGATGAAACAGAGGATTCGAGTGACAAGAGTTCAAAATCTGATGATGACGAGTGGAGTGATGAGGAATCGCCACATATCTCATGCTCGTTCAGTTCATCTGATGAGCCTTATAACCCCTTCAATGGATGGAAGTGTGCCCCAACGCAAAGTAGTTCCAAAAGTGCTTTTACTGATGAAACGAGACAAGCAAGGCTGGATAGTTCTGATGTTCAATCTAAACATGACGATAATCCCGACGGCATTCTTCAAGAAGATCTTCCTGAAACTGAAGAACCGAGTTCAGTTCCCACTCCCAGTAAAACAGTTACACAGACGGACATGCCAGTGCCCCAAAAATCAACAAATCTCCACCCATCTGTTCTTTTTATACTCGGTGCTGGCGAAACTGATAGCGATGATGATGATGATCAAGATGATTTTGATGATTATACCTCGGACGTCAACCAGGATGTTTCATGGGATCCTTTCCAGACATTTGTAGACCCTCTTAATCCTCTTCAGGGTTGGAAATGTACAATAAAAACACCAGTAAAATCCCTCACTCCTAAAACTCCACCAACGGTAAATTGTACGGGTATAAACTCTTCCAGTGGACAGCTTGAATCTTTGAATGAAAGCCCAGTTTCTGTACAAACTCAGCGTCGATCGTCAGCAGTTACACCACCCTGTAATGTTGTCAGTGAACCATCGCTGAAGCACGCAGCGAGTACTGGTTGTCTGAGAAACCTGTCTGTGAAGAGGCGACAAGGTCAAGGAGGTTCAAATATTATCAAGAAGGTAATTACTGATGATGTACCTTCCCTTTAGGAGAAGAAAATGTTTCAAATGAAATCGAAACATTTGACATTTTTATTTCTGTTTTGTCTGCACAACCTACTGCAGTGCTTAATTTTTTAGATCTATAAATCTTTTCAAAATTATCTGCCGATAACAATTTTACTGTCATCAACATCAACACTCTTTCCATAAATCAAAATGACAGGACTTCAGACTAGGGGTGGACAATATCATGATAATATCATAATGATACGATATTAAACAAAATTATCGGCTAAATCGATTGTGGTTTTGGAAATATCGCCATATTGATGATATTCCAAAAATATAGCTGATATAAAATTGATATCGCTCTTTTTAGTTAAAATATCGCCGGAGCGATAAATTGTCTCCAAGAACTCGGTTCGTTTGGAGTGACTGTCCTTGTAGAACTTGCATGTAAAAGTAGGTTTTTCGGTGTCCAATCTCGTTAACGTACAATACATACATTTTTTCATGTATTTAAGAAAATCTGCGTATTGACATGATAATATCGTATATTGCCGATATCATGGCTGTCGATGATTGACTATCAAAAAAATTCAAGTTCCATAAAAAAATTAAGTTATTGTTTTATTTTAATTGCCAATGCTATTACCTTTTAATTAATATCAATGCATTTATTTTTAAAGGATTTTGGTAAAAATTTTTCCTGTACTTCAGGTTCACTTCTGTGAAGCTTCCCCAACAGTCATCAGCCCAGAGACACCCATGTGGACCATGGAATACTGTGCCAGTCGTAAAGGACCGTGGGAGGAGATGGCGCGGGATCGGTGCCGTTTCATGCATCGTATTCGTGCCACTGAAACGTTGATAGGTCATGTGTTTACATCAGTTCATCGTTCAAGAGTGCAAAAACGTCTTCAATCTTATTGATAGGAGGCTGTTTTTTTATTCAAATGCGCGCTTAGGACCCCCCAAAAAAAGTTAGCAGTTTCTGGAAATAGCTCAGGTCATGCGTTTGTTGTTATACACAACCCATTTTAAAATATGCAAATCTCATCTACTTGTGTTGACACAAATAAGGAAAGTTACACAAATATTAACCCCTTCTATGACTACAAGGGTCAAAATGTTGATATACTTGCCAAGGTATAATCTAGTGCACTTAAAAGTCAAACACTGTCAAACCTTACGTGTAGTAAGTACATTTACAGATCAAAATGAGTCGACTGTTTTTGACTAGTAAAAGTATTGTCTGGTATTGTTGAGGGTGGTCAAAATGACAGTAAAAACCAGTTTTTTTGTGGCCGTACGATGCAGTTGTCGTTCTTCGCATTTAATTTTTTTTTTACTGTCAGTCACCCTAAACAAGGCCAATGGACACTAGAGTGTAAGGGGTTACATATGCGATATGCGATCTACCATTTAAGCAAGATTACATGTGTTGATGTTTTTCTTAAACTTAAATAGATCGTAAGTTGGTGGAAAGCAATCAGCTGGAACAGCATTCCATTGTAATGCTGTTCTAGGGAAGAAACTATTTAAATGGAACTTGATTTTAGGAGTCGATGATAATGAGGGTGTTAGCTTAAAACTTACACGCATGAGCGTTATTTCGCATCAGAATCAAATATTGGTTATTAATTTTGCATAATAATTTCACAATAAGCACAACAAGATTGCATCTTTAAGTGTTGCATTCGTAAAATATTTTGTTGGTGTCCTGAGCCGAATTTCATCGAGTTGCTAAGCAGAGAATTTTGCTAAGCAAATATAAAATTATGACAACCAGCCAAAATGCATACCAGCTTGGCTGGTAAAAAAAGAAATTTATGTGCTGAGATGTTAAATACTAAAAACCTAGATAATACAGCCAGCATTGTCTGATTCCTTGTATTCATTTACTATTAAAGTGCTGATTTTCACATCATCAAAGGGCCAGGCTATTTATCTTCCAGCCTCGGTTTGGTTATATTGATTTGTATGGAAGAAAAACAACATGGCTGCACCGTGATGTAAATTTATAGAATTTTTTTTTATTTGATCGCTATTTTGCAGTCATCAGTAAGCTTAAATATCAACCGCGGATGGCAGCAGATTGTGCCCAAAATGAAAAATTTGATACACCTTTAGAATTTTAGAGGGATGTAGATTATTGTTTTTTTGGTAATGTCTATATTAAGCTTTTGGAGGAATGGCAGAAACAATAGATTTACTCTGAAGTGTCCTACTGTGTCACCTCACATGCACATTAGCTGGTAGGAATATAATTGCATAGTAAAATTGTGAGTTATATTCAATCTTTGAACCAATGACTGCCCATAGTTTGCCAACCGGATGGTCGGCAAAAGATCGCAGTGACGTTTGCAAAAGAAAGGTCTGTAGTGTAGATGAAAATATTTCTGAACATTAACCCTAACTCCCTAGACAACAAAGGCAGTTGGAGGATATTGAAGGATTTTTATTGTTCAGTAACAATGCTTAGGGAGTTAGGGTTAAGTCTTTTTTTCATTGGTTTTGCATCTGACCTTTGACACATGACCTTACTAAGCCTACCCTGAATTGTTCTTTCACTCATGTCATCAACTAATCAGAATAAAAATATCTATAAATTATAAATTTATTAGAATGTACCTGTAAATATGCATAATTTTTTAATTTTGATCCTGAGGCCCCAAAAAGGTTTCCGGTTTCTGGTCATCAGTCGGCTTTAAAATTGGTGTGGTGGCACTTTTTTTTGCCAACGGGGAAATATGTGATACATTGTATACGCAGAGACCAAATTTCCCATATACAAAGTATGGTGGCTAAGACACAGAACCCGGAGACTTTTGGCTTAATGAATAGTTTGGGGATAAATACATCATTTGAAAAGTATAATTTGTTGTTTGATTTGTACTCAAAGTTTCCTTTGAAATATAAATAAAATAAAATAAAACTCCAATATTGAAATTACTTTTATTTACAGTGTATTTAATTTTTAGCCAAAATATGGAGTTGTTACAAGCCTCAATCCCGAGAAATGATTAAGTTCTTTCATCTTGGAGAGAATAGAAATGATGTTATTTGTTTAAGTCTACCAACTATTTGAAATTCCCCCCCCCCCCCCCAAGGTATTCTGGCTAGGAACCTTCAAAATCCATCAGTGCACTTTTGGAAACCTGCCCTTATCTTTAAAAATGCACCACGCCCCATTTAAAGAGGTGAAAAGTACCAGTTTCCAACAGTGCTAAATTTTTCAAAAATAAAGTGGCCCTTGGAAGATTTTGATAAATTTGGGTTAACGTTTTTCATTGGTTGCTTAAAAAACTTGATGTATTTATGATATACATGCATATTCTAGAAAGTATGAAAAACTAGCTTTTAAATGAATTTAAATTTAAGTTTTTTACAAATGTATACATAATACTACGAATACCAAACCTGAAAAACCCCAAATAGCTTAAAAAACTGAACAAAATACAGAATGGGTGTAAAAAAATAATCCAGTTGAAAAATTACTTTAGAGAATATTTGAAAAGAAATTAAATTTGTATTTTACCAACCTAAAGGGTAATTTTATAATAAAGGAATATTACAATTTGTCGCGCATCAAACGGTTATTTCCATTCATAAATGCCTGAATCGATTTCGTTTTCAAAATGTAAAAAACGGGCATGCAGCTTGCGGATCAGCTGATTTCCACTTTTATTGGTTTTTCATCTGTGCTATTGAAAACTGAACAACAGTGTATAAATTCTTGCTGTGCCTGGCATTTTCCTCTTTTTGACAAACTGCCTGGAAAAAAATGTCATTTTTGTTGCCAAATAGAAATGGGCAAATTCACGTTTTGGGGGACGCACAAAACACTTCTAAAGTACATGAGTTGGGCGCGTGATGCCAATCTTCATCACTGGTTGACATCCGTGTCACACAAAACAGCTGTCAAAAAGCTGCCACATACGCGCTGCTGTGATTTTGATAAACCAGTCAATACCATCTGTTAATTCATCTCCACATGGTTATGTTTTGTCCAATCAGATTGTCCAAACTATGTTAGGCATTCATGAAAAAAAGACATCCAAAAAAAGATTCCATAAAATATTTTGTACATCGAATTACATTCATCTGCATTCGTAATAAATATTACAAGTTGTTTTAAAATTTCTTTATAAAATACATGTTGGCCACCCAAAATATGTCCATTGATCTTGTCAAACACATTTCTTGTATCAGGGGTCAAGGGTCTTGACATCAGGGCAAGTAACTTAAGACAAGCCTCAAAAACAATGTTTTTTGGTCACTTACCCACCCTTGCATTTTCACTCGCCCATTTCCAAAAATCACTTACCCGATTTCAGTGTCTGGCCATGTTATTGGACACGACATAAAAACATGGATAGATCCACTTATACCCAGCAACTTACCCACTTTTTAAAATCACTTACCGCCTAAAAAATCCACTTACCTTCGGTAAGTGGATAAGTGGGAATTTCGAGGCTTGACTAAGATTTTAATAGAAAAAAAGTATTTGTACAAGACATTTTTTTTTACAATGTCTGCACCGACCAATTTCATTTCTGGATCTGCCATTCAGTAAAGGGGAGGGGGGGCGGGAGCGAGGATTATATTCCTTTTTTTGTTGGTCTGTTTTATTTTTCTTGATAAAAATATTTGGGTAGCTGCATTGTTTTGTCTTACAAGTTTGTTTAACAACACAATCCTTTTTTGATTGATTTGAAATGGCTATTATTTGTCAAAAGAGGGCGCTCTATACTCCTGGAGTTCCTCGTTATGTCGTTTCTTGTTGAGAAGCTTCAATGCCATGGTGTCCATCACTGACTCGTCTGAACCTTGACTGCTGATTTCAACGTTGTAGGCGTTAGCCTGAAATAAAAACAAGAAAACAATACTAATAATAGTAATGGACACTTATATTGCACCGGTATCCGCCAAGTTTGACGCTCATGGCGCATGAACATTAGGGAGCGTCTCAAAAGTCGGGCACGTTCTAGGCGCAAAAGAACGTTCCCTTGGGCACACTCCCGCAATCCATTGGAACGCGAGAACGTTGTGCTGAACTACGGGAACATTCCTACACGATTGAATACGCGCGTTAGCATTTTGAACGTTCCTGCGGTCCAACGGACCGGTCCATCTACGCGCGCTGGAATACTCAACCGATCCAATTAGAACGTTCCTACCGTTCAGACTTTTGAGACGCTCCCTTATTTTATTACCCCTGTCATCGGGCCAGTTTTATCATTCCTAGAACCATCTCAACTCCCTGGGGAGTATGCAGCCCATGCTGCCAAATGTGTAGCGCAACAAGCTTAATCAAACACAATTACCATCTCTCCAATCGATCCAGCAATTTTGGCTGCAATTGGACATCGTTTCATAGCAAAAAAAACTAAGGCAACCAAAAAAAAAAAAAAAAATGGTTTCTGGTCTAAGCATGCGTGACCTTAGACCCACACGTCGGCATTTTAGTTTATTTTTGCTATGAAACAATGCCCAATTGCAGCCAAAATTGCTGGAATGATTGGAATTCTTCCGTGCTGTGTTTTAACCGACTTTTTCACATAGGGGTATGAACGTTTGCCCGATTTGTGAGGCCTCTCTTAACCACCATACTTTGTGTATGGGAAATTTGGTCTGGTTCCAATAACTGCGTATACATGTATTACATATTTCACTGGTAGGCACCGCACCAATTTTGAAGACGACCGATGATCAGAAACCGGAAACCTTTTTTTTGCATAAAAATGCTGACGTGTGGGTCTGATGTGATGTGCACAGATTTTTTGTCGTATTTTATCTAAACCAAACTGCATTGCAGAAAGCACTTATCCCACCGGGGTCTAGCAGTGAGAGAACAAGGTGGACCCTGGGGACAAGGTTGCTATATCATGGATGAGGTATCAATGCCGGGACTAGGTTAGTCCACGAGCGACATGCTTTGTGTAGGTAACAGACTTCTGGTGCTGTGCCGTGGACTAGGTTAGCGCACGAGTGTCACGCTTCGTGCAGGTAACAGACTTCTGATAGTACATCATAAACTCATGGCGAGAGTGCATCCTTAAAAAGAGCGTACTGGTAAGAAATAAATAATAAAAAAAGGGGAATGATTTCTTTACCAGTTGCAGTGTTGCGAGGAACAGTCTGCTGATATCATAAGCTCTGCGATTCTCAACAAGCTTACTGAAGGGAATCGCTTGATTCGTCATCTTCTCTTTCTGCTCAACCTCTTCCAGACGGTTGATAACTATCGTCCCGTACTCGTGGATGTCAAAGAAGCCAAACTTCTCCTACAAAAAATATAATTTTAAATTCTTAATCAAAATCAGAATTTCAAATTTCAATTGACCTTGTTTTGTGATTTAAAGGGACAGTATTATCATGATCAGAGCAGAATTTCAACAGGGCATGAAATCGGTGTCCTAGTTTAAGATGAACACAGTGACTGAAAACTACTGGCTCAATTACGGTAATATGACCTTATCATGTGGGGTATTATTTTCAGTCACTGAGGTAATTTAAATCTAGAATGCTGATTCCATGCCCTGTTGATAGTGATGAGTCCCTTTAAGTTACCAAATACAGAAATATTATGGTAAAGTGTTGAGCAGTCTAATGCACTGGACACAAGTTCTGGTGTTGTCAGAATGTGGGTTCGAATCCCGGTCTGGCCGGTCGTAGCACTTGAGTAATACACCTTGAGTAAGAGACCTAACTCTTATGTTGCTTCTTTTTATTGTATATAAATTATATATATTTGTTTAAAGGGACAATATCATCTTGATAACAAGAGACTTTCAACAGGGCATGGAATCAGTGTCCTAGTTTAAGATGAACACAGTGACTGAAAATTACTGGTTAATTTATGCAGCAGCAATGGTAATATGTCCTTATCATGTGGGGTATTATTTTCAGTCATTGAGTTAATCTAAAACTAGCAGTCTGATTCCATGCCCTGTTGCCCCTTTAAGTGTATATCTTGAATCACATTTATGTTTGCTTCTCTGTATCTGTGTATAAATGAGGGTCACATATGATCAACTTTGCTGAAAGGGTCAACCTTCAGAAAGATGGTTTCAAACAACTTAATCTAGGTGAAATTTTGATGCCCCAGTAAAACCCATAATTCCCAGGAACAAGATGACTTGTATGTTACCTCTCGATAGAGGTGTGATTCTTCCCATCTTCCGACTTGTTAAGGAAGAGAATAGGCGGTCGGAGGAGACAGGAAGAAAAAAGTGGGATGGGGAGAGGAGAGAAAACATGAAAAGAAGGTAGGAAAAAGATGACTTGTGTTTTATACCTCTCGATTGAGGATGGGTGTCATTCTATTCTCCCATCTTCTGACTCGTTTAAAGAGGAGAAAAGGCTGTCGGAGGAGACAGGAAGGGAAAAAACAAGGACACGGGGAGGAGAGGGAATAAAATAAATGAAAGGAGGAACAAGATGACTTCCATGTTTTATACCTCTCGATTGAGGATGGGTGTAATTCCATCCTCCCATCTTCTGACTCGTTTAAAGAGGACAAAAGGCTGTCGGAGGAGACAGGAAGGAAAAAATAAGGACACGGGGAGGAGAGGGAATAAAATAAATGAAAGGAGGAACAAGATGACTTCCATGTTTTATACCTCTCGATTGAGGACATGGGTGTCATTCCATCCTCCCATCTTCTGACTCGTTTAAAGAGGAGAAAAGGCTGTCGGAGGAGACAGGAAGGGAAAAAATAAGGAGACGGGGAGGAGAGGAAATAAAAGAAATGAAAGCAGGAACAAGATGAATTCCATGTTATACCTCTCGATTGAGGATGGGTGTAATTCTATCCTCCCATCTTCTGACTCGTTGAGCCAGCTCAGTCACTTGAGTGAATTGTTGGGCACTAGTCATATACGCCTCCTACAAAACAATACATAAATACATGTATTATAAGAAACAATATGATGATTTCAGGCCACCCCAAAAAAGTCTCCGGTTTCTGGTCTCTGTGCGCGTCGCTACTGACCTGCGCAACAGCATTTTCAGTTCTCTTTTTTTTTTTTTGCTTTGAAATGTCAAACTGCAGCCAAAATCGCTGGATAGATTGGAATTCTGTGGAGTGTCACGGTCGAACGGTTTAGTGCATCGGATTTGTGTTCTGATGGCCGAGTCGTCAGAATGTGGGTTCGAATCCCAGCCGTGACCATGGTGCTTGTGTCCTTGAGCAAGACACTTTACCATAATTGCTTCTCTCCACCCAGGGGTAAATGGGTACCTGTTAGGGCAGAGTTGGTTGTTGTGTTTGATTAGCCCTATATGCGCTGTAATGGCAGCAATTGAGCTGTATACTCCCCAGGGAGCTGAGATGGTTTCAGGAATGATTTATGAGCCTGATGAGCAGGGGTAATAACATAATGTGCCTTGAGCACCAGTTTGGTGAATACGAGCGCTATACAAGTCCACATTATTATTATTATTAATAATTCTGCTGTGCTGTGTTTTAAACAACTTTTTCACATAGGAGTACGAACGTTTGCCCGATTTGTGAGGCCTCTCTTAGCGACCATACTTTGTGTATGGGAAATAAGGTCTGGTTTCAATGACTGCGTATACATTCATGTATTTCACTGGTTGGCCAAAAAGAAAAAGATTCCAAAACAAAAACCACACCGATATTTAAGCCGACCTATGACCAGGAACGTTTTTGGCCAAATACACTCACTGGCCAAAAGTATTGCAACATGCTCAAAATAGCACTTTACAGTAATAGGTGAGATGATCATTTAATCCGATTTCATCGATCGTGTATTACATAATTTTCGAGCAAGAACAGTAAAAAAGAACATTGACTTCAAAACAAAGGCAATTTCAAGAAGTCTTAAGTAGTGTAAATAAAATAAAATAAATTATTGTAACACAGTTCTCCAAACTGAACTTTGGTGTGAATTTCAATGTTGCAATACTTTTGGCCAGTGAGTGTACAAAATATATTTTCAGTGTAAATGTTAATAACGGTAATAACTTTAGGTAAAACTTGTAGCTTTGCATGGTGAGGATGATAAGTAAGACTAATTGCGGTGACACCATGTGGAATCTCAATTGAGTAGTAATTAGTTCTGAAAAGAACTGGTGGTACAACTCGACGTTTCGATCAGTATGCTCTGATCGTCCTCAGTAGAATAACTTCGTTCATCAAACAACTTTGTAAGTCATCTCTATGGACAATTCTATGGTTACTCACGTTACATTTTTGAGGTTTTGGGCCCACTCTAAATGCCGTAATAAACTGAGCATCAAAAGAAACTCATCAAATCCTTCGAAGGACACTCATTAAAATCCTCCACGGAAAAAATGAAAAATATTTGAACACAGGTAAACTTCAGTAATCTGTTTATTGACATGTGCTTAGTAAAGATTACTGAAGTTTACCTGTGTTCAAATATTTTTTTAGTTAGGGTTCATGGTTACATTACAATTTTGAGTTACTGGGCCCACTCTTAATGCCATAATTTACTGAATTCACTCATCCATTTTTTTCATTGACATGTGCTTAGTAAAGATTACTGAAGTTTACCTGTGTTCAAATATTTTTCTTTTTTCCGTGGATGATTTTAATGAGCGTCCTTCCAAAGATTTGATAAGTTTCTTTTCATGCTCAGTATTTATTTCACTTTTTTTTTCTTTTTTTTTTCTTTTTTTTTCCACAGTAGTTGCATTATACCCAGACCTTACTCAACATAAAATAATAATTTCAGAAATTTGTTATAAAATTATGTACACTATGCATGTCTGAAAAATGTAACGTGAGTAACCAGAATTTTTCTCTTATATAGCTTACATATGACAAATTTCTGAATTTTTTTTTGTGCTGAGTAAGGTCTGGGCATAATGCAACTACTGTGAAAAATTTGATGAGTGAAATTTTTAAGTAAGGAAATTATGGCATTAAGAGTGGGCCCAATACCTCAATAATGTAACGTGAGTAACCATGGAATTGTCTATTTCAGTTTTGTGACGCTTCCTAACAAGGAATACAACTACAGGCTTTGGTGATAAACTGGCCAATTGGTGTAATGTAACCATAAATGCCCATAAACAGTAAGCTTGGGGCGATAACATCGAATATGGCTATATTTTTTTTTGTTCGATTACGATATCAAGAACCTTTTCAAGTTATTGAGATATCGGCAAATCACAATTTAAAAAAATATATCACGATTAAAAAAACAATCGCCATTGTGGGTCGATTCAGAAATTCCATGGAAACAAAATTAGTCCAGTCTTTTCAAGCTTTCAGAAGTGAGAAACAAAAGCGAACTACTTCAGTGGTTAGCCGACTGTCAGATCATAAAGGAGCAACCATACAGGGTCCAGACCCAGAACTCTGTTGTTTCTCTTAACCCACGACCACTCGAAGAAATCTATTCAGATGGATTAAGTGTTAGGCATTGAATGCGTACCTGTTGTTGTCAACTCGAAAGCAATCATGCGTGAACCAAAATAATAATCGCGATACTATCGAAAATCGTGATATATACTACTCAAGACAATTTAGGGAACACCGGAATAATCTCAGTTAAAGCAAGATCATTTATTTCAGATAAACACAATGTTTCACAGAATTGATGAGAAACAACTGCACAATGAAACAGATGATAAAGGATGCATGTAGTGATTACACATTTCATGACATGACTACTGAAAGAGAGAGGGGGTTGCAAATGAAAATCCCGGTTCATGGAACATTTCAAACCTATTTGATGTTAAAAATCCGGTGTTCCCTAAATTGTTTTGAGTAGTATACGTTTGACGATATATCATGGATAAAAAAATTGGTATCGCCCAAGCTGATGCAACAGTTATGTAACATACCACATGCTTTCGTACAAGCTCTTCATAGCTTGTCACAATCTCCTGTGTACTCGGGAATTCATCCCCTGAGGAAAATAAAAATAACATTTTTAAAAAGATAAGGTATGGAATTAATGATAAAATTTAATGGTATTAAGAATATCAGGCCAAAAAATAGTCATAGGTTTCTTGTCATAGGTAAGCTTCAAAATCGATGCAGTGACATGTTTTTAAATGTTTTGTTGGCAATTTTTTTTAATTTTAAAGTGATACATATGTGACGGCTTAGAAATTATTAAGTTAGAATTTAACACCCCTGTTTATTTGTTAGCTCATACTTACCTTTATTACGTGATCATTTCCTTACTCACTACATTATTATTCAAATTAGGGAAGCGCCCTCTACAATTGATTTTCTATCGCGCGCTTCCACCGTACCTTCACACTGTTTTCTGTCGAAGATCCATTCACATGTCTTCGTCTTCATATCGTTTTCAGAATAAAACAACAGAACACAGAATTTGTCACCGTCCCATGCCACTATGTTTCAACGACCCGACCGTATTATACTAACTGTATTATTAACAAGTATATGTGGTTATTGGAACCAGACCAAATTTTCCCAAAGTATGGTGGCTAAGAGCGGCCGCAAAAATCGGGCAAAAATTCATACCCATGCGTGAAAAACCTGTTAAAAACACAGCACGCTAGAATTCCAATTGATCCAGCAAGTTTGACTGCAACTGGATGTCGCTGTCACAAGTGACTGCGTAAATAGATAACAAAAGTTTCAATAAACATAATATTTTTCTTACCAGGCCTCAGAGTGTGTTTATTTTACCTACCCTATTTTGATTGGTCTAAAGTATTTTTGAATAAATAAGTAGAATTAGAATCAAAGTCTTGGCACACAAGGGCAGTAGTCAAATAAGCCAGTACTGAGATGGTATGTGTAGTTCTATTGTCCTATTGTGTGTGTGCATCTTTCTTGTATTGTGCCATGGTTGGGAGGATGTAAGGAAATTCCTGCCAGATTCCTTTGGGGGTGGGACCATACACTGGGCAGTTGCATTGCTAACAGGAGGACACACTTGTTACAGAACCTTCAAGCAGTGAACATCTATGGCATATCGTATGCAATTGGGCAGCCTTGTGAATGCTCCTATATGTATGCTACACACCAATTCCTTAACTGTAAGTTTAATTGCCGACTGTGCATATTAGTTGTAAATCTTGGTAGAATTTATCAGGTATTTAGTAGAAAATAATTACAGATAAATGGGAATATTTATACTGAAATTAATTCATTTAACCCTCCTACTACAAGGGTCAAAATCAGTCAAAACTTTGATATACTTGTGAAGGTATATCTAGTGCACTTAAAAGTCAAACACTGTCAAACCTTTCATGTAGTAAGTACATTAACAGGTGTAAAATGAATCGACTGTTTTTGACTAGTAAAAACATTGTCTGGTATTGTTGAGGGTGGTCAAAATGACAATAAAAATCAGTCAAAATGCCCCTGTGTGCACATTTGGGTTAACAGTCAGAACAGGCAGCTGACTGGTTTTGACTTCTAGAGCAACTTCCCACAGAGTGCAGCTAGAGTAGGAGGGTTAATAGAGCTCAGACACTTCGAAGTTTAGAGAATGGTATTAACCCTTTAAACTCGGGCCTGTTTTGGTGAATTTTGTTCTTTGTATAAAAAATTCTGCCTTACTTCTCAAAAACCTTATCACATTATATACCATTGGAAAGCTTACATATGGGCCTACATTTTTATCAAAGTTTTGACCCCCACCCTTTTGGAAAGAAATGGCGTACAGATGTTGTGCAAGAATTTATTTATTTCATCGGACGCCGGCGTCCGATATTCTACAGGGCTGAGTTTAAAGGGTTAATGTTTTGTGCTAAATGTTCTCGTCTGGTTATTGTAAAAACCCTGCAGTGAAAACAGTTTGATTAATCTCAATATGGGAAGAATGTCGAACCCGACCGCCACTTTTTTCTGGTTTATTATAACCAATAATGTAATCTTTAAGATTAGGTAATACCTACCCATTAAGGCGGAGAACACATGGATGATGATGGACATATACTTCAAAATTAGGGTAGAATGTCGTATCTGGCCGCCACTATTTTTCATTAAATATAACCAATAATGTAATCTTACCTACCTGGTAAGGTGGAGAATATATGGATGATGATGGACATATACTTCAAATTATTCCAGGATATTTATTTCATGAAAAATCATGCATTTTTGGTATACGATGACTTCCTCAATCATGTCAGTCTGATCTTGTAAACTCCACAATTAGTGACCAACACAGTCATTGTACATGCGTAGTGGCAACTATAATAGGATCCTTTTATTTTCTGAAGGGGAGGATTTTTTTAGAAGGGAAATCAAGTCCGAAAACCATCATAAAAGTGGATTTTAAGGATAGTTTTCGCTTTCTGTACCACCAAAAATCGATAGAATGATTTTTTAACTGGTTAGTGGTTGCAAAAAAAATCCAAAAAAGCCCTTAAAAAGTGGCGGCCGGATACGACATTCTTTCCTCAAATTATTCCAGGATATTTATTTCATGAAAAATCAGGCATTTTTGGTACAAGATGACAAACTCAGTCATGTCAGTTTGATCTTGTCAACTCCCCCATTAGTGACCAACACGGTCATTGTACATGCTCAGTGGCAACTATAATAGGATCCTTCTATTGGGGAGGATTTTTAGGGAAAATAGTCCAAAACCATCATAAGTGATGAAAAAAAAAATAAATAAATAAAATCCAAAAAACCCTTAAAAAGTGGCGGTTGGATAGGACATTTTTTCATACCATACTTTATGTATGGGAAATTTGGTCTGGTTCCAATAACCATACATGTATCGCATTGGCGCAAAAAAAAAAAAAATAAAATAAAAAAATAATAAAATAAATAAAAAAATAAAATAAAAATAAAATTAAAAAACCACCGATTTCGAAGCCGACCTATGATCAGAAACCGGAGATGCATTCAGTCTTCCGACAATGACTAAAGTACGCTACAGTTATCAGAATCACAATCTCACTTCACGATAGTCGAGATCCAAACAGGTGGTTTTTACTGCAAACCAAACTATTCACTATTTTCTTGTTCATGACAACGTAATAAGCTGAAATTTGCACAGATGGGGCACAGAGTGGCGTGACAAAGATGCCTCATTTGCATATCAAAAGAATGCTGAAGTAAGAAATGCATATTCATAAGTTGAGAAACATTTTATACATATTCATGTTAAAGAGACAGTATCGTCACAATTAGAGCACACTTTCAACAGGGCATGGAATCGGTGTCCTAGTTTAAAATGAACACAGTGACTGACAATTACTGGCTCATTTATGCGGCAGCAACGGTAATATGACCTTATGTGGGATATTAATTTCAGTCCCTGAGCACTCTGATTCCATGCCCTGTTGATCGTGATGATACTGTCCCTTTAAGTATATATCTTGAATCAAAGGAAAATGCATACTCATGCAACTGACCAAAAACAAATCTTGAATTTTTTTTCCCCTGAAACCATAACCTTTGACTCACCAGGTTTTTCCCCTGCACTGAAGTCGGCGTACGCACCGTCAAACCCAACGCCGCCCTCGTTGTCTCCATCATCATCTTCCACTCCACCAAAGTCATCCATTCCTTCGAGGTCGCCATGCGGTGTGTTGAAATCATTCTCATCCTCTGCCTCTCGCTCGGCAAGCTCTTCAAGTTTACCTTCCCGGGCCTTCATTGGTGAGAAATATCATAAAATCTTAGGGAGGAGGGCCAAAGTCATGGTACAGCCAAGCCTTTAAGAAGCCCAGCCAGGCGTAGGCTTTACCCAGTCCTATTGGCCTATATAATCCCATAGCTGAGCACAAAATGGAGTGTGTGGCCGAGCGGTCTAGCTTACCGGACTCAAGTTCTGGTGTTAGCAGCAGAACGTGGGTTCGAAACCCGGCCGTGACACTTGACCATAATTGCTTTTCTCCACCCAGGGGTTAAATGGGTACCTGTGAGGGCAGAGTTGTTTGATTAGCCCTATATGCGCTGTAATGGCAGCAATTGAGCTGTATACTCCCCAGGGAGCTGAGATGGTTTCAGGAATGATTTGAGCCTTATGAGCAGGGGTAATAATATAATGCGCCTTGAGCACCACTTAGTTGGTGGATACGTGCGCTATATAAGTCCACACATTATTATTATTATTATTATTATTGTTATTATTATTAAAAGACCCTTTACTAACCCTCCTACTACTGCAAGAGTCAAAATCAGTCAAAATGTTGATATAATTGCCAAGGTGTACACTGTCAAATCTTACGTGTAGTAAGTGAATTTACAGGTCAAAATGAGTCGACCGTTTTTGACTGGTAAAATCATTGTCTGGTACTGTTGAGGGTGGTCAAAATGACAGTAAAAACCAGTCAGAAATGTCACTGTGTGCACATTTGGGTCAACAGTCAAAACTGAGAGTTGACTGATTTTGACCTCTATAGCTACTTGCCACTAAAGTGCAGCTATAGTAGGAGGATTAACCCTTGTATAGGTTTAACACTCAAAGACACTCAAAATTTGTATGTCTCTCTTAACCCATTGACTTTGTGCAGTGCACTTAAATACATGCAAACACATGTGGCTGTGATAGGTCAAACACACTCAAAATTTGTATGTAACTCCCAACCCATTGACTTTGTGCAGTGCACTCTAATACATGCAATGACATGTGGCTAGGATAGGTCAAACCAAAACCACTCGACAGTACATACACAGCTCTGTGACTCTGTGGTTTGACCTACCAATTGGCAATGCAACCAAAAATACTCAAGTGACTGACTGTGGGTGCGGTGCTTACTGGGCCAAATTTCAGCCTGGGCATAGGAGGGTTAATGAAAGGTATTAATTCAAGTTAATTTCGACCCCTGCCAATAATCTGCAGTCAAGATTGTGGGCCATATTTCCACAAATATACAATTAATTGCATATCCTCAAAACGTCTATTTACAGACAAATATGAAGGCATACAAATTATGAATGAGACTCAGTCAATTGATTTTATAGTTGAGTGCAAACCTCCTACTCTAGCTGAACTTTAATGGGAAGTAGCTATAGTGGTCAAAATCAGTCAACTGTTTTTTTTCTTCTATTTTGACTGTTGACCCAAATGTGCACACAGGGGCATTTTTGACTGGTTTTGACTGTCATTTTGCCCATCCTCAACAATACAAGATGATGCTTTTACCAGTCAAAAACGGTCAAAGCATTTTGACCTGGGGCGTGTTTTGGCGAACGCGAACATAAACTTGTTTCTGATGTCATATTCTTGACCAGAAACAAGACAGCATAGCTATGCAAAAACGCGAAAGTAACAAGAAAATTTGTGTTCAATCATAGTTTCGAAAAATATACGGTGTAATTCATATTTTGGAAAAACGGAACTTACTCATGAGTACTAGCAATAAACTTGAAAGATATACTGTTATGCTTGTTTTAACAAATAATTAACCAAACTTTTGTTACTTTTTACAATCCGCCATCTTGAAACCAAGCGTAACTTATCGCAAACTTAGGTTGACATTTGGTCATCGCAACACAACCGAACTCTTGAAAACGTTTAAACCAATGACCGAAGCCAAAGTTTCTAGTTAGGGTCGCGAAAACGTACCCCTGTAAATGTACTTACTACATGCAAGGTTCGACAGTGTTCGATTTTTAAGTGCACTAGATATACCTTGGCAAGTATATCAACATTTTGACTGATTTTGACATTTGCAGTCACAGAAGGGTTAATGGGATCTTTTATAAGATCCTACTTGGACGAGAAAAACATCGTACCACAAACACAACAATTAATTTTACCAGAATCTCTCTTTCTTTCCTGCGTGCAGTCTGCAGACGTTTGAACTCTGCGTAGTACAAGTTGTCAAACTCCGGAAATAGGGGTCTCTTGAGGGCGTTGTTTGGGAACTTGGAAGCGTGGGAGTAGTCTGAAGGGAAATAATACAAATAATTACGATAAATAATAAATTAGATTGATCTCACAGATTGATAACTTTGAATAGAACAATTGCGTTGAATTTCAAAAGGCTGTCATCCAAAAACGTTTGTATAGTGTTTTTGTTTTTTCCCCTTCAAAATCTCAAAAATATGAGGACCAATTTCTTGAAACCTAGATAATAATAATAATAATAATAATAATAATAATAATAATGTGTGGACTTATATAGCGCACGTATCCACCGAGTGGTGCTCAAGGCGCATTATATTATTACCCCTGCTCATAAGGCTAATAAATCATTCCTGAAACCATCTCAGCTCCCTGGGGAGTATACAGCTCAATTGCTGCCATTACAGCGCATATAGGGCTAATCAACCAACTCTGCCCTCACAGGTACCCATTTAACCCCTGGGTGGAGAGAAGCAATTATGGTTAAGTGTCTTGCTCAAGGACACAAGTGTCACGGTCGGGATTTGAACCCACATTCTGCTGCTAACACCAGAACTTGAGTCCGGTAAGCTAGACCGCTCGGCCACGACACTCCACAGATGGTTGTAATAAAAGTGTATTTCCAAAAATTGGTGCTGGGAATTACCGGTTAGTTGACTAACTATTTAACTGAAACTTTCACGGTCAGTTAACCGGTTAAATTTTCAATCCAATAAACTTCCTGCAATGATTGATTAACCCTAACCTTCCCAAATCCTCCAAAATCCTCTTTGCTAAAGTGAAGGATTTTGAAGGATTGAGGTTACATGCAACATGCTCTTTGCTGAAGTGAAGGATTTTGGAGGATTGAGGTATACTTGCCTTTCCATGGTACATGTACATCCACGTTGGTTGTAGTGATTGCAAGGTCAGTGCTTGGGTCAGTGGACAGTATTTATTGCTCCGTGCATGCAGGGAGGGTCCCTGGCCATGTACATGTATCACAGATTAGAAACACATGTGTGCATACATGTCATGTGCTTGCTTTACTACTGAAGGATTTTGGAGGATTCAGGTTATGTGTAAGCAAATGGGCCTAAGGAGTTAGGAAGGATTCAGGTTATGTGTAAGCAAGTGGGCCTAGGGAGTTAGGGAGGATTCAGGTTATGTGTAAGCAAATGGGCCTAGGGAGTTAGGAAGGATTCAGGTTATGTGTAAGCAAATGGGCCTAGGGAGTTAGGAAGGATTCAGGTTATGTGTAAGCAAATGGGCCTAGGGAGTTAGGAAGGATTCAGGTTATGTGTAAGCAAATGGGCCTAGGGAGTTAGGGAGGATTCGGGTTATGTGTAAGCAAATGGGCCTAGGGAGTTAGGAAGGATTCAGGTTATGTGTAAGCAAATGGGCCTAGGGAGTTAGGAAGGATTCAGGTTATGTGTAAGCAAATGGGCCTAGGGAGTTAGGGTCAAGTATAACACTGTGTTTTTAAATTATTTCAGGAACCGGATACCCAGTTACCCAACAATTTTGTAAACCACAAATACTCTCGAATATATAAAATAACCAATATGAACACAAGTTTCTCTTGTTTTATTAGAGTCCTAATAAATGTGGACTTACTGTAATAATTTCCTGCTTCTATATTAAAAACGACTCGTAACATCTCCGTTCCCCAATCCAAAAATTGGAGACTTCCATTTGTATGGCTCAAATGTTTAGTTGAAATTTGAAAAAGTCATTTACGGGTAATTGGAACCTGAACTCTGTAAAAAGATACGACCTTGTTGCATTGAGCAAAATCCATGTCTTCAACAAGGTCGTAACTATGATACGACCTTGTTGCATTGAGCAAAATCCACGTCTTCAACAAGGTCGTAACTATGATACGACCTTGTTGCATTGAGCAAAATCCACGTCTTCAAGGTCGTAACTATGATACGACCTTGTTGCATTGAGCAAAATCCATGTCTTCAACAAGGTCGTAACTATGATACGACCTTGTTGCATTGAGCAAAATCCATGTCTTCAACAAGGTCGTAACTATGATACGACCTTGTTGCATTGAGCAAAATCCATGTCTTCAACAAGGTCGTAACTATGATACGACCTTGTTGCACTGACGCGACGATATGTAATCAAGGAAATTATGGCATTGAGATCAAGTGGGCCCAAAACGGGGGTTTGATTGGGCAATTTTGAAAAATCCACAAATTTTGCTAGGGGTATTGGGGCCGCTGTTGTGAACAGCGCTGGGGTGAAATCTATAGTTCTGAGCGTTTGCTTTCCTTTATTGCTTAAATCTTTAAAATCCAGAGGAGCACAACATTGCGATTTGTAGAAATCCGGAAAATTCCAGACAAATCCCACCCCTGCTAAAACCTCAAAAATGTAACGTGAGTAACGATGGAATATTACTTACAGGCTTTGGTGATAAACTGGCCGATTGGTGTCAGAGATTGGGTCGTTTGCTTCTCCGGTGACGTCTTTCGTTTCCGCTTCTTACTGTTAGTGCTTGATAACAAGGCGGGTATCTTAAATGGTTTGCCTAAAGACAGAAGAATGAATTGTAAATTCATGGCATTAATAACACATTTCGTCCTGTCAGAACAGCAAGGCTGTATCTAAAAATGCAACAGGGTATATGCAATAGTGCATAAATTTGCATAAATTAACCCTCCTATTATCAGTGTTCTTTACAAAGTGGACCCATACTTCAAAATGTCACAACCGTGACATTTTGAGGTACACACTTTCTTATCTAAAGATTAATGGCATACCCCAAGGCTCTTCAGAGAGATGAGGTAAACTGAAGCAGCGACCTGCTTTGTTTCATTGCTTTCACCTGCTTTTGACTGTCATTTTGACCACCCTCAACAATACCAGACAATGCTTTTACCAGTCAAAAACGGTTGACTCATAAATGTACTTACTACACGTAAGGTTTGACAGTGTTTGACTTTTAAGTGCACTAGATACACCTTGGCAAGTATATCAACATCTTGACTGATTTTGACCCTTGTAGTAGTAGGAGGTTTAACAAGACAATTGGTATTGGAACATGAGAAGGGATTATTTACCTTTTTTAAATGGTTTTTCTGGAAGGGACTTTGACGTATGTGGATCCAGTGGTATCCAGGGATCTATGGTGTTGACTTGTGGCTTCAAATTAATGAGTTTGGGCCTCAGCTCACGTCTTGTTTCCATCTAGGAGAGGAAATAATTTAAAGGAGAAAGAGTTAGCATAAAGGCTGTGTCGGGTATCCAGATACCTGACCGAAGCCGTCATTACCCGGTTCTAAGCTTAGACGATATCTATTTTTATCATGGCGTGTCGTGGCCGAGTGGTCTAGCTTACCGGACTCGAGTTCTGGTGTTAGCAGCAGAATGTAGGATTGAATCCCGGTCGTGACACTTATGTGTCCTTGAACAAGACACTTAACCATAATTGCTTATAGGGGCAGAGGCAGTTTAACAACTGCCTTGTTCTGGACTAGTTACCCCTCCCAGTCCTATTCGCACCATGAAGAGGCTGGTTATTAACTTCTTGTTTCGGTGCGAGGGGCTGGTTTCTTCAGTGTGGAGTCGTTGTAACAACTCAATGACTTAGTAGCCCCCCACCTTGGAATTTCTGACGTGACTCACAATGGCGATTTAAAAAAAAAAATTTTTTAATTTTTTTAATTTTTTTTTCTTCTCTCTTTCCGTTTCACTATTGTAATTGAAAAAATATATTGCGATAATCGATAGTGTTATCGTCCACGCTTACCCAGTTCCATTTTTCGGTTCCAATTACCCGTAAACGACTTGCAAACATTTTGACTGAACATTTAAGCCACACAAATGGAAGTCTCTGATTTTTTTTTTTTAATTTTTGATAACGAAATGTGTGTGGGGAATGAGGATGCTACGAGTCATTTTTAATATATAGGCAGGAAAATTATGACAGTAAATCCACATTTATTAAACATTAGAAACTTGTGTTCATATTGGTTATTTTGTACATTTGGGAGTATTTGTGTTTTTACAAAATTGTTTACGGTTTATACCCAGGTATCCAAAGATTTCCAATTTTGGGTATCCAGTTCCTGAAATAACCCAAAATGCCCAGCCTTAGTTTGCGATCTTCATTCGCCTAGAAAGGAAGATCTGTGCGACATTGGTAATTTCTAGATCGTGAAATTAATGTTTCCCCGTCTCGGATTGCCCAAGAAACATAAACGGCAAATTTTGCTACCACAAACTCAATTTACGAGACTTTGTGACCCCTGTGTGAAAATGAGTCACAAATTTGAAAAATTGAGATTTCTATGTGGCTTGAGAATTTTATTGATTAAAATTGACGTCAACTTCAATCAATAAAATCAATGATTTTTTGTGAGTAGGTTGTTTCATTTCTGTCATTTGTTTTCTTTTCCTAGAAATACTATTGTGTTTATGTAAATTCTTGACGACAAATGACATTTCTCCATAATGCAATACGTCACACACCTCTAACATATACCAAAGTAAAGCTGTTGATCTCTTTCCAGCCACATAGAAATCTCAATTTTTCAAATTTGCGACTTGTGACTCATTTTCACAGAGCGCGTCACATTTATGTTGGTGGGAAGGGGAGGGGGATTTGCAGTATTCACTGACCTTATCTGACTTTGGTTGTAGATCCTCTGTGAATGACGACTCTGGTATATCCATCATGTCTATGTCATCCACTACCAAAAATAAGAAAGTATAAATATGCCAAACTTTGAAGAAAAACGAACGTCTAACAAAAAAATTCTTAAAGATCCAATTTCACATCCTACTTCACATGGTGGCCACTCCCATCCACTAACCCTCCTCCTACTACAATGGTCAAAATCAGTCAAAATGTTGATATACTTGCTGATATACCTGTTGATATCTAGTGCACTTAATAGTCGAACATTGTCAAACCTTGCGTGTAGTAAGTACATTTACAGGTTAAAATGAGTCGACAGTTTTTGACTGGTAAAAGCATTGTCTGGTACTGTTGAGGGTGGTCAAAATGACAGTAAAAACAAGTCACAAATGTCACTGTGTGCACATTTGGGTCAACAGTCAAAACTGAGAGTTGACTGGTTTTGACCTCTATAGCTGCTTGCCCCTAAAGTGCAGCTATAGTAGGAGGATTAATGAAAGGGTATTAATTCAAGTTAATTTCGACCCCTGCCAATAATCTGCAGTCAAGATTGTGGGCCATATTTCCACAAATACACAATTGCATATCCCCAAAACGTCTACTTACAGACAAATATGAAAGCATACAAATTATGAATGAGACTCTGTCATTGATTTTATAGTTTAGTGCAAACCTCCTACTATAGCTGAACTTTAGTGGCAAGTAGCTATAGTGGTCAAAATCAGTCAACTGCCTGGTTTTTTTGGTTCTGTTTTGACTGTTGACCCAAATGTGCACACAGGTGCATTGTTGACTGGTTTTGACTGTCATTTTGACCATCCTCAATAATACAAGACTGGTAAAAGCATTGTCTGGTATTGTTCAGGCTGGTCAAAATGACAGTCAAAACCAGTCCACAATGCCCCTGTGTGCACATTTGGGTCAACAGTAAAGACAGGCAGTTGACTGGTTTTGACCAACCTACAGCAACTTTCCACTAAAGTGCATAAATAGTAGGAGGGCTAAGGGAGTAGGGCCAAAGTCATGGGTACAGCCAAGTCTTTGAGAAGCCCAGGCTTTGCCCAATATAATCCCCGAGCTGAGCACAAAAGACCCTTTTACTGAGGAATAGATCTCAAATAGCTCTTATTGTTAACAGACTTGATTGACACCGCTCCTGGTCTTGTGCACATCGCCTTAGGGCCGCGCGTCAGCATTTTTAGTTTTAATTTTTTGCTATGAAACGGTGTCCAATTGCAGCCAAAATTGCTGGATCGATTGGAATTCTGCCTTGCTGTGTTTTAAAGAGGCACTCTAAGGTCAAATTCAGTTTTGTGATGCACTCATTTTCCAATAGAGTCCTTATTAAAGTGTGAAAAAATTACAAATCTCTAACTTCACTTTAAAGTGGTGTAACATCATTTTATTTGATACCCTTTCAGAGCCATATTTGAAACATGACGTCACTATTTTCTTACGGTAAATGAGTCTGTAACATTCCATAGAGGAATTTTTTGTTTGTCAAAAAGTCAATTTCAACGCCGATTTGATCAAATATTATGGAGATTCAGGAATGAACTGCAAATTCACCGTACAAAAATGTAGAGATCCATTTATTTGAAATGTGACGTCACTGTTGTCTTTGGATGTTAACAAATTTCACACAGGAAGGTTATCAAATAAAATGACATTTTACATCACTTTAACGTGAGGTTAGGGACTAATTTGTTTTGTAATTTTTTTCAGACTTTAATAAGGACTCTAGTTATTGGAAAATCACAAAACTAAATTTGACCTTAGAGCCCCTCTTTAAACGACATTTTCACATAGGGGTATGAATATTTACATGTATTTCACTGGTTGGCAAAAAAAAAAAAGTCACTGCACCAATTTTGAAGCCGACCTATGACCAGAAACCAGATACTTTTTTTTGGGCCTTAAATAATGGATGTGAAAAGTGAGTGGGGTAACTTACAGCTCGTGTTTGCATCATGGTTGGGTGGCGGGTCGTTGATGTCATGTCCTTGTGGCTGTAGTACATTATCTGGCCATTCATTACCATTCCTTTCCCCTACACACAATCAACCACAAATATCATTTACTGAAGTTGTAACAATACCATTTTTTTTTGTCCAAGTCAAGTCACAGGTAATTATTTTATTTGTCAAGTCACAAACATGCCATTTCTATTTGAGTCAAGTCAAATCAGGTAGTTTTTAGTAATTTTTTATTAAAGTCACAAACAAGCCATTTCTATTCGAGTCAAGTAATTTTTTTTATTCAAATTTGAAGTCACAAACTATTTCTATTTGAGTGAAGTAATTTTTTATTCAAGTCACAAACGAGCCATTTCTAATCGAGTCAAGTCACACGTAATTTTTTAATAAAGTTAAATCATGGGTAATTTGTATTCAAGTGTCGAAGACGATCAGAGCATACTGATCGAAACGTTTAGTTGTTACCAACCGGTTCTATTTACTACTCGAAAGAGAATTTCTACATGGTGCCACCAGAAACAGTCTTTACTTATCCTTTTCACCATTTGAAGCTACAAGTCACGAGCCATATCACTCGTCATTTTGATTTCGATCAAGTCACAAGTCACAAGTCACTCCAAGTTTTGAGACGCTGGATTATTGTAATTGTCTTACCTTGTAGGAAAGTAAGCGGTGTGGACATTGGATGTCTTGTCATCGATGCTTCAAGTAACGACATGTGAGACATATCCAACAGCAAAGCCCCTGAGGCATGAATGACGGACGTCAGCAGACGAAAATCGGCCATCTTGCCAAGAACCTCTCCCCTGGCGCTGAAACAAACGGTCATTACAGAACCATTCATAAAACCCTCCTACAATCAGTGCAATTTTTGAAACGACCCATTCAGGCCACTCCAAGCCATTAGCTGTTGCCAGTGGCCTCCTATGGTTACCCTTCTGTGCACTGTCACACCACTGAGATTGCAGGGTAAAGTGGTCTCCCATTGATACACTGCAGGCCATACTAATATGTAACCCGCTTGGCATTTACCATAATGTGTAACAGCCATGAAAAGGTCAAAAAGTGACCCCAGGGACCAGTTTGAGGTACCAGTTTTCATGTCACTATACTTTTTACGACCGATACTTTTTAAGGGTTTTGGGGAATTTTTTTGCAACCACTAACCAGTTAAAAATTATTCTATCAATTTTTATTTATTTATTTTTTTTGGGGGGGGGGGTGGTGGTACAGAAACTATCTTTAAAATCCACTTTTATGATGGTTTTCAGACTTTATTTCCCTTCTAAAAAATCCTCCCCTTCAGAAAATGGGATCCTATTATAGTTGCCACTGCGCATGTACAATGACCGTGTTGGTCACTAACGGGGCAGTTGACAAGATCAGACTGACATGACTGAGGAAGTCATTGTATACCAAAAATGCCTGATTTTTCATGAAATAAATATCCTGGAATAATTTGAAGTATGTGTCCATCATCATCCATATGTTCTCCACCTTACTAGGTAATAATAATAATAATGGTAGGTAAAATTACATTGGTTATATTGAGAAAAAAAGTGGCGGACGGATACGACATTCTACCCAGCATTTGCTCTGGATTTTGATGGAAAAAGAAAAATCCTGAAATGTTAATTTTCACGATAAATGTAGAAGGTAACTCTGAAAAGTTGGGTCCAAGTATTTTGACTGTAAACACACCTATACAAAAACCACTAAAGACTGTGGTTTATAATGGCCTTCAGTGTGTTTGAGAATTACTCTTTCATATTATCATTATTCACACAGATTTCTGCCAAATTATTTTGCTGTGTAAAATTTTGGAACAAAATCAATCCCTGGGTTGTGCTTTTGAATGGTGGAAGGAGTGAAGGAAGGAATGAAGGAGACTAATGAGGGTTATCTTACTCTTTGAGTGGCATGTCTTCCGGCCCGTCCATCTTCAATAACGACAGTGGCGTCCGTGGAACAATCTTAACAAACTGTGTGTAGACAATATCAATTTGTGTGTGAATCAAATTATATCATCCAAACAAAAAAATATAGAAATAAAAAAAGGGTGACTGGGTAAATATACATTTTTTTGAGTGAAAAAAGAAAATTAACTAGAGCGAATCTTGAACCTGGTATCTCTGGGTTACCGTAGCGGAACTCTACCAACTGAGCCATCTGTAACCCTATGTTGGCAGTCTGAGCTCAGGGTTACCGTGCCGGCACTCTACCAACTGAGCCATCTGTAACCCTATGTTGGCAGTCTCTGCTCTGGATTACCCTACCAACACTATACCAACGGAGCCATCTATAGCCCTATGTTGGCGGTCTCAGCTCTGGGTTACCGTATCTACACTCTACCAACGGAGCCATCTATAGCCCTATGTTGGCGGTCTCAGCTCTGGGTTACCGTGCCGGCACTCTACCAACTGAGCCATCTATAGCCCTATGTTGGCAGTCTCAGCTCCAGGTTACCTTACCCACTGAGCCATCTATAGCCCTCTTTTGTTCAACTAAAAATTCAGCAAACTTCATTAAAATATAACCAGGACTTTATTTTCAAAAAAAATTATGTATGGAGAAACGAGGAATTCCATGAACGGAACGATACATTAAACCCTGCCCCATCATGTACTGACCAATCACAGCCGCGATTACACATACAAATACCTGTAGTCACAAACGTAAACATACCGCTATTTACGGGACGCGTGTGCACATGGCATGCATCGGCAGCTCAATGATAGAGGGGAGGGGTTCATGTATTGTATCCATGTGTGCCGTTGCTAGGCAGCTCCTATGGTGGGCGGGGCTTAACGGATTGGTCTATATACGAAATGAATGCATCAACAATCAGAATTTATTTGACTTTAGGGAGGAGGGCCAAAGTCGTGGCACAGCCAAGCCTTTGAGAAGCCCGGCCGGGGTTACCCGGCCTCCTCATCTGTCTTTTACGAGTCCTCATCCTGTAAAAATGCAGTACCTGCCAGCTCATAATGGCTGCAGTGAACAAAAGACAACTGAGGTGTCAGTCAAGTCTGTGTTAACAATAAGAGCTATTCGAGATCTGTTCATTAGTAAAGGGTCTTTTGTACTCGGCTAGGGGATTATATAGGCCTGGGCAAAGCCTGGGCCTGGCCGGGCTACATGAAGGCTTGGCTGTACTATGACTTTGGCCCTCCTCCCTAAACTGACAAGATACATATACCTACATTATCATTGATATCGGTTTCTTTGAGATCGATGTTCTTTGCAATCTGAATATCATCAAGAGATAGAAACTGTTGAATAAACAAGAGAGAAATTATGAAAATAAGGGGTGTGATTTGACAAAAGTAAAAAAAAAATCTTGAAAAATGGGTAGCAGGCCTGGGTCTCCCTTTGGTCTAGAGGACAAAGCCCCTGAACCTCCTGGATGTTTAATTTTGGAGGATTTACAGACTCACCACATCCCCGCAAACAAAAAACCTAGAGGTTTGGACACAATACGGACTTAGAAATCACAGGAAAATATTAACCCTCCTACAATCCGTGCAATTTTTGAAACAACACCTTTTAGGCCACTCCAAGCCATTAGCTGTTGCGTGGCCTCCTATGGTTACCCTTCTGTGCACTGTCACACCACTGAGATTGCAGGGTAAGGTGGTCTCCCATTGATACATTGCAGGCCATACTAATATGTTCAAACATTTACAGTGGCCTTGGGTGGCACACAGTTGATTTTGTAAGATTACTTGGAAAGGACAGCAGGCTTGTATGTACTAAAGGTTGGTGAAGAACATACTGAAAATTTAGTGGATCTGAGTGGCCTCCATGTGTAGTAGGGTTAATTATCAACGGACTGTGTTTGAACTCTTTATAACACTAAGGTAAAACAAAATAAATGTTGTTTTCGGTGTCCACAAAAATTATGGGTAGTTAGGTAGAGAATTTTTTTTTCAAAGGATTTGATGCATATGTTTATGTGCAATGAATATGCATGATGTAGTTTCTCTCCTAAAGGATCAATATCATCACGATCAACAGGGCATGGAATCAGAGTGCTAGTTTTAGATTAACTCAGTGACTGCCATAATACCCCA
The DNA here is from genome assembly GCA_029582265.1 of Zoroaster sp. YZ-2022. Classification (NCBI taxonomy): domain Eukaryota; kingdom Metazoa; phylum Echinodermata; class Asteroidea; order Forcipulatida; family Zoroasteridae; genus Zoroaster; species Zoroaster sp. YZ-2022. The sequence continues at coordinate 5,448,455 of CM055823.1, forward strand.
CATGATAATAATAATAATGTGTGGATTTATATAGCGCACGTATCCACCAACTAAGTGGTGCTCAAGGCGCATTATATTATTATCCCTGCTCATAAGGCTCATAAATCATTCCTGAAACCATCTCATCTCCCTGGGGAGTATACAACTCAATTGCTGCCATTTCTAGCGCATATAGAGCAAACCAACTCTGCTTTCACAGGTACCCATTTAACCCCTGGGTGGAGAGAAGCAATTATGATTAAGTGTCTTGCTCAAGGACACAAGTGTCACGGCCGTGATTCGAACCCACATTATGTTGCTAACACCAGAACTTGAATCCGGTAAGCTAGACCGCTCGGCCACGACACCCCATGATAAGGTCATATTACCATTGCTGCTGCATAAATGAGCCAGTAATTTTCAGTCACTGTGTTCATCTTAAACTAGGACACTGATTTATGCCCTGTTGAAAGTCTGCTCTGATCGTGCAGATATGTGACCTGTTACAACGAAATGAGCGTAAAGTCGCATTAAACCATTTCACAGTACAGTGGGGAAAAGTGAAAAATCGGAGGGGAGGTCTAATTTGTTTTTGTTATTATATTTGCAATTTGTAAATCTCCTTATATCGAATTCCAAATTTTCAGTTCGATCAGACAATTAAAAACCTCAATTTCAGGCCAATTTTGTTGGTAGCTTTTATCGTGTTCTGACAAACAACTTGAAACAAAGACGGAAACAAAGCCACAAATCCCCCTCTGGTGGTCTGGGGAAATCGCTGTAACCCCAAGTGTTATATATCATTGGAAAGCTCTTGTTCTAATGAATCCAGAAATACCAATAACTCAATTGTTTAAATTTCCGACTTTACGCTCATTTTATGGTGACAGGTCACATATTGTCCTGTTAACATGAATATGTATAAAATGTTTCTCAACCAATATGAATATGCATTTCTTACCTCTTCAGCATTCTTTTGATATGCAAATGAGGCATCTTTGTCACGCCCCTCTTCATCAACTGATGATTGCTGCTGCAATTTCCTGGAAAATTGATTGAAAGATGGAGATTTTGTGGATGTTTCCAAAAATAAAAATAACAGTATGAGTAAAAAAGTATGTTTTACATAATTAAATTTAAGGGAAGGTACAACATTTGTTATTACTAGATGATTAAATTAATTTATTATTTAAAATTTTAACCCTCCTATAGGTTTAACACTCAAAGACACTCAAAATTTGTATGTCTCTCTTAACCCATTGACTTTGTGCAGTGCACTCAAATACATGCAAGCACATGTGGCTGTGTGATAGGAGGTCAAACCCAAAGACACTCAAAATTTGTATGTAACTCCCAACCCATTGACTTTGTGCAGTGCACTCGAATAAATGCAAGGACATGTGGCTAGGATCTATAGGTCAAACCAAAACCACTCGACAGTACATACACAGCTCTGTGTGACTCTGTGGTTTGACCTACCAATTGGCAATGCAACCAAAAATACTCAAGTGACTGTCTGTGAGTGCCGTGCTGACTGGGCCAAATTTCAGCCTGGGCATAGGAGGGTTAATACTGTGTTAAGTTGTTGTACAGTTCAATTGTCATGAGAAATTATTCCATATGAAGTGCTTTCATCATAGGATGGAGGGCCAAAGTCGAGGTACAGCCAAGCCTTTGAGAAGCTTAAATCTTTAAAATCCTGAGGATCACAACATTGCGATTTGGAAAAATCCAGACAAATCACCCCCCTTTCCCTAATACAAAATATCACCGTTTTACTTTCCCTACCCTCCTACACATGGAGGCCACTCCGATCCACTAAATTTTCAATATGTTCTTTACCAACCTTTAGTACAGACAAGCCTGCTGTCCTTTCCAAGTAATACAAAATCAACTGTGTGCCACCCGAGGCCACTGTAAATGTTTGAACATATTAGTATGGCCTGCAATGTATCAATGGGAGACCACCTTACCTTGCAATTTCAGTGGTGTGAAAGTGCATAGAAGGGTAACCATAGGAGGCCACTGGCAACAGCTAATGGCTTGGAGTGGCCTGAATGGGTTGTTTCAAAAATTGCACTGATTGAAGGAGGGTTTTAACGACACCACAAAAGTACTTACTTTTTACTTGCAAGAAGATCCAGTGTTTGATAAACGAGTGCATAGAGGTATTCCACTTTCTTACTATAGATACATGCCGAGCCCTGAATGAGCAGAGCAGCCTCAGCAAAGTTCATCGACGTTGACCCTCCGTCAAATGTGATCCTGATCTCCTCAATCTAAAGAAGAAAATAAATCAATCAAATCGATCACTTACAAATCAAATGAATCAATTAAATACAATCAAATTGTAAACTATGAATGCAGTGACCTGATTGAAGTGAAGTTACGGCTGGGAGAATTTACTTCTGTATATTTAACCCTCCTCCAATCAGTGCAATTTTTGAAACAACCCATTCAGGCCACTCCAAGCCATTAGCTGTTGCCAGTGGCCTCCTATGGTTACCCTTCTGTGCACTGTCACACCACTGAGATTGCAGGGTAAAGTGGCCTCCCATTGATTTTGTAAGATTATTTAGAAAGGACAGCAGGATTGTATGTAGGCCTACTAAAGGTTGGTGAAAAACCGTGATACTGAAAATTTAGTGGATCTGAATGGCCTCCATAATGTAGGAGGGTTAGTCACACCACTGAGATTACAGGGCAAAGTGGTCTCCCATTGATACATTGTATGCCATACTAATGTGTTCAAACATTTACAGTGGCCTTGGGTGGCACACAGTTGATTTTGTAAGATTACTTGGAAAGGACAGCAGGCTTGTACAAGTATGGTATGTACTGAAGGTTGCTCAAGAACATAATTTTTGTGGATCGGAGTGGCCTTCATGTGTAGGAGGGTTAAACGGCTGTGTTTTAAACGACTTTTTCACATAGGGGTATGTATGTTTGCCCGATTTGTGAGAGCCTCTCTTTTCCATCATACATTGTTTTGTTCATTTGGTTGCTGCATATACCTGTATCACGTATTTCCCTGTTGGACAAAAAACAAAATTTTGAAGGCGACCGATGACCATATTATAATTTACTTGTTACCTCTGAGAGATAATCCTCAAGTTGAGAAGCTATGTCTACCTCCCAGTTTTTCGTCAGGTCCCTGATGGGTTGTAGGAGGTGAAGAAATCGTGCTTCCGTTTCTCCATGCGTCATCTTGAATGAGTTACTCTAAAGACCCGGGCAATAGATATTTGAAGATGACTTTTATGTGAAGCTTGAAGCGGGTGATTTTCTGAATGGGAGAAATCATAGATTTAAGAGTTAGAGAATTTGGTCAACATCAAGTTATTTAGCAACAGTGTGTGGGGTATGAACGAGCACAGCAACAATTACATCATTATTCTAGGAGACTGAACGTCGGAGGCATTCGGAATAACTATATTAGGGAAGTGAATAAATGCCCGAGGGCGCTGTTTATTTACAGATGGGAAAATCCCTGTGGAATGTGATGCAAATTTACACATAGGGAACCCTTCATATAACAGTCATTTAAAATTTTTAATCATGTGTGACGGTAAATTTGTTCGTGTTACTAAAAAGTTTCTGACTGCCATTGTGGTTATGAAGTCGGACAAAATTTTTAAGTGAATGAATTTTACCTATAAATTTAAATACATGTACATCTCGGTTGTCCTATTTACTGACTTTTATTTGCTGTTATTTGAATAAATTGTTGATAAAATTAAAGATTCTTTATAAGAAAACAACTTTTTTGTTGAAACAAAATTGGGTATAAAACAGATTTTGGACAAAGTTACAGGCTTTGACCATTTGACAACTTGACCAGATGACATCAGGCATTTATTTAAGTAAAAAAAAAAATTTTAAATTGACAATTGTCCAGTATATATACATACAAAATACTTACTGTTCACAAGTAAATCATTATTTAATACATGTATAATTACATTTGTTATCTGGCATGTGTCATTGCACTTTGGTCGCTATAAAAAATGTCATATCTCTGCTTTAAAAGAGTCCATAAAGCTTATCTATGATTTATATTGTATCAAATGGGAAAGAATGTAGATTTTTTTTTTTTTTTTATTAATTTTTTTTTTGTACAAAAAGTGAAAACTCTTTAAAATCCACTTTTATGATTTTTTTGGACTATTTTTTTTCCTATTATATTTGCCACTGCGCATGTACGATGACCGTGTTGGTCACTAATGGGAGTTGACAAGATCAGACCACCTTCCTCCATGATCAGACTGACATGACTGAAGATGTCATTGTAACGTTACACCAAAAATGCCTGATTTTTCATGAAATAAATATCCTGGAATAATTTGAAGTATATGTCCGTCATCTGGCCTGATACTATCTATTGTATTGGTAGGGGCAAGGCAATTTAAGCTAGGTTAAGGGCACCTCTATGAGGAAAATGTAAATTTCTATTACTAAATTAGAACACTTCAAGGGGCACCAAAGCAATGACCAGGGTGCACCAAGGCAATTGCCTCCATTGCCTCCGTATAGTTTCAGGCCTGCGTCATCGTCCATATTTTCTCCACCTTAAATGAGAAAAAGTGGCGGTCGGATTCGACATTCTTTCCATCAAATGATCTGCTCTTTGTAAATAAATGCAACACTGTGCCAAAGCATTGTGAAAATTTTATTCACCTGCCAAACTAGTCTATGACATGTTAACGTTAATTCAGTACAAACGTATATTTCAATGTTCTGTTTTCCTTCCTCCATGATTAACCCTAACTCCCTAGACAACAAAGCCAGTTGGAGGATTTTGAAGGATTGTTATTGTTTTAATACAAATTTTACAATGCCTAGGCCGCCCTAGGGAGTTAGGGTTTTAATTGAAAAAGTGGAATACAAAGATTGAATTGAATGTCTAGCATGTCCAGTGTTACTGTTACTAGTTAGGACTAAAAACAGATCGTCTAGCCACATTCCACTAAATTTTGTTCCATTTTCAAACTATTTTAATTTAGAATCTTTCAAGTTTTTATAGTCCTGGTATAACAAAACAGCGCCCTCACTGCTGGCACGACGTGACGCCTGACCGTACGACGTTCGTCATGTTCGTGAACTGAAACCGTTACAAGTCAATAGGCCTATATCATGTATAATTATTAATCTGTACTTCAAATTGAGAAATAAAAAAAGGTTAAACATGATGAAGAAACAAAGATACCTTATATCATTTTATAATATCACTTCAGGATCGTTAGATATTTCCAAATTTGTTGCCATTCTCTCCACATTTCGATCACTGTTAGTAGTACATGTATGACTCCATATTGTTTTGGAACTCCCGCGCGCGCTACATGAGTTTGCCTTTCCAAACAGTTTCTAACGAAACATGTGATTGGTCAGTAGCTTGACCTACTTATATTTACATCCACTGATCGAAACGCTTTCATACACATCAACAATAGGGCTTTTCTCTTAAATTGCAATAAATATTCTTACGCATTTTCCTGTTACAGCAATAGTACTTATTTAATAACCAATACATATGTGTGAAATTGCGTTGGAGTTAATAAAGTAGGCAGTAGGATGTTTAATAGCAAATAAAATTTCTTGAATTTGATATGAGGTCTACATAGTACATGATCAATCAGTGGATGGATATCAAATGCTTAATGGATGTTGCAAGTCGGGGTTAAGACAACTCGACCCACGAGACAACTTGACCCACCAGACAACTCGACCCACCAGACAACTCGACCCTTTATGTGACAACTGGTGGGTCAAGTTGTCTCGTGGGTCGAGTTTTCATAAGGGTCGAGTTTTCCGTGTCAAGTTGTCCGTGTTGAGTTGTCACAATGGTCGAGTTGTCTTATGACGTGACCTGCAAGGTCATGTCATGTCAACACCGACATGTGGCACACACACACACGTCACGTACACATTTTTATTGTATCTCATGATCTGCCGGTTTCCACTTTTTTTTGCCAGAATATCTTCAGCATAGTGTAAGTAAATTATTAGACAATTAATTGCATTTTTTTCTGTGTGTGTTACTGTTAGGCCTACCAGTTTGTGGAAATAATAAGTGAAATTTCGCTTTATTTTTTAAAAACATTTTTTGGACAGACAGATTTCATTTCTTTGTTTTTGTCAAGGTGACAAACAAGGCAGTATCATAGTATGCGGAAAGTATGGAGAATACAACCACAAATTTTTCTATCCATTTGTGACAAATATCACATATTTTCCTTTAAAAGATGATAGAGGATACACTTGAGGAGAGGAAAGTGTAGTCCTGTGAGGATTGGAAATGATATTTTGGGAGATTTTGAGCAATGAATGCAGTGCCAGTGTGTGCACTTCCACTGAGATATTGGCTATTTTGTCGTCTGCTAAAAAAGTGCTAAGTAAAAACACATGCTTAATGTTAGACATTGTGCACAAGTGGCAGTTGGGTTCGACATTCTTTCCTGTTTAGGAAAGAATGTTGAACCCAACTGAAGTAATGCATGTGTTTTTAAGCAGACGACAGGTTCACTTCAATATGGGCAATTCCATGGTTACTCAGGTTGCATTTTTGAGGTATTGGGCCCACTCTTAATGCCATAATTCACATTGCGTTGCATTATACCCAGACCATACTCTGCACAAAAAATAATTTCAGAAATTTGTTATATGCACAAGAAAAACCCCGTTACTTGAGATACATTTTTCGAACATGCATAAAATGTCACTTTTCCTCATAACAAATTTCTGAAATTATTATTTTGTTCTGAGTAAGGTCTGCGTAGCCGTATAATGCAAAGTTTTACTGTGAAAAACCTGATGAAAGAAATAAATAGTATGGAATTAAAAGCGAGCCCAAAACCTCAAACATGTAGGCCTATTGTAAGTAACCTTGGAATTACCCATGAGGTCAATAACAATTATTTTTCATTTATACTACGCCTACGGGTCCCTTAGGTTGGTAAGCAATTTGCAACAGCTAATTCTTTATTTTCATCATGTTAATTGTTATCAATTGTTTTTTCCACATTTATTTTATTCAATAAACAACTTATTAAGTGAAATACATCTAAGTGTCAGTCATATTAACTATACTTACAGTGCAAATACAAAATATGGACTCCTCGTTTCACTTTTTTTGAGGATTAGTAAAAAATGAGGACTAGTAAAATTTTGACATAAATTTAAATTAATTTCGACCCGTATCGCCAGTGTCTCTGAGCATGTCACCTAAGACCCGCTCATCGACATTTTTAATTTTTAATTTATTTGTTTTGCTCTGAAACGATGTCCCATTGCAGCCAAAATTGCTGGATCGATTTGAATTCTGCCATGCTGTGTTTTAAATGACTTTTCACATAAGGGTATGAAATTTACCGCGTGACTGCATTAATTATGAAGCCAACCGATGACCAGATACTTTTTTGGCCTAAAAGCGGATTTAACATCATTTGATGCTTTTCCTTGAAACTCAATACAGATTGAGGACACACAAATAGCTTCTCGCAAAACAAAGACTTCTTCGTCTTCAGGAGACGATGGCTAAAATACAAGCAACAAAGGATCTTTTTACATGGTGTATGTCGGCTATCTACCTTTGTGCATTCACTTCTCTTTACGTGCAGATACCAGGTAAAGTATATATTTAAAAAATATATATTTAGAAAAGGACCAAATTATTATTCTCATGAATAAATACCTTGACCCTAACCACCCCATATCCTCCAAAATCCTCCAAGGGGCACTTATTTGGAAAAATTCAGCACTGTTGGAAACTGGTACTTTCACCTCTTCAAATGGGGCAAAATTATTACCTGGCAAGAAGTACAGGCCATAGGTGCTGAATTTGAAAGATCAACAAATATGCATGGTGCATTTTGAAGATAAGGGCATGTTTCCAAAAGTGCACTGGTGAATTTTGGAGGATTCAGAAAAGTTCCTAGCCAGAATAATGTACCTAGGGGGTTTCGGTTAATCACCACCACCGCCGCCGCCGACGACGACCAAATTGATTGCATTGACCAAATTGATTGCATTGACCAAATTGATTGCATTGACCAAATTGATTGTATTGACCAAATTGATTGTATTGACCAAATTGCCTGTATTGACCAAAGCTCTACACCTTAATATTGTTTTTTTAAATTTCAAAATTGAGTAATTTTTTAATTTTTTAATTTTTTTTAAGTTGAATAGAAATGGGCAAATTCATGTTTGGGGAACACTAAAACACAAATTGTTTGAGTATGTGTGATGCAAAACAAACTTCTATATTCTGATTGGCTCAGTTCCACACACCAGCTAATAACAGCTTGCATGAGACGTACACTATACGTACTGCTGTGATTTTGAATAGACTGGTCTTGACCAGATGTTAATACAACCTCACGTGATCCGGTCATTCAGATTGTCTGTCTTGGGCATAAATGAATTGGTCGTCATAAAGTATGAGTGGAGTAATTGGTCTTTTGATTGCTATCAGGTCTTTATGGAGACGGTGGTATCCTCCCAGCAAAAGTTCTTCTGAAACCTGATGGACGTCCACCTGAGAGGCGATTCCAGAAGAATCCGTCCCTCATGTGGTTGCTACCAGGACTCGGACTTGATGCCCAAGAGGGGATGGACCTCATTTGCATAATGGGCTGCATCTTGTCTCTGATTGGTCTAACTTCAAGACGAATGAGGGACAGTATTATGTTCACGTTGCTATGGTTTCTGTATATGTCTGTATACGAGGTAAGGAACTTCTTCCAATCCCTTCAGATAAAATTGTGGGTTTTTTCTGCTGATAATTCCTCAGACAAAAAAGAAAGTCTCCGGTTTCTGGACTCCACATGCGTTGCCTCAGATCCATGCTTCGGTATTTTTAGTTTTCTTTTTTTTCTATGAAACGATGTCCAATTGCAGCCAAAATTGCTGGATCGATTGGAATTTTGCCATGCTGTGTTTTAAAGGACTTTTTCACATAGAGGTATGAACTTTGTATATACAGGAAATTTGGTCCCCACGTATACATGTATCACGTACTTCCCTGTTGGCAAAAAAAAAGAAGAAAAAAAAGCATCACTGCACCAATTTTTGAAGCCGACCTATGACCAGAAACCAGAACTTGTTTTGCCTTGTTGTATATACTGTACAATTAAAGGGAAGATACAAGATTACTTGGTGTAAAGTGTTAATCATCCTAAGATATATTCTGAAAAGAAAAAAAAAAAAAAAATTTAACTCCAAATATATACTAAAATAAAACGCCCCCCAAAAAATTCCCCACACAAATTTTGTTGACCAAAAAATCGGAGACATCCATTTGTGTGGCTGAAATGTTCATAGTCGGAATGTAAAGAAGTCGTGTACAGATAAGTGGAACCGAAGAATGGAACCGGGTAATGACATTTTTGGTCGGGTCCCTGGATACCCGGCATAGCCTTATTGGTTTCATGATCAAATTTGTTTAAAATGTTGCACATACATGTATTTACACTGTACATGTACAAAAATAGGTTTTGAAAATTTTTGCCCATTTTGTGTTCCATCACATTTACACACTATTTTTGTATACTTGTCATTTGGTGTGGTTTTTTTGCGCATGCATCATATCCAAATAAAAAATATATTTAAAAATAAATCCCTACCTACCAACCTACCCATCCTCTTACGTAGTAAGGAGGTGCTGGCTGAATGTAGGATGCGGTGGGAATGGAGGCTGCGAACTGGGCCATGGAGCTGTAGGCCCGGTGGGATGAGGTTAGAGTCTCGGCATCATTTCAGGAAGGCAACTAATTACTATTCAATTGAGAATTTTACATGGTGTCACCGCAATTAGTCTTACTTACAACATTTATTTTGTTTGGCCTTATGCATACATTGTGTAGTTTGATCTTTCTGTACATTTCTTCATCAGATTGGTCAGATATTCCTCTGGTATCAATGGGATATTCTTTTACTTGAGACTGGATTTCTAACCATTCTTGTTGCTCCTCTACACCTTCGTAAGTGGCGTCAACCGGCCGCCAGTCAGCATGATACCGTAACTCTCTGGCTTGTACGTTGGTTGCTGTTCCGACTCATGTTTGCCTCTGGTGTGGTGAAATTGACCAGTATGTGTCCGACATGGTGGAACTTAACAGCGCTTGATTGGCATTACGAATCACAGGTAAGATATTCCATCAGAATAAATAACCTGTATACCTTGTCCAAGAGAACAAAAAGTGTGAGGGATGTCTGAGCTAAATAAAGTTCATGTTACCGGTACCAATTTTTAATTTTTTTCATCCACGATATATCGTCAAACATATATCACGATTTTCGATAGTATTGCAATTATTTTTTTCATTCACACCACAGGTATGTTCCCCTCTGCAAGCGTCACAATAAATCTCCAGTGCTTAGCTAAGAGACACATACAATCGTGCCAATCGCACATGCACCATGGAC